>OZ025207.1:26243441-26897254 GCA_964019055.1 Anthopleura xanthogrammica
CTAATTTTTAGCACCGGATTACCACCACTAGCTTCCAAGTCAAGGTCAAAGATGAAATTAAAATCCCCGCCCCATATAATTCGTGTATCTTCAGGTAGATCTAAGTTTGTAATTTTTTGATAGATCAGCATTAGGAGATCAACTTGACTACTTTCATCATTAGGTGCGTAAATGTTAATTAGCAAAAAAGGACTTCCTTGGAGCTCGCACAAAGCAATTATGCATCTACCCTGAGTGTCTGTTTCTACCGATATTATTTTATGCTCTAGGTTTTTGCCAAACAAAATTCCTACACCCCTACTATTTGATGAACCATGGGAAAACAATACTTTGCCTCTAAATCGTTGAGTCCATTGAAATTCGTTGCTTTCAGTTGAATGTGTTTCCTGTAGGAATGTAATTCCTTTGTGGCCACCATGTCGGGCAATCCAACTTAGCATTTTACGACATTTTTTGTAATCCCTAAGGCCTCTTACATTAAGAGACAAAAGACCGAAATCCAATTCTTGCATTAAGAAGATTTAAAAATAAATAAACCGGGGGGAAAAACCATACTCGTCTGCTCCACACATAAGTAGTAGTAAAATGCCTTACAAAAAAAAAAAAAAAAAAAAACATTTAACAGTGAAACATAAAACCGTAACAACAATAGAACGAACATAAGTTAGAACATTAATAGTAACGCCGTATAAACCCAAATACATCGTTTACTAACAACAATTGTTAGAAGAGCAAATCCGTATTCCCCAGAGTCAATAGAACATAAATTTAACGACAAAGCCGTACCAGCACAGGCGCAATAAACTATGTATTAGGAACTAATTCAATTTAGTTTAGAATAATAAAATATGCTAATTTGCGAGTAGGACGTTGTATAAAGAAATACTCAGAATAAATATATGAAAATATATGAATGTGTATATAGTTATTGTCAATTTAAATGTACATGCTTTCTAACTCACTATAGTTATTAACCTTAACAGCACGATCACCCTTTTCTTTAGTAATAAAGATTTTACCGTCTGTGGTCCAGGTCTTGTACCATTTGTTTATCTTTGTTCTTTTCCTAGCTTCAGCAAATAATTTCCTTCTATAAGCTGTCAGGTTTTCGTTGATGTATATCTCTTTGGCTCCATTCAACTCGTCTTCGTCCTCGGTGCCGCGCAGTTTTCGACGTGAAAAATAGATTTGTGACTTAATCTTGTGACTCTTGAATTTTGCAATAATCGGTCGAACCCCTTTTAACTTGACTGGTAGACGATGGACAATTTCGATTTCGTCTTCTTCAACTTCAACTCCCACACGATCTGCTACCTTAATTACAATTTCGTCGAGGTCTTCCCCTTTACTCTCTGGTACACCATGAATTTCAAGACTGTTTTTCCTGGTGTACATTTCCAACGCTTCGGTTTTATCTTCGGCTTCTTGAACTCTGTTTTCCAAGGTTCTAAGTCGTATATTGTTAGTTGCACAGGAAGATTCTAAACTCTTAACTTTAGTTTGAAGTACGGATTTGTCTTTTTTGAGCTCTTCTATCAGAGTGTTCTGCATTGATAGGCCGGCTTTCACCTCATCTAAATCTTGTCTTAACTGGGCATTGGCTTCTAATAAGGATGATGTATTTATCCTCACCTCAGTTAGAATTGCAAGTAAAGTTTCATTTGTCACTTCCGAGTCGGCCATTTTTAATGCTTTAGGTGTTGGTTGCTGAGGGCTTCCATATGATGATGTTGACGACAGGTCCTCTCTAGTTCTTATAGTTCCTGAAGAGTTCTTTGAATTGTTTTCCATATTACTCATTTTTGGCTGGAGTGGGATTGCAACATAGCGGGGAATTTAAACGGATTTGGCGGAGCTTTAGAGAAGACGTCCGCTCGCCATGGCTCAGTGCTCCGTCCTTATCTATATATTATATATATTATATTATTATATATATACTTATATATATATAGTCTTATCTGCACTTTTTTCCAAAAAATAATTAAATAACTTACTAAGTTACTGACAACTTTTCTGTCCACGAATTGAATTAATTCAAGTGAGAATGAAATATTGTGAAATGTGGAAACAGTTTAAGAGCGCCAATATCTGTTGTTTTTTTTTGGTCTCAAGGGTGTTGCAAACTCCACGAGCTGTCCGTTTTTGCGTGATTGCGTTCATCTGTCTAGGAATAGTTAGTATGCTTTGTATGGGAGCTACAGGGGCGCCATTATTAAAGCTATCCGGATGCTTTAGTTAAATTTGATCAATCACTTCCTTAGGTGATTTCCTCTCAGTTTAATTTCTCGTTAGCGAGGTATAACTCGCAGTTTATGTAAGGGTTAGAGGTTTATATTCCCCTTAGTTTGTTTTATTGTTAGAGACGCTTAATTCATCTCGTATTCAATTATTGTTAGAGAAGCTTAACTGTGTCTACTTCAAAGAATAAGTTGTCTAGATAAGACTAGGAATATATTTCAATCGATTAGGTCATTATTCATGCTTTTTATTAAAGAATTACCGTTAAAATGATCACAAAGAAGCTCCCGAAAGGCTTTCTCGATTCAAAAGAACTGAAGACACTTTTAAGAAATCGTTAAAGACACTTTTATTTAAGCAAGTCTACAATTCATAGTTTTATACCAATTATTCGAGTTTTGAACTTACTAATCACATTTTGTTTCATGAAAATGTCTTTTCAATTTTTTTTACTGTGACAAGATAATATATAATAATTTTATGCTTGTATACATCATATCCATTTCTCTATAAGTCAAACCTGAAGAAAATCCTTTTATCTGTTATTTAGAGTGACAAAATATTTATTGGGGAGAAAGTCGCTCATATTTAGCTTATTTTCAAGATGGCCGCCATGAAACTCAAGTAAATTGAGCATTATTGAGCGTGCAGTGGATGATGGGATTGTTTTTTTTATTGATCAGGAAAACATACTTTGCGAGCCTAGTCAGATAACCTGGAATATGTCAATCATGTCGACGTCGTTAAAAGACTTCATTAAATATACAAATTTTAACTGGTTCAAAAAAAGAGTTTTTAAAATACTGGTTTTCAAAATGTTTATTGTAAATTTCGCGGAAAAAATGTTAATCCTAATCCTTTGCAGTGTATTATATGTAAAAGGAAATCTGAAGAAGCTGTTTGGAGGAGCTTTTAATTTTTTTCAATTTTCCCATCAAGTTTCCATCACATATTAGACAAAGGATTATTGATTTCGTGCAAATGGTTTAAAATCAATCAGATTTAATTGTATGATTAACTTGTGCGTGACATACAGTACAAACAAATCTAAGTATAAGTTAAATAACTAAGACGTTACTAGTATTTATCGTACTTTTTCACTTCAAACACCCCTCGCAAATTTCTTGATCCACCCTTTGTTGTAACATAAATAATCATGTTATAAAAACCGATTTCTAGCATATTTGTTTTGTTGCTATGGCGATGTACACCATTATGAACCTAGTCCAGAATTTGGTATATATATAAATGTAATCAATCCATCTATATATAGTAGGACTAATCATTTGCCGGGGACTTTGAATCAGAAGCGTTATTAGACAAACTACCAGGAAAGTCGTTTAAAAAAATATCATTTTTCTAATATTTTCTTTCGGGGGAAGTAATACCTCTGAAAGCATGATTGCCATCTTTTATTCAGCCCAGGTCAGATTTTTCCTGTATAGCGGGTCGTCCTGGTATCTCCACTGATTGGTCAGAAATATAGAACCGCTCAAACTCCCAAGAAAAAATACATTTTACCGCCGTTTTGTATTTTATTCTTGATCCCAGTCCTATTTCCTTTGTCATTGCCAAATTTGGACTTGTTCATAAGTGGGGAACTGGTACTCTAGTAACGACTGAGGGATTTCGAGCGACGAAGAAGACGCCATCTTGATTTGACAAGTTTCATGTAGAAATTATATTACAAGGTTATCCATTAATTTGCAGTGTTTTGTCTCATTTTTAAAAGAAAGGCGCTAAAAATCGTTTCTTAAATTCCATTAGTTTTAGTTTTCTAACGTTGTAATGCTTCACAAGGCTTCTTGTTCATGATTCTCCGCATCTAAGGAATAGTGACACGTGTCACCAAATGAAGACCAGTTGCGTGACACATCTCTTATTAATACAACCAAGTATATTGTCATATTGCAAAAGATTTACCTAAATGCCTTCAATCTTTAAACTATCAGCATGCCCAAAGCCTATTGATGATTTCATATTTCGTGGTAAAGGTCGATTAGGGGAACTGGCTGTCGGGATATTTCAAACAACCAGAATATTCTAGGTCGATCTTGGATGCATCCTCTTGCGTGTGTTTCTTTAGTGTTTAGAAATTCAACTATATCCAACGTGTGGCCCAGAGTTAACAGTCGTGCCGGAACTTGGGACGGACAGTTGAAACTCTTGCTAAATTACCGTACATTTGAAGATGAATTTTAAAGGTTAACTTAACTTGAGAAAGAATTATAAGTCTTATAATACAAAACAAAACTATTTATTTGTTTATTCATCTATTAATATGGTTTTGGTACAAAGGAGAACAACGAAGAACGTTTTTTTTTTTGCGTGTCAGATTACTCATAAGACTCCATTTGACAGGGTGTTACAGCCTTAACGCTTTTTTCCCCACATACAATTGAACGGAAATTTTCTATGAAGTTAGTTTCCAACTGTTGTAATAGTGCTTTTTAGGCTGATGGGTTTCCTGTGGACACAGGGAAGCATGTGGGAACACCCCTTAGAAAGAAGATCTTGGACAGCCTCGTGTGTTTGTACTTTTATTGAGTTTAAAACTTGAAGTTGCCTAGAATTAAAAAACACGAATATAACACCATCTTTACATTTTTTAAATAAAATATCTTCTGGAGAAAAACAACTTTGTATGTTGTAATTTTGTTTCAGAATTTGGCGCATTTTGTGCAATGAGCCAATGGGAAGCGCAAAAACTAATCTAATTAAGAAATGTGACCAACATTCATTGGTTTATTAGGGGGTTTGAATCTGCCAACTTCTTACGGGGATCATTACATAATGTTTATCCATTTATCTTTTTTTCCAGGATTGCCTTTTTTACAAGAATCACACTGATAGTGTTCTCGGCTCCATGTTTACTGGAATGGCGACTTCAGGATCGCTTTCTGTAACGCCTGCTGTAAGCGCTGGTTGTTCACGTTCAACGGTGCGGAATGCAAGGTTCCTCGAGCAATAGACGGTAACTTGTATATAAGAAAAGGTTTGACTCACGAAATTCACCGTGTCCGCCATCTTGAAGGTCACTGTGAAAAGATCCACGAGGGACATGTCCGTGTTGGCTTCAATGTCGGGAACTGTGCCGGGTATGGAAATGCTGACGCTTACACCGGGTGGAACTCTGCCTGCCGGCGGTTCGTAGAGGAGGTAGCCAGGCCCCAGCTGTGAAACTATCCATTTGCCACAAAACGTACGCCAGACTGATTGAATGCTTTGTCTGAAACAGCACGTAGTTCTAACATACACTTTGATATGTATAGTAGATGAAATAAAAGAAAACGTCAAAAATGAATGATATAATTATTGTTCATTGCGCCCTTTTTGATACGCGAATTAAATCAGAAGATTTAATTCGTGCTCCTTATAAATAAAAGTAAAATAAATATTAAGAATTAACAGTGGATACCACAGAGTGGCTATTTTTCCCAAGTTGATTTTTCCGGAGGGGAAAAAGCTGGAAAAACCGACAACGTCACGCTTCTGAAATTGTCATTCTGATGAAGACTGCTACAGATGCAGTCGAAACGTCATGTTTTACAAAATTTTTACGCGTGAAAACCGTAAATCTTTTCTTATGTTATAAATACTGAGCATATAATAACATTAAAAAAATTCATATGGTAAGGCGGTCTAAGAAGAAAACGTAAGGGTTATAATTTTTAGACTACCTTTTTAAAATTACATAAATATCTCAAAAAAGAAATGTATAAAGCGGTTTTTAAAGCTACGGACAAAATAAACTGCATTTTAATTATGAATAATCTAAATGGCATTAACTATAGCTGAAACAAGAAAATGTAACTAGCCAATCAACGCGAAGCTAACAAGCTCAAGTTGTTAGCATAACCCATGACGGGAAAAAATTGCGCACCAATGACTGCCTTAGTAGGGTAGGACACGGCAAATGTTTTTCGGTATAAACAAAATTGGAACTAGAATCTAAATTTCTCTCATTATAAACGCAGGATGCAGTGTTTCTAAAATACTGAAAAGTTATTATCAATAAAATTATTTTTTCTTTCAAATTCGAGAACTAGCACGAGCTTCGAGAAAATGCTCAGGCTCCCCTCCCTTGATTTGATAATTGGATGCGGGTTTTACTTTGTCAAAGAAGCTCGTGAACACGAAGTTTTTAGAAAAACTAAAACGAAGTTTTAGCCGTAGCATTTTAATATTAGCCATGTTAAATCATTTTGACAGGCTTTGGATTCCTCTAAGAGTTCTAGCGACGCGAGTTGTGCTGCTCTAATCGAGTAAGTTTGAGTTGCTGACAAATAATTCAGCTGATATGAATTCTCATAATACTCAATAATAAAACTGAATTGTGGAGAGTCGTATTCGACGCAGCGAACTCCCTTTGCATTTGAAGGGAACTTACCTAAATTCTAATACTAGTTACATGTTCGTATAGATGCTAAGCTTTTATTTTGTGAATATTATTCGGTATGCCTTATTCTGACCGGCCGCTTTATAACATGTTCCATGAATTAACATATTCAAAAAGTATTTTTTAACAGTTATCATTTTAATTCTAGAAATAGAAAGCTTGCGAATACCTTGATACGTGTAGAAATACATAATGCGAATGTTTCAGTAGCTGCAAACTTTTCAAAACTTCTTTTAAATTCTTTTAAATTTACTGAAGAAGCAAACGAGAGTTGTTGGGTTTCCCTTCGGTTTGTTTATATTCTCGCACACTGACGCATTGTAAAAATGCACGGGCTAAAGGCTTACAAAAGCCTAACAACTTTGGAGGGATTGCATGCAGGCCTGGTCGCAAATACTTTACCTAGAAGTAATAAAGATATTTTACCAATCAATACAAACTTTTTTTCTTATTGGACGTGAAATTGTATAAAAAGACACCCTGATAACTGTTTATACTATAAATGTTCCAATAATTGCTTCCTCAGTATCCCATAATGTCTTACTTAAATAAATAGAGTTCAAGATGGCCGCCGTGTACTGAGGTAAAAAGATCTATTGTCGGGTTTTTCCAAATTCATTATGTTTTCAAATGAACATGATAAATTAAACATATTAAATTATGTTTTAAGGATGATAAGTTATATTTTGGAATAATATTTCAAAAGATAAAGTCCCCCTTACGTACGTAGTGAAAATAAATACTTTTCTTTCTGTTGACTTCATGTGATTTTTTCTTCCTACTAATGGCTCTATATGAGGCTGACTACGAGAACGAGGGATTGAGAAGAAGAAGGAAGAGGAGAATAAGGTTCAATTTGGAATACAAGAATAAAATAGGTAGCAGATGACTTATATGGGCCAGTGAATACTTTAAAAGATAGAGGTTTGAGAACGATGCAATCATGAAACCAATATTTACTTTCTTATCCACTGTTTTTTTATCAGTTCTCGTCTTTGAGGAGCACTTTGCATAAAAACAATGAACATCTTGTTTTATTATATGATTATCAGTGAAATACCTATATTTCTCTATTTCAAAAATTTGATATTTTCACATGTAAAGATAAAATTTATTTTCACATTTGAAAATATCATCATTATGGTAACATGCTAGAAAAAAAGCTCGAAAAAAATATTTTTTTGTGTTTTCATTAATAATTATTTAATAAACAGAATATTACATGGGCGCTTGGAGATATGAATTTTATCTTCTCGTGTTGAAAATCACTCACTCGTTTGCTGCGCTCACTCGTGTGAGTTTTTTTCAACACTTGAAGATAAAATTTGTATCTCCGCGCGACCATGTAATATCCTCTATAAATATCCTTCACTGCACATGAAAACTATTGTGTTTATGCAAAGTGTCCCTCAAATTTGATGCAAATGAGCCAAATGGAAGTGGTTTTATGGGTCGTAAGTGAGCTGCTTATAAAGCTTGAAAAAGAGTTCATATGCGCGAGTACTTTTAGATCGACGTAATCACATATCAATTTTGCTAATTCGCCACTCTTTGTCAATAAATGTTGCTAGTTTTACAATGCAATGCATTGAATTAACTTTCAATTATTCAGATGCTCCAAAATACGAGATTAAATTATGCGAAAGTATGTTCTCAACGCCACAATGTTTTACAACAAATGCTGGGCTGGATGGCAACTCTCCCTACCATATATTTTTTAGTAAATGTTGCTTTGTTCGATGTTTTATAACTCAGAGCAAGATTTTCTTTTGAATTCTAGACGTTGTTTTTTGTTTTAATTTTATCCTCAGCTGGAGTTTAATATATGTGAAAATCGTGAAAAAACGTGTTAACAGACATTCACCTATGGTCAAAAGGCTTTTCTACTTTCCTTGCTGTTTTTGTTAAAATAAATATTATGAAAATGGTAATAAAAAATAAAACAAAAATTCAGTATATCTCTATCATATTGTCCAGTATTAAAAATACGGTAATAATTTGGATTAGAAATTATATCACATAGATAATTATATACGTAATTAAATAATTACTTATTAGCTGCGATGAACAAGCTAGAAAAAAAGCTTCTTTCAAATCTATCTGTTCTACCATTAAATCGAGAAAAATGACTCGTGTTACGTATATAATACATAGCCTTTGAGAAACAGCCCTGGTCAGGAAAAGAATATGAATATAAGGCGCAAGGACGGAATATAATTTAGCAAAAGTCTTAGTACATAAAGTATTCAGTCTGCTAGTAGCCAGACGGGGCAGGTTTAGAGTAGAAAGAGCGCACAGCAGAATAGGAGATATGAAAGGATCCGTAAGGTGTTTTCTTCCTTTTTTCAAACAACCACACCGAACATTTTTGAGCGGCCGTTAAACCAACTTTCCTTAGTTTGATTATTATGAAATTCATACAATATATCCTGCCTAAATTGAAGTTTATAAAAAATGAATGTAAAACTTAAGCGAATTAAGGATAAAATAGCGGCGATTAACCAGAATACTTGAATTCAGCTAAGCCTAAATTCTGAGCGACTACGACGGTACCTAAGAAAACCTATTTTATTAAACTATGGTGTATGGCAAACAAAATATCTAAAATCTAGAAAATTTTATCTGACAAATGTTGTGTAAATCGTAAAAACATTTTGAATTCGAGATTTCCTGTACGAATACGGTGTATCCATAAGTTGCTTAGTTTGGTTTAGGAATTTTTAAGAACCTTACATCTAAGTCACGACAAAATGTTCCTTTAACATATAATAAGAAACCTTAGAAGTTTTACGGAGTTTCTCCTTTGCGTTTTTGAGATTGAATTTATTTTTTATAGGAAATTACAGTTTTTTCAATGAATGCCTAATATCGTTGTTGTAGCTAGTTTCAACACTTTTCCTTGATATCTTAAAAACCGCGAGATGCAATTGAAGCTTGACGGAGAGTGCTAATTAATTCAGCTGGAATCATAACACAACTTTCAATTGCATTTTAATAATCAAATAGACACAAAAGAAAACAATGGAATTAAAGTAAACTGATGTGTATTAGTCTAATATCTATTTCACCGATTCAGTGATTTCTCTCTCTCCCTTTTTTTTTTTTTTTTTTTTTGTGAATTCGAGGACATTATTTAAGGACGTTCATGATCATTGTTGGCATGCCCCCTTTCTACACGCGAATGTTGTGTTCACATGCTCATCGTGATGACGCTAAATTGAATGTTTTGATAGGAAAAATATCAAGAACAAAAACTACAAACTCTTATAGCACTAAAACAGAGTCGGGTAACGTGGTTTTTTATTTTTTATTTTTTAAAAAAGTACTTTACAATATCAAACTTCATAGAAAACAAATTGGCGATGGGATCAAATCTAAATCACATATTTTTGTGCATAAATTACATATTTTGTGAAGAGAATTTTACATAACGTGAAGGCTACAAGTCCACCTTGTAGCCCTATATCATTTTAAATTTCTAATTTTCAACATAACGTATAAATGCTAAGCAATTATTGAGTGAAAATGTAGTTAATTGATTTTTCTTTAAAATATATATGGCTTCTTTTAAACAGCTTTCCATGTTTGCGTTGTTCGCGCGTTTTTACCGCTCAAAGGATAAACGTCCACGCAATCTGACGAAGCCCATTTTTTATTCGCTCAAATTACTTCTAGCATGATGTACTTTCATCATTGATTTTTTTTTTAAATTGAGACGTTGGGATCTTATGATCATGAACGTCCTTAAGAGGAAGCTAAGCCACAATTAAAAGGACTGATACGATTAAACTTTAGAATCGCGATTGGTTAAATTTAATGGCCTACAGTGAAATGGTAATAATTTCTTCATACATATATTTCCTCAGTCGTATCCAAGAAGAATGGAATTCCCTTTCATCCTTAGAGATCAATGATACTCCTCTTTTCAAAATCCTAGACCACCTCTGATACTCATACAAAAAACCTAGTGTGGGCTTCCTGTGGAGTAATGCGGAAAAAAACTAAAAGTGTCAAAAAATAACAAATATTCAGACGCTCTAGATCTCAAACGTGGCCCAATCACTAGTTGATATGTTTTACACTTTTTCCGCGTTGAAAATGAAAAAAAAAATTTCTAAAAATATTGGCCAATGGGCGCAGCTGACTATTGAAATGTATATGACAAACCGTCAAAAGTGTTTGAATTTAATCTTTCCCACGCACATATTGTTATGTCAAACTTGTTACAACAAGAAAAAATGACCACATGGTGTAAATTGTGGTTTTACTTACCAGATGAAGCTAAGTGTAGGTCATTGTCTGTTAGGACATCTTTGAGCAAGGATCCAGATAACACTTCTTACAGGTAGGTGATGAAGGATTTCAGTTTTAGTTGACATGATAAGTTTATATGACAAGGGGTGCTAACGATAATAATCTTCTAGAGAATATGTACGATGTATATTTGGAAATGAGTTTAAGGGTCGTCTTTTCCCCAACGATCAAGAATTCTTTTTTTAAGGGTTTTAAAAAATATCAAGTAAACAGGAAATGGGATAGCTCTCGACAGTATAGGACGTGAGAGACAAAGAACTGGGGCCCCCAAACATGTCTGGAGAATGAGAAAATAAAACTTTAAAAAATCATATTTTTATAATTGGTGAACAAATTTAGTAAGAATATCGGTTTTCCCTTTTGCCCATTTTTACTCACATACACGCGGCTATGGATGAAAACCGGAGAGTCCGAAAAAACCCTCTTGACAAGTGAGAGAACGACACGTCAATTCATCTAGCGAGACAAAACCGTATTAGAATCGCTACCAACCATTAGGTGGCTGAAAATAAATCCATCCATGTTTTTACGAGGGTAGCACTTAATTAAGAGCCCGCGACTAAAACCTGTAGCAGTCGTTCCATGATCGAATTGGAATTTAGAAGTTCATTTTTTATGGAGGTAAAAAAAACTGGAGATCACGGAGGAAAAACCCTGGAAGAACAGGACAGAACCAACAAACAACTCTACTCGCATACGACACCGAGTCCGGCGGGATTCAAACCCGTGTCGCACTTGTAAAAGGCAAGCGCTCTCACCGCTACGCCACCCGTGCTTTCCTAAAACTTTCAGTTGAGATAAAATTTGTCAAGTCAATCTTTTGCGTTAAAATCACGAAATACTTGTTGAGCTTTACTCATCATCTTCCTTCCAATAAGTCCAAAGAGTTCAAGTTAAAAAACGATGTGTGTTGATATATAATAATATGAACAAGACAGAAGTTGTAAACCTCTGCTAATTTCTTTCATTTTTTTTTTCATTCACAGTACAAAATGAGGTTCTTTGTTGCCGTGCTACTCGTGTGTTTGGCTGTGTTCGTTTTCCCCGCCATCAAGCCAGCGTGTGGACTGAACAACAAGCCAGCCAAACAGGTACGCTAATGATTCTAATAAAAGCTAGCGTTGATTTATAAGTATTATATATTTATGAGTTAAAAGAATTGAATCGTTTCAGATCCAGTTTTCCTGTTTCATATTCTATATTTGTGTAAACTAGTTACGTCGTCACTATTGAATTCAGTATTACATTTTTATTTTATTCCTGCATATATAAACGCCATGATTACGAAAATCAAATAATATTATTATTAATGACACTTAGTATTTGACATTTGTCCGCCTTTCCATCCCACAACACATCTCGAGCAAAAATTGTGACGTGATCATGATCAACAGGACAAGAAGTCCCATGCTAAGACCAGCCTAATACAATCATGAGAGGTGGTTAGTATAAGGTGTAGACACTGAGGGTGGTCACTGCCAGGGTTTCTTTACGTCCTCAGTGGTTCTTTTACGTCCCCCCGATATTGGTTAGTGATGAAGTGTGGAGAGACGGGACCGCCATTTAAAGTGGTCATCCGAGCCACTTGAAAGTCTAACCGTTTGCAGATGTAATTACAAAGGCAGCACTTTCTCCTCAGTTATTTTAAGACCCTGAGTGTTGGTCCGGCCGGGACTCGAACCACGACCTCCCGCACGAAAGTCCGGTGCTCAACCAACTGAGCCAACCGGGTGTCCTTTGTTGTCCTTTGTGGTTTTCTCGAAAAATAAATTCAACACCACATCTACAATTGTACAATATGTAGAAAACAGCTAACAATAGTTTTAAAGCAAATTTCTTTCCGTTTAGCGAAAAAACACAGCGAGTAGAGGCTCGTTTTTTGTTTTAAAATAGTTAAGATCAAATCTTACCGGCAAATTAAAATGTCGAGTAGATGTAGAGAGACGAATTCAGCTATTTATCACGATTTAATTGATCCTAAGTTGTCAATCCAGTCTTGAAATAATAAAATCTTCAGATAATTCACCATTCAAAGAAAATAGCAGCGAAATTCTTCAAGCTACAGGAGGGAATAATATCCAAAGCACATGGTCTGATCACTGGCGAGTCGTTCACGGCAAGCTGTACTTCAAAACTTTTAACTTGAACGACATATTTGTCGCTTTTATCCCTTTTGATGTTGTCCAGCTAACTTGTTTTAAAAGAAAGTATTTTTGAAATTGTGTTTTTTGCAGTTATTAGCAAATGCTAAGAAAAAAAAAACTTATTTTAGCCAACTGTAAACTCTCAACTTTCGCTTCGTTTTCACACAGTACGTTTTCAAAGAAAAGTCGCTTCTTGATTCGCTGTTTAGCTGTCAGTACTGTCATTCAATAGTTGTAAACATGCATTAAAATAGCTTTTTACTTGAGATATAAAATTATTTTCTAGTATTTTGTAGTTCAAATCATACATAAAATACTAATTTAAAAAGGTTTTACAGCAACGTTAACACTTTCTATGCTGTTCTTGACTTAGCTTTCTTGGAGAAGGGTCGGTTATAGCAAAGGCAATGAAGATGGATAAATGCCTTCGCTTCGCATTTTTTATAAAATTTTGTTGAGTGAACTATACATAAAAAATCGCACAACCTTCTCGTTCAATTTGGAATTAATAGGCACTCGTAATGTTTTGAAAGTTCTTTAATTGCACTCGCCTAAAGGCTCGTGCAATTACAAGAACTTTCAAAACATTTCTCGTATTAATTTCCAAATTGTACTCGAGGTCGTGCGATTTATTATACAAATTATACACTTCATTTCGAAATCCCCAAATATCTCCAAATTCGTCTTATAGATTTTGATGAAACGGCGCCCAGAGGAAGACAAACACTCAAGGTATAGGCAGAATAAAGCATTTCCCTAGAAAATGCGGTCGAGGGATAAAATTCGATTCCGAGTTAAAACAGGCTTGAAGTCATTACCACGTGATATTCAATCCGATATCCTTGAATAAATATTATTTTGTAGTTTAGTCTATATGTAACAAATGTGTTTTAGTGGATATGAAATCGAAATCAATCTCTTTAGTCATATGAGGTTCAAAGTTCCAAGGTGTGCATGCACAAATATTGGGTCACCTTAATGAAACAAAAGAATGTTCGTGAAAATGATTAAAAATCAAGTAGATTGAATTGTCTGATTAACTCCTGTGTAGACTAAGATGTTTGTTTTGTCATGTTCGTTAGTTTCGGATGCGTGTAAGATAAATAATTATTTCATAAGAAACGATTTCAAGGATATTTGTATGTTGCTATGGTAATGCCGATGTACACTATTGTCAACCTAGTCCAAAATCTGGTATGAAAATGTAATCGATCCATCTATTTGGCAGGATAAAGGTTTTTTCTTTGGGAGGGGGTAGATATTTTTCGCTTAAGGAGACTGCGCACTGGAGCTACTGTTCCCGCTTTTCCGATCCTTGGCAATGCCCTTGTTCTAAACTGCAGCTTTCGCAATGATTCTCGCAAATTTTCATATTTCCACCTGTCAAACTTACCTCTGCATTTCCTTTCGTGGACTTTCAATATGGCAGTTGTTGCTGTGAACCATTCGTCCAGTGCCCAGTCTCCCCACAGTATGAAATAGGTCTCTTTTAAATACCTCTAAAAGCATGATTGCTATCTTTTATTTAGCCCAGGTCAGATTTTTGCTGTTTAGCGGGTCGTCCTGGTATCCCGGGTCTCCACGGTAAACCCGGTGCTCCTGGACGAGACGGACGAGATGGCAGAGCAGGTATTCAAGGTAAACGAGGTCCTCGAGGATTTCAGGGAACTCCAGGGAAGCAAGGACCACAGGGTCCAAAGGGAGACGCTGGCCTAAAAGGAGAGAAAGGAGAGCCTGGTGCGAGAGGTCTTTCATCCTATTCGAACTGGAAAGAATGTTCGTGGAGCAACATCAACGATGGGAAAGACAATGGGTTGATCAGGGTATGTACATTTTTGAAGTACATTACTTATATTTGATTACTAGTATTTCTATTCCACTGAATACTTGGTCTGTGAGCCAGCATACTCCCATACCAAGATCCTAGAATTACTAGAAGCATCCATATCACGACTTACTGGTCGGTGAGGCAGCATGTTCCCAATACAGGAGCCTACTACTGGAACATATATCTCCCTTAGTTGGTCGGTGAGGCAGCTAGCATATTCCAAAGATCAGGAGCTTACTTTGTTTGTAGGATCTTATCTTTTGAGTTTTTCTTTCATTGTTGTCCAACCTCTCTTTCTGTAGGATTAATTGCCTTTTCTACAATGCTTTACGTGACTCTAATTCACATACACCTTTCTCAGAGTTGTGTTTTCCAGAAGAAATACACTGATTCCATCCTCCATGTTTACTTCAATGGTGCCTTAAGGATCTATAACTGTAACACCTGCTGTAAGCGCTGGTTCTTCACGTTCAACGGTGCTGAATGCAAGACTCCTCGTGCCATAGACGGTATCGTGTACATGCGTAAAGGCGCAGGATTACAGGACCCCCACCGTGTCCGCCATATTGAAGGTCACTGTGACAAGATCCACAAGGGACATGTTCGTGTGGGCTTCAATGTCGGGAACTGTGCCGGGCAGGGAAATGCTGACGCCTATACCGGGTGGAACTCGGCCAGCCGTGTGTTCGTAGAGGAGGTACCCAGGCCACAGCCATGATATCGTCACTCGTTACCAGTCCCTATAGCTCATTATTCTGTATTCAATCAGTCTGGCTGTTAATATTCTATTGATAACCAGACTGAATGAATAGTGAATAACAAGTGATGTAAAACTGATTAAGAAACTAAGTCACATCGATAAAAATAAAGGACATTAGATGAGTAAGATAATGAAATGTAAAGGAATGATGTTCTGCTGGAAGAAGTTGACTCACTGTTGGCAGACAATAAAATATCAACCTCAACCATACATTGTTTATTACTTATTGTTGTGACAATCTAAACAAGGTCCTGTCAGAAGTACTTAATTCAGTGATGTATTCAATGATTGAGTAGGCTATTCACGAAATATTTAGCAATAAGAGCCCTTTACTACTACGGTGGCCCACAACTATCACAGCAATACAAAACAAAAACTAACAGCAAAACAATATTTCAATATTGTTCACATTAATATTGGTTAGGGACTGGTCAGAAATTAGCAGGGGGTGGGGGTGTGGAGATTTGAAATTGCAATGGGAATGAAATTTCGTGACCCTGCCCATTGGGTGAGCCTAAAATATCATGACCCTCCCCCTGCACAGATAATACCTACCAAAACAACTGAAATAAGACCTGTCATTGAACATATATATCCAGAAACCCTGAATATTTATATACCTAGGAAATGATGAGTGTATGTAAAAGCATCTTTCTTTGATATCAAGCGACATGCCTTTAACCATGAATGAGAATGGTGGCAGTAATAATTATGATTATGATGATGATGATGTCAATAGCAGTGCTACGGCATATACGGTGATGCTGAGCATTCTTTATAGAGACAACTTTACATTAATTTGTTTTATAGCTTTTATCTTACTCTTGTAAACAAGTAAATCAATATTGTCTTTAAGTTAAGACATCATTGTTCAGGGGATTTTTTGGCAAGGGTAAGGGTAATGATCACCTATGGGCGGAGCATCAAGGGGGGTTTGGAGGCATGCCCCCCCCACGAAAATTTTAAATTCAGAGAACCACGGAAATGCGATTTCCATTGTTTTGAGGGGCATCTGCAAGAGCATAAATTCATGTGACCCTCCCCTTTTCACTGCCTATTTTTTCATGACCCTCCCTTTTCAGGGGCTCAAAAAGTTATGACCCTCCCCCTTTTTCCACCCCCCCCCCCCTTTCCCCCTGCTAATTTCTGACCAGTCCCTTACTTTAAAAAGTAACTCACGGAAGCCAATATTAATATAACTTGCATCAAAACATAGAAAATTCACTTAGGAAAAAAAAAAAAAAAAAAGAAAGTTGTCAGCAGTAGTGCCTTTTAAAAATGTTTTCTAAGTACTCCTCCCGGTACGGATAATTCTTTTACTCGTTCCCAGTTTTCTCTGCCATCTCGTTCCAGCTAAGTTACCAAAATGGCGATTTTTCGAGCAGATGTTGTTGGCCTCAAGAAAAATCATGGTTCAGCAGAAGAAGCTGACTCGATTTATTTAGCTTGCTTAAATTGCTTGATTATCCCTTGACAGCCCTGTAAACGTAGTCTGCGATGGGTTTCAAATTTCTTCCAAAAATTTAACCTGATTTAGAGTCATGTGAAGGAGATTTTTAGGGCTGTGCTTGCTAGGTAATATAACATGGTGTACGGGAATTGTTAGAGAAAATCTATCTATTGGAATTCAAAGTTTCCGTAGTCGTACTCAGCGATAGCTATATTATACTATAAAAATATTTTTGTACATGAACTTATTGATGCATCGTTTAAAAAAGTCCCACTCGTGTGTTCAGAAACCTAAGGCGAAAAATGCTGAATCTCTCTCTAGACATTGTCAGGAACTACTAAAGACAAACAGTAAGTTACAATATTTATTCAATATTCGCGCTGAAAATCGACAATTTCAAAAATATCCATGCATTGTCTTATACTAAGCGGTAAATGTCGCTTTGTTCGACGTTCTAGAATTCAATGCAAGATTTTCTTTTGAATTCTAGCCGTTGCGGAGAGAGCCGCTATTTTTTACCCGTATTGTCGGCTCAGAATTACTCCGCGCGATAGGAAAATCGCGATACAAAACTTATTGAGATATTTAGCCTACAATACGGATTATATTGACGGCGTTCGAAGAAAAGATATCTCATAAAATATATTGAATATCTTTTCTCCCAAATAGCCGCCAAAATAAACCCGTATTGGCGGCTCAAAATCGCAATAAGTTAAAGGTAGACCCTAATTCCATTGTTTTGTGTCTATTGGACTATTATTGCACTTTAACAAGCAGTTTTTATTTCGCGGGTTAAGTGACTTCACTCTAGTGAGTTCACTATGACCCGTAAAACAAAGTGTTCTTATAAAAGTGTAATAGTTCGTATTACGCTAAAGTGTATTTCACTGGTTTAAGGGAACCGCTGTATGAAAACCACTCTATTGAATTGACTGTAGCATAAATTAGCACTATTTAGTACTATTTAGTTTGCACGCTTTTAGTATTTTTACTTCAGCAATCACATAAAAGTGTTACTGTATTCAGTATTCGTGGTGGAAAATATATTTGGTGTAGGTGGAAAGGCAACCCGCTCTTTTGTGAATTCGATGACATTATTTAAGAGTAAACTCAGCCCCAATTAAAAATGATGATTGATACAGTTAAACTTTAGAATTTCTTTTCGTTAGATTTCATGCTCTACAGTCACTCGATATGATTTTTCATATGTATAATTGCTCAGTCGTATCCAAGAAGAATGGAATTTTTCGAATGGCTTTTTATCCTTAAAGATCAATGATGGCCCCTTTTTTTCAAACTCCTAGACCACCTCTGATACTCATACAAAAAACCTAGTGTGGGCTTCCTGTGGGTAATGCGGAAAATTTGAAATCCAAAAAGTGTCGTCAAAAAGTAGCAAATATTCTGACGCGCTAGACTTCAAGACTTAGAACTAGTTGATATATCATACATTTTTTCCTCGTTAATTGAAAAATGAAGTTCCAAATATATAGGCCAATGGACGCGGTTGTTTATTGAAATGTATTAGACAAACCGTCAAAAGTGTTTGTATTGAATCTTTCCCACACACATATTGTGATGTCAAACTTGTTACAACAAGAACAGTATGACCACATGGTGTAAATTGTGGTTTTACTTACCAGATGAAGCTAAGTGTAGTAAATCTGAGACTGAGATCATATATAGTGAATATCAGGTTAACATTCAAAACCGGTGCATACATCACATTATCAATGGCAAAGCTGTATCCATAGCAACAAAGCGATATGTATGAGCTTGATACACTTAAAGTTAAAAGATCGCTCGAGCTAATTTTATTTAAGTTATCTTCTTCAGCATAAACAATGAAAAATATTATTATTAAGATTATTAAAAATTATAGCAATAACAATGAAATCAGATAATGAAGAAGTCTTAGAGCTCGCGTTCCTCATTGTGAGCACCGAGGAACGAGTTATGACCACGAGGAACGCAGGTTCATGATGAGACGGGATTGATTCTAATTCTGTCTATTTTATATGTGCTTATGCGTACCATTTTGATTATGGTGCAATGCTAGAAATATCACAAATTTCTGCAACGCACTTCAATGGACAACGATATCTGAAAAGGAAATGACAAGTTTAATAATATCATAAATGATAGATGTAATATAGAAATAGAAATACGAGACGAAACATATATCCAATTATATACCTACAGATACATACATGTATATATCATTTTAATTATTTTAAAATTTTAATTATTTTAATCTTTAAAAAAAATTATATCAACTGATATTTCGGATGTTAGAGTCATTCCAATATACTTGTGAACTATACTTAATTAGAAAAAACCTACTAATGGTCTATCACCAATCGAGCCCTGTGATTGGCTGAGCTACTAGGGGTCTATTAGTGATAGACCTCTAGTAGCGAAAAGCGCTGGTTTTGAAAACCAAAAAATATATATTTAAAGCAAAATCCAAAACTTTTTGCATCCTTTTATTGGACCGATTAGTAGGTTTTTACTAAAACAATTAGACCTCTCGCCCTCATGGCCTACGAGTCAATAGCCCATTCGGCCTTCGGCCTCATGGGCTATTGACTCGTAGACCATTCGGACTCGAGGACTAATTGTTAATTAGACAACTAGAGCCGGTGATTCTCATGAACCCGTGAAATACACTTTAGCGTATTACGCACTACTTCACTCTGATTCTTTAATTTTGTATGCTGTTGTCTGTATCTGACTAAATATTCACTTTAATTAGTACACTTTGTTTCACGTGCAAGAGTCTAACTAAACTCTAGCTAAAAGAAAAACAACTCTACTATACTCCCCCCCCCCTCCCCCTATTTATGTCTACGTGTAAATAAAGATTAAGATTAAACCCAAGGTCGTAAGGCCTTTTTTATTGTCTTTTCTCGCTATTTTCGTTACAAGGGCAGTTTGATGGCGATAAAACTTTGCTCCGGTAAAGAAGAGGACACAAGACAAAGTGTGGGACTTTTTCAAAACCCTGTAAAAAATCGGCTTATATTCACACATTAACAGTATAATATACTCATTGCAGATCTTGAGCGTGTAGGGAGGGATAGGGGCTACCTCTCTCCTTTGTGAATATGAAGACATTAATTGTTCAATGTCGACTAAGCCCGAATATTTAAGATGACTGATACCAATACGTTTTTAGTCAAGAGAAAAATTGATGAAAAAGCGATGAAATTTTGTTAGGGATCAATGATGCCCCCCCCCCCCCCCCCTCCTTTCATACTCCTCGATCAACTTTGATATTTACAAAAAGGACTAGATTGGGCTTCCTGTGGCGTAAAGCGGAAAATTTCAAAACCAAAAAGTGTCATAGTTAGCAAATATTCTGACGCTCTAGACTTCAAGACCTAATTACTAGTTGATATATTATACACTTTTTCCGCGTTGTTAATTACAAAATACAATTTCCAAATATATTGGCCAATGGGAGTTGTTTATTGAAATGTATATGACAAACCGTCAAAAGTGTTTGTATTGAATCTTTCCCACGCACATATTGTGATGTCAAACTTGTTACAACAAGTAAAGATGACCACATGGTGTAAATTGTGGTTTTACTTACCAGATGAAGCTAAGTGTAGGTCATTGTCTGTTAGGACATCTTTGACCAAGGATCCAGATAACACATCGTACAGGTAGGTGATGGGGGATTTCAGTTTTAGTTGACATGATACGTTTATATAACAAGGGAAACTAACGATAATGATCATCTAGAGAATATATACGATGTAATTGGTTTTAATGGTTGTCTTTTCCACATCGAATAAGAGTGCTTTGTTTAAGGGTTTTAAAATTATCAGACAAACAGGGAAAGGGATAGCTTTCGACAGAATTATATTGTTTGAGACAAGCAAACCGAACTAAGCAAAGTTGGATTAATTAGGAATAAGGGATAACGCTCGGTAGAATTTCAGGGCGTGAGGGACAAGAAAACTGGATACCTCTAAGATGGTCAGGAGAATGAAAATTAAAAAATAAAATTTGACAAATCCTCTTTTTATAGTTGTGAACAAATTTAGTACTAAACACTGGTTTCCTACACTCTACTGAGTGAAAAAACCAGAGAGCCTGAAAACAAACGTGACAAGAGAGAAAAAACAACAATTTAGATAGGCAAAGCTTAAAAAACGACGTATAGTTGAAGGACGGTATTGGAATCGCTACCGTAGGTGACCAACCATTACAATGATGAAAATTTTCAATTGCGGTCAAATTGATATTATATATTTTTTTGAATTGCGAAATATTTTTAAAGTTTATTCCTAAAGTTTTAAAGTTAAAAAAAAAATTACAAACGATGTGTGTTGAGATATCGATAATGTTATGAACAAGGCAGAAGTTTTATAAGTCTTCTTATTTCTTTTTTCGATTTTTTATTCACAGTACAAAATGAGGTTCTTCGTTGTCGTGCTACTCGTGTATTTGGGTGTGTTTGTTTTTCCCGCCATCAAGCCGGCGTGTGGACAGAAAAACAAGCCAGCCAGACAGGTAAGCTAATGATTCTATTCAAAGTTAGCGTTGATTTATAAACTAAGTTAAAATAATTGAATCGTTTCAGAACCAGTTTTCCTGGTTCATATTCTTTTATTTATCTTATTTCAAAATTTAGAGATACCCTTATTCTAATGCGTTTATGAGAAGAACAAACTTACAAAGTTAGAAAAAAAACTTCTAAATTTGGCCTCATGTTGCGTAACGATAACGTCATCATAGCGAAATTTTACAATTGTGGTAAAATGTTTAACGGCATATAATGCGATGAATAGTAAGATAACACGATTATACTGGCACTTTCGTGGTCAGTTATATATTATTTTTGTTTTAAAAATTAGAGCGGCATATTTTTACTAGCTTTAGCATCCCACACGGAAAATAATGTTTATTGATGTTAAATAATCAGTGACACATTCGTCATAGTGGGTTTACTGGTCATAGCAAGGGGTTCATCATCTACGGTCTAGGGGCCGACTAACCTCTCCCTTAGGCTTCGGCCGAGCTTCCTGATAAGTCTGTAATTCTTCCCGGGATAGCGGTGTTGGGGCCGAAATCTGCAGCGTAGCCGTAAGTCCATAGGACGGTTCAGAACTCGATGTCTGGAAGTATGGTCCTGGTTAATCAATTTTAAAAATGATCTCAAATCAAAAATAATCTCAGGACCATTTCCGAAGACAAAACCGTAAGAGTGGCTCTGGTTCTTAGTAGATGACCACATAAAGTACCTTTCTGGAATTAAGCCGATTTAACTTAGCTGGATCGAATCCAATGCAAGTTTAATTCTTTAACTACCTTTGTATCCTCCTATTGATTTCGTGCAATTGCTTTCAAATCAATCAGATTGAATTGTGTGATTACCTCGTGTGTGACATACAGTTCAGACTAAGATGTTTATTTTGCTAAGTTTGTTCGTTTCGGATGCGTGTAACACGGGCGAATCCAGGGAGTGTCCATTTGTGCACCGGATAACCCCAGATAAATCTGAGTACAAATTCAACAACTCAGACGTTACTAGTATTTATCGTTACTTTTTCATTTCGAACACCCCTTACAAATTTATTGATCCACCCTTTGGTGTAACATAAATAATCATTGAATGTATAAAAAACAATTTCTAGGATATTTGTTGGTTGCTATGGCAACGCCAATGTACACCATTATGAACCTAGTCCGAAATTTGGCATAAAAATGTAATCGATCCAGCTGTAGTAGGACTAATCATTTGCAGACTTTGAATCAGAAGTGTTATTAGTAAACCTACCAAGAACGACCTTTATAAAAAAAAAATATCATTTTTCTAATATTTTTTTTTCGTGGGAATTCATATCTCTGAAAGCATGATTGCCATCTTTTATTTAGCCCAGGTCAGACTTTTCCTGTTTAGCGGGTCGTCCTGGTATCCCCGGTCTCCACGGTAAACCCGGTGCTTCTGGGCGAGACGGACGAGATGGCAGAGCAGGTATTCAAGGTAAACGAGGTCCTCGAGGGTTTGATGGGACTCCAGGGAAGCAAGGACCACCCGGAGGTTCTGGTGCACCCGGTCCCAGGGGACTTAGGGGTCCAAAGGGAGACATTGGACCAAAAGGAGAGAAAGGAGAGCCTGGTGCGAGAGATCTTTCAACCTATTCGAACTGGAAAGAATGTTCGTGGAACAACCTCAACGAGGGGAAAGACAACGGGCTGATCAGGGTATGTACATTTTTTGAGTAAATTGCTTATAATTGATTACCTAGTATTTCTATGAGTCTATGAGATAGAGGGTCTGTGTGTGCCGTAAGTTAGAAAACTGTAAAAGGTTATTATGTATCCCCCCTTAAATAAAGTTATTTTATTGTATTGTATTGTATAGACAGGGACCGCGGAGCAGGGTGGGGGGGGGGGGGGGGGGGGGGGGGCTATAGCAGTTCAGATCAGGAGCTTACTTGGTTTATAGGATCTTATCTTTTAAGTTTTTCTTTCATATTTTCCCCACTCCTGTTATATGTAGGATCACATATTCTACAATGTTGTACTTGACTCTAATTCACATATACCTTTCTCAGAGTTGTGTTTTCCAGAAGAACTACACTAATTCCATCCTCCATGTGTACTGGAATGGTAACTTAAGGATCGCTAGCTGTAACAAATGCTGCAAGCGCTGGTTCTTAACGTTCAACGGTGCTGAATGCATGGCTCCTCGTGCAATAGACGGTACCTTATATATGAAAAAAGGTGTGGGTCACGAAATCCTCCGTGTCCGCCATATTGAAGGTCACTGTGACAAGATCCACAAGGGACATGTTCGTGTTGGCTTCAATGTCGGGAACTGTGCCGGGTATGGAAATGCTGACGCCTATACCGGGTGGAACTCGGCCAGCCGTCTGTTCGTAGAGGAGGTACCCAGGCCACAGCCATGATATCGTCACTCGTTACCAGTCCCTATAGCTCATTATTCAGTATTCAATCAGTCTGGCTGTTAATATTCTATTGATAACCAGACTGAATGAATAGTGAATGACAAGTGATGTAAAACTGATTAATTAAGAAACTAAGCCACATCGATAAAAATAAAGGACATTAGATGACTAAGATAATGCTGGAAGTAGCTGACTCACTCTTGACAGAAAATAAAAAATCAGCCTCAACCATACATTGTAAATTACTTATTGTTGGGACAATCTAAACAAGATCCTATAGAAGTACTTAATTCAGTGATGTATTTAATGATTAAGTAGGCTATTCAGGAAATATGCAGCAATAAGAACCCTTTACTACTGCTATGGCCCACAACAATCACAGCAAAACATGAAAACACACAGCTAAACAATACCCAGCTAATCTGAGAAAACATATCAGCCAATCAGAATCGAGAAAATTTGCAGAACTGAAGTGTCATCCTAAGTAGCCAGAAGACTCCGGAAACGGTTAATTCTTATAACGTATTGCGATTTTGATTCGCTAATCCGGGTTGATATTGGTGGCTAGTTGGGGAAAATATAATACGTATTGACCGTAGTCGCGAAAACTTTGAGGAACTGTAGTTTGATTTTCTTTTGACAATTTACTTTACATTTTTTTTTACATTTAAGAGGAAATTCCATTGTATTAATTTTAGTTGATTCTGAAATCACCGTCTTTTTTTAGGTGAATGCATGCAGTTGTATGTATTTTAGAAGGGAAATACGTGACATAACCGGGGTCAAGCTAGAAAATCGTCTCTCTTTGAAATTGAACAGAACCTGTCAAAATAACAGAAGTGGATTAGAAAACCCCGCACTTTTCTGAACATTTTGATATATAATTCATAGTAGTGCGTTTAAAATTTTCACCGTCTTTTCGCTGATTTTATAAGCTCATTCTATCCGTTAACCTATACATTTGCCTCTTACGATATCGTAAGACTCATAGCCTCGAAAACACAAGGTGGTGGCTAGCTAAAGAATAGTAGATTTACCGAGTCATTAGGATGTTGTTTCACGCTTTACTTGTGCTTATAACTTTTTAAGCACAGCCTTTTGCTTCGCACAAAACGCTGAGGACCAAAAAGAGCAAATGTTCCAAATGAATGGACATTTTTTTCCGATGAACTGGAATCTCCAAAACTAAGTACCAATAACTAATTTAATTGGAAGATGAAGATATTTATGACTCAGATAATATGCTTTATTTTTTTAAATTTTAGTGCATGTCAATTTTCTAGCCGTTTGCTTTACCGAGTAAACTCACATTTTCGAGTTTACGAAAAAAGTATTTTTTTTTTTTATTGAACCGTTTGGTTGAACTGGGATTAAATTCATTATTCTACTTTGTAGAATAAATGTTTAATAAAAGAATAAATGATTATAAACTTGTTTTGTCATTCAAGCAAATTCTACATCAACCATTGAGGTTTCATAGATCGAAAGCTTCAGCTTGAGTGATAACAAATTGTAACTTATTTTTCACTCACCTGTGTCAGAAAGTTGAAGACGTATAGCACACGATTTCACTAATCATTGTACCGCTTCATAAGGCAATAATTTGTGTCATAAAACTTGTAAAACTTGAGAAAAAATGAACTTTTCTGTCATTGTTGCATTCAGAAGCAGAAATCGATACCAAAAATTATATCAAAAAAAAGCCTATCACACGCAGTAATTCTGAGCCGACAATATAGGTTTATATTGGCGGCTCTCTCTCGATCAAACTTATAGGAGAATCGCGATATTTTCTCACTAAATGATGAATATCATACTTATTTTATACAAAATATCAATAACTTCTCCTGAAAATCTAGATTTATCTCAGATATATATTTTTGTAAGCCTATTAGCATAAAACTGTAAGCATAAAAGTGTTACTGTATTATTCATGGTGGAAGAGCTATGGGAAGGGGGGAGGGGGGGGGGGGGGCAACCCGCTCTTTTGATGACATTATTTAAAAGGGAAACTAAGCCCCAATAAAATATGTCTTGATTGATACAGTTAAACTTTAGAAGTTCTTTTGGTTAGATCTTACAGTGAACTGTTATACTTTTTCACACATATATTTGCTCAGTCGTATCCAAGAAGAATGGAATTTTTCGAATTGCTTTTTATCCTTAGAGATCAATGCTGGCCCGTTTTTTTTCAAAATCCTAGACCACCTCTGATACTCATACAAAAACCTAACGTGGGCTTCCTGTGGGTAATGCGGAAAATTTCAAATCCATAAAGTCTCGTCAAAAGTAGCAAATATTCTGACGCGCTAGACTACTAAGAAAAAAACGCTTTGCCCACTGGTAAAGCATCTCAAGATCTGGCAAATTTGAACGTGTTCATTTAAAAAAAAGTAGAGTTACAAGCCGTGAAAAGTGGTGAAAATTTACAGGGGAGAAGCGTCAATTTTTTCGTAAATTTTTGACACATTTGAAAGCCAATAATTCTGGTTCTTTCATTCAATCACGGTCGAATTTGCCAAAATTACTAATCTTGAGATGCCTCAACAGAGGGAAAAACTTTTTTGCTAATTAGATTTAAATTCGAGACTTAGCCCAGTCCCTTGCTCCTTTTCGAAGAGTCGTGGGATTTAGGTTTATTTGATTAGTTGCTTTTTGAGAAGGGAGGAAAGGCAGGGAAACCTTGGAAAACCCTCGAAGCACAGGAGTGGACCAACGAAGAACCCTACTCACTTACGACACCGAGCTCACCGGGGCTCGAACTCGGGTCGCCTTGGTGGATGCAAGCGCTCTCACCGCTACGCCACCTGTGCTTCGGCCCAAATATGTTTTCTAACAAACCGGTAAAATACCAAGCCCTAATATGCTTGAGTTGGAAAATCAGAGTTTTAATTTTTTTAATGAAAAAAAAAAATGACCTTCGTTATAGCTGACGACGTGTTACTATGGTTACGTTATACCTGATCAGTTTCATAATAAATGAATCCAAATGTGTTTTCTAACAAACCGGTAAAATACCAAGCCCTAATATGCTTGAGTTGGAAAATCAGAGTTTTAATTTTTTTAATGAAAAAAAAAATGACCTTCGTTATAGCTGACGACGTGTTACTATGGTTACGTTATACGTGATCAGTTTCATAATAAATGAATCCTAAACTCATGAACTTTAATATGGTTGGTCTATCAGATATTAGTCTGTACACTACTAGCTACTGGTACACCCGGTTCTCGGGGACCATAGGGTCCAAAGGGAGTGAATAAAAACAATATCAGCTCTTTTAACATGTAATAATTTGCTTATTACACATTTAGGGTTGATTTTATAGTATTATATACTGCGAGATTTTAGGGGACGGTTAACCGTGAAGTGATATCGTATTAATTCACTGATATGGTTTTTATTCAAGGCTTTTTTTTCGTGGATATCGAATCTTAATGTGTAATAAACTTTTTTATTACACATTTGGGGTCGATATCCGTGAAATCCGTGTTTTCCTGAATTAGCTATCTTTTCATATGGACATAATAAATTAAACATATTAAATTATATTTTGGAATATTATGAGATAAAGTCCCCGGTTCGCACGTAGTAAAAAAATAAATCTTTTTCTTTCTGTTGACAACATGTGATTTCCACTTCCTTCCTACTAATGGCCCTATATGAGGCTGACTACGAGAACGAGAGATTGAGAAGAAGACGAAGAGGAGAATAAGGTTAAATTTGGAATACGTGAGTATGATAGGTAGCAGATGACGGAAAATATTACAAACATGGGTTAGTGAACAACTTAAAAGATAGTAAGAGTGCTTTGAGAACGATGCAATCATGATACCAATATTTACTTTCTACTTATTCACTGCTTTTTTATCAGTTCTCGTCTTTGAGGGCCACTTCCATAAACACAATGAATATCTTGTTATCCTTCACTGCACATGAAAACTATTGTGTTTATGGAAAGTGACCCTCAAATTTGATGCAAATGAGCCAAATGGAAGTGCTTTTATGGGTCGTAAGAGAGCAGCTTATAAGCCTTGAAAAAGAGATCATATGCTCGAGTACTTTTAGATCGACCTAATCACATATCAATTTCGGTAATTCGCCACTCTTTGTCAATAAATGTTGCTAGTTTTACAATGCAATCCAATGAATAAACTTTCAATTATTCACATGCTCCAAAATACGAGATTTTTTTCTATGAAATTATGTTCTAAACACCACAAAATTTTACAACAAATGCAGGGCTGGATGGCAACTCTCCCTACCATATATGTTTTGGTAAATGTTGCTTTGTTCGATGTTTTATAACTTAGAGCAAGATTATCTTTTGAATTCTAGACGTTGTTTTTTGTTTTATCCTCAGCTGGAGTTCAATTATGCGAAAATCGTGAAAAAACGTGTTAACAGATATTCACCTATGGTCATAAGGCCTTTCTACTTTCCTTGCTATTTTTGTTAAAATAAATATTATGAAAATGGTAAAAAAATTATAAAAAATTCAGTATATCTTGCTATCATATTGTCCAGTATTAAAAATACGTTAATAATTCGGATTAGAAATTATATCACATAGATAATTATATACGTAAATAAATAATTACTTATTAGCTGCGATGAACAAGCTAGAAAAAAAGCTTCTTTCAAATCTATCTGTTCTAACATTAAATTGAGAAAAAATGACTCGCGTTACGCATATATTACATACCCTTTGAGAAATAGCCCTGGTCAGGAGAAGAATATGAATATAAGGCGCAAGGAAGGAATATAATGTTAGCAAAAGTCTTAGTACATAAAGTATTCAGTCTACAAGTAGCCAGACGGGGCATGTTTAGAGTAGAAAGAGCGCACAACAGAATAGGATAGATGAAAGGATCCATAAGGTGTTTTCCTCCTTTTTTCAAACAACCCACCGAACATGTTTGAGCGGCCGCTAAATCATCTTTCCTTAGTTTGATTGTTATGAAATCCATACAATATATCCTGCGTAGATTGAAATTTATAAAAATGTAAAATTTAAGCAAATTAACGATAAAATAGCGGCGATAAACAAGAATATTTAAATTCAGCTAAGCCTAAATTCTGAGCGGTTGTAATAAAAAGGTAAATTTTACACCGTAAAAAAAATAAGAAAGATGACTTACTGACGTTTCGGACGCTAGTCCTTCGTCGGAGTAAATTCTGAGCGATTACGACGGTACCCAAGAAAACCTATTCTATTAAATTATCGTTTATGGCAAACAAAATATCTAAAATCTAGAAAATTTTATCTGACAAATGTTGTGTAAATCGTAAAAACATTCTGAATTCGAGATTTTCTGTACGAATACGGAGTATCCATAAGTTGCTTAGTTTGGTTTAGGAATTTTTAACAACCTTACACGACAAAATGTTCCTTTAACATTTCAAATGAAACCTTAGAAGTTTTACGGAGTTTCTCCTTTGCGTTTTTGAGATTGAACTTTGTATAGGAAATCACAGTTTTTTCAGAGTGCCTCATATCGTTGTTGTAGCTAGTTTCAACACTTTTCCTTGATATTTTAAAAACCGCAAGATAGATATTTTTAAATATTTCATGATCGTTTTCTCATTATAAGATTAAAACTGTCTGAAAGTTTCATCTGGATTGAAACATTTTAACTGGGTCAAATAAATTTCTGAAGTTAGCTTAAGATGCAATTGAAGCTTGACGGAGAGTTCTAATTAATTCAGCTGGAATCATAACACAACTTTGAATTGCATTTTAATAATCAAATAGACACAAAAGAAAACAATGGAATTAAAGTAAACTGATGTGTATAAGTCTAATATCTATTTCACGGATTCAGTGATTTCTCTCTATTTTGCTCTTTTGTGAATTCGAGGACATTATTTAAGGACGTTCATGTTCATTGTTGCCATGCCTCCTTTCTACACGCGTATGTGGTGTTCACTTGCTCATCGTGATGACGCTAAATTGAATGTTTTGATAGGAAAAATATCAAAAACAAAAACTACAAACTCTTATAGCGGTAAAACGGAGTTGGGAAACGGGTTTTTTTTATTTATTTTTTATTTTTTAAAGTACTCTACAATATCATACTTCATAGAAAACAAATTGGCAATGGGATCAAATCTAAATCACATATTTTTGTGCATAAATCACATATTTTGTGAATAGAATTTTACATAACATGAAGGCTACAAGTCCACCTTGTAGCCCTATATCATTTTAAATTTCTAATTTTCAACATAACGTTTAAATGCTAAGCAATTATTGAGTGAAAATGTAGTTAATTGATTTTTCTGTAAAATATATGGCTTCTTATAAACAGCTTTCCATGTTTGCGTTGTTCAAGCATTTTTACCGCTAAAAGGATAAACGTCCATGCAATCTGACGAAGCACATTTTTTATTCGCTCATTCTTCTAGCATGATATACTTTCATCATGGTATTTTTTAAACTGAGACGATGGGATCTTTTGACCATGAAGTGCCCCAATTAAAATGACTGATACGATTAAACTTTAGAATCTCGATTGGTTAAATTTTATGCCCTACAGTGAAATGGTAATAATTTCTTCATACATATATTTCCTCAGTCATATCAAAGAAGAATGGAGTTGTCTTTCGTCCTTAGATATCAATGATACTCCTCATTTCAAAATCCTTTACCGTCTCTGATACTCAAAGCAAAAAAAAAAAAAAAACTAGTGTGGGCTTCCTGTGGAGTAATGCGGAAAAAACTAAAAGTGTCAAAAAATAACAAATTTTGAGACGCTCTAGATCTCAAACGTGGCCCAATCACTAGTTGATATGTTTTACACTTATTCCGCGTTGATAATAAAAAAACGTTATACCTAAAAATATTGGCCAATGGGCGCAGCTGACTATTGAAATGTATATGACAAACCGTCAAAAGTGTTTGAATTTAATCTTTCCCACGCACATATTGTGATGTCAAACTTGTTACAACAAGAAAAAAAAATGACCACATGGTGTAAATTGTGGTTTTACTTACCAGATGAAGCTAAGTGTAGGTCATTGTCTGTTAGGACATCTTTGACCAAGGATCCAGATAACACATCTTACAGGTAGGTGATGGGGGATTTCAGTTTTTGTTGACATGATAAGTTTTTATGGCAAGGGGTGCTAACGATAATAATCTTCTAGAGAATATATACGATGCATATTGGGAAATGAGTTTAAAGGTCGTTTTTTTCCACAAAGATTAATAATTATTTCTTTAATGGTTTGAAAGATAACATGCAAACAGGAAATGGAATAGCTTTCGTCTGAATTTTAGGATGTGAGAGACAAAGAACTCGGGCCCCCAAACACTTCTGGAGAATGAGAAAATAAAACTTAAAAAATCATATTTTCATAATTGGTGAAGAAATTTAGTAAGAATACTGGTTTTTCGTTTTGCCCACTTTTTCTCGCAAACACGCGGCTACGGAGGGATGAGAACTGGAGAGTCCGAAAAAAACCCTCTTGTCAAGTGAGAGAACGACACATTAATTCAGCTAGACAGATAGCACCGTATTAGAACCGCTACCAACCATTAGAATCTGAAAATAAAATTAAACCGTTCATTGTTTTTACGAGGGTAAAATGTAGTACTTAATTAACAGCCACCGACTAAAACCTGTGGCCCTCGTTCCAAGATCGAATTAGAACTTAGAAGTTGATTTTTTATTGAGAGATGAAAACCGAAGATCAGGGAGAAAAACCCTGGAAGAACAGGAGAGAACCAACAAACAACTCTACTCGCATACGACACCAAGTCCGGCGGGATTCTAACCCGTGTCGCATTTGTAAAAGGCAAGCGCTCTCACCGCTACGCCACCCGTGCTTTCCTAAAAATATCAGTTGAGATAAAATTTATCAAGTCAATCTTTTACTTTATAATTACGGCGGAATACGTTTGAGCTTTATTCATCGTCTTTCTTCCAAAGAGTCTAAAAAGTTCAAGTTAAAAAAGTACAAACGATGTGTGTACGTTGAGATATTAATATAAACAAGACATCAGAAATTGTAAACTTAGGCCTCTTCTAATTTATTTCATCGATTTTTTCATTCACAGTACAAAATGAGGTTCTTCGTGGTCGTGCTAATCGTGGGTTTGGCTGTTTTCGTTTTTCCCGCCATCAAGCCGGCGTGCGGACTGAAAAACAAACCAACCAGTCAGGTAAGCTAATGGTTCTATTAAAAGTTGGGGTTGATTAACAAACTAAGTTAAGAAAATGAATCGATTGATATCTAATTTTCATGGTTAATATTCTATAAAATAACAAAAACAATAAATGATATAAAATCGTATTTAGCAGTGGCATCCCTACAGAGTAGTTATTCGTCCACTGAAATTCCAATTAGAATAGAGCAGCATATTTTGAGTAGTTTTTGCATCCCACATGGAAGAGAGTCTATATTAATGTTAAACAATCAGTGACATATTCGTCATAGTGGGTTTGCTGGTCATAGCAAGGGGTTAATCATCTACGTTCTAGGGGCCGACTAACCTCTCCCTAAGGCTTCGGGCAAGCTTCCTGATCAGTCTGTAATTCCTCTCGGGATAGCGGTGTTGGGGTCAAAATCTCCAGCGTAGCCGTAAGTCCATACGATGGTCCTGGGTAATCAATCAATCAATAAGAATAAAAAGAATATTTTTCTTAGGAAATTTGATTTGAAAAAAAAATCCATTTGCAAAGAAATAACGAGAGGAATCCTAACAGTGGCTCTGGCTTTTAGTAGCTGATAACACTTCCGATAGTCCGGCCTGTTAACGACAAAAAAGGCCGAGAAATTAATGCCCAATCAATTTAGAAAGGATTGTAGCCACATGCCTCAATGTTCAGAAGCTATTGTACAATTGTAATTGCGCCGGTTGGTTGCACTTTATCGAGCTCGTCTTTTTTCTGTTTAGTTTATATCTGTCATATTTTAATTCCATTATCTTATATTGATATATCTATATAATTACAAAAACAATAAATAATATAAAAATCGTATTTAGCAGTGGCATCCCTACAGAGTAGTTATTCGTCCACTGAAATTCCAATTAGAATATAGAGCAGCATATTTTGAGTAGTTTTTGCATCCCACATGGAAGAGAATCTATATTAATGTTAAACAATCAGTGACACATTCGTCATAGTGGGTTTGCTGTTCATAGCAAGGGGTTAATCATCTTACGGTCTAGGGGCCGATTAACCTCTCCCTAAGGCTCCGGCCCAGCTTCCTGATCAGTCTGTAATTCCTCCCGGGATCGGCGGTGTTGAGGTCGAAATCTCCAGCGTAGCCATCCATATGAGCACTCGATGTCTGGAATTATGGTCCTGGGTAATCAATCATACAGTAAGAATAAAAAGAATATTCTTCTTAGGAAATTTGATTTAAAAAAAAGCATTTTGCAAAGAAATAACAAGAGGAATCACAAGTAGTATAATTATGCAAAATTAGAATCATGCAAAGTAAATGCCGATCATTGTTATTGTCTTATCTCAATTGTAATTGGTTCATACATCACAACTTCGCATTGAGCAATATGGCGGCTCGAAAGAGGAAGATAAAGGTTTCTACGCTGCTTTTTTAAAAAAATGTTTATCTACGGCAGATATTTTGCCAGCAAAACATTATAAAAGACACAGAGGAAACGAATTTGGGAAGTCGACATATTCATTTCGAGACGTAAATCTTTGGCAGGGTAGGAGGAAGATCCTCTACGACTGTAGAATCACGAAGTTAATCATAAAGTTAGGTTATGAAATAATTCTATGTTTTCCTCATTTAATAAATGTTAATTTATCATACAAGGATTCAGAGTTCTTAGTGCTGTGGAAGGGATTTTCGCCGTTCGATGCTTCAAGGGAACACGAGAAAAATATCATCCCAGAGCGTATTCGGTGCGTTATAACTCCTTAGTATTTCGTTTTCTTTTTTGTTGTGAAACCGAAATGTAATTTAAAGGTTTGGTTCTGATTTATTATTTCTGTTAAAGATTAAGCTTGCAAGTTAGTTGTTGAACTTCTAAGCCGTGCAGCTGTTGTAGTTTAGTATTTTGTAAGATATCGAGGAATTAAAACTCTAGCCCTAATTTTAATTTGAGAACTGTAAGTATAGGAATACTCCGTAAAAATACCGCCGCTAATACGCATGTCCGTTGGAATTTCTGGCGATGGAGTAAAATAGAGATGTTCTTTGCCGTCTTGTGTTGTTCTTGTTGCTTTCAGCTGCAAACAATCTTTTATGGAAATAGGCGTATAAGCTCATTCATGTGCAATTACAAGCTGGAAAAGCTAAATAAATGGCAAATATTTTGTGAAATATGTATTCCCTCTCATATTTCATTTTAACAGAAAATTAACATAAAAACTAATCTACAGAAATATTGATGCTACTGAGAGAAAGTCTTACTTGATTTGACTATCGGAGGCGAACAAAATAAAGTGAAAATATACGATTGTTCGCTAAAAAACACCTGAAATCTTGAAGACTACTTCTTGATCCATAAAAAAAATTTTATTATGTGTCCCAAAGCGAATTTTTCTGTGTATTTGCGAGGCAAAACTTGCTTTGAAATCAACCGGGAACTCTGTGGTGGTACATGGACGGGCGTATACATGTATGTTTGGAAAACGTGATAGCGTAATCAAGCCATGAAAAATCAAAACGATGGATGACCATTTTTTCTTAAGTATGGTGCTCCGCTGGCGCGGGCCTTCGCTTCGCTAATATTCACGTGATTTATTTAAAACCAATGAGATTGAATGTGTGATTACCTTATATGTTGTGTTCAAGTCAGACGCTTTTTTGAGTGCGTTAAAAAATCAAAATGTATTTTAGAAATAAATATTTTTATTACTAAGGTCTTGTATGAAAATATCATCGAATCATCGCCAACTGTAGAAACATATTGCCTACTCTTAATCAGAAATGTGGTTAGAAAATCAACTTTCAAAAATAATGTTGTTGTTTTTTTCACTTTTAGCCACGATCTAATTTTTCCTGTTTGGCAGGTCGTCCTGGTATCCCGGGTCTCCACGGTAAACCCGGTACTCCTGGACGATACGGACGAGATGGAAGACCAGGTATTCAAGGTAAACAAGGTCCTCGAGGGTTTGACGGAAGTCCAGGAAAAAAAGGACCCCCCGGAGCTCCTGGTGCAACCGGTCCCCGGGGACCTAAGGGTCCAAAGGGAGATGCTGGACCAAAAGGAGAGAAAGGAGAGCCTGGTGCGAGAGGTCTTTCATCCTATTCGAACTGGAAAGAATGTTCGTGGACTAGCGTCAACGAAGAAAAAGACAACGGGTTGATTAGGGTAGGTACATTTTTGTGAGTAAATTGCTTATAATTGAATACCTAGTATTTCTATTCCACTGAATACTTGCATGGTCTGTGAGCCAACATATTAACGGATCAGGAGCCCATTACTAGGAGCATTCATCTCCCATACTGGGTCTGTAGACCACCACATTCACAGATCAGGTGCCGATAACTAGGAGCATCCATCTTCCATGCTGGGTCTGTAAACCAGCATTTTTCCAGATTAGGAGCCCATTACAACTGAAGGAGCATCTATCTCCCATATTTGGTGAGACATGGGATGCCAAGGTAAGGAGCCCATTACTAAGAGCATCCATCTGTGAGACTATATTTCCAGTGCAGAAAAACATTCAGCTCTAGTCAGTAGCTTCCATCACCCATACCGGGTCTGTGAGCCAGAACATTCCCACTTCAGTAGCACATTACTCTGGGAGTTGTTCGCTTTGTGCAAAACAATATACTTGTGTAATGCCGGTTTGTCCATTTCTCTTATTTTCCCCTCAAGGATTGTCTTTTTTACAAGAAACACGCTGATTCCATCCTCCATGTTTACTGGAATGGCGATTTCAGGATTAACAATTGTAACATTTGCTGTAAGCGCTGGTTCTTCACGTTCAACGGTGCTGAATGCAAGGCTCCTCGAGCAATAGATGGTAACTTGTTTATGAGAAAGGGTGTGGGTCATGACATCCACCGTGTCCGCCATATTGAAGGTCACTGTGACAAGATCCACAAGGGACATGTCCGTGTTGGCTTCAATGTCGGGAACTGTGCAGGGTTTAGAAATGCTGACGCTTACACTGGATATAACTCTGCCAGCCGGCTTTTCGTAGAGGAGGTGCCCAAGCCCCAGCCGTGAAAACTATCCATCTGTCACAAGACTTACGCTAGACTGATTGAATGCCATGTCTTAAAAGCAGTTTTAAAATATACTTTGACATGTAATAGTTGATGAAATAAAAGAAAACATCAAAAATGAATGTTATCATAGTTGTTCATTGCGCTGTTTGGATTAGCCTATCAAAAGATTTAATTCGCGCTCCTTATTAAAAAGAAATAAGATAAATAAAATAAATAATGATAATTAATAGTGGATTCCACAGAGTGGCTCTTCTTCCGCTGCATTCCAAAGTTTTTTAGTCTTGAAATATTTCGTTCAGTCGCAATAAACGATCTCACTTTGCCAAACAAGGTATGAGTTGTGTCGGCTTTTGTTATGTCTTCTGTACTGCGGGAATTATAACCCTATTACAGCGCTTTTCATATTTCGGCGACCTAACCAACTCCATACGTCTTGTATTTTGGTTTCCGTCAATCAAACTTCATCGGGACGAGTTCATTCCGATCGCGAGCGATAACGAAATTCCCGTGTTTAAATGGCTGTATAGTCACGGGAATAGATATAAATTATCACATATTAAGCGAGTGAGAGATATGATACGGAAAACATGCAATAAAAACAATATCAGCTCTTAACATGTAATAATTTGTACACTACACATTACACATTTAGGGTTAATTTTATATTATTATATACTGCAAGATTTTATAGGACAGTTTATCGTGAAGTGATATCGTATTACTTCACTGATATAGTTTTTATTCACGGCTTTTTTTTCATGGATATTGACTCTTAATGTTTAATAAATTATCCCCCGGTATCTAACATAACAATGGAATCCAAGATGGCCGCCGTATCGGTAAAAAGGTCTTTTGTCGTGTTTTTTTCCTGAATTAGTTATCTTTTCAAATGGATATAATAAATTAAACATATTAAATTATATTTTGGAATATTATTAGATAAAGTCCTCCTTTCGTACGTAGTAAAAAATAATATTTTCTTTCTGTTGACTTCATGTGATTTCCATTTCCTTCCTACTAATTGCCCTATATGAGGCTGACTACGAGAACAAGAGATTGAGAAGAAGATGGAAGAGGAGAAAAAGGTAAAATTTTGAATACATGAGTAAGATAGGTAGCAGATGACGGAATATATTACAAATATGGGCTAGTGAACAACTTAAGGCATCAGGATACGTTTGAGGCCTTCGAGATTACTTTACGAGCGAGCCAAATTTCTCGCTGCCTTTTCATTATTATAATATCAGGGCTAAACTCTTTGTTTAATTGCAAATTTGTGTACTAATATTTTCGTATATAGACATTGACTTTATAATTTTTCACTTTATTGCTTGAGAATGGTGCAGGCTGAGCACCGAAACATCGCGTTATACTCTTTTTTATTTATAACTTTATATAATATAAAAGTATACATTTTCTGAAAGCTAAATAAACGGAATTTAAAAAAAATCAATATGGCATTTTCTGTTTCGCGACACTAAAAAAGTTATTGGCTTACTCTTCAGTTTTTGAGTGACCAAAATATCATTTTAAAAACATTCTAGCTCTTTCAGATTACATTGTATCGAACTGAAACTTTGGATTATGGTAAATAACAATACGATCCAAAAAATAATGTCTCAGACTTTTGATATGTTTTTTCATTCAAAATATATTGTATATCTTCGGATTTAACGCATCATTGCGTACAATCTAAAAATGATATCAAAAAACTGAGACACAGTTTTGAAGCTCATTGTCCACAGAGTATGCTAATGTAATTTGTATTGACATAGCGGCAATGCTGATCCTACGAGAAGTCGTCGAATGAAGTGAGGTAGAATGTCACTTTGAACCCAATAACGTTTTTTGTGTTCCAAAACAGACAATTATAAATAGATATTCCAAAACAACATTTATTAAGCTTTCAGAAAATGTATACTTTTATAACAAAATATTGTAAAGCCCGTGCGAAATTTGAGGTAGCGCGTATAGGGGTCCTAATTATATCCTGATACCTTAAAAGATAGTAAGAGTTCTTTGAGAACGATGCAATCACGATACCAATATTTACTTTCACTTATTCATTGCTTTTTTATCAGTTCTCGTCTTTGAGGGCCACTTTCATAAACACAATGAATATCTTGTTATCCTTCACTGCACATGAAAACTATTGTGTTTATGCAAAGTGTCACTCAAATTTGATGCAAATGAGCCAAATGGAAGTGCTTTTATGGGTCGTAAGAGCAGCGTAAAATCCTTGAAAGTGAGTTCATATGCGCTAGTACTTTTAGATCGACGTAATCACATATCAATTTCGCTAATTTGCCATTAAATGTTTCTAGTTTTACAATGCAATGCAATGAATAAACTTTTAATTATTCAGATGCTTCAAAATATGAGATTTTCTTCTTCGAAATTATGTTCTCAACGCTACAAAATTTTACAACAAATGCAGGGCTGGATGGAAACTCTCCCGACCATATATTTTATGTAAATATTGCTTTGTTCGAGGTTTTATAACTCAGAGTAAGAATTCTAGCCGTTGTTTTTTGTTTTATCTTCAGCTGAAGTTCAATTTATGCGAATATCGTGAAAAAACGTGTAAACAGAGATTCACCTATGGTCATAAGGCCTTTGTACTGTCCTTGCTATTTTTGTTAAAATAAAAATTATGAAAATGGTTATAAAAAAGAAAAAAATTCAATATCTTGCTATCATAGTGACCAGTATTAAAATACGGTAATAATTCGAATTAGAAATTATATCACATAGATAATTATATACGTAAATAAATAATTACTTATTACCAGCGATGAACGAGCTAGAAAAAAAAAAGCGTCTTTTAAATCTATCTGTTCTAACATTAAACTGAGAAAAATGACTCGCGTTACGTATATATTTGAGAAATAGCCCTGGTCAGGAGAAGAATATGAATATAAAGCGCAAGGACGGAATATAATTTTAGCAAAAGTCTTAGTACATAAAGTATTCAGTCTACGAGAAAGAGCGCACAGCAGATAAGGAAAGATGAAGGTACAGTTTCCTCCTGTTTTCAAACAACCGCACCAAACATTTTTGAGCGGCCGTTAAACCAACTTTCCTTAGTTCAATTATTATGAAATTCATGTAACATTTCCGGCTTAGATTAAAGTTTATAGCAATGTAAAACTTAAGCAAATTAACGATAAATTAGCGGCGATAAACAAGAATATTTGAATTCAGCTAAGCCTAATATCGTTGTTGTAGCTAGTTTCAACACTTTTCCTTGATATTTTAAAAACTGCAAGATAGATGTTTTTTAAATATTTTATGATCGTTGTTTCATTACATGATAAAAACTGTCTGAAAGTTTAATCTGTATTGAAACATTTAAACTGGGTCAAATAAATTTATGAAGTTATCCTAAGATGACGATTGAAGCTTGACGGAGAGTTCTAATTAATTCAGCTGGAATCATAACACAACTTTGAATTGCATTTTAATAATCAAATAAACACAAAAGAAAACAATGGAATTAAAGTAAACTGATGTGTATTAGTCTAATATATATTTCACGGATTAAGTGATTTGCCTCTATTTTTTTATTTTTTTATTTTTTGTGAATTCGAGAACATCATTTAAGGACGTTCATGGTCATTGTTGGCATGCCTCCTTTCTACACGCGAATGTTGTGTTCACGTGCTTATCGTGACGACGCTAAATTCAATGTTTTGATAGGAAAAATATCAAGAACAAAAACTACTAACTCTTATAGCGCTAAAATCGGGAAACGGGGTTTTTTATTTTGTTTTTTTTAAAGTAATTTACAATATCAAACTTCATAGAAAACAAATTGTCGATAGGATCAAATCTAAATCACATTTTTTTGTGCATAAATCACATATTTTGTGAATATAATTTTTACATAACGTGATATTATTTTAAATTTCTAATTTTTAGCATGCATTTTAAATGCTAAGCAATTATTTAGTAAAAATGTAGTTAATCGATTATTCGTTAAAATATATGGCTTCTTTTAAACAGCTTTCCATGTTTGCGTTGTTCGCGCGTTTTTACCGCTAAAAGGATAAACGTACACGCAATCTGACGAAGCCTATTTTTTATTCGCTCATTTTACTTCTAGCATGACATACTTTCATCATGGTTTATTTTTTAAACTGAGACGATGGGATCTTTTGACCATGAACTGTATGTAAGAGGAAGCTAAGCCCCAATTAAAATGACTGATACGATTAAACTTTAGAATCTCGATTGGTGAAATTTTATGGCCTACAGTGATATGGTTATAAGTTCTTCATACATATATTTCCTAAGTCATATCCAAGAAGAATGGAGTTGTCTTTTGTCCTTAGATATCAATGATACTCCTCTTTTCAAAATCCTAGACCGCCTCTGATACTCATACAAAAAACCTAGTGTGGGCTTCCTGTGGAGTGATGCGGAAAAAACTAAAAATGTCAAGAAATAAAAAAAAATCAGACGCTCTAGATCTCAAACGTGGCCCAATCACTAGTTGATATCTTTTACACTTTTTCCGCGTTGATATAAAAAAATATAATATCTAAAAATATTGGCCAATGGGCGCAGCTGACTATTGAAATGTATATGACAAACCGTCAAAAGTGTTTTAATTTAATCTTTCCCACGCACATATTGTGATGTCAAACTTGTTACAACAAGAAAAAATGACCACTTGGTGTAAATTGTGGTTTTACTTACGAGATGAAGCTAAGTGTAGGTCATTGTCTGTTAGGACATCTTTGAGCAAGGATCCAGATAACACATCTTAAAGGTAGGTGATGAGGGATTTCAGTTTTAGTTGACATGATAAGTTTATAGGGCAAGGGGTGCTAACGATAATAATCTTCTAGAGAATATATACGATGTATATTTGTAAATGAGTTTGAGCGTCGTTTTTTCCCCAACGATTAAGAATTCTTTCTTGAAGGGTTTTAAAAAAACCAGGCAAACCGGCAGGAAATGGGATAACTTTCGTCTGAATTTTAGGACGTGAGAGATAAAGAACTGGGGCCCCCAAACATGTCTGGAGAATGAGGAAAAAAAACTTTAAAAAATCATATTTTCATAATTGGTGAAGAAATTTAGTAAGAATACTGGTTTCCCCTTTTTTCCACTTTTACTCGCATACACGCGGCTACGGAGGGATGAAATTAAACCGTCCATGTTTTTACGAGGGTAGCACTTAATTAACAGCCCGCGACTAAAGTATGTGGCCTGAAAGAACAGGAGAGAACCAACAAATAACTCTACTCGCATACGACAAAGGCAAGCGTTCTCACAGCTACGTCACCCGTGCCTTTCTAAAAATATCAGTTGAGATAAAATTTATCAAATCAATCTTTTACTTTATAATTACGGAATACTTTTTGAGCTTTATTCATCATCTTCCTTCCAAAAAGTCTAAAGCGTTCAAGTTAAAAATATACAAACGATGTGTGAACGTTTAGATATTAATATGCATGAACAAGACATAAATGTAAACCTAGGCCTCATCTAACTTCTTTCATTTATTTTTCATTCACAGTACAAAATGAGGTTCTTCGTTGTCGTGCTACTCGTTTGCTTGGCTGTGTTCGTTTTTCCCGCCATCAAGCCGGCGTGTGGACTGAAAAACAAGCCAACCAGACAGGTAAGCTAATGATTCTATTAAAAGTTGGGGTTGATTAACAAACTAAGTTAAAAAAATGAATCGTTTAAGGTGACTGACTACTTTAGCAAGGAATAATTACAAAATGTTCTTAGAAAGATATTTTACACAGAATTTAACGCTGATTCCAAAAATGAAAAGAAAAATGGGGTGTCCCGAGCTCGTTTTCGAGATAATGAATTTTGAATATGACCATCTTGACAAGTTTTCGAAAGAAAAATGGCGGAAATCAAGATTTGCACACAAAAAATCATAACTCAAAAATTAAAAAAGCTCTGGAAGCAATTTTCTCAGGAAATCTACTGTAAACATTTTTTTCGAAGACTAACTAAAAATATTTGAAGAAAGTTTTAAAAATATGCTAAATATTCAGCATCTTGTTAACTAAATAAACCGAAAATCGTACTCAAACGACAACAATAAAAACACATAAAACGCTTTTTTTATAAGTTCTAAAAATTACGTTTTTTTCAAACTTTCTCAAAAGATTGATTTTTACCTGTTGTTTTAGGAAATTCAAAGAAAAATATAGAGTCCCGTGCAAAATTCGGGCTTTTTGCCCTGTTGAAGTTCAAAACGTGTATGGTTCCTCAATAAAATATTGAAGGTTGTTTTGCGGTTTGAAGGGGATTTTGTGTGCGCGCGCACATCGTGGACTCAAATTGAACGTTCAAAAGTAGTCAGTCACCTTAAGATCTAATTTTCTTGGATAACATTCTATATCATAACAAAAACAAAATAAATAGTATAAAAATCGGATTGAGCAGTGGCATCCCTACAGAGTAGTTATTCGTCCGCTGAAATTCCAATTAGAATATAGAGCAGCATATTTTGAGTACTTTTTGCATCCCACATGGAAGAGAGTCTATATTAATGTTAAACAATCAGTGAAAGATTTGTCATAGTGGGTTTACTGGTCATAGCAAGGGGTTAATCATCTACGGTCTAGGGGCCGACTAACCTCTCCCTAAGGCTTCGGCCCAGCTTCCTGATCAGTCTGTAATTCCTCCCGGGATCGGCGGTGTTGGGGTCGAAATCTCCAGCGTAGCCATCCATATGAGCACTCGATGTCTGGAATTATGGTCCATGGTAATCAATCATACAGTAAGAATAAAAAGAGTATTATTCTTAGGAAATTTGATTTGAAAAAAAAAATCATTTTGCAAAGAAATAACAAGAGGAATCCTAAAAGTGGCTCTGGCTTTTAGTAGTTGACAACACTTCCGATAGTCCGGCCTGTTAACGACAAAAAAGGCCGAGATCGTGACAAATTGCGTACAAGCACCAAACTTGGCATAGAGATTGCTCTAGATATAAAAATCCTTATTAGAAGGGGTGCCAATGAAAAAAGTCAGGAGGACGAGAATATGGACACATTTTATTTTCCTCAGGGGGTTGAGGTGCGTAAAACTTTTGGACCTCGAAAATAACCCTAAATCAATTTTCAAATCACATCCATCGATACTATCTGTACTTTACTACATATTTGCTTCATGTTGATTGATTATTTGGAAAATAGCAGACAACTGCGCTGGTTAATAAAATTGAGGGGGAGTGTTGGGTACAATATTGAAAACAATGGAAAGAGAGCATTAATATTTAGCTGTTGAGAAATTAATGTCCAATCAATTAAGAAATGATTTTAAACACATGCCTCAATGTTCAGAAGCTTATATAATGCTGACATAGCCATAGTGTAAAAACTGTAATAGTTTATAACGGAGACACTGATATTCTTATTTTTCTTGCTGTGTTTGTTTGGTATTATTTCATTTGATATTTGATAAGTGATTTGATCAGTATTGATGTTTAAAAAGCCTAAAGCGCGGATGGAATAATTGCAGCACTGAAATATGGAATTCATGTAGAGCTGAGACTACTAACCCAAAACAGTTTAGAATATTACGCTAATATTATTTTTTCAACCAGATTGTTCGGACAGAGCAATTGAACCGTTGGAAATTAGCCACAAAATTGATTTAGTAGTTAACTGGCAATCGCGTACCCCCACAATGGCGGACCAAGGGGAGGGTAAGGGGGGTCCAGACCCCCTGTCATACCTAAGGTTCCACTTTTTTGTATTATCCTAAAATTCATTGCCAGAAATTCCGAACCAAAGTAGGCGGGCACTATAATTATGCAAAATTAAAACTCGTGCAAAATAAATGCCAATCATTCTTATTGTCTTATCTCAATTGTAATGGGTTCATACATCACAACTTTGCATTTAGCAATATGGCGGCTCGAAAGAGGAAGATAAAGGTTTCTACGCTGCTTTTTAAAAATTGTTTATCTACGGAAGATATTTTGCCAGCAAAACATTCTAAAAGACCAAGAGGAAACGAATCAGTTTGGGAAGTCGAAATATTCATTTCAAAACGTAAATCTTTGGCAGGGTAGGAGGAAGATCCTCTACGACTGTAGAATCACGAAGTTAATCATAAAGTTAGGTTATGGAATAATTCTATGTTTTCCTCATTTAATAAATGTTAATTTATCATACATATTTATCATAAGAATTTGGATTTGTTAGTGCTGTGGAAGGGATTTTCGCCGTTCGATGCTTCAAGGGAACACGAGAAAAATATCATCCCAGAGTGTATTCGGTGCGTTATAACTCCTTAGTATTTCGTTTTCTTTTTTGTTGTGAAACCGAAATGTAATTTAAAGGTTTGGTTCTGATTTATTATTTCTATTAAAGATTAAGCTTGCAAGTTAGTTGTTGAACTTCTAAGCCGTGCAGCTGTTGTAGTTTAGTATTTTGTAAGATATCGAGGAATTAAAACTCTAGCCCTAATTTTAATTTGAGAACTGTAAGTATAGGAATACTCCGTAAGAATACCGCCGCTAATACGCATGTCCGTTTGGAATTTCTTGCGATGGAGTAAAATAGAGATGTTCTTTGTCGTATTGTGTTTTTCTTGTTGCTTTCAGCTGCAAAGAATCTTTTTTTTTTTTAAATAGGCGTATAAGCTCTTTCATGTGGAATTACTAGCTGGAAAAGCTAAATAAATGGAAAATATTTGGAAAACCTATAATAAATGGCAAATATTTGGTGAAATATGTATTCCCTTGAAAATATACGATTGTTCGCTAAAAAACACCTGAAATCTTGAAAACTACTTCTTGATCCATAAAAATGTTTATTATATGTCCCAAAGCGATTTTTTCTGTGTATTTTCGAGGCAAAACTGGCCTTGAAATCAACCGGGAACTCTGTGGTGGTACATGGACGGGCGTATACACGTATGTTTGGAAAAAGTGATGGGTGACCATTTTTTCTTAAGTATGGTGCTCCAATGTGGTGCTCAAGTTTGGTGACCTTAAAAAAATCAACTTTCAAAAATAGTATTTTTTTGTGTGGAATTAATACATTTTAACCATCGTTCTCATGTTTTGTTTTTTTTTCCCCGTTTAGCCACGGTCTAATTTTTCCTGTTTCGCGGGTCGTCCTGGTATCCCCGGTCTCCACGGTAAACCCGGTGCCCCTGGACGTGACGGAAGAGATGGCAGACCAGGTATACAAGGGAAACAAGGTCCTCGAGGGTTTGACGGGACTCCAGGCAAGCAAGGACCTCCCGGAGCTCCTTGTGCACCCGGTTCTCGGGGACCTGAAAGACAGAGGGGAGAGCCTGGAGCAAGAGGTATTTCATCCTATTCGAACTGGAAAGAATGTTCGTGGACCAAAATCAACTATAAAAAAGACAACGGGCTGATTAGGGTACGTTATGCGATCATTGCTTGTAGTTGGTTACATAGTATTTACAAACTTTTCATTTTCATGTTTTTTACCTTTTTTTCCATAAGTCGCAGTTTTCGCTCCTTTGTGCTGGTTGGTCGCTCAACTAGCGACTTATTCCAACTTAAACCATTTTTCTGTGCAAACAAAAACGAGGCTCTTGAATACTAATTAACGTAATTGAACTTTCCTCTTATCTGTTTGAAAATAGTATCAGGATTTGCTTATCGTGCTCTCCATTATAATGATAGTCTACTTTTAAATAATAATACTCCAAAAAATTTGCATTTGAAACTAATAAGAAAAAAGCATTCAGAGTTGTGGTAAGAATGTATTGTACTTTCAAATGTGTAAATTAAATCAAGTGTAGCGACCTTAGAATAACACATCCGAAGAGCAATATACAAATGAGTAAGAACTTGTTTCCATTCGGAAGTTAGAGTCAATATAGGCAACATATGTAAATGCGACTTAATACAAAAGAACGTAATATTAATATTTTAATAAAATATGGTTACTAAAAGCACAACGGCTATTTTGAAGTAATATTTCAAAAACGAGTACGAGTGTTTCATTAGGGTTTCTAAACACGAGAAAACATTTGAAAGCACGAGGCCGCAGGCCGAGTGCTTTTATTGTTTTCGAGTGTTTGGAAACCCTAATGAAACACGAAGCACGAGTTTGGAAACGAATTCACCAATAGCTCAGCTGGTATAACGAGGGACTTCAACTCCAAGGGTCGCAGGTTCGAGACTCGGTAACGTTGGGGAAAAAAAAAGTAAAAAAAAAATGTAAATTAGGTAGTTAGATAGAGGAAAGCATAGTGAAAATACAGAGGGAGGTTGGTAACTAGGGGATAGTAAGGGGATAATTATTTTGAGATTTCCCACCACTATGTAGATTTAGAAACATTTTCATCACTAGTGATTAAAATATTTCAAACACCGGCCAACCTATAATCGTGTTTCATTGGGGTTTCAAACCCATGCACGTGGTACGAATGGTGCGCTCACATTGGTTGATTAGCTCATAAATTATTAATGAGTTTGAGAAATAAATTTATAAAATGGCTAGCATGCCGTCACGCCTACGCTTTGTTTAATGACCTCATACTTTTCTGTGGCGTTTTCTGTTCACTGTATAGGGACATCTTTTTAGTAAGTTGTCTTCGTCACTATCAACAAAGAACCGATACGTATACCACAGGGAGCCCACAGCCACTGGTATCATTGTTTAAAATAAAATCTATCATGCGTAAAAGCTCGTGCTCCTGCATGCACGAACTCGTTGGCGTTTCCAGATTGGTTGAAGTTCAAGTCTGAATAAATTATCAGCTGCTAACGTTGCTAGCGTAGAATATAATGACAAGGGATGAAACTTCAAGAATTTTTCGTTCTATCTGCGCCTCGAGTAAGGGGGGACGGAAGCGGAAATGAACAATAGCACCGGAAATGAGCGTCTTCCGTTTAAAGCTTTGGAAGATAGTAATGACAATGAAATTCCTTCAAAATCGTTATTATAGATACAGAAAAAAGTTATTTTAGATGCAGAACGGAAGTAAAACCATCGATTTTGATGACTACTTATCAGATTTATAAGATTCCATTTTACTTCCGTCCCCCCTTACTCGAGGCGCAGATAGAACGAAAACAAGATTTTAATTTGTTGCCATTTTTTCAAGACATAAGTCCATGCTGATTTTTTCTATCCACACAGAACGTTAGACAAACTTTCCAAGTATCAGAATTTTGAGGTTTAAAGCTTAAAAGACATTTCATGATTTTTTTAAAGCAATTTTATTCGAGGGGTCCATTTGAAGTTTCATCCCTTGTCATTATATTCTACGCTAGCAACGTTAGCAGCTGATAATTTATTCAGACTTGAAGCTCGTGCGGGAGCTTGCACGTGCATTTACGCATGAAAGATTTTATTCTAATCACTGATTCTACCAGTGGCTGTGGGCTCCCTGTGCGTATACAATGCTTTTATATATCAACTTGGTACTTCATGAGAACAGTCAAAGGATATATAGTCGTTTGAAAAAACGTTGTCACTGACCGGCTCCGCGACTACGCGACTGAACCGAAACGAAGTATGGGTAGAAATCGCTGAAGCGCTTAATTATTCACTCTGAAGTAGTTGTTTTTGCTTACTATTGAAATAACACAAGTAGCAACTATTTCAACGTTTGTCTTCCGGTTTTGCGAAAGGAAGACAAAGTCTATATGAAAGTCATATTCAGTCAAAGATGTTCCCAATTTTGAAACTGTTAAGTCATCAAAATACTATTTCGCCAGCGAATTTTCGTACTGTAAGCCCGGCGCATATTTAATCAGTGAAGAATTCAACCGCTTTAGTGAGTTTTACCCATACCCCCGTTCGGGCTAGTCGCGTAGTCGCGGAGCCGTGCTGGTCGACGACAACGTTTTTTTCAAATGACTGTTTATTGGCCTGCATCTCATTGCCAGAAATATTGGACATGAGCCTGCTCATCCATGCGCAATGATGCGTTTCAGCTTACAAAATAGCCGCCGAGTCTTATAGGAAATGTATGGGGAATATAGAGCTTCCTCTATTTACGGCGAATAGGGTTTTATTTCCTCTGAGCTCCACATCGCGACAAACAACCCACCCTACAAGCTACTAAATAAGCGTAAAATGATCATTGAATCATGCGACATATTGGTTCCCGGACTACTTGCCTTCGAAAGGCTTCGAAAGCTCTAGATTCCATACATCGTCTATAAATCTGGCCACACTTGACCCCAAAATCGTCTTATTTGAGCTCGAAAAAATTTAAAAGTAAAAGAGCTCCACCTCGATATCACCAAACGAGTGTTTAATAAATCCAAAACCGCTCAAAATAGACAGCATGCCTTCAGAATGTAGGTTCCCAAGAAGCTTGAAGTTAGGTTAAATTTTAAGCGATTCGACGCGTTGTTAGCTCGTAGTTTTCAGTTAAAAATGACAAGAAACCACAGAGAACTGCTCCAAACAGCTTCAAAACCCCCTAAATATCGCCATTTTGTTTTTACAAGCTCCTATTGACTGCTGAGATACAATAAGGAAGCTTAAAGTAACGATTTACGTTTGAAACTTGTTTCTTGTCCTTCATGGGCTTCCTGTGGTGAGGCTTATCAACAGAAAAATAATAGTTGTTCTTTTGATTGTCAAGTAACTATTTTTTGGCAAGAATTGTTTTACTAACATCATAGTTGAATATAAATATGTGCTTGGAAACCATGTAGTTATATTTTTCCTCTAGAAAACCACTTCATTTTCATTTATGCGTAACACCGCTGACAATGTCCAATATTTCTGGCAATGTGCTGCGCTTCGGTTGACTTCAGCTGCAGCCTTCAGTTCGAGTGAAATAGTTCTTACAATCCGGCTGCAAAATATATATCTCTTCCTTCTACTACTTTAAAATTGCTCTATTGATTTCCCGGGAACAATTTTTATGTTCTGTTCTGGATCCGATTATATTAAATAAACAGTTATTATGTATAGCACTGAAGCACCTACTACATGTGGATCAAGATCTTAAGTCTCTGTTAGGAATTTTCGCTCTGACTAGAAAGTCTTTAAGCAATTTATCCCTCTTGTAAGAGACGAAAGGTGGATGTGGGAAGATCCTGGCAAGGTTAGGCTGATTAAGAATCACGTGCCAGTGTTTTAATAAAACTTTTTTAAGATTAGGCGTAGCTGGGTTATATTGAGTAACGAACGGTAGAACAATAAACGAGCCATTTAGATAAGGTACTTTAAAAGAGTTATTACAAGATTTTAAAGTATGCATGAAAGCTTCAAGTTCTTTGAATTTGGATTGCATTTCTGCAAAACTGTTCGTATCTTTCTTGTTCGTTCGTTTCTGGTGCCTAGCCTGGGTTCTATTTGTAGTGGACGTGTTGCTCTGGAAATCGGGGAACTTGGATGAGGTTCTGGGTATCAGTAATGATTTGCGAGTCATCTTTGATGTTTCGTTCGTACTGTTGGATCATGAGATTAAGCAATTTCTGTTCAGCTTAAATACAGATCTGGTTCATGGCAGTTTGGAAATTCTTGTTCTGTCTGATGTGAGGTTTAGGTCTGTATTGAAGTCCAATTGGACAAGTAGATTTGGCTTTATACTCTCTTAGGTAGGACATGGATCCGATTATATTACATAAACATCAAATATATTCATCGATCTTGTCGCTCCTTAGCCTGCGTGCATCCGGAACGTAACTGTGGTTAAGTCCGTCTCCGAACCAGCGACATATTTCTTGTTCCATGACCCCCAACAGCGTACCTGGATTTCAGTACGCGCTCTGATTGGCTCTTTCTTAATTAGTTAAAAATGTATTAGCATAGCATTCAATATTTTTACAAATCAATGGATTTTTCAGGCTCATTGAATACTAGATATTGTAGGAGATTTTTCTATAATCTTGACTTCTATAGGCATTTGTTTTACTAACAGAGAAGGAGAGTCTCAAGAAATATCGACTGTTTTGACCGTTGGATATTACGCCTGCTTGTTTGTTGACCTTTGTTGTTTGAATCACTACTCTAATTACATATTGTCCAAGGGCGGATCCAGGATTTTTTGGAAGGGGGGTTCCAACCAGCTGATCTGAAATAATGATGTTGAAATAATTTCACGTTTACCGAGGTACTCGAGCGGCATAGGGTTGGTCAACTAAGGGGGATGGGGGTATGCCTCCCGAAAATTTTTGAAATTCAGACTCTCGGAAATGTAATTTTCAGCTGTTTGAGAGGCATTATAATTCCTTCAAAAGTCGAATATTCCATTTGGTTCAAAAGAAGTGAAATCTTGAAATCAAATTTATAAGCTAGCTCGCTCGATACTTTTTTGCCGTATTTGACGTTGCACGATATTTTTTTTAAGGGTCGAGACTTTGCTCGATAGTTTTTTGGGGTTCAACTCATCCCCCATCCAATATCAAATTGCCCGTCCCTAAACTCAGGTATGACAGGGGGGTCGCGAAGAAGAAATCAGAAAGCGCCAGAGATTCGAAGAGTGGTAGGACACGAATCCAAAGAGTAACCGACTCAAGTATAATAGGATTAACGAGGGTCACGACGTCTTCGGTTTAGATTTATTTTCCCTTCAAATCATGTTTTTTTTTTTAAATGACTAGCAAACTTTTAAACATTTCGAGAAAAAAAATGTTCAAAAAGAAAGATTAATGTAGAAACTTTTAATTAGTGAAATAAATTTGTATTTAGAAACATTTTACCCGCGAATGTCTCCAGTAACCTTAAAGTCGGGCTGCACGCAGGCCAGTCGCGACTTGACTAGGTCAAGATGAAAGGTAACGCAACACGCATGACGCAACCGACGCTATAACGTTCAACTCTCCCAACAAATTGGGTCTGTATTGTTACTACTATGAGAAGAGAATATTATTTTTCTTAAATTTTTCTATCTTTTTCGTTCTACCCTTTTATGCAGGATTGCCTTTTCTACAAGAATTTCACAGATTCCATCCTCCATGTGTACTGGAATGGTGACTTCAGGATTTATAACTGTAAGGACTGTTGTAAGCGCTGGTTCTTCACGTTCAACGGTGCTGAATGCAAGGCTCCTCTTGCAATAGACGGTGTCGTGTATATGAGAAAGGGTATGGATCACAACATTCACCGTGTCCGCCATATTGAAGGTCACTGTGGCAAGATCCACGAGGGACATGTTCGTGTGGGCTTCAATGTCGGGAACTGTGCCGGGTATGGAAATGCTGACGCCTGGACTGGGTGGAATTCGAACAGCCGTCTGTTCATAGAGGAGGTACCCAGGCCCCAGCCGTGAAACTACCCTGTTGTCACAAGACGTACGCCAGACTGATTGAATGCTTTGTATTAAAAGCACGTAGTTCTTACATACACCTAGGGATGTAATAGTTGATGAAATAAATAAAACGTCAACAATGAATGTTACCATTGTTGTTTATTCAAAAGATTTAATTCCCATTCCTTATAAATAAAAAAAATTAAGATAAATAAATGCGAATTGACAGTGGATACCACAGAGTGGCTCTTCTTCCAGGAAAGGAAAACCAGAGAACCCCGCAGAAAAACCCTGGAAGTACAGGAGAGAACCAAGAAGCAACTCTACTCAAATTCGTCTCCGAATACGGCAAGACTCCGAGGAGTCAACTGTGTGAGAGGCGAACGCTTTTATTGCTACGCCACCCGTCACTTACGTAGGGAGGGGATCACCGGGCGCTACGCATCCCCCCCCCATATTTTTGGTAATTAGGTCATTGTTTGTTTGTTTATTTTTCTCCCCTGTTTATTCTGGGTGTCCCCCCTCCCCCCACAAAATTACATCGATTTTGCTCACTTTGGTTTATTTGCATCTGCAATTATCACGTTCCCCTCCTTTTTTTTTTGCTTCTCCGATTTTTTTTTCGCTTCGGCGTGGTGATGCGAAGTAATAGAGTGGATTTTTTTTTGGATTTTGAGAACATTCTTAAAATTGTCTTAAAAATTAGGTTAAATTAATTAAAACAGACAAACTTTTGATTCCAAGTTATGGTTTGTCGTTTATCAGGAGATTAAAGGGTTTTTATGTGTTTTTTTTTTTAACGGGCTCGAAATGTCCCATACTTCTGTTGATGCGTTAGGCAAAATTTCGGGGTAATTGTCTGTTTGTGTACCTGTTTTTGGGACATTTTTTTGCCTTTTTATGTACTGGGTACTCCCCCCCCCCCCCCCCCCCCCACCTTTCTTAGAGAAAATGTTATTCCCCATTTCGTCGCAAATATCGCGGATTTTTTTGTTTTTTGTTTTGCTTCAGCGATTTTTGGCGGAGATCTCCCCCCCTCCCCCCCCCCCCCCCAGAACCTAGGTCCTCGCTCCTCGCTACGCCCCTGGGCCACCATATTGGTAAAAAGGTCTATTGTCGTGTTTTCCTGAATTAATTATGTTTTCAAATAGACATGATAACTTAAATATATTAAATTACATTTTGGAATTTAAGTCCACCTTACGTACGTAGTGAAAATAAATATTTTTCTTTCTGTTGACTTCATGTGATTTCCACTTCCTTCCTACTAATGGCCCTATATGAGGCTTACTACGAGAACCAGAGATTGAGAAGAAGAAGGAAGAGGAAAATAAGGTTAAATTTGGAATACAAGAATAAGATACGTAGCAGATGACAGAAGACAAAACTAAAGGAACTAGCGAACACATTAAAAACTGAAATAGAGTGCTTTGAGATTAATATCGCCCTGGACCCCCACATTTGCCACATATACAACATTGCCTGGCTGCGTAACCAGCGTGGTTGGTCCTTGTAGTGTAGTGGTTAACACGTCGGACTAGTATACCGAAACCGTGGGTTCGAGTCCTGCCAAGGGCATATGCTATTTTTCTCTTAATTCTTTATTCTAATATTCACACCGAACGCATTTCATTTCACTGCTTTGAGAACGATGCAATTATGATACGAAAATTCTTTCTCTTATTCATTGCTTTCGTATCAGTTCTCGTCTTTGAAGAGCACTTTGCATAAACACAATGAATATCTTGTTATCCTTCACTGCACATGAAAGATATTGTGTTTATGAAAAGTGTCACTCAAATTTAAGGCAAATGAGCGAATTGGAAGTGCTTTTATGGGTTGTAAGAGAGCAGCTTATAAGCCTTGAAAAAGAGTTCATATGCGCGAGTGCTTTTAGATCGACCTAATCACTAATCTATTCGCTAATCTTTGTCAATAAGTCTTGTTAGTTTTACAATGCAATGCAATATAGTTTAATTATTCAGATGCCCCAAAATACTAAATTTACTTATGCCAAAGTATGTTCTAAACGCCACACAATTTTACAACAAATGAATGGCTGGATGGCAACTCTCCCTAACAAACATTTTATATAAATGTTGCTTTGTTCGATGTTTTATAACTCAGAGTAAGATTTTCTTTTGAATTCTAGCCGTTGTTTTTTGTTTTATCTTCAGCTGAAGTTCAATTTATGCGAATATCGTGAAAAAACGTGTAAACAGAGATTTACCTATGGTCATATGGCCTTTCTACTTTCCTTGCTATTTTTGTTAAAACCAAATATATGAAAATGGTAATAAAAAAAAAAAAATGCAATATCTTGCTATCATAGTGACTAGTATTAAAAATACGGTAATAATTCGGATTAGAAATTATATCACATAGATAATTATATGCGTAAATAAATAAATACTTATTAGCTACGATGAACAAGCTAGAAAAAAAGCTTTTTTCAAATATACCTGTTCTATTATTAAATTGAGAAAAATGACTCGTGTTACGTATATAATACATAGCCTTTGAGAAATAGCCCTGGTCAGGAGAAGAATATGAATATAAGGCGCAAGGACGGAATATAATTTTAGCAAAAGTCTTAGTACATAAAGTATTCAGTCTGCTAGTAGCCAGACGGGGCATGTTTAGAGTAGGAAGAGCGCACAGCAGAATAGGATACATGAAAGGATCCGTAAGGTTTTTCTTTCTTTTTTTCAAACAACCCACCGAACATTTTTGAGCGGACGTTAAACCAACTTTCCTTAGTTTGATTATTATGAAATTCATACAATATATCCTGCCTAGATTAAAGTTTATAAAAAATTAATGTAAAATTTAAGCAAATTAACAATAAAATAGCGGCGATAAACAAGAACATTTGAATTCAGCTAAGCCTAAATTCTGAGCGACTATGACGGTACCCAAGAAAACCTATTCTATTAAACTATGGTTTATGGCAAACAAAATATCTAAAATCTAGAAAATTTTATCGGACAAATGTTGTCGTTAATCGTAAAAACATTCTGAATTCGAGATTTTCTGTACGAATACGGTGTATCCATAAATTGCTTAATTTTGGTTTGGGATTTTTTAAGAACCTTACATCTAAGTAACGACAAATGTTCCTTTAACATTTAAAATGAAACCTTGAAAGTTTTAAGGAGTTTCTCCTTTGCGTTTTTGAGATTGAATTGTTTGATTGAGTTTTTTCAATGAGTGCCTAATATCGTTGTTGTAGCTAGTTTCAACACTTTTCCTTGATATTTTAAAAACCGCGAAATAGATTTTTTTGAATATTTCATGATCGTGTTTTCATTATATGATCAAAACTGTCTGAAAGTTTCATCTGGATGGAAACATATTAACTGGGTCAAATAAATTTATGAAGTTATCCTAAGATGCCGATTGAAGCTTGACGGAGAGTTCTAATTAATTCAGCTGGAATCATAACACAACTTTGAATTGCATTTTAATAATCAAATAGACACAAAAGAAAACAATGGAATTAAAGTAAACTGATGTGTATTTGTCTAATATCTATTTCACGGATTCAGTGGTTTCTCTCTATTATGCCCTTTTGTGAATCCGAGGACATTAGTTAAGGACGTTCATGGTCATTGTTCGCTTGCATCCTTTCTACACGCGGATGTGGTGTTCACGTGCTCATCGTGATAATGTTAAATATAATGTTTTGATAGAAAAAATATCAAGAACAAAAACTACAAACTTTTATAGCGCTAAAACCGAATCGGGAAACGCGGTGTTTTATTTTATTTTGTTTTTTAAAAGTACTTTACAATATCAAACTTCATAGAAAAAAAATTGGCGATGGGATCAAATCTAAATCACATATTTTTGTGCATAAATCACGTACTTTTGTGCATAAATCACATATTTTTGTGCATAAATCACATATTTTTGTGCATAAATCACTTATTTTGTGAATATAATTTTACATAACATGAAGGCTACAAGTCCACCTTGTAGCCCTATAACAGTTTAAAATTCTAATTTTCAGCATTATTCAGTGAAAATGTAGTTAATTTATTTTTCTGTAAAATATATGGCTTCTTTTAAACAGCATTCCGTGTTTGCGCTGTTCGCGCGTTTTTACCGCTAAAAGGAAAAAAACGTACACACAATCTGACGAAGCCCATTTTTTCCCCGCACAGTTTACTTCCAGCATGATATACTTTCATCAATGGGATTTTTTGATCATGAACCTTATGTAAGAGGAAGCTAAGCCCTAATAAAATCAGACTGATACCGTTAAACTTTAGAATCTCGATTGGTTAAATTTTATGCCCTACAGTAAAATGGTTATATAATTTCTTTATACATATATTAGCTCAGTCGTATTCAAGAAGAATGGAATTGCCCTTCATCCTTAGAGATCAATGATACTCCTCTTTTCAAAATCTTAGACCACCTCTGATACTCATACAAAAAACCTAGTGTGGGCTTCCTGTGGAGTAATGCGGAAAAACCTAAAAATGTCAAAGAATAAAAAATATTCAGACGCTCCAGATCTCAAACGTGGCCCAATCAATAGCTGATATGTTTTACACTTTTTCCGCGTTGATAATAAAAAACGTAATTTCTAAAAATATTGGCCAACGCGGGCGCAGCTGACTATTGAAATGTATATGACAAACCGTCAAAAGTGTTTGAATTTAATCTTTCCCACGCACATATTGTGGTGTCAAACTTGTTACAACAAGTAAAGATGACCACATGGTGTAAATTGTGGTTTTACTTACCAGATGAAGCTAAGTGTAGATCATTGTCTGTTAGGACATCTTTGAGCAAGGATCCAGATAACACATCTTACAGGTAGGTGATGGGGGATTTCAGTTTTTTTAAACATAATAAGTTTATATGGCAAGGGGTGCTAACGATAATAATCTTCTAGAGAATATATACCATGTATATTTGGAAATGAGTATAAGGGTCGTTTTTTCCCCAAACATTAAGAATTATTTCTTCAAGGGTTTGAAAAATAACAGGCAAACAGGAAATGGAATAGCTTTCGTCTGACTTTTAGGACGTGATGAGAGACAAAGAACTGGGGCCCCCAAACATTTCTGGAGAATGAGGAAAAAAAAACTTTAAAAAATCATATTTTCATAATTGGTGAAGAAATTTAGTAAGAATACTGGTTTTCCGTTTTGACCACTTTTACTCGCATACACGCGGCTACGGAGGAATGAAAACCATAGAGTCCGAAAAACCCTCTTGACAAGTGAGAGAACGACACGTCAATTCAGCTAACCAGACAGAGCTGTATTAGAACCGCTACCAACCGGTAGAATGCTGAAAAGAAAACCGTCCATGTTTTCATTAAGAGCCTGCGACCAAAACCTGTGACCCTAGAACTTGGAACTTAGAAGTTGATTTTTTAAGGAGAAATGAAAACCTGAGAACCCGGAGAAAAACCCTGGAAGAACCGGAGAGAACCAACAAACAACTCTACTCGCACACGACAACGAGTCCGGTGGGATTCGAACCCGTGTCGCACCCGTGCTTTCCTAAAATTTTCAGTTGAGATAAAATTTATCAAGTCATTCTTTTACTTTATAATTAAGGAATACTTTTTGAGCTTTATTCATTATCTTTCTTCCAAAGAGTCCAAAGAGTTCAAGTTAAAAAAAATACAAACGATGTGTGTACGTTGAGATATTAATATTAACAAAACATAAATTGTAAACCTAGGCCTTTCCTAATTTCTTTCATTTATTTTTCATTCACAGTACAAAATGAGGTTCTTCGTTGTCGTGCTACTCGTGTGTTTGGCTGTGTTCGTTTTTCCCGCCATCAAGCCGGCGTGTGGACAGAAAAACAAACCAACCAGTCAGGTAAGCTAATGATTCTATTAAAAGTTGGGGTTGATTAACAAACTAAGTTAAAAAAATGAATCGCTTAAGATCTAATTTTCCTGGTTAATATTCTATTTCATAACAAAAACAATAAATGATATAAAAATCGGATTGAGCAGTGGCATCCCTACAGAGTAGTTATTCGTCCACTGAACTTCCAATTAGAATAGAGCAGCATATTTTGAGTATTTTTTTCATCAAACATGGAAGAGAGTCTATATTAATGTTAAACAATCAGTGGCAGATTCGTCATAGTGGGTTTGCTGGTCATAGCAAGGGGTTAATCATCTACGGTCTAGGGGCCGACTAACCTCTCCCTAAGGCTGCGGCCAAGCTTCCTGATCAGTCTGTAATTCCTCTCGGGATCGGCGGTGTTGGGATCGAAATCTCTAGCGTAGCCGTAAGTCCATACGATGGTCCTGGATAATCAATCAATCAATAAGAATAAAAAGACTATTCTTCTTAGGAAATTTGATTTGAAAAAAAATATCCATTTGCAAAGAAATAACAAGAAGAATCCTAACAGTGGCTATAGCTTTTAGTAGTTGACAACACTTCCGATAGTCCGGCCTGTTAACGACAAAAAAGGCCGAGATCGTGACAAATTGCGTACAAGCACCAAACTTGGCAAAGAGATTGTTCTAGATATAAAAATCATTATTAGAAGGGGTGCCAATGAAAACAAAGTCGGGGGGACAAGAATATGGACACATTTTATTTTCCTCAGGGGGTTGAGGTGCGTAAAACTTTTGGACCTCGAAAATAACCCCAAATCAATTTTCAAATCACATCCATCGATACTATCTGTACTTTACTACATCTTTGCTTCATATTAATTAAAGGTTCTGCCATTATTTTGAAAATAGCAGATAACTGCACTGGTTAATAAAATTGAGGGGGAGAGTTGGTACAATATTGAAAACAATGGAAAGATAGCATAAAATATTTATCTGTCGAGAAATTAATGTCCAATCAATTTAGAAATTATTTTAGCCACATGCCTCAATGTTCAGAAGCTTATGTCATGCTGACATAGCCATCTGAAATTCTTATTTTTCTTGCTGTGTTTGTTTAGTATTATTTCATTTGATATTTGATCAGTGATAATGACTATTGATGTTTAAAAAGCCTAAAGCGCGGATGGAATAATAGCATCACTGAAATCTGGAATTCATGTAGAACTGAGACTGGCTAACCAAATCAGTTTAAAATATTACGCTAATATTATTTTTTCATCCAGATTGTTCAGACAGAGCAATTGAACCGTCGGAAATTAGCCAGTAGTTAACTGGCAAACGGGTACCCCCACAAGGGCGGATCCAGGGGGAGGGTCAGGGGGGTCCAGACCCCCTGTCATACCTAAGGTTCCATTGTTTGTATTATCCAAAAATTCATCGCCATAAACTCCGAACCAAAGTAGGCGGGCACTATAATTATGCTAAATTGGAATTATGCAAAGTAAATGCCAATCATTCTTATTGTCTTATCTCAATTGTAATTGGTTCATACATAACAACTTCGCATTAAGCAATATGGCGGCTCGAAAGAGGAAGATCTAGATAAAGGTTTCTACGCTGTTTTAAAAAAAAATGTTTATCTACGGTAATTATTTTGCCAGCAAAACATTCTAAAAGACTTTGGAGAAGTTTGGGAAGTCGAAATATTCATTTCGAGACGTAAATCTTTGGCAGGGTGAGAGGAAGATCCCCTACGACTGTAGATTCACGAAGTTAATCATAAAGTTTGGTTATGGAATAATTATATGTTTTTCTTATTTAATAAATGTTAATTTATCATACAAGGATTCAGAGTTCTTAGTGCTGTTGAAGGGATTTTCGCCGTTCGATGCTTCAAGGGAACACGAGAATAATATCATCCCAGAGTGTATTCGGTGCGTTATAACTCCTTAGTACATAGGTTTTTAGTATTTTGTAAGATATCGCGGAATTACAACTCTAACCCTATACATTTTCTGTTAATATGAGAACTGTAAGTATAGGAATACTCCGTAAAAATACCGCCGCTAATACGCATGTCCGTTTGGAATTTCTTGCGATGGAGTAAAATAGAGATGTTCTTTGCCGTATTGTGTTGTTCTTGTTGCTTTCAGCTCCTTTTTTTTTTTTTTTTTTTTTTGAAATAGGCATATAAGATCTTTCATGTGGAATTTAAGGATTGGTACTTGGTTAGCGTTCCTTCACGCCTCGTGCGACTCTTACGCTTCCTTCGTGCTTAGCAACCTCCCGCGTGCACCCAAAACTCGATGGATTCACGCTAACCAAGTACCAATCCTTTTATAACATATCTTGATGAAAACGTTGTCGTTTTTGTTTTCTTTGAATGCTTTTCATCCAATAATTTGTTGAGTTCTTCGTCACTTAACGAGGCGAATCTCCGAATTAAAATTTATGTCAAAGTTTGGAACTCCCTCAAGAGGCTCGTTCATTTTCAGGATTTTTTTATCTTATTTTGTGTATGTGGCTGTGTAAAAAGTGTCTCAAAAAACAAGATAAAATGAATTGGAAAATGAAACTGTACGCGACATTTTGACATCAGCGTGCACCCATGGGGAATTGGTACACGCTCTTTGACCAATCAGAGCGCGCGTTTTATTTCATTCAACATAAAATTGACTTAAAACTTAATCTACAGAAATATTGAAGCTACTGAGAGAAAGTCTTACTTGATTTAACGATCGGAGGCGAACAAAATAAAGTGAAAATATACGATTGTTCGCTAAAAAACACCTGAAATCTTGAAGACTACTTCTTGATCCATAAAAATGTTTATTATGTGTCCCAAAGCGATTTTTTTGTGTATTTGCGAGGCAAAACTTGCTTTGAAATCAACCGGGAACTGTGGTGGTACATGGACGGGCGTATACATGTATGTTTGGAAAACGTGATGGTGTAATCAAGCCATGAAAAATCAACACGATGGGTGACCATTTTTTCTTAAGTATGGTGCTCCGCTCGCGCGGGCCTTCGCTTCGCTAATATTCACGTGATTTATTCAAAACCAATGAGATTGAATGTGTGATTACCTTATATTTTGTGTTCAAGTCAGACGCTTTTTTGAGTGCGTTAAAAAATCAAAATGTATTTTAGAAAGAAATATTTTTATTACTATGGTCTTGTATGAAAATGTCATCGAATCATCGCCAACTGTAGAAACATATTGCCTACTCTTAATCAGAAATGTGGTTAGAAAACCTACAACGAGCGAGCAATCAACTTTCAAAAATTTTTTTTTTTTGGTGTGAAATTAATAAATTTTAACCATCGTTCTCATGTTTTTTTTTTCCACTTTTAGCCACGGTCTAATTTTTCCTGTTTGGCGGGTGTTCCTGGTATCCCCGGTCTCCACGGTAAACCCGGTGCTCCTGGACGTGACGGACGAGATGGCAGACCAGGTATTCAAGGTAAACGAGGTCCTCGAGGGATTGATGGGACTCCAAGCAAGCAAGGACCCCCCGGAGCTCCTGGTGCACCCGGTTCTCAGGGACCTCAAGGTCCAAAGGGAGAGCCTGGTGCGAGAGGTCTTACAAGCTATTCTAACTGGAAAGAATGTTCGTGGACCAAACTCAGCGATGGGAAAGACAATGGGCTGATCAGGGTATGTATGTACATAATGAGAGTACATTGCTTGTATTTGGTTACCTATAATATATATAATATATATAATATACAGCCTTTTGCAAAAATTATGGCCGTTTCAAGTATATATACAAGTATATCAAAAGTATATCAGAAATTATGGGATATTATTCCTGATATTTTTTTTACAAAGCCCTAGTGATAGGCAACTCGAATAACTCGCAAAAAAAATATCAGGGATGATATCCCATAATTCCTGATGCCCTTTTGATATACTTGTATATATACTTGAAACGGCCATAATTTTTGCAAAAGGCTGTATATTATATATATAATAAATATAATATAGTATAGTCTAGATTAAAGAAGAGACCTGTTCTCTGTCACTCCGAGTTTCATGCTTGCGCACTCATCAGACAGACTTTAATGAAAAATATTCCTATTACTATGATATTTATATACAAGAGGTGTGATAATTATTTAAAAAAGAAGTGTTGTTCAGATGGAGGTTAATTAGCTGGAAGTATTTCTATTGTTCTTCAGATATAACTTGTTTTCGTGTCGGCATTTGGAGATTAACTCGGATCATTTGTTTAGAAGTGTGTCGCTGTTTGCTTTGATAATGTGCAGTTTTTCTGTTAAGCACAGGTCACATCTTTTAAAAATGTTGTTGTATGGTCTGGCTGAAGTGATGATTGACCATTCTATGTTGTAGTCTTTTTTGTTGTCTTTGAGGTCCCAGATGTGTTTAGAAAGTTCGGTGCTGTTGGCATATTTTCTGTTGCGTAATGATAGTTTGTGTTGGGTGAATCGTTGTTTGAATGTTCCTTCTGTCAGGCCAATGTAGTTTTTTCCAGTCGTGTCCTCGTTTGTAGTGACTTGCGCGTTGTAGATGATGCTGGAGGAGAGGCAGTTGTTGTTTAGTGGGCATTGGTCTTTTTTTCGACAGTTGCATGTTTTCTCAGAGGTGGTAGTGGGATTGGTGTTGAGGATTCTTTTGTTATGCTTGCTAATAATGGTTTCCAAGTTTTCCGTGCAGCTGTAGCTTACTTTGACGTTGTTCTTGTTGAAGATTCGGTGGAATCTGCGATGCATGGGGAAGTGTTTGTGTATGAGCTTGAGGAAGGTTCTGCCGATGTTGGTTTGTACGTTCTTGCTGTATGGAGGGTTGTACCAGATAATGTTGCGTTGTCTGTTTCTTTTTGTGCCTGTAGATGGTTTGTGGTTGTTGTAGGTCAGGGTTTCGGCGTATCCGCTGGATTTCAGGGCGTTTTCGTAGATAGGTCTGGCTCTGGCTCTCTTCTTTAATCTAGACTATACTATATTTATGCTCTGCACTTCTGTGTATCGAGCACTGTTATGCAGCATAGACAAGACATACTGTAATATATATAATATATATAATGAAAAATGAGGTGTTGCCATGCCTTGAATATATATGAACTTGGAAATAAATGACTTCTTAAGGAAAATTTCTTGGTTTATTTTCAAACGTTTCGCCTGTTACAGTTTCGTCAGCGATATGATAATTATTTTCGATTACATTGAGATAAAGTAAACTAGAACAAATTATATATAATATACAGCTTTTTGCAAAAAATATGGCCGGTTCAAGTATATATACAAGTATATCAAAAGAATATCAGAAACTATGGGATATCATTCCTGATATTTTTTTTCACAAAGCCCAAGTGATAGGCAACTCGAAAAAAATATCAGCGATGATATCCCATAATTTCTGATATATTTTTGATATACTTGTATATATACTTGAAACGGCCATAATTTTTGCAAAAGGCTGTATATAATATATATAATATACACTCGATTGCAGAAACATTGTAGTATACATTCATACATATATACAAATACCTAATGATATGCAAAAACGGAAAAAGTCCTAGAATATGATCGTGTTTATGTTGAAAGTTACCAAAAACACTTCTATGCCTTGCTTTGATGCAAGACACGTCAAATACATAAGGTTTTGAAGTATCAGATTTTAATAAATTATAATTATTTATATATTTTCACTTTTTAGGCCTAAAAACTCTCTAATATATACTTAATAATATCGAATAGCGTTCAAATCATATTTTTAATGTTCTTTATTGATAAAACATCTTGAAAAATATTATTTTGTGAGATATGTATCAATGGGGTACAGAGTTATTAATTTTTTTCGAGTTTTTGCATCTAATTAGGTATTTGTATATATGTATAAATGTATACTACAACGTTTCTGCAATCGAGTGTATATAATATATAATATATAGATTTAGGCACTGCCTAAAAGCGGAGCTCCCATAAATAGTATATATAGTGCTAAAAACGTGACAATTGTGTGACGCGGAAAAACGCCGGTTACAGCGTAACCACTTTACCAGAACCCAGAAGGAAAAACTGAAAGAAAAAACATTATTTTAAGCCTTCAAAAGCATTAGAAAACTGTTCAATTCGAAGAAAAATAATTATAGATTGTAGAATATATGAATACATGTATAGAACAAAGGATTTTGTTCAGCAAATCTTAAGTTATAAGTTTTTTAGGTGGAAGTGAACTACACTGAAAATTGTCGAAAAATATTATAAGCTTAAGCTTGCATTCACTTGAACTTCACATGTAACAAGAGACATATTCATTAATGCAAGATAATAATTTTCTTTGTTAGTAAGTTGGTCTTTGAAAAGTTTTTTCAGATTTATTCTTAACTTTATTATCGAGCGAAATATCTTACAAAAACATAAGCTTATCCATAAAAAAAAAAACAAGCTCATCATTTTTGCGATTGTGTAATAATAATAGCTGGAAAAGCCCGATAAATAGCAAATATTTGGTGTGATATGTATTCCTTTTTCAAATTTCATTCAACATTAAAATAAATTATCTATAAAAATGTCAAAATATCCATATGATTATGAAATATGGAATCTTGTTTTGACATCATTCCTCGCGAGATTCTCGCTGGCCGTAAAACATATTTTTCAAAGAACTAAGTCTTTTTACTAAGTCTTAGCCTTTTTTCTTGAAAAGGGATCAAAAACAAAAATTCAAAGCTTCAAATATCGCTTTTTTGGTTCACAAGTACTGAAGAAAAAGATGATAAGAATCTAAAATACAGTAAAAACGACAAACTATCCAAGTTTTTTCTGACAATGTTTGCCGAACCAACGTCCTTGGCTTGTCTGAGAGTTTCTCCAGCTAGTTTACACATCTTTTGTCGCTTTTTTACGAAATATTAGTTAACATTAATGAATTTACCTTCTATGAAGTGTTTTCTACGGAATTGAAATATTATTCTTGCAGTATAATCAGGTTTTTCTGGTCTACAGGCCACTTTTTCTCTCACTGAAGTTATAGTCACGAAACTTCATCGTAAGATTAAGAATCTTCCCTCGCTAAATCTTCTTTAGCTAGTCGCTAAAGTCGAAAAACTGTTTTTGTTCACTTTAAGACAGACATGACTTCGATTAAACTTATTTTCGCATTGAAAAAATAAGAAAAAATACTTCTTGATCCATCTTTGACTACATTATTGCGATTTTTTCCGTGCATTTGTGAGTAAGCAAAGCGCGCGGGAACCCTGTGCAAAGTGGTACACGGACGGACGTATGTATGTATGTATGTATGGACAAGGCGATGGCGCAATCAAGCATGCAATCAAGCAATCAAGCAATCAATCAATCAAGTATGGTGCTCCGCTTGCGCGGGCCTTGGGCCCGCGCGGGAGCTCCGCTATAATATACATAATATATATAATGCATATAATATTAAAGTCCAAACGTTTGCGGTGGGTCAAACCATTGTTACAATCCCTGGTAACGGTTTAACACGCCGAAAACGTTTTGACTTCAGTATCATATATTTATATATCTTACCATCCCTATTAGTAATTTTCTATTCACATTTGGTTACATAGTGAACCTTTGCCATTTTCGTTTTTTTATCCTACGGCCCTCGGCTTTGCATTCCAATGAAAACACTCGCCATATGGTCTTAAGAAAAGCAGTGAGGAAATAAATTTTAAGAAAAAACACCACAGACTTCAATTTTACAGACATGTTTCGGCAGATGCTTTGCATTCCAATAAAAGCACTCGCCATTTGGTCTTAAGAAAAGCAGTGAGGAAACAAATTTAAGAAAAAACACCACAGACTTCAATTTTACAGACATGTTTCGGCAGATGCTTTTAACCGTTATTGCTTATGTGACGTAATGCATAATGTTGTAACGTCCCGGATGTTGTGAAAATTACACATGTAGTCAGAGCACGTCGTGCCTAATCTTGCTTGTTTATTGCTCGTTTATTACTAAACTACCTATAGCCAACAACGTAGCAGCTTAGTTACCTGTGGCAGTCCAATCTAAAAATGTGTTTCAAATCTCCGTTTAGGCCATATGGCTCAACAAGAGTGTTATTCCGCAAAATCCGTGTCTCCGTGTTCCGTGTTTGTGTTTTACTAACCGGCCAACATTGCGCGCGCTGTGTTGTGCCATGCGGTTCGTCGTGTGTATCGCCTCATCAATGGGTGAGATGCTATCTGGTTTATTTTGCTATTTTTTGCTTTTTGTGCGTACCGTATAGTAGTGTGTTTTGTGTGTTAATTTAAACGTGTGTGTAAAAACAAACATGTGAAATCACCCATACAAAATATCACCTTTGTTCTCGAAGAATCAATGAAAAATACCACTTGTATTTGATGGAAATGGCTTAATACAACGAGTGTCAGTATAGTACTGTATTTTTACTACTACATGTACAACTGTACAAGGGAAGAATATATAACTGCAACAATATAATAAATTATAAAAATAATAAATAAACTCGATGTACTATGGGACATAGTAATAAAAATATATAATAATATATAATAATATATAAGGGGATAATTTTTTTTCTATCTTGTTTTTCTACCCTCCGTTGCAGGAATGTGTTTTCTACAAGAAATTCACAAATTCCATACTTCATGTGTACTGGAATGGCGACCTCAGGATTCATAACTGTAACCACTGCTGTAAGCGCTGGTTCTTCACGTTCAACGGTGTTGAATGTAAGGCTCCTCGTGCAATAGACGGTATCGTGTATATGTGGAAAGGTTTTGGTGGCAGCATTCATCGTGTCCGCCATATTGAAGGTCACTGTGACAAGATCCACAAGGGACATGTCCGTGTTGGCTTCAATGTCGGGAACTGTGGCGGGTTTGGAAATGCTGACGCCCATACCGGTTGGAACTCGAACAGCCGTCTGTTCGTAGAGGAGGTACCCAGGCCCCAGCCCTAAAACTACCCTTGTAGTTGTCACAAGACGAATGCCAGACTGATTGAATGCTTCGTATTAAAAGCACGTAGTTTTTACATACACCTTGGGATGTAATAGTTGATGAAATAAAGAAAACGTCAACAATGAATGTTACCATTGTTGTTTATTCAAATGATTTAATTCCCATTCCTTATAAATAAAAAAAATATAAGATAAATAAATGCGAATTAACAGTGGATACCACAGAGTGGTTCTTCTTCCTTCTTCCACTGAACTCCAATTGGAATTTAGAAGTTGATTTTTGCGGTGAGAGGAAAACCAGAGAACCCAGAGAAAAACACCCTCGAAGCACAGGAGAGAACCAACAAGCAACTCTACTCAAATACGTCTCAAAATACAGCGGGACTTCGAGAAGTCCCCTTTGTGCGAGGCGAGCGCTTTTATTGCTACGCCACCCGTCACTTGCATAGGGAGGGGAGCACCGGGCGGCACGTATCCCCCTATATATTTTTGGCAATTAGGTCATTGCTTGTTTGTTTATTTTTCTCCCCTGTTTATTCTGGGTGTCCCCCTTCCCCCCACAAAATTACGCCGATTTTGTTCACTTTGGTTTTTTTGCATCTGCAATTATCGCCTTCCCCCTATTTTTTTGCTTCGGCGATTTTTTTTTTTTGCTTCGGCGTATCTCCCCCCCCCCCCCCCCCTTAATCCCCGTCAGATCCTAGGTCCTAGCTACGCCCCTGCCACCCTGCTTCCCAAGGCCTTGACAGGTCGGTATATGGCTTATACATAGTAGGGTTCAGTTTCATGTACTTTTTTATATTTGTTACTTAGTTGGTGTGCTTTAACATGCGTAGCAGGCCCTTATAAGGGGAGGTGGACTGCATGGGGAGGGTAAACATAAAAATTATATTCGCTAGCAAATATTACATTTAGATGAATTTTTCTCAATCAATCAATTAATTCTCTAGCACGGAATTTACAATAATTTACATAATGATAGAATAGCACGAAAGAAGAGAAATTATTACATAAATCAGTACTGAGCAATAGACCCCTTGCAGCACAATTTTAAGGACAAAACAATAGGTTCCAATTATCAGGAGAATTAAAATGCTTTTGTTTTGTCCCCAAATTGAGCTGCTCTGACGTCACGTGCAAGGGTTTTTAGTAAACTTGTGGCTTTCGCGTGAGATGTTCATGCATTTGATAATCCTAACCAACACGTTGACTTCAGGAACGTACAAGTTTTAGCAAAGACTGACACTTCCCCCGCCTTATTAAAGAATCCATTGAAACCATCAAAAGACCTAGCAACTTCATCCGAGAAGACTCATAGAAACTCAGCTCGACATGGATAAGACTGATCAAAGACCTCCAGCACACTACGACTAATCACCATGACAACAGAGACCAATAAACAATAGACTCGCATATATCTGTTCTTAAATAACGTCACGCTTTTGAACTTAAAACCGTAAATCCATTATTATGTCATAAATACTGAGCAAATAATAACATTAAAAAAAATTCTTATGGCAAGGCGGCCTAAAAAGAAACCGTAAGGGTTATGATTTTTAGACTACCTTTTTAAAATTACATAAATATCTCAAAAAAGAAATGTATAAAGCGATTTAAAGCCACAGACAAAAAAAAAAACTGCATTTAAATTATAAATATATATATTTTCTTATTGGATAACGTTAAATTATATAAAAGACACCCTGACAACTGCGTATACTATACATTTTCTAATAACTGCCCCCTCGGCATCCCATAATGTCTTATTAAAAACAATAGAATCCAAGATGGCCACCGTATCGGTAAAAAGGTCTACTGTCGTGTGTTTTCCTGAATTAGTTATCTTTTGAAATGGACATAACAAATTAAACATATTAAATTATATTTTGGAATATTATTAGATAAAGTCCCCCTTACGTACGTAGTTAAAATATATATTTTTCTTTCTGTTGACCTCATGTAATTTCTACTTCCTTCCTACTAATGGCCTTATATGAGGCTGAGTACGAGAACGAGAGATTGAGAAGAAGAAGGAAGAGGAGAATAACGTTAAATTTGGAATACATGAGTCAGATAGGTAGCAGATGACGGATCGAAGATATTACTAATATGGGCTAGTGAACAACTTAAAAGATAGTAACAGTGCTTTGAGAACGATGCAATCATGATACCAATATTTACTTTCTCTTATTCACTGCTTTTTTATCAGTTGTCGTCTTTGAGGACCACTTTGCATAAACACAATGAATATATTGTTATCCTTCACTGCACATGAAAACTATTGTGTTAATTTTTATGCAAAGTGTTCCTCAAATTTGATGCAAATAAGCCGAATGGAAGTGCTTTTATGGGTCGTAAGAGAGCAGCTTATTAATTTATTATCTCCAATACATAGGTCTATCCTGCCTGTGACAATTATTTGAAAATCTATTTTTTGCTCTGTGGAAAGCTATTTTTAGCTGCGAGTACAGCCTGAACTGAATCAGGAAACTCATGTTAAAAAAATTCAGGCTGCATGTGAAGCTAAAAATAGATTTTGAAATAAATATCATAAGGCACGGAGATGTGCTCTTACTTCATATTCTCTTGCTCTAAATATATATTTTTATAAAACTGGAAATAAGACTTGAAAAAAGAGTTCATATGCGCGAGTACTTTTAGATCGACCTAATCACATATCAATTTTGCTAATTCGCCACTCTTTGTCATTAAATGTTGTTAGTTTACAATGCAATGCAATATTGTTTGATTATTCAGATGCCCCAAAATACGAGATTTACGTATGCGAAATTATGTTCTCAACGCCACACAATTTTACAACAAACGTAGGGCTGGATGGTAACTCTAGCTAACATATATTTTTTGTAAATGTTGCTTTGTTCGATGTTTTTCTCATAAATAAATGCAAAGTTTTCTTTTGAATTCTAGCAGGGTTATTTTTTTCTTAGCTGGAGTCCAATTTATTTGAATATCGTGAAAAAACGTGTTAACAGAGATTCACCTAAGGTCATAACTATAAGGCCTTTTTATTTACTTTCCTTGCTATTTTCGTTAAAAAGGCTCCCATCAAATAAATACTATGGAAATGGTAATATTAAAGAAGAAGAAATCCAGTATCTTGCTATTAGAGTGACTAATATTAAAAAAACGTTTATAATCCTAATTAAAAAGTATATCATGTCGAAAATAATATGAATATGTGCAAAGAAATAAGTACTTATTGGTTGCGGCGATTAAGTAAGAAATCAAAAAGCTTGTTTTGAATCTATTTGTTCTACACTTACATTGAGTATGACTCGCGTTACGTAATGCAATGGCCTCGGAGGAGAATATGATTAAGGCGTAAGAACGGAATAGTGACTGATTTTACCAAAAGTCTTAGTACATAAAGTATTCAGTCTACGAGGAAATCCAGATGGGGGGAACGTCTAGAATAGAAAGAGCAGCAAAAGACGACATTAAAAGTAAGGGTACAGGATCGTTAAAGCTAGCAACAAGCAAGGGATACTAATACTCCAAACAGAACAGCAGTATTCAAGGGAACCGAGCGGATAATGGAAATATATATAGCGACCAACTTACACGAAAATATTTTTTCCGCGCCAAATTTTTTTTAATTAATGCAAGGCTGGATGGTATATCTTCCAAGCATAAATTATTTGTAAATATTGTTTTGTTCGACGTTCTATAACTCATTGCACTGAGATTTTCTTTTAAATTCTGGCCGCTGTGGGTTGTTTTTTTCTAACCCGGAATTCGATTTTTGCTAATTATGTTAATTAGAGTACAAACATTAGAGTGGTTTTCATAAACCCGTGAAATAAAGTGAAGTTACTAAACCCATGAAATAAAAAATGAATAGTTTAATAATAAATCTTTATTTGGGTTTCAGATAAAGTTAAACTTTTTTTCCTATCTGGCCCGAAAAAATGTTAGTTAATGTGTAATAGTCAAATAGACAGAAAATAAAACAATGCAATTAGGGTCTACTAATGTGTATTACTCTAATATCTATTTTGCAGGTTTAGTAGTTTCACTATATTTCGCTATTTTGTGAATTCGAGGACCTTATTTAAGAACGTTCATGTTTGTTGTTCGCACGCATACACGAATGTTGTGTGCAGCGCTCATCTTGATGATATATCAAGAAAAAATCTTCAAATTCTGCGCTAAAAAAAATTCGGGAAACCCCTTTTTTATATTGTTTTTATTAGTCATTTTCTATAGTTATTTGAAAAAAAAATGGGGTTAATTGATTTTTCTGTAAAATATGGCTTCTTTTAAACAGCTTTCCGTGTTTGTGGTGTTCGCGCGTTTTCACTGCTAAAAGGGTAAACTTCCATTCAACTTGACAGCTAAACGAAGTCGGGGAACCCCTTTTTTTATTTACTCATTTTACTTCTTGTATGATGTACTTTCATCAAAAAAATGTTAAAAAAAATATTACGATAGTTTCTTTTTCCATGAACGTCCTTTAGAGGAAGCTACCTCTGATATTCATACAAAAAAACTAGTGTGGGCTTCCTGTGGGGTAATGCGGAAAAAGTGTCAAAATAAAAAAAATATTCAGACGCTCTAGATCTCAAACGTGGCCCAATCACTAGTTGATATGTTTTACATTTTTCCGCGTTGTTAATTAAAAACCTAATTTCTAAAAATATTGGCCAATGGGCGCGGTTGTTATTGAAATGTATATGACAAACCGTCAAAAGTGTTTGTATTGAATCTTTCCCACGCACATATTGTGATGTCAAACTTGTTACAACAAGAAAATATGACCACATGGTGTAAATTGTGGTTTTATTTACCAGATGAAGCTAAGTGTAGGTCATTGTCTGTTAGGACATCTTTGAGCAAGGATCCAGATAACACATCTTACAGGTAGGTGATGGGGGATTTCAGTTTTAGTTGACATGATACTTTTTTATGGCAAGGGGTGCTAACGATAATAATCTTCTAGAGAATATGTACGATGTATATTTGGAAATAAGTTTAAGGGTCGTTTTTTCCCCAAAGATTAAGAATTATTTCTTTAAGGGTGTTAAAAATAACAGGCAAACAGGAAATGGGATAACTCTCGACAGTTTAGGACGTGAGAGACAAAAAACTGGGGCCCCCAAACTGTCTGGAGAATGAGAAAATAAAACTTTAAAAAATCATATTTTCATTTCATTGGTAAACAAATTTAGTAAGAATACTGGTTTCCCGTTTTGCCCACTTTTACTCGCATACACGCGGCTACGGAGGGATGAAAACCGGAGAGTCCGAAAAAACCCTCTTGACAAGTGAGAGAACGACACGTCAATTCAGCTAGTCAGACAGAACCGTATAATAACCGCTACCAACCATAAGGTGGCTGAAAATAAATCCGTCCATGTTTTAAGACTAAAACCTGTAGCAGTCGTTCCATGATCGAATTGGAATTTAGAAGTTCATTTCTTATGGAGGTAAGAAAACTGGAGATCACGGAGGAAAAACCCTGGAAGAACAGGAGAGAACCTACAAACAACTCTACTCGCATACGACACCGAGTCCGGCGGGATTCAAACCCGGTGTCGCATTTAGTGTTAAAGCGCCCTCACCGCTACGCCACCCGTGCTTTTCTAAAACTTTCAGTTGAGATAAAATTTGTCAAGTTGAGATAAATTTTGTCTTTTGCGTTATAATTACGAAATACTTGTTGAGCTTTAATCATCATCTTCCTTCCGAAGAGTCCAAATAGTTCAAGTTAAAAAAACGATGTGTGTTGATATAATAATATGAACAAGACAGAAGTTTTAAACCTCTTCTAATTTCTTTATTTATTTTTTCATTCACAGTACAAAATGAGGTTCTTCGTTGTCATGCTACTCGTGTGTTTGGCTGTGTTCGTTTTTCCCGCCATCAAGCCAGCGTGTGGACTGAAAAACAAGCCAGCCAGACAGGTAAGCTAATGATTCTAAGAAAAGTTAGCGTTGGTTTATTTGTGTAAATAAATATCCTATTTTATATCAAAATTTAGAGATACCTTTATTTTAATGCGTTTCTGACAAGAGCAAACTTACAAGGTTAGATAAAAAAACTTCTAAATTTGGCCTCATGTTGCGTAACGATAACGTCATATTTATGCGTCTGTCCTCTTGTCGAACATAGCGATATAATTGTGGTAAAATGTTTAACGGCATATAATGCGATGAATAGTAAAATAACACGATTATACTGGCACTTTCATGGTCAATTATAGATTGTTTTTGTTTTAAAAATTAGAGCTGCATGTTTTTACTAGTTTTCGCATCCCACACGGAAAAGAGTGTTTATTGTTGTTAAATAATCGACGACAGATTCGTCATGCTGGGTTTACTGGTCATAGCAAGGGGTTAATCATCTACGGTCTAGGGGCCGACTAACCTCTCCCTTAGGCTTCGGCCGAGCTTCCTGATCAGTCTGTAAATCTTCCCGGGATAGCGGTGTTTGGGCCGAAATCTCCAGCCTAGTTGTAAGTCCATACGACGGTTCAGAACTCGATGTCTGGAAGTATGGTCCTGGTTAATGTATTTTAAAAATAATCTCAAATCAAAAATAATCTCAGGACCATTTTCGAAGACACAACCGTAAGAGTGGCTCTGGTTCTTAGTAGATGACCACATAAAGTACACTTCTGGGTTTAAACCGATTTAACTTAGCTGGATCGAATCCAATGCAAGTTTAATTCTTTAACTACCTTTGTATCCTCCTATTGATTTCGTGCAATTGGTTTCGAATCAATCAGATTTAATTGTGTGATTAACTCGTGTGTGACATACAGTTCAGACTAAGATGTTTATTTTGCTAAGTTTGTTCCTTTCTTATGCGTGCAACACGGGCGAACTCAGGGGTGTCCATTGGTACACCGGACAGCCCCAGATAAATCTAAGTACAAATTCAATAACTCAGACGTTACTAGTATCTATCGTTACTTTTTCATTTCGAACACCCCTTACAAATTTCTTGATCCATTCTTTGATGCAACATAAATAATCATTATCATCAATATATAAGGCCAAATATTAAACTGTACTCACTAAAATGTTCAGTCTAGCGGGCCAAACGACAAGCGCATGGGCTGCAAATGCATTTACCACCCTGCTTCGATCTGATTGGTTGAGAGAATGTCTTACGACTGCTGTCAGCCAATCAGATCTTAAGGAAACCATTTCAAAGCGCGTGCGTTTGATGTTTTCTTGTTTGGTACATATAAAAACTTTGTTTTTGAATGAAAATTATTTATTAAAATTCTAATGTACACCATTATGAACCTAGTCCGAAATTTGGTATAAAAATGTAACCGATCCAGCTATAGTAGGAATAATCCTTTGCAGACTTTGAATCAGACGTGTAGAAGAACAGCGACCTTTAAAAAAAAAAATATTTTTTTAATTTTTACTTTCGGGGGAATTAATACCTCTGAAAGCATGATATCCATCTTTTATTTAGCCCAGGTCAGATTTTTCTTGTTTAGCGGGTCGTCCTGGTATCCCCGGTTTCCACGGTAAACCCGGTGCTCCTGGACGATACGGACGAGATGGCAGACCAGGTATTCAAGGTAAACAAGGTCCTCGAGGGTTTGACGGAACTCCAGGCAAGCAAGGACCTCCCGGAGCTCCTGGTGCACCCGGTTCTCGGGGACCTCAGGGACCAAAGGGTGACGCTGGTCCAAAAGGAAAGCCAGGGAAAACAGGTCTTTTATCCTATTCGAACTGGAAGGAATGTTCGTGGACCAACATCCACGATGGGAAAGACAATGGATTGATCAGGGTATGTGCATTTCTGAAGTAAATTGCTTGTGCTGGAGAAAAATGTTCCCATGTAGCTGAGGAGTCTATATCCTATAGGTTAGTTTAGGATAGGTTAGGTAAGCCAGTTATGAATGAATGAATGAATGAATAAATGAATGGATGAATGAATGAATGAATGAATGAATGAGTGAGTGAGTGAGTGAATGAATGAATGAATGAATGAATGAATGAATGAATGAATGAATGAATGAATGAATGAATGAATGAGTGAATGAATTACGTCATCTTAAATTTTGCAGGGTCGTCTTGTAGGGCTGATCTATACATGTTAATTTGCTAGCCTCAATTTAATTGGTTTTACACTCACGAAACAATTTTCGTAAACTCCCTGGTACTTCCCGTACTCCCCGTACTTCCTTTGTCTGAGTGGCAGGAGTAATCAGTGCTCCTTTTATGGTTAAAATATTTCCTTGTGAACCTTTTAAGGGTTACGATTCAAAGGTCAGTTGCGTAACATGACTCTGTACTTTTAAGGTCAAATGTTATCTATTTTCTTATTTAGACAAACATGAAAGAACAAAAGAAATATGTTGTTTAGTCAACGATTAAACGATACCATAAACATAGCTCTTTTAAGTTATGCATGCCATTTAGGGGTCGTTCTCAAACCTGACCGCCGATTAACCGGCCTATCACTTAGACAGGACTACCCCTCCTCCCACCATTCGACCGGGTTGAAATCCTTAGAAAGGAATAAACGAAATTAATACACAGAACACATGCACTGCTATACGGTAAGCCAAGACAGTAAAATGAACAAAATAAAGCAGATAAAAATTCAAAAATTAAGGAGGCGACGGACAACATGGCGTGATACAATACACAGCGCGCATTGTTAGCCGGTTAGTAAAACCCAAGCGCGGAACACGAACACATTGGTCATACGGAATAGCTCTCGTTTAAGCATAAGGCATTAACATTTCCTTTAATTGTGTATTCCCGGTTGGGCTAATTTTAGCATCCGCGTACAGACAATTTTCGCCATACCCTACTTTTGTGCGTCAAAAATTGTGTGCTTCGACCAAACCTAGAAGTAGCGAAAGCATTTAAAGATTTTTTTGGGAAAAACATAAATTTCGCGTCTTAAATTTCGAGGGTTCAACAGCCTCAGTCGTGTGTTATCACAGAAGGGAACATAGCCCATCCAAATCGTTTGGCTTTATCTAATAGATTTTGTCGAAAAAAGTGAGAAAAGCCAACGAAAAGTATGTTGTTTTTGAGCGCGTGTGCACACGTCCACGCCATCAAAAAATTAAAAAACAAACGACTTTGGATGGTAAAAATAGCTCAAACGGGGATTTACATGGCGCGAGCGGTATTAATAAGTTTTCCTCTCTTATTTATGCCGTCTTGGTATTACCCACTGTTATAAAAGCCCTACTTTAGATTAGTTTCAGTACTACATCAATACAATGCTCACTCTAATGGAAAAAAGGTGTTTCTTTCACAAGAAATTCAATCTGAGCTGAACGTGGATGAGTGATGTAGTTATTCAAAAATTCTCTTTTCAGGATTGCCTTTTCTACAAGAAGCATACTGATTCCATCCTCCATGTTTACTGGAATGGTAACTTAAGGCTCTATAACTGTAACAGCTGCTGTAAGCGATGGTTCTTCACGTTCAACGGTGCGGAATGCAAGGCCCCTCGTGCAATAGACGGTATCGTGTATCTGTGGATGGGTAAAGGAAGACAGGACCTCCACCGTGTCCGCCATATTGAAGGTCACTGTGACAAGATCCACAAGGGACATGTTCGTGTAGGCTTCAATGTCGGGAACTGTGCCAGTACCGGCCCAGGGGACGCGATGACGGGATGGCAGTCTACGAGCCGTCTGTTCGTCCAAGAGGTACCCAGGCCCCAGCCGTGAGATATTCACTCGTTACCAGTCCCTATAGCTCATTATTCAGTATTCAATCAGTCTGGCTGTTAATATTCTATTGATAACCAGACTGAATGAATAGTGAATGACAAGTGATGTAAAACTGATTGTTAAGAAACTAAGCCACATCGCTAAAAATAAAGGACATTAGATGACTAAGATAATGAAATGTAAAGGAATAATATCCAGCTGGAAGAAGTTGACTCACTGTTGACAGAAAATAAAATATCAACCTCAACCATACATTGTAAATTTCTTATTGTTGGGACAATCTAAACAAGATCCTCGGTCAGAAATACCTAGGGAAGGTACGTTTATTATCAGGGGGGGAGGGCTGGAGAATTCAAAGTAATTTTTCCAAAAAAACGTTTGACCCTCCCCAGCGATTCCAAAACTAAACTCATGACCCTCCCCATCCAGTATACTTAGAAAACCCATGGCCCTCCCCCTCACACTCAGGTTTGATACACATATGATTTTTTCTCTCGGCCGTTTATTAAATTTATTATTAAAAATAGGTCACATTTTCTATTAAATAAAAAAAACTGCAAAAATTATTTGAATTTTATATGTCATTGAAGTAGTATTTGATTGAGAACGAATACAACACATATTAAAACTATGCCGACAGACGAGACAAGAGCCAGAGCCTTGCCAGTGCATGATTTCCCAGAGGCCGCAGTGTACGGAACTCCATCAGCTTTCAGGTTCATCCGAAAACGAACCGAAGTGGTGGGAGATAAGGTAACACTTATCGCTGACACTGATGACAGTGTTGTAGTTGTGGAGCCTAAGACATACGTACCAACTCATGCATCTAACTGGGCATCAAACAGCATGCGTTTGAGATGGGAGAAGCCGGATCTACATGAGGCACAGAACCTTCCTCCACATAAGGACGACCCAAAATTCTCTGAGAAATTCCGTGGTATGTGTGCTCGGATCCACGATTCAGTATATTACTATGTTGATTCAACAACAGATGTTGACATGCAGTCAGTCACAGATGTCGAAAACTGTCCTCACAGGAAGTACGAAAAGCAGCGTTTACATTGGCTCCACCTTCAACTTTCCTTTGCAAAGAAGCAGTGGGAACCCAACGAGACCATAGAGGCCAACGAAACATATGCTGGAGAAAATTTAGTCGGAGCTGTCACTTCTTTTTTAGAGAGCATACAGAAAGCCGGTGATGAAATCAAGCATGTCAAAAGCTCAGAGTTTAAGAGCACCCTAAGGCCCGCCTTAGATCAATGCAAGGAACTTCTACGACTTAAGACTCCCACCAGTATATCCAAGATTACTAGAACTTATAGATGCTAGCCCGGGCGTCGGTGTATCAAGTGCGGAGTGCAGATGGCGATTGCTTGAGAGAGCAAGGATCCACAATAGTGACAAGATACTTCGAATACACCGTGCAAGGGAGGATTCCGGTCAAAATGAAGCTGAACGTTTAAATGCATGTATGGGAGATGCCCTGTGTGACGGAGGAAGCCTTAAGTGGCAGGTTTACACGCCGCTCCATGGCTTGTCAGAGGAAGAAGTAAGGTCTCTTACTTCCTCAGAAATTGAGGAACATCGACACAAAAATATGGAAAAAAATGCATCGGCCGTGTCCGAAGAAGTATATCTTCGAATCTATGATTCCCCAGCACCACAAGGCTTCATATCGGCATTTCTTGTAGATAAGCCAGAAAACCTATTCTTTATCAACCAAGATCTTATGCTGTAATACCACCATACTTCAGAAACTAACAAGTCCTCAGTACCTGGCCACGGCTATTTTGCTAAACTTGAGTCGTTTGAAAATAACCACTGTGAAAAGGGAGAACTCTACATGGAGTACAGAAAAATGGCCTGCAAAGAAAAGGTTGGTGAGCTCTGTGACTTCTGTAAAGAGAATGACTTTGTAAGCTCTGAAGCCAAACCAACGCCGCGATCATATCCTGACTACAAGAGACTCCCTGAATTCCACTACCTTCCAATATCACAGACTCCAACAAATGGTCGTACACCAGATGATTTTCAGCCAAGAGCACAAATCAAAAGAATGTTTGAAAAAGAGCTAAAACCCGGAGATAGTGCGGCAATTGAGAAGTTTTCAAATGACTACATTGTTTCCGAAAAGCTAGTAGCCGAATATATTGAGCACTTATCCCAGATTAAAATTCGAAAAGAGAAAAAGAAAGCAGAAACTGACCGTCAAAGAATACAGCGAAAACAGCAGGAGTACAACGACATTGACTGGGATTATCTTTATAATTCTGACAGTTTAGCAACACTTAGAGTAAGCGAGCTTGATTTGTATTTGCATTACCACAAGATGACCTTCAAAGGAGTCAAAAAACAAAAAAATGCTGTGGTAAAAGCCCATATAGGCAGCAAGATCCTTGCTTCCATTGTGCAGGATACGGAGCTGGATAAGCGAGCCAACACGCCTCCAACATCATCAGACTCGGAGAGTGACATTATCGAACAAAGAATTGGTTCTGATTGTACTACTTTGAGTGAAGCAAGTGACTCCTCAGCTAGCAGTTCCTGTCATGAAGTAACAGAGGCCCCACCTGATGCTACCTCCTCACGCTATGGACGCAAAAGAACCAGAGTCATGCGGGACAACTTTGTCTCGTGGGCTTAAATTGACATGTGACTAATAAACTCGTAGATAGATCGATACATATCAAATACACTAAACATATTGAAATTACAATTTTTTATCAAGGTTGAGATAATATATTGTTTCATACTTAAAATAAAAGAACAAAAATGTGATCAAAATTAAAATGAGTAACTTAAAAGGATAGCCCTACCCTAGAATAGCTTCAAATAAAATGTGTGGCCCTCCCCTTAAGCTTATAAATTTGACTATTGATCCTCCCCTCTGAGGCTCCAGCCCTCCCCCCCCCCGGATAATAAACGTACCTTCCCTTAATTCAGTGATGTATTCAATAATTGAGTAAGCTATTCAGGAAATATGTAGCAATAAGAGCCCTTTACTACTACGGTGGCCCACAACTATCACAGCAATACAAAACAAAAACTAACAGCAAAACAATATTTCAATATTGTTCACATCACTATTGGTTAGGGACTGGTAAGAAATTAGCAGGAGGGAGTGAGGGGTGGTGGAGATTTGAAATTGGAAGCCGAAAATGAAGTGACCCTCCCTAGCAATGGGAATGAAATTTCGTGACCCTGCCTATTGGGTGAGCCTAAAATATCATGACCCTTCACCTGCACAGATAATACCTACCAAAACAACTGAAATAAGACCTGTCATTGAACATATATATCCAGAAACCCTGAATATTTGGGGGCATGCCCCCCACGAAACTTTTAAATTCAGAGAAACACGGAAATGCGATTTCCATTGTTTTGAGGGGCATCTGCAAGAGCATAAATTTATGTGACCCTCCCCTTTTCACTGCCTATTTTTTTCATGACCCTCCCTTTTCAGGGGCTCAAAAAGTTATGACCCTCCCCCTTTTTCCACCACCCCTTTCCCCCCTGCTCATTTCTGACCAGTCCCTTACTTTAAAAAGTAACTCACGGAAAACAAAATTAATAATATATATATTTAGGCATTGCCTAAAAGCGGAGCTCCCAGTTCAATTCTTCGCACTTCCTATTTCCCATATTCTTTTCAAAACCAATTATAAATCTAATGTTCTATTTAACAAGACTAATTTGACATATACTTTAAAATCTACACGCAAAAAATGGGGTTATCCATGCGTTTTAAAGAGAAACGAATTTTCAAAGAATTTTATTAACTATAGATAAATTTCATACTAAGTGCGTGACAAGCGTGACACTGCATACGAAAGTGTTACGGTTTTCGGGCGCGTTTGCACGTCAAGCAAAACTTTCAGCAGCTTCCAAGCCATGTGCTGCTTGTAAGCGAAAAACATAAAGTAAAACTCGACCTTTTTAAGCTCCACAATTCCAGGAAGATTATTTGGTTTGAAGTTATGTTAGTATTGACGTTTTGCATTATAGAGGAAAGCAATCGCTGAAAAATTTGGTACGTAAGATAATTTTTTAGTTTGAAAACTCCAAAGCATGAAAATATTTCCATGGTGATGTCTTTAGTTTAGCAATCAAAGCAAGTTTTCAGAACCATAGCTGTCAGCTTTATTACCCAACTGGGTATTAAATGGTACATTTTCAATTTGATATGTCTTCCTTTTTTATGTTTTTATTCAAGTTTTACATGGTTAAATCTAGACAAACAGTTATAAGCTTAATTTTTGAAAGGAATTGGTTTTTGATAGCGAGAAATATGACCTGCCATTTTTCAAAACCGGTGGGGGAAAACTGATCAGAAGGAAAAACGATAACTTAAGCCGCCTTCAAAGCACCAGAAAACTTATTAAATTCGAAGGAAAACATACAATTAATAAGTATTTCATGTGTTGAAGAAGATCTTATTAAGCAAATGGTATTGGTTTTATGTTAAAAAATATCGGTTTTAGGTGAAAAAAATACGAACGGCAAATGTTTTCGAAAAACAAACTCGCTTACATTCAGTCTAGCTAGTTCAGTTGAACTTCACAAGAACAAGAGACAGAATTATTAATCCAAAATGATAATTTTCTTTGTCAGCCTTTGGAAATGTTCTTGTATATCTTTTTATTTTATCGACTCAGTAAAAGACCAAAGTATGCCATGTTATAAGCTTACGAGAACATGTTGTTCAACAACATAAAATAGACCTATCGCTCATTCATGTGCAATTACTAGCTGGAAAAGTTAAATAAATGGCAAATATGTAGCGGAATATGTATTCCTTTTTATAGTTCATTCAACATGAAATTAAATTATGTATTAAAATATTAAAACTATTGAGAGAAAGTCTTCTTTGATTTGCCCATCGGAGGCGAACAAAATATGTTAAAATATACGATTGTTCGCTAAAAAAAACCAAGTTCTTGAAGACTACTTCTTGATCCATAAAAATGTTTATTATGGCCGAAAAGCAATGTTTTTTATGTATTTGCGAGGCAAAGTTCGCTTTGGAATCAAGCGTGAACCCTGTGGTGGTACACGCCGTACGTACGAACAAGGTGATGGCGCAATCAAGCCATGAAAAACATCGCCAAGAAGAATGAAATTGCCTTTCAGTTTTAGAGGTCAACGATAGCTCCTCTCTTCAAAATCCTAAACCACCTCTGATACTCATATAAAAACCTAACGTGGGCTTCCTGTGGGTAATGCGGAAAATTTTAAATTCAAAAAGTGTCGTCAAAAAGTAGCAAATATCCTGACGCTCTAGACTACAAGACCAAATAACTAGCCGATATATTATACACTTTTTCCGCGTTGTTAATTAAAAAATGAAGTTCCAAATATATTGGCCAATGGACGCGGTTGTTTATTGAAATGTATAGGACAAACCGTCAAAAGTGTTTGTATTGAATCTTTCCCTCGCACATATTGTGCTGTCAAACTTGTTACAACAAGTAAAGATGACCACATGGTGTAAATTGTGGTTTTACTTACCAGATGAAGCTAAGTGTAGTAAATCTGAGACTGAGATCATAAACAGTGAATATCAGGGTTAATTTTCAAAACACGTGCATACATCACATTATCAATGGCAAAGCTGTATCCATAGCAACAAAGCGATATGTATGAGCTTGATACACTTAAAGTTAAAAGATCGCACGAGCTAATCTCACTTAAGTTACCTTCTTCAGCATTAAACATTGAAAAATAATAATATTAAAATCATTAAAAATTATAGTAATAACAATGGTAATGAAGAAGCCTTTGAGCTCGCGCTCCTCATTGTCAGCACCGAGGAACGAGTTATGACCACGAGGAACGCAGGTTCATGATGAGACGGGATTGATTTTAATTCTGCCTATTTTATATATGCTTATGCGTACCATTTTGATTATGGTGCAATGCTAGAAAAATCACAAATCTCTGCCACGCACTTCAATGGACAACGATATCTGAAAAGGAAATGACAAGTTTAATAATATCATAAATGATGGATGTAATATAGATAACGTTTTTATAAGAAATACGAGACGAAACATATATCCAATTATATACCTACAGATACATGCACGTATATATCATTTTAAATATTTTAAAATTTTAATTAATTTAATCTTTAAAAAATGTTATATCAACTGATATTTCGGATGTTAGAGTCATTCTAATATACTTGTGCACCATACTTAATTAGACAATTAGAGCCGGTGATTCTCATGAACCCGTGAAATACACTTTAGCGTATTACGCACTACTTCACTCTGATTCTTTAATTTTGTTTTCTGTTGTCTCTACTTGACTAAATATTAACTTTAATTAGTACACTTTTTTTCACGGATAAGAGTCTAACTAGACTCTAGCTAAAAGAAAAACAACTCTGCCATTCTCCCCCCCCATGTATGTCTACATGCAAATAAAGATTAAGATTAAACCTAAGGTCGTAAGGCCTTTTTTATTGTCTTTTCCCGCTATTTTCGTTACAAGGCCAGTTTGCCGCTAAAACTCAGCTCTGGTAAACAACAGGACACAACACAAAGTGTGAACCTTTTTCAAAAACCTCCAGAAAGCGGCTTATATACATACATTAACAGTATAATATACTCATTGCAGATCTTGGGGGTGTAGGGAGGGATAGGGGCTACCGAAACTGCGAAACTGAGGACATTAATTGTTCAATGTCGACTAAGCCACAATATTTAAAATGACTGATACAAATAAGTTTTTAGGTTAAATAGTGAAATAGAAAATAATAATTTTTCGTGTGTATATATTTGAACATAACGAAGAAATGTTGCATGGCATCAATGATGACCCCCCCCCCCCCCCCCCCTTTCTCATATTGCTAGACCGACTCTGATACTCATAAAAAACTTAGCTTGGGCTTCACGTGGGGTAATGCGGAAAATTTCAAACATTGAAATTTTCAAAAAGTAGCAAATATTCTGACGCTCTAGACTTCAAGACTGAATAACTAGTTGATATGTTATACACTTTTTCCGCGTTGTTAATTGCAAATTGTAGTTTCAAATATATTGGCCAATGGGAGCGGTTGTTTATTGAAATGTATAGGACAAAGCGTCAAAATTGTTTGTATTGAATCTTTCCCTCGCACATATTGTGATGTCAAACTTGTTACAACAAGAACAAAATGACCACATGGTGTAAATTGTGGTTTTACTTACCAGATGAAGCTAAGTGTAGTAAATCTGAGACTGAGATCATAAACAGTGAATATCAGGGTTAATTTTCAAAACACGTGCATACATCACATTATCAATGGCAAAGCTGTATCCATAGCAACAAAGCGATATGTATGAGCTTGATACACTTAAAGTTAAAAGATCGCACGAGCTAATCTCACTTAAGTTACCTTCTTCAGCATTAAACATTGAAAAATAATAATATTAAAATCATTAAAAATTATAGTAATAACAATGGTAATGAAGAAGCCTTTGAGCTCGCGCTCCTCATTGTCAGCACCGAGGAACGAGTTATGACCACGAGGAACGCAGGTTCATGATGAGACGGGATTGATTTTAATTCTGCCTATTTTATATATGCTTATGCGTACCATTTTGATTATGGTGCAATGCTAGAAAAATCACAAATCTCTGCCACGCACTTCAATGGACAACGATATCTGAAAAGGAAATGACAAGTTTAATAATATCATAAATGATGGATGTAATATAGATAACGTTTTTATAAGAAATACGAGACGAAACATATATCCAATTATATACCTACAGATACATGCACGTATATATCATTTTAAATATTTTAAAATTTTAATTAATTTAATCTTTAAAAAATGTTATATCAACTGATATTTCGGATGTTAGAGTCATTCTAATATACTTGTGCACCATACTTAATTAGACAATTAGAGCCGGTGATTCTCATGAACCCGTGAAATACACTTTAGCGTATTACGCACTACTTCACTCTGATTCTTTAATTTTGTTTTCTGTTGTCTCTACTTGACTAAATATTAACTTTAATTAGTACACTTTTTTTCACGGATAAGAGTCTAACTAGACTCTAGCTAAAAGAAAAACAACTCTGCCATTCTCCCCCCCCCCCCCCCCCCCCCATGTATGTCTACATGCAAATAAAGATTAAGATTAAACCTAAGGTCGTAAGGCCTTTTTTATTGTCTTTTCCCGCTATTTTCGTTACAAGGCCAGTTTGCCGCTAAAACTCAGCTCTGGTAAACAACAGGACACAACACAAAGTGTGAACCTTTTTCAAAAACCTCCAGAAAGCGGCTTATATACATACATTAACAGTATAATATACTCATTGCAGATCTTGGGGGTGTAGGGAGGGATAGGGGCTACCGAAACTGCGAAACTGAGGACATTAATTGTTCAATGTCGACTAAGCCACAATATTTAAAATGACTGATACAAATAAGTTTTTAGGTTAAATAGTGAAATAGAAAATAATAATTTTTCGTGTGTATATATTTGAACATAACGAAGAAATGTTGCATGGCATCAATGATGACCCCCCCCCCCCCCCCCTTTCTCATATTGCTAGACCGACTCTGATACTCATAAAAAACTTAGCTTGGGCTTCACGTGGGGTAATGCGGAAAATTTCAAACATTGAAATTTTCAAAAAGTAGCAAATATTCTGACGCTCTAGACTTCAAGACTGAATAACTAGTTGATATGTTATACACTTTTTCCGCGTTGTTAATTGCAAATTGTAGTTTCAAATATATTGGCCAATGGGAGCGGTTGTTTATTGAAATGTATAGGACAAAGCGTCAAAATTGTTTGTATTGAATCTTTCCCTCGCACATATTGTGATGTCAAACTTGTTACAACAAGAACAAAATGACCACATGGTGTAAATTGTGGTTTTACTTACCAGATGAAGCTAAGTGTAGTAAATCTGAGACTGAGATCATAAACAGTGAATATCAGGGTTAATTTTCAAAACACGTGCATACATCACATTATCAATGGCAAAGCTGTATCCATAGCAACAAAGCGATATGTATGAGCTTGATACACTTAAAGTTAAAAGATCGCACGAGCTAATCTCACTTAAGTTACCTTCTTCAGCATTAAACATTGAAAAATAATAATATTAAAATCATTAAAAATTATAGTAATAACAATGGTAATGAAGAAGCCTTTGAGCTCGCGCTCCTCATTGTCAGCACCGAGGAACGAGTTATGACCACGAGGAACGCAGGTTCATGATGAGACGGGATTGATTTTAATTCTGCCTATTTTATATATGCTTATGCGTACCATTTTGATTATGGTGCAATGCTAGAAAAATCACAAATCTCTGCCACGCACTTCAATGGACAACGATATCTGAAAAGGAAATGACAAGTTTAATAATATCATAAATGATGGATGTAATATAGATAACGTTTTTATAAGAAATACGAGACGAAACATATATCCAATTATATACCTACAGATACATGCACGTATATATCATTTTAAATATTTTAAAATTTTAATTAATTTAATCTTTAAAAAATGTTATATCAACTGATATTTCGGATGTTAGAGTCATTCTAATATACTTGTGCACCATACTTAATTAGACAATTAGAGCCGGTGATTCTCATGAACCCGTGAAATACACTTTAGCGTATTACGCACTACTTCACTCTGATTCTTTAATTTTGTTTTCTGTTGTCTCTACTTGACTAAATATTAACTTTAATTAGTACACTTTTTTTCACGGATAAGAGTCTAACTAGACTCTAGCTAAAAGAAAAACAACTCTGCCATTCTCCCCCCCCCCCCCCCCCCATGTATGTCTACATGCAAATAAAGATTAAGATTAAACCTAAGGTCGTAAGGCCTTTTTTATTGTCTTTTCCCGCTATTTTCGTTACAAGGCCAGTTTGCCGCTAAAACTCAGCTCTGGTAAACAACAGGACACAACACAAAGTGTGAACCTTTTTCAAAAACCTCCAGAAAGCGGCTTATATACATACATTAACAGTATAATATACTCATTGCAGATCTTGGGGGTGTAGGGAGGGATAGGGGCTACCGAAACTGCGAAACTGAGGACATTAATTGTTCAATGTCGACTAAGCCACAATATTTAAAATGACTGATACAAATAAGTTTTTAGGTTAAATAGTGAAATAGAAAATAATAATTTTTCGTGTGTATATATTTGAACATAACGAAGAAATGTTGCATGGCATCAATGATGACCCCCCCCCCCCCCCCCCCTTTCTCATATTGCTAGACCGACTCTGATACTCATAAAAAACTTAGCTTGGGCTTCACGTGGGGTAATGCGGAAAATTTCAAACATTGAAATTTTCAAAAAGTAGCAAATATTCTGACGCTCTAGACTTCAAGACTGAATAACTAGTTGATATGTTATACACTTTTTCCGCGTTGTTAATTGCAAATTGTAGTTTCAAATATATTGGCCAATGGGAGCGGTTGTTTATTGAAATGTATAGGACAAAGCGTCAAAATTGTTTGTATTGAATCTTTCCCTCGCACATATTGTGATGTCAAACTTGTTACAACAAGAACAAAATGACCACATGGTGTAAATCGTGGTTTTACTTACCAGATGAAGCTAAGTGTAGTAAATCTGAGACTGAGGTCATCACTCAAAGGGGGTGTCATATTTAGATATTAACTTGTTGTGAACTACTAATTAAAAAGACAAAACAATTATCACTTTCCTTCATATTTGATTCACAGCCAACAATTTCTCTCGGTCTCAAATTTCCGATTTCAGATCTCAGTAAATATTCACTTCGCATTTGGTTAATAATTGATAAATAATTGCAGAATGGCTAGATTAAATCATGTATACATACATGTTAAAAATAAATACTTGTTAAAACTCAACTGAGGTTTCGGAAAATATATAGTGAATACAGAGAGAATTGTAAAAACACGTGCATACACAAAATCGATCAATGGCATATCAACTAAGCGATGTGCACGAGCTTTATGAATTTTAAAAGATCGCACGAACTAGCCTTAGGTAAGATTCTGTAGGTTTAAAAATTGAAAAATAATAACATGGAATTATTAAGAATAGTAATAACAATAATAAGAATAACAATAGTAATAATAATGAAGAGGCCTTAGAGCTCGCACTGGTCATCGTCAGCACCGAGGAACGAGTAATGACCACAAGTAACGCAGGCTCATGCTGAGACGGGATTGATTCTGCCTATTTAACATATGCTTATGTGTATCATTTTGATTATGGTGCAATGCTAGAAAAATCACAAATTTCTGCCACGCACTTCAATGGACAACGATATCTGAAAAGGAAATGACAAGTTTAATAATATCATAAATGATGGATGTAATATAGATAACGTTTTTATAAGAAATACGAGAAAAAACATATATCCAATTATATACCTACAGATACATACACGTATATATCATTTTAACTATTTTTATTAAAAAAAAAAAAAATAATAATAATAATAATAATAATAATAATGCTATATTAACTGATATTTCGGACGTTATCCCTTAAATTTGTAGGAGTTAGAGTCATTCCAATAAACTTGTGCACTATACTTAATCAGACAATTAGAGGCGGTGAATCTCTGAAACCCGTGAAATACACTTTAGCGTATTACGCGCTACTTCACTCTGATTCTTTTCTGACTATTACACTTTAATTTTTACACTTTGTTTCACGGGTTGATGAAAACCACTTTATGTGCTTATCACACTCTAGCTAAAAGAAAAACAACTCTACTATTCTTTGGATCTCTCTCTGTCTCTCTGTGTCCCCCCCCCCCCCCCTCCCCCCATTTCTCTCTACGTGTAAACAAAGATTCACCTAAGGTGGTAAGACCTTTTTCATTGTCTCTCCACGCTATTTTCGTTATATAGGCAGTTTGGCGCAGTACTGGTAAACAACAGGACACAGTACTAAGTGTGAACCTTTTTCAAAAACCTCCAGAAAGCGGCTTATATTCATACATTAACAGTATAATATAATCATTGCAGATATTGAGGGTGTAGGGAGGGATAGGGCCTTTTGTGAATCTGAGGACATTAATTGTTCAATGTCAACTAAGCCACAATATTTAAAATGACTAATACAAATAAGTTTTTAGGTTAAATAGTGAAATATAAAATAATAATTTTTCGTGTGTATATATTTGAATAGAACGAAGAATTGCATGGGATCAATGATGCCCCCCTCTCGTATTGCTAGACCGACTCTGATACTCATAAAAAACTTAGCTTGGGCTTCACGTGGGGTAATGCAGAAAATTTCAAACATTAAAATTTTCAAAAAGTAGCAAATATTCTGACGCTCTAGACTTCAAGACTGAATAACTAGTTGATATATTATACACTTTTTCCGCGTTGTTAAATGTACAAAATGTAGTCCCAAATATATTGGCCAATGGGTGCGGTTGTTTATTGAAGTGTATAGGACAAACCGTCAAAAGTGTTTGTATTGAATCTTTCCCACGCACATATTGTGATGACAAACTTGTTACAACAAGTAAAGATGACCACATGGTGTAAATTGTGGCTTTACTTACCAGATGAAGCTAAGTGTAGGTCATTGTCTGTTAGGACATCTTTGAGCAAGGATCCAGATAACACATCTTACAGGTAGGTATTGGGGGATTTCAGTTTTAGTTGACATGATACGTTTATATGGCAAGGGAAGCTAACGATAATGATCGTATGGAGGGTATATATAATGGTCGTCTTTTCCTTATCGATTAAGAATGCTTTGTTCAGGGTTTTAAAAATAACAGGTAAACCGAACTATATAGGCTTTAGGAAGAGAACTTGGATCCTTTAGGGATAAGGGATACCTCTAAACAGAATGATAGGGCAAGAGGGACAAAGAACTGGGGGCCTCTAATATGGTCTTGAGAACGAGAAAATATTTTTTTAAATCTTATTTGTTTAGTTGATAAAGAAATTTAGCAGGCGTAGCTCAGTTGTTAGTGAGAGGTCCACGGTTTGATCCTGAGCAGCATCTCCACGTCTGCATTTTCGATTTCTTTCTGATCCTTGTAGCTTCAGGTTTGAATACCGGTTTAAGACAGAGCACTGATTGAGAGAGGGGGTAAAGTGTGCACCGTCGGCTTTCATTGATAGCAGTTGAATATAACCTAACTAAATAAAGGAACTACCAACGTATAGATACTTAAACTTTTTTAGTATGAATACTGGTTTTCCTTTTGGCCCACTTTCACACACACACATCTACGGAGGGAAGAAAACTGGAAAGCCTCCCCCCCCCCCCCTTCCAAAAAAAAAACAACACCTCTTGGCAAGAGAGAGAACAACACATCAATTCAGATAGCCAAAGCTTAAAAAAAACGACAAAGCAGGACCGTACCGCTAAGAACCATTAGAATACTAAAAAAAAAACAGTTGCAAGCGAATTGGCAAATTTTCATTTTCTTTTTTGCGTTACATACAAAATACATTTTGAGCTTTACTAATGATCATCTTCCTAAAGAGTTGAAAAAATGACAAATAATGTGTGTTGAGATAATAATATGAACAAGGCAGAAGTTTTACTCGTACGTCTTCTAATTCTTTTTTTTTCGCAGTACAAAATGAGGTTCTTCGTTGTCGTGCTACTAGTATGTTTGACTGTGTTCGTTTTTTCGTGGACAGAAAAACAAGCCAGCCAGACAGGTAAGCTAATGATTTTATTCAAAGTTTGTGTTGATCATGATTAAAAAACTAAGTTAAAGATTTTGAATCGATTCAGATCTAGTTTTCCTGTTTCATATTTTACATTTTACATTTTCTGATTTGTAAACAAGTTACGTCATCACTATATTGAGCCATTTCATTTTTATTTTGTTCCTGCATATGTAATACCCATAATATCGACAATTACATCATACTGATAATGATGCAATTGGCATTTGTCCACCTCTGTTCCATCTTCATAACCCATCTCGAGCAAAAATCGTGACGTGGCAACAGACATTGCTGTTTAATTATGGTCTAGACATGTTGGGTTTCCGTAGATGAAAAAGATGTTTAACGGCTTCTAATGTGATAAATAGTAAAATAACTGGATTATACTGTCACGTTTATGGTCATTTATTGATTTTTTTTGGATTAAAAACTAGAGCAGAAAATTTTGACTAGTTTTCGCATCCCACATGGCAGAAAATGTCTAGTACAATACAATACAATCAACTTTATTTAAAGAGGATTACACATTACAGTACTTTGAACTGATTACACTAAATCCCACTGTCGTCCCTTGTAAACACCGCTCGCGATGCACACGATCTAGCAGCAAAATAGATATCATCAAGTACACTATTCCCAAATGCAAGACAACTACCTACCAAAGATCCTTCTTTATAAGAGCAGTCAGAATATGGAACGCCTTGGCCGATTAACTTAACCTATGTATGAACAGTCTCAAACATTTTAAAACAGTAATAAGAAAATACTACATTTCATCTCTGGAAAACACTTTTAACATTGAAGATCCTCGTAGTTTTAAGACAATTTGTCCGGGGTTTAACTCCTGTCGTAACCTTACTAGTCCTCCTACTTGTTGTTGCTAGTTATCTACTCTACATTAGTTATTTTTGTGTATAATGTGTTCCAGGTGTAACTCCTGTCGTAACCTTACTCGTCCTCCTACTTGTTGTTACTAGTTATCTACTCTACATTAGTTATTTTTGTGTATGATTTGTCCCAGGTGTAACTTCTGTCGTAACCTTACTCGTCCCTCTACTTGTTGTTACTAGTCATCTACTCTACATTAGTTATTTTTGTGTATAATGTGTTCCAGGTGTAACTCCTGTCGTAACCTTACTGGTACCCCTACTTTTTGTTACTAGTTATCTACTCTACATTAGTTATTTTTGTGTATGATGTGTTTTTTTTTTCGTTCTTTCTGTTTGGGCCCGCAGTAATTGGCTATGCTGTTGCGGTGACCCTGCCATTTGTCTTTCCTTTAAATATATTTTAGTATCAAATGGCGAATCTAATAAATAAAGATAAATAATCCAGTGGTCCTCTGTCTAAATATCATCTAATTATAAAAAAATATATATCTAAATAATAATGTATAATATCTAAAACTATAAAACAAACTTAGAATAAAAATGTATAATATTTAAGAAAATATATATAATATATAATAATTGGTAAATCAAAATCTAAGGTCGAGTTTGAGCTACGAAACCAATGTGCACACAAACGAGAACAGCAAGGACTGATTATTTGCGCCAGAATCAGCACACATGAGGTCAGATACCCAAACTGAGCCCAAACAACTGGTCTAAACATAAAAGAAATATACCCCTAGTAGTTTTATACCCTTTATATATATAGAAAAAGACAGGCCAGTACGATTAAAATAGAACAACGAGGCCCCCTACTATGTAATCCACCTAACCCATCCCACCCTATAAGAAAGAGAAGGGCCATCCCCTGGAACCCTAGTATAAAAACAAAAGAGAAAAACTAAATGGAAGCCAAAAAGCAATAGAGTGCAAACAACATAACCGTGAAATACGAATTACCAAATAACACGAAATAGTGCTAATAATATATGCATGAAAACAAAAGATTTTGCACAAAACTGTTCTATTTTAGTATTACTTCTTCTTTTATATTTCTTCATATGTGTCTATTATTAAGTTTTAAGGATTTATACTTTTAATTAAAATTCGTTCCAATATGTTAATCACAATGGTGACGTCATTAAGAGCTGGTCTCTGTAAGAATCAAGCAAAGTTGGCAATGAAAAATGTTGGCCTACCTTGAAACTTTGTGTGCAGGTAGGCCACCCAGGGGGGTGCACAAAAACACTTAGTGTTGGGGTCCTCAAATACATTGTTGCCATGGAAACGGCCGTGGTTCTTTTCATTCCTAATACCCAAAATTCCACTCTAAGCACTCTCGAAAATAGTGAAAATTCAGAAGGCTGGTTGTCAGGCGCATTTAAAACAATCAAATTCAAATTCCCTGAAATTGTAAACCAACTTTTTAACTTTTGAAAAATGCAAAAGACGACAATTTTCGTCAACGATAACCTCAAAAAGTTGATACATAGTCAAGGGCCATGTTGGCCATTTTCATAAAAAGTAAAAACATGGAAAACAATTCGGCTCATATCTCCCAAAGTAGGGCCTACTGAGAAACCTACTCTTTGTCAGTTTCTAGAAACATTGATCTCTTGGATCGTGAAAAAAAATCTGCGGGCTGTCTTTTAGTTTTACTCTAGGGCTTCGTAACATTTTTTTCTAGAAACTGTGTTGGTTCGTTTCGGATGCACGTAACACCGGCGAATCCAGGGGATGTCCGTTGGTGCACCGACAACCCCAGATAAATCTAAGTACAAATTAAATAACTCAGACGTTACTAGTATTTATCGTCACTTTTTCATTTCGAACACCCCTCGTAAATTTTTTGTAACATAAATAATTATGTTATAAAAACCGATTTCTAGGATATTTATTTGTTGCTATGGTAACACCGATGTACACCATTATGAACCTAGTCCAAAATTTGGTATAAAAATGTAATCGATCTAGCTATAGTAGGACTAATCATTTGCAGACTTTAAATCAGAAGAACTACCAGGAGCGATCTTTAAAAATTACCATTTTTCTAATATTTTCTTTCGGGGAAAGTAATACCTCTGAAAGCATGATTGCTATATTTTATTTAGCCCAGGTCAGATTTTTAAAAATGTAACCGATCCAGCTATAGTAGGACTAATCAATTGCATACTTTGAATCAGATCTAGACGTGTAGAAGAACCGCGACCTTTAAAAAAAATATTATTTTTCTAATTTTTAGTTTCGGGGGAATTAATACCTCTGAAAGCATGATGTCCATCTTTTATTTAGCCTAGGTCAGATTTTTCCTGTTTAGCGGGTCGTCCTGGTATTCCCGGTCTCCACGGTAAACCCGGTGCTCCTGGACGAGACGGACGAGATGGCAGAGCAGGTATTCAAGGTAAACGAGGTCCTCGAGGGTTTCAGGGAACTCCAGGGAAGCAAGGACCTCCCGGATCTCCTGGTGCAACTGGTTTTCGGGGACCTCAGGGTCCAAAGGGAGATGCTGGCCCAAAAGGAGAGAAAGGAGAGCCTGGTACAGTAGGTCTTTCATCCTATTCTAACTGGAAGGAATGTTCGTGGACTAACGTGAACGAAGGGAAAGACAACGGGGTGATCAGGGTAGGTACATTTTTTTGAGTTAATTGCTTACAATTGATTACCTAGTATTTCTATTCCACTGAATACTTGCATGGTCTGTGAGAAAGTATATACCCAGATCAGCAGCCCATTACTAGGAGCATCCGTCTCCCTTACTGGTCGGTGAGGGAGCATATTCCAGAGATCAGCTTACTTTGTTTGTAGGATCTTATCTTTTAAGTTTTTCTTCCAATTTTATTTCGACCCTGCTTTATGTAGGATTAATTGCCTTTTCTACAATGTTGTACGTGACTCTAATTCACATATACCTTTCTCAGAGTTGTGTTTTCCAGAAGAACTACACTAATTCCATCCTCCATGTGTACTGGAATGGTAACTTAAGGATCTATAACTGTAACTCATGCTGTAAGCGTTGGTTCTTCACGTTCAACGGTGCTGAATGCAAGTCTCCTCGTGCAATAGACGGTACCTTGTATATGACAAAAGGTGTGGGTCGCAACCTTCACCGTGTCCACCATATTGAAGGTCACTGTGACAAGATCCACAAGGGACATGTTCGTGTGGGCTTCAATGTCGGGAACTGTGTCGGGTATGGAAATGCTGACGCCTATACCGGGTGGAACTCGGCCAGCCGTGTATTTGTAGAAGAGGTACCCAGGCCACAGCCATGATATCGTCACTCGTTACCAGTTCCTATAGCTCAATATTCAGTATTCAATCAGTCTGGCTGTTAATATTCTATTGATAACCAGACTGAATGAATAGTGAATGACAAGTGATGTAAAACTGATTAAGAAACTAAGCCACATCAATAAAAAATAAAGGACATTAGATGACTAAGATAATGAAATGTAAAGGAATAATGTTCTGCTGGAAGTAGTTGACTCACTGTTGGCAGAAAATAAAAAAAAAACCTCAACCATACATAGTTGTAAGTTACTTCCAGTTATTGTTGGGACAATCTAAACAAGATCCTACAGAAGACATGCAGTCAGTCACAGATGTCGAAAACTGTCCTCACAGGAAGTACGAAAAGCAGCGTTTTCAATTGACTATTGATCCTCCCCTCTGAGGCTCCAGCCCTCCCCCCCGATAATAAACGTACCTTCCCTTAATTCAGTATTTATCAGGTATTTAATGATTAAGTAGGCTATTCAGGAAATATGTAGCAATAAGAGCCCTTTACTACTGCGATGGCCCACAACAATCACAGCAAAACATGAAAACACACAGCAAAACAATACCCAGCTAATCTGAGAAAAAAATATCAGCAAATCAGAATCGAGAAAATTTGAAAAACTGAGGTGTCATCCTAAGTAGCCAGAAATTTAGGTGAATGCATGCAGTTGGATGTATTTTACAAGGGAAATGAGTGACATAACCGAGGTCAAGCTAGAAAATCGTCTCTCTTTGAAATTAAACAGAACCTGTCAAAATAACAGAAGTGGATTAGAAAACCCCGCGCTTTTCTGAGCATTTTGATATATAATTCATAGTGTGTTGAAAATTTTCACCGTCTTTTCGCTGATTTTATAAGCTCATTCTATCCGTTGGCCTATACATTTGCCTCTTAAGATATCGTAAGACTCATAGCCTCGAAAACACAAGGTGGTGACTAGCTAAAGAATAATAGATTTACCGAGCCATTAGGATGTTGTTTCACGCTTTACTTGTGCTTATAACTTTTTAAGCACAGCCTTTTGCTTCGCATAAAACGCTGAGGACCGAAAAGAGCAAATGTTCCAAATGTATGGACAATGTTTTCCGATGAACTGGAATTTCCAAAACTGATAAGTACCAATAACTAATTTAATTGGAAGATGAAGATATTGATGACTCAGATAATATGCTTCATTCTTTAAATTTTAGTGCATGTCAATTTTCTAGCCATTTGCTTTACCGAGTAAACTCATATTTTCGAGTTTACGAAAAAAGTATTTGTTTTATTGAACCATTTGGCTCAATTGGGATTAAATTCATTATTCTACTTTGTAGAATAAATGGTTAATAAAAGAATAAATGACTTTAAACTTTATCCAATATTTGTTTGCACGCAGGCATGATGATGGCCAAGATGGCCAAGATGGCCGAAAGCTTGGTTTAAGAAATAAATCATTTCGCAGAAGACACATAGTCAAATATTGACTATAAACGTTTTTGTCATTCAAGCAAATTCTACATCAATCATTGAGTTTTCATAGATCGAAAGCTTCAGCTTGAATGATAACAAATTGTAACTTATTTTTCACTCACCTGTGTCAGAATGTTGAAGACGTATAGCATACGATTTCCCTAATCCTTGTACCACATCATAAGGCAATAATTTGTGTCATAAAACTTGTAAAACTTGAGAAAAAATGAACTTTTCTGTCATTGTTGCATTAGAGGCAGAAATCGATACCAAAAACGTGACGTTTTCGCCATTAATCAAATCTATATGAGCCTATCACGCGCGGTAATTCTGAGCCGACAATACGGGTTTATATTGGCAGCTCTCTCTCGATCAAACTTATAGGAGAATCGCGATATTTTCTCACTAAATAATGAATATCATACTTATTTTATACAAAATATCAATAACCTCTCGTGAAAATCTAGATTTATCTCAGATATATATTTTTGTAAGCCGATTAGCATAAAAGTGTAAGCATAATAGTGTTACTGTATTATTCATGGTGGAAGAGCTATGGGGGGAAAGGGGGGGGGGGGGGGGGGCAACCCGCTCTTTTGAGAATTCGATGACATTATTTAAGAGTGACTAAGCCCCAGAAAAAAATGTCTTGATTGATACAGTTAAGCTTTAGAAGTTCTTTTGGTTAGATCTTACAGTGAACTGGTTATACTTTTTCACACACATATTTGCTCAGTTGTATCCAAGAAGAATGGAATTTTTCGAATTGCTTTTTATCCTTAGAGATCAATGATGGCCCCTTTTTTTTAAATCCTAGACCACCTCTTATACTCATACAAAAACCTAACGTGGGCTTCCTGTGGGTAATGCGGAAAATTTCAAATCCAAAAAGTGTCGTCAAAAAGTAGCGAATATTCTGACGCGCTAGACTACTAAGAAAAAAAAAAGTTTTGCCCTCTGGTAAAGCATCTCAAAATCTGGCAAATTTGAACGTGTTTAGTTAAAAAAAAGCAGAATTACAAGCCTTCAAAATTTACAGGGGACAAGCGTCTCTGTAACCATACATGCTTTGTAAATGTTTGACACTTTCATTTTGAAATCCAATAATTCTGGTTCTTTTCATTCAATCATGTTCAAATTTGCCAAAATTACTAATCGTGAGATGTCTTAACAGAGGGCAAAACTTTTTTGCTAATTAGGTTTAGATCCAAAACTAAGCCCAGTCCCTTGTTCCTTCTCGAAGTGGCATGGGATTTAGGTTGGATTTGATTAGTTGCTTTTTGAGGAGGGAGGAAATGCCGGAAGACCTTGGGAGACCCTTGGAGCACAGGAGAGTACTAAAGAAGGACTCTACTCACATACGACACCGAGTCCACCGGGGCTCGAACTCGGGTCGCCTTGGCGAGATGCGAGCGCTCACACCGCTACGCCACCTGTGCTTCGGCCCAAATGTGTTTTCTAACAAACCGGTAAAATACCAAGCCCTAACATGCTTCAATTGGAAAATCAGAGTTTTAATTTTTTTAATGAAAAAAAAATGACCTTCGTTATAGCTGACGACGTGTTACTATGGTTACGTTATACGTGATCAGTTTCATAATAAATGAATCCTAAACTCATGAACTTTAATATGGTTGGTCTATTTAACAATTAGTCCTCGAGTCCGAATGGTCTACGAGTCAATAGCCCATGAGGCCGAAGGCCGAATTGGCTATTGACTCGTAGGCCATGAGGGCGAGAGGTCTAATTGTTTTAGTAAAAACCTACTAATCGGTCCAATAAACGGATGCAAAAAGTTTTGGATTTTGCTTTAAATATATATTTTTTGGTTTTCAAAACCGGCGCTTTTCGCTACTAGAGGTCTATCACTAATAGACCCCTAGTAGCTCAGCCAATCACAGGGCCCGATTGGTGATAGACCATTAGTAGGTTTTTTCTAACAGATAATAGTCTGTATTAGCTTTAATTTAGAACTATGTTTCCTATTGTTTGCCATTGCTTCAAATCTCTTGTGTACCAAACAGTGTAGACTAAGATGTTTATTTGGCTATTTTCACCTTTGTTTCCTATTGTTTGCCATTGCTTCAAATCTCTTGTGTACCAAACAGCGTAGACTAAGATGTTTATTTGGCTATTTAGAACTATGTTTCCTATTGTTTGCCATTGCTTCAAATCTCTTGTGTACCAAACAGCGTAGACTAAGATGTTTATTTGGCTATTTTCAACTATGTTTCCTATTGTTTGCCATTGCTTCAAATCTCTTGTGTACCAAACAGTGTAGACTAAGATGTTTATTTGGCTATTTTCAACTATGTTTCCTATTGTTTGCCATTGCTTCAAATCTCTTGTGTACCAAACAGTGTAGACTAAGATGTTTATTTGGCTATTTTCACCTTTGTTTCCTATTGTTTGCCATTGCTTCAAATCTCTTGTGTACCAAACAGCGTAGACTAAGATGTTTATTTGGCTATTTTCACCTTTGTTTCCTATTGTTTGCCATTGCTTCAAATCTCTTGTGTACCAAACAGCGTAGACTAAGATGTTTATTTGGCTATTTAGAACTATGTTTCCTATTGTTTGCCATTGCTTCAAATCTCTTGTGTACCAAACAGCGTAGACTAAGATGTTTATTTGGCTATTTAGAACTATGTTTCCTATTGTTTGCCATTGCTTCAAATCTCTTGTGTACCAAACAGCGTAGACTAAGATGTTTATTTGGCTATTTTCAACTATGTTTCCTATTGTTTGCCATTGCTTCAAATCTCTTGTGTACCAAACAGCGTAGACTAAGATGTTTATTTGGCTATTTTCAACTATGTTTCCTATTGTTTGCCATTGCTTCAAATCTCTTGTGTACCAAACAGTGTAGACTAAGATGTTTATTTGGCTATTTAGAACTATGTTTCCTATTGTTTGCCATTGCTTCAAATCTCTTGTGTACCAAACAGTGTAGACTAAGATGTTTATTTGGCTATTTTCAACTATGTTTCCTATTGTTTGCCATTGCTTCAAATCTCTTGTGTACCAAACAGTGTAGACTAAGATGTTTATTTGGCTATTTAGAACTATGTTTCCTATTGTTTGCCATTGCTTCAAATCTCTTGTGTACCAAACAGCGTAGACTAAGATGTTTATTTGGCTATTTAGAACTATGTTTCCTATTGTTTGCCATTGCTTCAAATCTCTTGTGTACCAAACAGTGTAGACTAAGATGTTTATTTGGCTATTTAGAACTATGTTTCTTATTGTTTGCCATTGCTTCAAATCTCTTGTGTACCAAACAGCGTAGACTAAGATGTTTATTTGGCTATTTTCAACTATGTTTCCTATTGTTTGCCATTGCTTCAAATCTCTTGTGTACCAAACAGCGTAGACTAAGATGTTTATTTGGCTATTTTCAACTATGTTTCCTATTGTTTGCCATTGCTTCAAATCTCTTGTGTACCAAACAGTGTAGACTAAGATGTTTATTTGGCTATTTTCAACTATGTTTCCTATTGTTTGCCATTGCTTCAAATCTCTTGTGTACCAAACAGCGTAGACTAAGATGTTTATTTGGCTATTTTCAACTATGTTTCCTATTGTTTGCCATTGCTTCAAATCTCTTGTGTACCAAACCATAGTTAATGGAGTGGAATGGTTTGGAAACCTATTGTTCTAGGTTTTTGTTTGGCGAGCGATGTTGAAACGTACCATCACGTGATATTGACCGTGCACAATGAACCAAAGCAAGTATGGCTGGAAATACTAGTTTCCGTACTATTTTCATGTACGAACATTTTGAAAATGTAAAATTTTCATTCTAAGATTACAAAGAAGAGGATAAATAATTCCGCGCAGATACAGTTAAGTTACTAGATGATAGATAAGAAAGCGTTCAAAAAGGTGATTACCCTTTTCAGTAAACAATTAATTTTTATCATATAGAATTAATTAAGAAATATCTCCTATTTTATAACATTTTTGAGGAAAAAACGTCTATGTTCTCTAATTTACGATGAACAAACGCTGCAACTTTTTCTTCTCTGTGCACGGTCAACGTCATATAACAATAGAAAAGGTTGAACAAAAACCTAGAACAATAGGTTTCCAAACCATTCCACTCCATTAACTATGACCAAACAGCGTAGACTAAGATGTTTATTTGGCTATTTTCAACTATGTTTCCTATTGTTTGCCATTGCTTCAAATCTCTTGTGTACCAAACAGCGTAGACTAAGATGTTTATTTGGCTATTTAGAACTATGTTTCCTATTGTTTGCCATTGCTTCAAATCTCTTGTGTACCAAACAGTGTAGACTAAGATGTTTATTTGGCTATTTAGAACTATGTTTCCTATTGTTTGCCATTGCTTCAAATTTCTTGTGTACCAAACAGCGTAGACTAAGATGTTTATTTGGCTATTTAGAACTATGTTTCCTATTGTTTGCCATTGCTTCAAATCTCTTGTGTACCAAACAGTGTAGACTAAGATGTTTATTTGGCTATTTTCAACTATGTTTCCTATTGTTTGCCATTGCTTCAAATCTCTTGTGTACCAAACAGTGTAGACTAAGATGTTTATTTGGCTATTTTCAACTATGTTTCCTATTGTTTGCCATTGCTTCAAATCTCTTGTGTACCAAACAGCGTAGACTAAGATGTTTATTTGGCTATTTTCAACTATGTTTCCTATTGTTTGCCATTGCTTCAAATCTCTTGTGTACTAAACAGTGTAGACTAAGATGTTTATTTGGCTATTTTCAACTATGTTTCCTATTGTTTGCCATTGCTTCAAATCTCTTGTGTACCAAACAGCGTAGACTAAGATGTTTATTTGGCTATTTTCAACTATGTTTCCTATTGTTTGCCATTGCTTCAAATCTCTTGTGTACCAAACAGCGTAGACTAAGATGTTTATTTGGCTATTTTCAACTATGTTTCCTATTGTTTGCCATTGCTTCAAATCTCTTGTGTACCAAACAGTGTAGACTAAGATGTTTATTTGGCTATTTTCAACTATGTTTCCTATTGTTTGCCATTGCTTCAAATCTCTTGTGTACCAAACAGTGTAGACTAAGATGTTTATTTGGCTATTTTCAACTATGTTTCCTATTGTTTGCCATTGCTTCAAATCTCTTGTGTACCAAACAGCGTAGACTAAGATGTTTATTTGGCTATTTTCAACTATGTTTCCTATTGTTTGCCATTGCTTCAAATCTCTTGTGTACCAAACAGTGTAGACTAAGATGTTTATTTGGCTATTTTCAACTATGTTTCCTATTGTTTGCCATTGCTTCAAATCTCTTGTGTACCAAACAGTGTAGACTAAGATGTTTATTTGGCTATTTTCAACTATGTTTCCTATTGTTTGCCATTGCTTCAAATCTCTTGTGTACCAAACAGTGTAGACTAAGATGTTTATTTGGCTATTTTCAACTATGTTTCCTATTGTTTGCCATTGCTTCAAATCTCTTGTGTACCAAACAGTGTAGACTAAGATGTTTATTTGGCTATTTTCAACTATGTTTCCTATTGTTTGCCATTGCTTCAAATCTCTTGTGTACCAAACAGCGTAGACTAAGATGTTTATTTGGCTATTTTCAACTATGTTTCCTATTGTTTGCCATTGCTTCAAATCTCTTGTGTACCAAACAGCGTAGACTAAGATGTTTATTTGGCTATTTTCAACTATGTTTCCTATTGTTTGCCATTGCTTCAAATCTCTTGTGTACCAAACAGTGTAGACTAAGATGTTTATTTGGCTATTTTCAACTATGTTTCCTATTGTTTGCCATTGCTTCAAATCTCTTGTGTACCAAACAGCGTAGACTAAGATGTTTATTTGGCTATTTTCAACTATGTTTCCTATTGTTTGCCATTGCTTCAAATCTCTTGTGTACCAAACAGTGTAGACTAAGATGTTTATTTGGCTATTTTCAACTATGTTTCCTATTGTTTGCCATTGCTTCAAATCTCTTGTGTACCAAACAGTGTAGACTAAGATGTTTATTTGGCTATTTTCAACTATGTTTCCTATTGTTTGCCATTGCTTCAAATCTCTTGTGTACCAAACAGCGTAGACTAAGATGTTTATTTGGCTATTTTCAACTATGTTTCCTATTGTTTGCCATTGCTTCAAATCTCTTGTGTACCAAACAGTGTAGACTAAGATGTTTATTTGGCTATTTTCAACTATGTTTCCTATTGTTTGCCATTGCTTCAAATCTCTTGTGTACCAAACAGCGTAGACTAAGATGTTTATTTGGCTATTTTCAACTATGTTTCCTATTGTTTGCCATTGCTTCAAATCTCTTGTGTACCAAACAGTGTAGACTAAGATGTTTATTTGGCTATTTTCAACTATGTTTCCTATTGTTTGCCATTGCTTCAAATCTCTTGTGTACCAAACAGCGTAGACTAAGATGTTTATTTGGCTATTTAGAACTATGTTTCCTATTGTTTGCCATTGCTTCAAATCTCTTGTGTACCAAACAGCGTAGACTAAGATGTTTATTTGGCTATTTTCACCTTTGTTTTGGATGCGTGTATCATAAATAATGATTTTATAAAAACCAATATCTAGGATATTTGTTGTTCCTGTGGTAACCCCGATGTACATCATTCGGGCATGAAAATGTAATTGATTCAGCTATAGTAGGACTAATCATTTGCCGACTTTGAATCAGAAGCTTGCTTGGTAAAAAAAGAAACATATCTATTTTTTTTTCTTTTGGGTGAATTGATTTGAAACCATGATTGCCATCTTTTATTTAGCCAATGTCAGGTATTTCCTGTTCAGCGGGTTCAACCCGGTGCTCCTGGACGAGACGGACGAGATGGCAGTCCAGGTATTCAAGGAAAACAAGGTCCTCGAGGGTTTGACGAGACTCCAGGCAAGCAAGGAGCTCCCGGAGCTCCTGGTGAACCCGGTTTTTTGGGGACCACAGGGTCCAAAGGGAGACGCTGGCTCAAAAGGAGAGAAGGGAATGCCTGGTGCGAGAGGTCTTTCAGACTATAAAACTGCGATTTTCGAGCAGATTTAGTTAGCCTTAAATTCATGGTTCAGGAGAAGAATCTGACTCGATTTAAGTAGCTTAGCTCAGTACATTGTTTGGTTATCCCTTTAGAGCCTTACGAAGGCAGATTGCGATTGGATGCATTCGCACAAAAATTACCTGATTTAGAGTCATGTGAAGTCGATTTTGAGGGCTGTACTTCCTAGGTAACATATCGTCGTGTACGGGAATTATCAGGTAAATTCTGTTCAAATTCAAAATTCATTCGGCTAGTATTCGTACTCTGTGATAGGATATACAGGTACTACCAAAACAGGAAGAGTGACAATCAGGCTCGAGAAAAACCAGTTGCGACTAGCGTTAAAGCTAGACACTTTTGAGAACATTCCTGAGCCCTGAGCGGCTAGTTAGCTTTGAAGTTCACGGTGGAATTTGGCCATTACTTATACTTGGATAGCATGTTCAAAGCTAATTCACCGCTCAGGGCTCAGGAATGTTATCAAAATTGTCTAGCTTTAACGCTAGTCACAACTGTTTTTTCTCGAGCCTGATTGTCACTCTACCTGTTTTGGTAGTATGCGTATGATGACGAAATTTGTTTTGGTTGATGGTTATTTAGTTGCCAACCAGAAATCTATTAGACAATCCAACAAAGCAAAGTGACAAAACCTACTGTTAAAATGACTGACATACTATCATCACGACGGCATAACAATTTAATCAAATAACAATTATTAGAGTGATTTTTATTCAAATTGATTTTACTTGGCCAGTGAAAAAATATTTGCAAACTAAATAGTCAGTAGCAGACTCACTCATGAACTGGTTCTTTTTTGTTTGTTTTTTTTTGTTTGTTTTTTTGTTTTTTATCAACTAGCACTAGCTAAATAGTCATTTTTCTTTCACGGGCTAATTAAATAAAGTAGTCTTAAATATGATATCTGAACAACATGTGATATTTATAAAGGCAACTGCTTCCCTTGCCTTATGGCTTATGGTAGCTACGGCCCTGCGATGTCAAACTAGTGTTAATTTGATAATGATCCAACAAAAATAAAATTGTTGACGATCAAGTTGAGAATTATTTACTCATTCCTGATTACCAGCGGTTTGCGGAAGAAAATGATATGCAGATTTTTTGAAAAAAATTAACTAGAGACAACATTTTTAAGAAATCAATCCCCCTCGAGTCTCGACTAAATCCCCCTTTCAGCCGAGTCTCCTAAAAGCAAGTGAACCACCTAAAATCCTCCACACCCCCCCCCCCCCCCCCCCCCAAGCGATAAATAATGACCGGTCCCTTACCAGATGAAGCTAAGTGTAGGTCACTGTCGGTTAGGACATCTTTGAGCAAGGATCCAGATAACACATCTTACAGGTAGGTTATGGGGGATTTCATTTTTACTTGACATCATATCAAACGATTTCTCCTACAAATGTCAGATTTGCTCAAACTTGATGAGCAAGATTTAAAAGTTTGAAATAAATTACTTGTTATCCATGTTGTACATAGATAACATAGCTTGGCCTCTCTGTGTTTACGATCCAGGAGTTCCGATAATTTACCGTCTACTCACCGACTTCAGTGCAATACTGACGTGGACTTTTCTCAAGCAATCCATTAAAATACATACCAAAATGTTCAGAAAGAACTGAAATGTATCATGCCGGGTGGACAACTTTCCGTTGTATCATGTAGAAAGAGATAATTCGATGAATCGACGACAGATGCATTTGTTTACATACATTGTCCTTCTGCGACCAATTTACTTCGTCGCGATCTTGACGTGGACGTTTTTCGACATATCGAAACAAAACTTATAGCAGATAAAAGCTAAATAATTATATTTTTACATCCCGAGAGGACACTTTTTAAATAACAAAGCACTTCTAAGTTATTCAAGAAAATAGGCGAAATGTCAAGGTTTTTCGGCCATTTTGAAGGCTCTATACAGTTGTGGGTGTGGCTCTTCAAAACCGCTGACTATTTCGTAACACATTGTTTATGATATTAAGTTGATATGGCAAAAGAAACCGACGATAATGATCTTCTAGAGAATATATACGATGTGTATTTGGAATTGTTTTAATCGTCTTTTCTCCATCGATTAGGAATGATTTGAAAATGATTAGAAAAATTTGAATTTTAAGTTGGTGAGCAAATTTAATTTCATTACTGGTTTCCCCTTGGCTCACTTTCATCGCACACATGCTACGAAAAAACGGAGAGCCAAAATAACTAGGAGAGAAAGAGAGTAACACTGGCATCAAATCAGCTAGCCAAAGCTCAAAAACCACAAAGTACATTGCCAATTGTGATAACTCTTTTGGATCTTTTTGAGCTTTGCTAATCATGTTCCTAAAGAGTTAGATACAAGCGATGTGTGTTGAGATAATGTTATGAACAAGGCAGAAGTTTTACACGTCTTTTAATTTCATTCATAGTACAAAATGAGGTTCTTCGTGGTCGTGTTACTCGTGTGTTTGGCTGTGTTCGTTTTCCCCGCCATCAAGCCAGCGTGTGGACAGAAAAACAAGCCAGCCAGACAGGTAAGCTAATGATTCTATTAAAAGTTAGTGTTGATTAAACTAAATTTGAAAAAATATAATCGAATTTAGAACCAATTTTCCTACTTGGTATTTTATACTTTTGTAAACTAGTATCGTGAAGTCTTTGTGATATTTCGACAACAGTGCAATATGTTGGTTCATTATTAGACAAATTCATAACCTTGTTCTTTAAAATAACTGATAGATCGTTTATTACCATACAGATGGTAATGGACGATGGTTATTTGATTGTCTATAATATTTACCGTTCTTAGCCACCACTTAAACCAACACCATCTGTTTTAATCAAAACCAAGGACCAACGTCGTGACCTTATCTAGCCACAAAATGTCAGTAAATAGGAAATCAGGTTGCTATATACTGTATATATAGACAAACCTATATAGCTCTTTCTCACACTGAATCGACTTTACTTTGGAGTTAGAAGGCCAAGTCTAAGGCTGTAGCTGTAGTTGAGCAGAAAAGCACAGGGACCGCGGAGCAGGGGGGCTGGGAGGCTATAGCCGTCAATAATGGGAGCATGCCCTCAAACCCCCTAAGTCTTCCAGTATTTGGTGGTCGTTAGCCCCCCAATCAAAATAACGCTCCGCGGTCCCTGAAGCACAGACCTAAGTACGAAAAATGGTCTACTAAGGAAACCCAGTTTGTAAATCCTCCCGGGATAGTGGTGTCGGGGCCGAAATCTTCAACGATTTGATTTGAAAAAATATAATCAATCAGATTGAATCTCTGATTACCTCATATCGGTTGTGTTCGTTTACGCTTTTTCTCGAGTGCGCGTTAAATTTCAAAAGCATTGCCAGAAATATGGGACATGAGCCTGCTTATACATGCGCAATGATGCGTTTCAGCTTACAAAATAGCCGCCGAGTCTTATAGGAAATGTATGGGGAATATAGAGCTTCCTCTAATTACGGCGAATAGGGTTTTATTTACTCTGAGCTCCACATCGCGACAAACAACCCACCCTACAAGCTACTAAATAAGCGTAAAATGATCATTGAATCATGCGACATATTGGTTCCCGGACTACTTGCCTTCGAAAGGCTTCGAAAGCTCTAGATTCCATACATCGTCTATAAATCTGGCCACACTTGACCCCAAAATCGTCTTATTTGAGCTCGAAAAAATTTAAAAGTTAAAGAGCTCCACCTCGATATCACCAAACGAGTGTTTAATAAATCCAAAACCGCTCAAAATAGACAGCATGCCTTCAGAATGTAGGTTCCCAAGAAGCTTGAAGTTAGGTTAAATTTTAAGCGATTCGACGCGTTGTTAGCTCGTAGTTTTCAGTTAAAAATGACAAGAAACCACAGAGAACTGCTCCAAACAGCTTCAAAACCCCCTAAATATCGCCATTTTGTTTTTACAAGCTCCTATTGACTGCTGAGATACAATAAGGAAGCTTAAAGTAACGATTTACGTTTGAAACTTGTTTCTTGTCCTTCATGGGCTTCCTGTGGTGAGGCTTATCAACAGAAAAATAATAGTTGTTCTTTTGATTGTCAAGTAACTATTTTTTGGCAAGAATTGTTTTACTAACATCATAGTTGAATATAAATATGTGCTTGGAAACCATGTAGTTATATTTTTCCTCTAGAAAACCACTTCATTTTCATTCATGCGTAACACCGCTGACAATGTCCAATATTTCTGGCAATGGATATTTTAGTTAAGTTTTAGGATATTTTTTGTTGCTATGGGTACGCCGAATGAGCTGAAGCTTGCTTCAATCTCAGTCCAACATCTTGTATGGATTTAAAAAATGTCATCAAACCACCTATGGTACGTAGGAAAAAAAAGGGATTGTCCACTCTGAATAAGTGTGGTTAGGAAATCTACAAGGAGGGATCTTTCGAAATCAATTAAAAAAATATTTGTGTGTGTGTGTGTGTGTGTGCGTGTGTGTGTGTGTGTGTGTGTGAGGGTGTGTGTGTGTGTGTGTGGAATTAATACCATTGAATACATGATTGGTATATTCTATTTAGCCCGGATCAGATTTTTCCTGTTTGGCGGGTCGTCCTGGTATCCCCGGTCTCCACGGTAAACACGGTGCTCCTGGACGAGACGGACGAGATGGCAGACCAGGTATTCAAGGGAAACAAGGTCCTCGAGGATTTGAGGGAACTCCAGGCAAGCATGCGCAAGGACCTGCCGGAGCTACTGGTACACCCGGTTCTCGGGGACCACAGGGTCCAAAGGGAGAAGCTGGTCCAAAAGGAGAGAAGGGGGAGCCTGGTACGAGAGTTCTTTCATCCTATTCGAACTGGAAGGAATGTTCGTGGACAAACATCGACGATGATAAAGACAACGGGTTGATCAGGGTAGGTACATATTATGAGTCAATTGCTTATAATTGATTACCTCGTATTTCTATTCCACTGAATGCTAGGTCGGTGACCCAGCAAATTGCCATAGTCCGTTACTAAAAGCATCCATCTCCCATACTGGGTCTGTGAGGCAGCATATTCCTAGATCAAGCCCAATACTAAGAGCACCCATCTCCCATACTGGGTCTGTGAGGCAACATATTCCTAGATCAAGAGCCCAATACTAAGAGCATCCATCTCCCATACTGGGTCTGTGGACCAGCATATTCCAAGATCAAGAGCCCATTACTAGGAGCATCCATCTCCCATACTGGGTCTGTGGGCCGGTATATTCCAGAGATGAGGAGTTTACTTGGTTTGTAGGATCTTATCTTTAAATTGTTTTTCTTTCATTTTTGTTTTTCGCCTCTCTTTATGTAGGATTACATATTTTACAATGATGTACTTGACTCTAATTCGAATATACCTTTTTCAGAGTTGTGTTTTCCAGAAGAACTACACTGATTCCATCCTTCATGTTTACTGGAATGGTAACTTAAGGATCAATAACTGTAACACTTGCTGCAAGCGCTGGTTCTTCACGTTCAACGGTGCTGAATGCCAGGCTCCTCGTGCAATAGATGGTATCGTGTATATGGGAAAAGGTGTTGGTCACAACATTCACCGTGTCCGCCATATTGAAGGTCACTGTGACAAGATCCACAAGGGAAATGTCCGTGTTGGTTTCAAAATCGGGAACTGTGCCGGGTATGGAAATGCTGACGCCCAAACCGGGTGGAACTCGGTCAGCCGTCTTTTCGTAGAGGAGGTGGCCAGGCCCCAGCAGTGAGATCGTGAATCGTTAACAGTCTCAATAGCTCATTATTCAGCATTCAATCAGTCTGGCTGTTAAGAGGGGATGTCAGCAAAAATCGAACATACGCCGGCAACAGTCAAAAATTTGATTTCGCTCATATTTTGGTATTAGGTAGGCCTATATGCGAGATATATCATGGTATGTTTCATTTGTCGAAATATGGCTTCATTTCCGAGAAAAACGAGAAAAACGAATTTGTCAATAATTGACCCTTTGAGAGAGCCAAAATATACTCCAACTTCGGGGGGCTTGCGTGCCTTTGCAAAAATATCTACATGTTTAATTCTTAAATAACTGTTTTATATGATGTTTTAACTTTAAAAAGCTGAAATTTCATTGTCTTCCAATAAATTTATAACGGTGAAAAAAAATTATTTACCAGGGTGCTTTGACGCCTTGTGAAAAGTAATGAATTTTCAAAAAATGTTTTCACCGTGTGCTAAATAAAATAAAAGACCGATATTAAGAAAATGAAAAGTCGAAATAATATTCTAACCGTGACTAAAAGCTTTTTGGGGGGTTTTTATTCTGCGACGAGAAATAAAAATTTAAAGTTGGAGAAATTTGTTATACTTGGCGAGACTTTTAATGTTGACTGTTTTAAAATTTATCTAACAGCCCGTGGTAAACACATTTTTTCTTTTTATTTGTTTCTTCTTAAAGCGTATAGGTTCATAATTACTGTCCGTAAAAATCCTTGTTGGTCCAGTAAAACCTACTTCTATAAAAGCTGAAACGTAGAAGGATATTTCCAGTAGATTTTCCCTTTAGTAAATGTGAACGTGACATGTACATTCGTGACTCGGCGTTATCAAAGGCCACACCTAATTCTTTGTAGAATGCCGCGTCTCCCGACTACTTGGTCACACTTAAGGTCACGCAACGGCTATTTGTAAAAGCACCCGCTTCGACTCTTATCTAGAAAAATTGCATCTTTCTTAGAGCTAATTTCAATTGTATTAATCCACACCACGTAGTGCTACTGCAGTAGCACGAGGTGGTACTTTGCTATCTTACGATATTTTGCTCTTTTAGGTAATTTTTAAATTCATTTGATTTAGCGCACCGGCCGCCGTTCTTTGAAATTTCTCCAACTTTAAATTTTTATTTCTCGTCGCAGAACAAAAACCCCCAAAAAAGCTTTTAGTCACGGTTAGAATATTATTTCGACTTTTCATTTTCTTAATATCGGTCTTTTATTTTATTTAGCACACGGTGAAAACATTTTTTGAAAATTCGTTACTTTTCACAAGGCGTCAAAGCACCCTGGTAAATAATTTTTTTTCACCGTTATAAATTTATTGGAAGACAATGAAATTTCAGCTTTTTAAAGTTAAAACATCATATAAAACAGTTATTTAAGAATTAAACATGTAGATATTTTTGCAAAGGCACGCAAGCCCCCCGAAGTTGGAGTATATTTTGGCTCTCTCAAAGGGTCAATTATTGACAAATTCGTTTTTCTCGTTTTTCTCGGAAATGAAGCCATATTTCGACAAATGAAACATACCATGATATATCTCGCATATAGGCCTACCTAATACCAAAATATGAGCGAAATCGAATTTTTGACTGTTGCCGGCAAATTTTGATTTTGTTCGATTTTTGCTGACATCTTCTCTTAATATTGTATTGATAACCAGACTGAATGAATAGTGAATGATGTAAACGGATATTTATACATTAGTAATGACAAAGATATTTAAATGCAATGGAAGGATTTTATGCTGTAAGAAGTTGACTGTTAACAGCAAATAAAATAATAACCTCACCTACATTGTAAATAATTAGCTGGTGTTGGGAAAACTTAATCCTATCGGCCTCGGGGTGGGGGGCATTGTCCCAGTGACAACTTTGTTTGATGTTGAATAACTTTTTAACCAATGATCGGGTGGTCATGAAACTTCTTAATGACTTTTCCTAAAATTTTACAGGGATAATATTTACACCAGATTATTGCAATTCCATGGCAACGGACTTTTCATTGGTAGGCTTTCATAAGTTTCTTAAAAGATCTTTTTTCAAGGAAAATGGATGTTATCATTGCATATTATTATTAATAAGAATCATTGGAAAGCACTCATGACATTATGCAAACTTCTGATGAGGTTATCATGAGACCGGCTATTGCAGGCTCAAAAATAAAAAATGGTGGCTACTACGAATTTTATAGGTTTTGATTTAATTTTTTTGTAACAAAAACACATACATACTCTTCACTAACCAATAATATAGTCTTTTGCATAAATTATTTATTCATAATACTTTTAAATCACTTTTTTTATCAAGTATTACTAAAACATTGAGTTATCATGACTTTTGATAAAATTAACTTTGTTAGATATTTTTTTTAGAAAATAGCTCCATTTTAATTTGTAAATGTAGCGTCATAATGGCGTGATCTTGCGCCACAGATTTATTGTTACCGAATAATTATGCGAATAATTATAGGAAAAGGAAAAGGAAAAGGAGAAAAAAAGGAATGAGAAGGAGATAGCCTGCGTAACAGTCGTTTGGGTTTTTTCCCCGCTGCTTGGAGATGTTAAAAAAGCGAAAGGTTGGGGTGAGGCCCGGGGTGGGGGCGGGGAGAGAGGAAAAACAAACGCCTACAACCAAGGTCTCATATGTTTTCGAACGCCCCTTAGGGCTTAGAGCTAGCATATGTTTAATGTCAAATACACATCGCAAGTAGCGACCAACACAAACAACCGGAAACAACAGGCTAAGAAGGCTAAGAAGGAGACGGAAACGGAGACGGAGGAGACAGAGAAGGACAGAATTTGAACTTTAGGACGTACAACTAATTTTTTCAAGGGCTTTTTAAGGAAGCTAGCTGAAGCTTTTGGCGAATTCTATAAAACATGAAGTGGTAACTACTTTTAGACAAAAAAAACCGCTAAGTATACATTTCTATTTGGCAACCGTTCTAATTTCTTCGCAGCAAGTTCTTTTGAATTAACAATGCTTTTTGAATGGATATTTAAATTCATTTCAGCTAGACTAGTATTTTCATACATTCTTTTTATTATACAACTGTCCTTTTCATCGTTATTCCCCGCAGTAACGAAGCCTAGCGGGGTAAGGTATTGATTTTAATTTATAAACATAGAAAGAGCCACAATTCCTAACTTTGATATAAGTAGTACTGGAACAGCAGTCGCTATAGCAACTGAAGCACGCTTTGCGAGTAACTGCTCCCTCTGCTTCGGAAGGATGATCGCCAACCAAATGCCCCAGACAAGCAGTTTTGCATTTGTTCATTGTCAAACAGCTGCTGAGCATTCTTCTTCCTGCTCTTCCACTAAATCTGTACCATCCATCAAGGTGAGCGTCATTTTTCACGCCCCCGCCATACCAATAGTGTCGAGTTGGATCGGACAAAGTCTCATAATGCTGACACTCATTACCACTATCTAATGAGAATAAAAGTAATATGTTATTTTTTCATTTCGTTAGCGTTTAGTACTCAACTGACATTTAGGAGTCCTTTTCCCTTCAAGTAAGCGATTTTCATGTTTCTGCAACAGACGCGGCTTGACATTTTGGTTTCCGTTCATTACATTTGCAACAGTGTAAGTTAGTAACGGTTACAGAAACATTATATTTGATTTGTGTATATACATATATATATAAATTTTAGGAAAGAAGACTGACATCGAGTAAGACAAGTCTATGATATCGATATGCTTGTTTCGAACAAAGAAGCAAATCATCTCAAGAGAGTGATGGCATGTAGTCTGAAATTGAAAAAAAAAAGGTCACGTCCGAGCCCGATTATCCATCATCAGAAATTCCGAACCAAAGTGGGCGGGCACTATTATGTAAAATTAGAATCATGCAAAATAAATGCCAATCTTTCTTATTCTCTTACAGTCTTAATTGCAATTGGTTTATACATCACAACTTTGCATTGAAATATGGCGGCTTGAAAGTGGAAGATAATGGTTTCTATATTTTCGATAACTTTGGGAATTCTACATTCCTTTTGTGTCCTTATTAAAAGTTTACAAGAGAAACGAAGTGTTCGATTTTTAGGTGATTTCCCGCGTAGTTCGAAGTGTTTGTCAACACTCCGTTGGTCCCGTCGGCCAACATGGAAATTTTTCGGCACTCAAACTTTAATATTTAATAACTTTTTAACAAAGCAAAAAAATCGAAAAACGCATCGAAAAAATGTATATTATTAGTCAATTAACAGTTGACTGGCTTCCCGTATAAGACAATAATTATCAAAAAGTATATTAAAGTGCATTTATCCAGGATTTATCCATATTATCTGCATAAAATGGTGAGCCCTCAATATTTTCAAATCCCAGCTTCTCCGGCGAAACTTAACGAATAATCTCTATAATGACAGTTGTCTTTATATATCGCAAGAACTTGTATCGTACGGTGCTTTTTTTATAGAATGATTAAAGGGAACATGTCATTCCAGTTATTATTGGATCTTGTTTATTGCCTAGATAGCCGCATATTACCCATCGCTTGTCGGACCTTATCACCTATATTGCCTATCGTCTTTGGCTCCGACAACCCTAAGCTTTTTAGAATATGTTTATAGACTTTATACAGTTAGTTTTACTTTCTTTTACTTACGTGCACCACATGCATGACAATCCTGGCCAAACCAAACAAGCACAAAGACAAGGGCCAAGGAAGGAAGAAAACCCCGATTCATGTTGATATAATCAATCTGACTGGACTTGGACGAACGTTAACACTTCAACTGGTTCAGTTCTTGCTTAAGCGTGAGTGTAAACGACTGACTTCAAAACTTCCGCCTGAAGACAATCTCAAAATGTCCTTCTGGATGGACTCAAACATACACACACATATATATATATATATACAGTCAGCACACAGTATGAACTTTACTTGCTTGCCAAAGTATTTGCTCCTTGACCTTATTTCAGAGGTATTTGATTTCCAAAAGTATTTGCTTCCTGAAGCCCGGGTTTATTCTGCCTTTAAAAAATCATGTAGATTGGAGCATTCTTTTATTATCGTTTTGATTTTATCAATAAAACACAAGTCTCAGTATAAATCTAATCTAATATTGATTCGAGTTCGAATATTCACGAGCCAGTACATTTTAGTCTCAAGTTCAAGGCATGGTTGCGTTCGGACTCGTCAAGCTCTAGCTTCTTCTCTATTGTCCTTTCCTGTGGCTGATCTTTCATTATCATCAGTTGTATGAAAAAATAATGCTCCTTGGCCTTGCTTCAGCACAGCTCCTTCAGCACATGGATGATCGATGTCACGTAGATATTTTCTTTCCTTCTCTTCCAGTCGTGGATATGCTCGGACTTGTTCAAATTCTGATCTAGCGTCTTCTCTATTGACCTCTCTCGTGGCTGATCTTTCATTAACATCAGTTGTATGAAAAAATATATAATGTTCCTTGGCCTTGCTTCAGCACATCACTACGTAGATCCATATTTCTTAACGTTTTTAATTTTCTCCCTATCATTAACTTTTGCTACATGGTATGCACTGCTTAAGACATAGTCTGGATATATTAAACCTTTTTCTGCGTTTTAAATGCAAAATGAAAATTAGGGGCGCGGTTATTTACTTTATTTTTTCATTAAAATCCATCAACAATATTTGTTTTTATCTTCTTTTGTACGCACATCGTCATGCAGAACATGTTCCAACAAGTAAAAACGAAATCGTGAAAATATGATTCCTCTTGGTGTTTTAAAATTGCTGGATGTAGTGACTTGGTTCATTGTCTTCTGAGACATCTTTGAGCAAGGTGAAGCTATTCATTGAGGTGAGAAACAAGTATTCAAGTTTTTCAAACTGTTCATATTATTAAAATAATCTTAGCAGGACCTACAGCGAACTATCGATATATATGAGAAATTTTGGTTTAAAAGCTAAAAGAACAATAAGGTTGAGTAAATGACGTCATTTTCTCACAATTTAGATGTTGCAAAAAATTGATAGTTTTTATTAATCACTTTTGACTAATAGCTGCTTTTGGGGCCATATACATAAGTTTAACCAAGTTTCAAGTCATTTCAATTGCAAATTTTCATATATTTTCATTCAAGTGCCCCTTTAAACACGAGGGAAGTTTGGGAGAAGTCTTGAGTTCTGTGTAAACCTCGCCGGCGGCTCGGTTTTACACAACAGCTCTTGACTTCTCCCAAACTTCCCTCGTGTTTATATCAGGCTATGTAAACACGGCAAACGTTTTCTATTTGTTAAATAGTAGCCAGTCTATAATTGTTTTCAGTTCAATTCGAAAAACGACGTAAAAAGAAAACGAGGGCCTCGAAAGTACAATACATCAAAGATTAAAACCAAATTACAATCAGTTTGTTTTATTATTTATCAGTCCTTTTCCACAAAGAGTGGGTCAGGGATGTCCTAAAATGTTTACAATATATTGAAGGTACTTAATGGTTTCCATGGTAACAATATCAGTGAAGATATCAAAAGGTATCAATATATTCTTTTTTCTAGGCAAATCTTTCAATAAAAGTAAAATGTGGGAAAATAATAATTAACAATTTATTCATTTATAGTGCGCGAATATCAACTAGATGTTTTCAGATGCGGAAATGGGATTGTTTATTTCAAAAACAATTTCGGGTTTCAAAACAGGAAAATCTTTCATATGAGCTAAGTTTTAAGAACAAAACGAAACCTGAATCATTTTTAAGTAAGTAGATGTTAGGTTTAAGGGGAAAACCTTAAATGGGATGAGCATATCCAAAATCTGTGTTCCAAAGTAAACCGTTCCATAAATGGTTTAAAACAGGCTCGTGATTTTGTACCCTTGGAGGTTCTTAAAATGATATATAACGCTCTTATACAGCCTGTTTTCGACTACTATGATGTGGTGTGGGGCAATTTAAATAGAGGTCTCGCCAACAAACTACAAAAGTTAGAAAACCGTGCTGGCCGAATAATAACCTTTCAAGGTTATGATACCAGATCCAAAGATATATTGTGTTATCTAAATTGGGACAATCTGGCATCTAGAAGAGATAAACACCTGAGTTTGCTAATGTACAATTCAGTTAACCATGCTGTACCTAAGTATACATTAGTGATCTTTTCCCAAAATTTTCTGAAAGTAACCCTTATAAATCTCGACTTAGAGATCAACAATTTAATGTCGAGATTGCTAATTACTAATTACTAATTACTAGTTGATATATTATACCCTTTTTCCGCGTTGTTAATTGCAAAATGTCTTTCCAAATATATTGGCCAATGGGCGCGGTTGTTTATTGAAGTGTATAGGACAAACCGTCAAAAGTGTTTGAATTTAATCTTTCCTACGCACATATTGTTATGTCAAACTTGTTACAACAAGAAAAAATGACCACATGGTGTAAATTGTGGTTTTACTTACCAGATGAAGCTAAGTGTAGGTCATTGTCTGTTAGGACATCTTTGAGCAAGGATCCAGATAACACATCTTACAGGTAGGTGATGGGGGATTTCAGTTTTAGTTGACATTATAAGTTTTTTATGGCAAGGGATGCTAACGATAATAATCTTCTAGAGAATATATACGATGTATATTTGAAAATGAGTTTAAGGGTCGTCTTTTCCCCAACGATTAAGAATGATTTGATTGAGGGTCTTAAAAGTAACAGTCAAACAGGGAAAGGAATAACTTGCGACAAAATGTTAGGGATGTGAGAGGAAAAATAACTGGGGACCCTTGACATAGCCTGGAGAATTAAAAATAAAAATAAAATTCTTAAAAATTCTATTTTCATAGTTGATGAACAAATTTGGTATTAACACTGGTCCCCTTTGGCTCACTTTTACTCACAGAGCCCACAACAAACTATTGGCAAGAGAGAGAAAAATACATCAATTCAGCTAGCCAAAGCTTAAAAACCACAAAGTACAAGATAAGAACCGTATTAGAATCGCTACCAAGCATTACGATGCTGAAAACTGATTTTCAGTTATGATCAAATTAGTCTTTTTTTTGGCATTAAGAAATACCTTTTTGACCCTTTTTGAGCTCTACTTATCATCTTCCTAAACAGTTTAAAAAGTTTTAAAAAAATACAAACCATGTGTGTTGAGATACTGCTATGACAGAGGAGAAGATCTAATACACGTCTTCTGATTTCTTCCCATCGAATCATTTATTCACAGTTAAAAATGAGGTTCTTCGTTGTCGTGCTACTCGTGTGTTTGACTGTATTGGTTTTTCCCGCCATCAAGCCAGCGTGTGGACAGAAAAACAAGCCAGCCAGACAGGTAAGCTAATGATTTTATTAAAAGTTAGTGTTGTCAAAGATGAAACTAAGTAAAATAATTGCATTGTTTCCGATCCAATTTTTCAAGTTGATATTATATATTCTTGTAAACTTCTTACGTCATCACTGTATTGAAATCAGTATTTCATTTTCATTTTCATTTTGTTCCTAAATATATGCGAGTGATAATAATGAAAATCACATAATAGTGATAATCACACAAAATCTCAAAACTCCAAATATACAAGATAGCAATTTTAAACCCTGTGCCCTGGGCCTAGTAGAGTAACATCAATTTGGTTTACTATTTTTAGAGGAATCGAATAAATTTGAAAGAAGTTATTGATGTTTGAATTTGATTCAAACTTGAAAATGTTCGGAATTGACGGGGTGATAAAACTCCAAAAATAAAAGATAACACTCGTAAACCCTCTGTTTGGGCTCCGAGGAGCAGCTTTAATTTGTTGAATAATTGTGAGAGGAATCGAATGCATTCGAGAGAAGTTATTAAAGTTTGAAGGTACGAATTCTGTAAGTGCGCTAGAGGAGATACGAATAGGGTGTCGGGTTTCACGTGTCTATGAGCAGACCTCGTGTCTTTCGGGTTCCTTTTTGGCATATTTATATATTTTTTGTGATCTCCAGTCACCTTGCCCTGGGTTCTTTGGATGTCGTAGCGCCTATAAAAGTGGGTCTGAAGCCGAGGGGAAGAATGGGCGACAAGTTATTAATTGTTGAACTTGGTTCAAACTTGAAAACATTCCATATTGACGGGGTGATAAAATTTCAAATATACAAGGCAGAAATTTTAAACCCGCTGCCCTGGGCAGAGTAGAGCAATATCAATTTGGTTTTTGATTTTTAGAGAAATCGAATACATTTTAGATGAGTTATTAAGGATGGAATATTGTAATTCGGGCGAATAATCATTTTTTTTGTGTGTCGAGTGCTATTGTATGCCGGGAGCTTCCAACCTATTTCTGCCAAATATTATTGTAATCAGGGAGAAGCCGGTAATTTTCTAAACAATATTAGGTTGTTTTCGAGTGGGGTTTACTTTCGATTTCGCGATTTATGAGCGAAAGTCGAATGTGCTTACATATATAGAATTGTTTTAGTATTAATTGTAAAGCGCTCAGGACAATAATTAGTGAATCAGCGCTGTATAAAAAAAGATATTATTATTGTTATTATAAATCAATTTTCAAATATAGGTTTCTTTTCTTTCGCATAATTATTTACAAATTTATTTAAGTAAACAAAGTAATTTTCACGCTATTTATTTAAATTCAATCAGATTGAATTGTCTATTTACCTCAGATGTTTTGTTCCTTACAGTGTAGATTAATTTAAGGTGGTTCATGACTATTGCTACTGCGAATCCGTTTCGCGCATCTTGTTTTTGATCACTTTTTAAAGTGCTTTTGAAGTTAAGTTTCATCCTAATGTTATGTAAATTCGAAACCACCTCCAGAATGATCCTAAAGATTTCTTGGGTTTAGCTCTATTTCTGATGTAAAAACAATTTTTTCCCGAACACATTCAAAATCTTATTGTCAGTTATCAGCTCCGCTTGGTGGTTTTGCAACAAAATGGTTCTTCACGTAAATTCAATCTAGGAAACGGAATTAAAACTGTGAAGACCCTAAGTCTGATTGGAATAGATTCTAGAGACACGAGAGAACAAAATGACAGACATATACGTTCTAAGCGGTCATTAAGGTAATAGAACCCAGTCCCGCGCAGTCAAGAACTGTGATTTTTGCTCAGAATTTGAAGTTTTTTTGACACTAATTCTCGTTTATTAGCACAGTGATCGCCTATTTTTATTTTACATTTTTTCATGTAAAAGTTTGATCAGTTTGATCAGTTTGTCATGTAAATTGTTTTCATACTATGAAGCAACAAATGCATCCTTTTCGATGGACAAATGTAGTATTTTTCGAATTTTATATTTATTATTGTCATGGAAGATATATATATATAGAGTATATCCCTGTTTTGCTTGGCATATTTTTTTGCTTCGATATAGCTTCCAATGTGTATGTTAATAATATCAGATAAGGGAGGTTGTTTCCATAACAGTTTTTTGTTTGTGTTCAACATCGAACTGACGCCTGAAAAACGTTTTTATAGGGTAAAAAGTTTGTCCAATTTTTGCGAAATGATCACAAGAAAAATTCCCTAGTCTACCCCCACTAAGCTCAAAAACGAGCATTGTGACCCCAGTTTGTTAATTTCATTTTTGAGTTTCACCTATGGAGCACTTTTTGTGGATAAAGTTTGAAGTAAAGTTTATTGCAGGATCTATGAGTTTAAGACGTTTAGATTGACTGCAAACCGCAAAATATCATATGACCAAGGTCCCGATGTTAGATTAGACGTCTGCGGTTCACGGCGGGGACTGCTTCGAATTCTAGCAGTAAGTGAAATACGGCAAGGTTTTTATATAACTGTAACTCGAGAAACCCATGTTTAAGGCTTTAATTAATACTCTTACATGTCTTTTCTTATCAAATAACAATGTTTTAAAATTCAACAAGGAAGCATTTAACAATTTTTGTAATTTTAAGTGAAGACATTGGAAAAAATTTGAAACAAACAAAGCGGATTTCATTATGTGCATTATGATTGCGCAAAAAGCCTTGACTTTAGTTATGTTTTATTTCACCATGTTGATATTTAGAAAACTATTGTGCCTCTGTGGCCGTGTTGTCCTTCATCATTCTCTCTTTGCGAACGCTGTTGTAAAAAGTCTTCAGTTTCAACGTCGAACCCCTAACTGCAATCGTCTAACCGCGGTTTCCAGTTTGCGGTCATCAAGAACATACGCCAATCTAAACGTTTCTATCATATGGTGCGTTTTTTTCTCGAGAGCATGAAAAAAGCAAAAGGTTTTTTAGGGATAAAAAAGTAGTATATATTTTTTGTTACTTTGGTCATGCCGATTCTGCTCAAAAGTGCTTCATTACAAACTGTCAACCCTAGTCTATCATCTTATGAAAATGTAATTGAACTACCTATGGTAAAAAAAAGAATTTGCATACTTTGAATCAGAAATGTGGTTAGAAAACCTACAAGGAGCGACTTTAAAAATCAATTAATACATTTTAAATCATCGTTCTCATTGATTTTTTAGCCCAGGTCTGATATGTCCTGTTTGGCGGGTCGTCCTGGTATCCCCGGTCTCCACGGTAAACCCGGTGCTCCTGGACGAGATGGACGAGATGGCAGACCAGGTATTCAAGGAAAACAAGGTCCTCGAGGGTTTGACGGGACTCCAGGTAAGCAAGGAACTCCTGGAGCTCCTGGCGCACCCGGTTCCCGGGGACCACTGGGTCCAAAGGGAGAAGCTGGCCTAAAAGGAGAGAAAGGAGCTCCTGGTGCACTCGGTTCTCGGGGACCTGAAGGAGTAAAGGGGCAGCCTGGAGCGAGAGGTCTTTCATCCTATTCAAACTGGAAAGAATGTTCGTGGACCAAAATCGACTACAAAAAAGACAACGGGCTGATCAGGGTACGTTATGCGAACATTGCTTGTAGTTGGTTTGATTAATATATAGTATTTACAGATTTTTCATTTTCATGTTTTTTTACCTTTATTTCTCCTGCATGCGGAGGAGAAGTTTTCGCTTTGTTGGGTGGTCGCTCAACTAGCGATTTATCCCGACTTATACTATTTTTCTGTGCAAACGAAAACGAGGCTCTCGAATATTAAGTAGCGGAAGTGAACTTCCCTCTTATCTGTTTGACTGAAATATTATCAGGATTTGCTTATCGTGCTCTCAATTAATGGTAGTCTACTTATGTATATCATTAAAATACCTATGTCCGTTTGTGCCCTGTAGCCTTCTGATTGGTCCGCGATATGCACCAATCAAATAGCAGGATTTTCAAGCTCTTAATATAAGCTAAGTTAGATAGATATAGAACAAGCCGATCTAAGAATGAACAAACATATAGGGGGAAAAGACAAAGAAAATTAGGGACCATCAGTCAGGAAAAATCATGCAAGGAAGACATCTGCATGCATTTGTACGGTTAGGATGAAAAATAATATTTATTTCAGTAATACCATGATCTCCTCGAAGTTCATTGTTTTTCGAGGGACGTTTAATGGCTAACATCCCTCCCTCATGAAAAGGATGAGGGAAATTTAGAAACTAAATGTCCCTCATCCATATGAATGAGGGAAATTTAGAGACTAAATTTCCCTCATCTTATTCATGAGGTTGTCCCTCATGCAACCCAATCATCGGGACACCGAGTCTGAAAGACCCGGTTCGAAATCGGATGCATTTTTAATCAGGATGTATGTGCTCCTTCTACAAGCTTTATTCAATGTGGGATAGAGAAATTTGTCTTTGGGCCTGATTGAACACGCTAAAACGATATTCGCGCATGCGTAAACGATGTTGTTGGTCAACATTTGATTTCAAACAAAACGTTTTCCCATGAGACGCATTATAGATTAGACACATATCAGTTTATTGTGCTAACAATGAACATTCCTCAGCGTTCCCCAGAGTAGGGAGTCATCAAGGCTCTTTCAACGAAATCTCTTTAATATATTCTGATTTAAAGCTCATTAAGATCATAATTCTTGATGTTTTCCTCGGAAATCATGGTATTACAAACTAATACCATGGCAATTTTGGGATATTAGTGATTAAATGTCCCTCTGCCTCGGGAAGTTTAGTAAAAGTCCCTCGGCCTTCGGCCTCGGGACTTCCAATAAACCTCCCTCGGCTTCGGGGACATTTAATCACTAATATCCCTCATTGCCATGGTATTACTTATAATAATATCATGATTACCTCGGGATCCATTGTTTCCAGAGGGATGTTTAAGGTCTAACATCCCCCTGGATGAATAGCGATGAGGGAAATTTAGTCTATTTAGACCGCATGATACTACATGCACAATAGTATTTTGAAATCGTCCTGAAAGTCAGAGAAGCACGTGATTGACATCGATCTTGTCGCGCCGTGACAAGCTCAAGATGAAGGGTAACGTAACACGCATAACGTAACCGTACCGCACTATAACTTTCAACTCTCCCAACAAAATTGGGTCTGTATTGTTACTACTATAAGAGGAGAATATTTTCTTAAATTTTTCTATCTACTTCTTTCTACCCCTTTATGCAGGATTGCCTTTTCTACAAGAATTTTACTGATTCCATTCTTCATGTGTACTGGAATGGCGACTTCAGGATTCATAATTGTAACGGATGCTGTAAGCGCTGGTTCTTCACGTTCAACGGTGCTGAATGCCAGGCTCCTCGTGCAATAGACGGTACCTTGTATATGGCAAAAGGTGTTGGTCACAACATTCACCGTGTCCGCCATATTGAAGGTCACTGTGACAAGATCCACAATGGACATGTCAGAGTGGGTTTCAATGTCGGGAACTGTGCCGGATATGGAGAAGCTGATGCCTGGACTGGGTGGAACTCGAACAGCCGTCTTTTCGTAGAGGAGGTACCCAGGCCCCAGCCGTGAAACTATTCTGTTGTCACAAGACGTACGCCAGACTGATTGAATGTTTTGTCTTAAAAGAACGTAGTTCTAACATAGACTTTGAGATGTAATAGTGGATGAAATAAAACATTGCCAGAAATATTGGACATTGTCAGCGGTGTTACGCATGAATGAAAATGAAGTGGTTTTCTAGAGGAAAAATATAACTACATGGTTTCCAAGCACATATTTATATTCAACTATGATGTTAGTAAAACAATTCTTACCAAAAAATAGTTACTTGACAATTAAAAGAACAACTATTATTTTTCTGTTGATAAGCCTCACCACAGGAAGCCCATGAAGGACAAGAAACAAGTTTCAAACGTAAATCGTTACTTTAAGCTTCCTTTTTGTATCTCAGCAGTCAATAGGAGCTTGTAAAAACAAAATGGCGATATTTAGGGGGTTTTGAAGCTGTTTGGAGCAGTTCTCTGGTTTCTTGTCATTTTTAACTGAAAACTACGAGCTAACAACGCGTCGAATCGCTTAAAATTTAACCTAACTTCAAGCTTCTTGGGAACCTACATTCTAAAGGCATGCTGTCTATTTTGAGCGGTTTTGGATTTATTAAACACTCGTTTGGTGATATCGAGGTGGAGCTCTTTTACTTTTAAATTTTTTCGAGCTCAAATAAGACGATTTTGGTGTCAAGTGTGGCCAGATTTATAGACGATGTATGGAATCTAGAGCTTTCGAAGCCTTTCCAAGGCAAGTAGTCCGGGAACCAATATGTCGCATGATTCAATGATCATTTTAGGCTTATTTAGTAGCTTGTAGGGTGGGTTGTTTGTCGCGATGTGGAGCTCAGAGGAAATAAAACCCTATTCGCCGTAAATAGAGGAAGCTCTATATTCCCCATACATTTCCTATAAGACTCGGCGGCTATTTTGTAAGCTGAAACGCATCATTGCGCATGTATGAGCAGGCTCATGTCCCATATTTCTGGCAATGGAAAACGTCAAAAATGAATGTTAGCATTGTTGTGCTTTATATCCCTGTTACAGCGTTTTTCATAATTCTGCGACCTACTGATTTTAGAACTCAGGCGTTTTGGCTTCCATCAATCAAACTTACAACTGGACAAATTAATTCTGATCGCGAACAATAAAAAAATTCCCAAGTGAAAATGGCTGTCTAGTCACGAGAATTTCATTATCGCTCGATTAAAATAATTTTGGGAAAGATGGTTTCAGTCCATAGCTCAATATGGAAAAGGCTAATTGTACAACGTAATATGTGTCTTAGTGAATATGTTGAATTCACATGCATAAAACAGGTTGTGTGCAGAATCATGTATAGTATTAGCCAGGGCTTTTACGACGCAGATTTCAGAACTCTGAAATCCTAACGTAACGGAAACCGATAACGAAAAGGTACTGATATGCCTTAGCATGACGTTGTTATGTTGAAGGGTTCTGATTGGATAACACCGGCGTTCTCGTACGCTGTGTCGGTGATTGGTTAAATGACACCTTAGTACGATACTCCTACTTTCGCTGCAATAACCCTTGTAGGACTATGCCGATATATTTATTTATGGTTCATACAATCGCATCGTCCCTAGCTTTGATTAACATTCATTTTCTTCATCAAATCTTTCAGAGCTCTTCTACTCCCACAGAATTTTGATGTTGCGAAACCATCTTCTGTCGAGCTGAACGAACAACTAATCGTACAAAACATTGCTGACCTTCACTCTTTGTTTTGAAAATCATTTCTCGAGTGGTTTTTAGATAAATAACAAATAGAATATCACTGGATTCAATTATCAATAATTTTCATAGAAAAAAGTGCTTCAACACCGGGCCGGCCGTAAAAAAATCGCAACGGACTGCGATAGTTGGATTCGATTAAAAAAACAGCGTTACTTCATACTACATCACTAGCCATAATGAGTATCCAGCGATTCAAGTATGAATCCTGTTATTGGCACCATAGCTTTTGCAAATATTCACGCAACGTTTGCCAAGAGCTGCTAAGAGCTTTATACTATGGTATTGATGCTTGATACTTTTCATCCTGTTGTATTTGACTGATAAAATTGAGAAACTCCAAAGGAGAGTCCATCGAATTATTTACCCTGACTTCCCGTACGCTGAAGCACTTGTAAGGTAATCCCTCCCACGGCCGGCTTGACGAAAGACGAAAATCTCTTTGTGCCCAAACATTTGAGAAAATTGCCTGTGATCCGTCATCGCGCCTACATTCGATCCTGCCACCGACCAGAGTCGATTCAAACGGCCTTAGGTTGCGTAATGCCTCGCAGTTTTCTTTATTCAAATATAGGACTGAGAGGTTTAGAAGATTTTTTTTTTTCCTAGTGCTGTCGCGGTTTTTGATAGAAACTTGTAGTAGTAATGTATTATAGAATGTTTTCCAATTTCATTAAGTAAGTGTCGATTATATCGGACTATCTTTTTATATTTGTTATTCATTAGTAGTTTATGCGATTTTAGTGATACTGTAATTCACTGAATGGTTCGAAAGTGTTGTCAATAAACCTTATTATTGTTATTATTATATATTTTTTTATATTATTATTATTATTATTATTATTATTATTATTATCATGCGATGATATGTAAGAAAGGTGGCTATGTTATACAACGCCACAATGAAATCCGTGATGTGGAGGCTGAGCTGTTAGGGACAGTATGTAAGGATGTGGAAGTTGAGCCAATTCTCCAGAAATTAACTGGAGAAATCTTGAACAATGGTGCTAATAGATCAGACGACGCCCGTCTTGACATTCACGCCAGAGGTTTCTGGGAACGACAAAGGTCTGCATTCTTCGATGTGCGGGTTTGCCACCCTTATGCAGATTCTTACCGTGAAAAGAGTACCGATCAAGTCTATCGACAACACGAGACTGAAAAGAAGAGGAAATATGCCAACAGAGTTATGGAAGTAGAACAGGGAACTTTTACACCTTTAGTTTTTAGTACGACTGGTGGAATGGGCACAGAATGTAAGATGTACCACAAGCGATTGGCCGAACTTTTATCATCCAAGAAAGGGGAAACTTACTCTAATACTATGTCTTGGTTGCGGGCGAAAGTTTCATTTGCCCTTCTCCGCTCTGCTCTATTATGCCTCAGAGGCACTAGAGTAAAAAGAAGAACTCATGACATTTATAACACAGATTTTTCTATTGACAATGCCATCGCTAATTTTAATTAGATTTTTAATTTTTCTTTGTATGTGCATATTTTATTGATATTTTGTACCTACATTGCTATATTCTTAATTTAATATTTGAACTCAGTTTTTTTCTTTACCTTAATAATACTTTCAATACTTTAGATTTTAAATACATATAACTTTGTAAATAGTCATAGCAATTTTTATAGCATTTTTTGTAATTTTCATTATTATTATTATTATTGGATGTGTAAAAAAAATTTAAATAAAAAAAAAATTATTATTATTATTATTATTATTATTATTATTATTATATTATTATTATTATGATGCCCGCCTTGACATACACGCCCGGGGATTTTGGGAAAAGCAGAGGTCTGCGTTCTTTGACGTAAGGGTATGCCACCCCAACGCAGATTCCTACAAGGAACAAACCCCCCAGCGGATATATCGTCAACATGAAAATGAGAAGAAGAGGGCATACGCCAAAAGAGTCATGGATATAGAACACGGAACTTTCACCCCATTAGTCTTTACAACTACTGGAGGAATGGGTGAAGAGTGTAAAAGATTCCACAGTAGACTGGCAGAACTAATCGCAGCAAAGAAAGGAGAGAACTATGCTACAACAATGTCTTGGATAAGATCCAAAGTCTCATTTGCGATACTACGATCAGCTCTACTCTGCCTTAGAGGATCTAGAACAATTAGGAGAACTACAAATATTCAAGAAACAGACTTTGATTTAGATAGATTTCGTGCTAAAATTTAGGTCCTGGAACTTTTTATATTAGTTTTTTTTTTTCCCATATATATAAGATTTTTATACATTTTCTATGATTTATGTTATAGTCTTAGGATGTATCCTCATGATTTATATATTTCCTTTTAATATTACATGTAAAAAGATATTTTTTAGTATTAATCCCTTTTTTTAGATTCTATAAATCATTAGTATCTTTATTATTCTTCAAAATCACTGTTAATATTTTCGTGTCTTTTTTACTATTTTCATTATTATTATTATTATTATTATTATTATTATTATTATTATTATTAGTCTCGTAAACTCTATGAAATAAATGTTTTTTGCTTCGTATAAGTTGCACGAGAAATTTCATAACATAAAATCTACTTTAGCTGAAAATAAATTACTTCAACCAGACTGTTTTTTCAGAGAATGCAGGTGTACGTCCTTTTCTATTTATCCGAATACAAATTAGAAAACTCACTGTTGAACGCTGTAATACCAACAAAGTATAATTTGCATCAAAGTCAGTAATGTTATTATAGCCTAATCTTGATATATGCACATATCGTTCCTGTAACCTCCTGAAGTCTACAGCGTTAATTATGAACTTCTTTGCATAGCACTTCAGCTGCTCCCGTCCCGAATATACAACTCAGTATCTCGACTGCCTCCATAAGGATCGACTGATACATGATAGATTATTGGACTACAAAATCTTGGATGTACTGATTTCAGATATATTTATAATCCTATTGGTCGTGTGAACGAGTTTTGACTGCAAATTATCTCGCTTGGAAAGACCTTTGGAAGAATCGTTGGCAGCAGCATGAGCTTGGAAAAACAGATGTCTTTTCGGTAATTCTTCTAGTTTATTCTTCTCCTGGTTTAATCTTCCTTATATACGATTGTATAGCCTAGATAGGAAAACAGATATTCAGTGAGCAGAAGAAAAAGAAGAGAAAGAAGGAAAAGAGTCAAAAGAGAAAACATATAGGCTTTTCCTAGTGAACTGAGAGCTTGGAAGACAGATGTCTGTTTGTTTATCCTGCTTTTTTACACTTCCTTAACTATAGCCTGAAAACGGAACCGGACTTTACAGTCACTCATTTGAGAAAAAGAAAAAATTAGATCAGAAAGAGATAAAGGAAAAGAAAGGATAAAAACATTGGCAAGCGCGTAAGCGAACTAATTTCTGGACCTTGGACAGTCGACCGGTGTATTTGTAGTTCGTTCTTGCAACATCTGCCTGCTATTAACCTTCTTAAACTGTTGGTTATCGCCTAAAAGAGACGAAGCCTTAACCTGAGTAAAAGAAATAGAAAGTAAGTAAGAAATAAAAGAAAGAAAGAAAGAAAGAAAGAAAGAAAGAAAGAAAGAAAGAAAGAAAGAAAGGAAGAAAAAAAGAACATGGATGGTCTTGAGGACTGCACTCCAATTATACAGTCTCTATATATCCAACCTCAAGATGTTATCAAGTCCTTGGGCAAAATTGTAATTTTAGGAATCGTGTTTAACATCATATTGACATTGACAGCATCGCTAAGCAATGGAATGATTATCGTTGCCATCTTGAGATCCCAGAACCTACAGACACCATCCTACTTGCTGATAACAAGTTTAGCCTTCACAGATCTTCTGATGGGTTTGGTATTTCATCCATTATCTGGCATTGGGAGTATTTTTTTAATACATAATAATATTCATTCATTGTGCATTACAGTTAAAGCTCTTTCCTTTACCCTTGCTTTTCTTGGCACTCTTTCTGGGATGATGATAACATGTATCAGTATAGACAGATACTTGGCGCTCAGACTAAGACATCGATACAACATTATTGTCACCAAGAAACGAGTTCGCCTACTGATTGTTGCTGGTTGGGCTCTTGCAATCGCTTTTGCTTCGAGTACGCGAATTTTCCCTCAATTATACGTTCTTAAGTATATCTTGGTGTCTTTATTGGCAATAGTTTTGTTGTCTGTAACATGCGTCTGTTACTTCAAATCTTTCCGAGAAATTCATCTTTACACAGTCCAAGTCCATGCCCAACAACCAAACCCGTTGGCTGGGAACTTTGATGTTGTCAGATACAAGAAAACCTTAAAGACGATGCTTATGATCTTAGCATGTATTCTTCTTTGTTTTGTTCCCATCATATGTTCAATGACAGCAGTGTCTGCACTTGGATATCAGAAAGAAACGATTGTGTCTCACGAGATATCGCTTCTTTTCCTGGCCCTCAGTTCCACCATCAATCCTGTCATTTACCTCATCAGGTTCACAGATATTCGTATTGCGTGCAGACAAATGTTAAAGAAATTGAAATTTAGATTTTAATCACATCAATGGAAGAAGACTCAAAGAGTGATGGTTCCAATTGGAACAGCAAGTAATGCTGATCATTGCAATGTTTGTTCATATCCTGAATTCAAGGTTATCACAAAAATTACGGTGAGACAGGCCTATCTTTCTTTAGTATTTAATACAATCTTTTTTGTTTTTTGTTTTTTGTTTTTGTTCCTCTAAAATATTTGGTAGGTGGGCAAAAATGCACCTGAAATCGACAAGGTTTAACTACTTTTTCTATTTCCATATCAATTTTTTTGAAACTTCGCCATAATACATGTCTTCCTCCCTCCTCAAAAATCAACTTCTTAATTCCAATTGGAATACAGTGGAGGGAGGGCTACTCTGTGGAATCCACTATGAATACTTATTAAAAAAAATCCTTTAAAGAAATCAAAGGTTGTTCTCCACAGGAAAGGAAAACGTTTTTGCGAAATAAGTAAAGATTAGCAAGGTGATTTGGCGAGTTTTGGAATGTTCATCATTGAGCTCTAGAATACTAACACAGGCAGCCCAGTAAACGCTCCAAGAGCTTCTAGTTGTTATTAATAGCAGTATTATTTAGCAATTTTTGTTCACCCTCTCCTCCAAAAACAAACAATAGTCCGTAGATTTAGACTCGACTTCCACAGGACGCCCGGACGGACGAAAGAAAAGAAGGAAGGGAGGAAAGAAGAAAGCGAGAAAGAATAAACGAAAGAAAGGAAGTCTTAAAGTGATACTCTGATTAAATTACTGATTTAAATTACTATTATTCAATTTTTATTATTTCAACATACGTTAAAGTACTTTAATAAAAGCAGAAAACTGGCGTTTACTATTTCTTGTTTTCTTTCTGGTCACGGGAATTTCATTATCGTTCGATTAAAATAATTTTGGGAAAGATTGTTTCATTCCATAGCTCAATATGGAAAAGGCTAATTGTACAACGTAATATGTGTCTTAGTGAATATGTTGAAGTCACATGCATAAAACAGGTTGTGTGCAGAATGTATATTATTAGCCAGGGCTTTAACGACGCAGATTTCAAAACTCTAAAATCCCGACGTAAAGGAAACCGATAACGAAAAGGTACTGATATGCCTTAGCATGACGTTGTTATGTTGAAGGGTTCTGATTGGATAACCGGCGTTCTCGTAGGCTGTGCCAGTGATTGGTTCAATGACATTTTAGTACGAAACTCGTACTTTCGCTGCAATAACCCTTGTAGGATTATGGCGGCATATTCATTTATGGTTCATACGATTGCATCGTCCCTAGCTTTGATTAAAATTCATTTTCTTCATCAAATCTTTCAGAGCTCTTCTACTCCCACAGAATTTTGATTTTGCGAAATTATCTCCTGTTTAGCTGAGCGAACAACTAATCGTACAAAACATTGCTGACCTTCACTCTTTGTTTTGAAAATCATTTCTCGAGTGGTTTTTAGATAAATCACAGATAGAATACCACTGGATTCAATTGTCAATAATTTTCATAGAAAAAAGTGCTTGAACACCGGGCCGGCCATAAAAAAATCACAGGGGACTGCGATAGTTGGATTCGATTAAAAAACAGCGTTACTTCATACTACATCACTAGCCATAATGAGTATCCAGCGATTCAAGTACGAATCCAGTTATTTGCATCATGGCTTTTGCAAATATTCGCGCAACGTTTACCGAGAGCTGCTAAGAGCTTGATACTATGGTATTGATGCTTGATACTTTTCATCCTGTTGTATTTGACTGATAAAATTGAGAAACTCCAAAGGAGAGTCCATCGAATTATTTATCCTGACTTCCCGTACGCTGAAGCACTTGTAAGGTAATCCCTCCCACGGCCGGCTTGACGAAAGACGAAAATTTCTTTGTGCCCAAACATTTGAGAAAATTGCCTGTGATCCGTCATCGCGCCTACATTCGATCCTGCCACCGACCAGAGTCGATTCAAACGGCCTTAGGTTGCGTAATGCCTCGCAGTTTTCTTTATTCAAATATAGGACTGAGAGGTTTAGAAGAATTTTTTTTTTCCTAGTGCTGTCGCGGCTTTTGATAGAAACTTGTAGTAGTAATGTATTATAGAATGTTTTCCAATTTCATTAAGTAAGTGTCGATTATATCGGACTATCTTTTTATATTTGTTATTCATTAGTAGTTTATGCGATTTTAGTGATACTGTAATTCACTGAATGGTTCGAAAGTGTTCAATAAACCTTATTATTGTTATTATTATTGTTTTTTTTATATTATTATTATTATTATTATTATTATTATTATTATTTTATAAGTAGCGATTTTGAAAAACATAAAGTTATAAATAAAAAAGAGTATAACGCGACGTTTCGGTGAGAATGGTGCAGGCTGAGCACCGAAACGTCGCGTTATACTCTTTTTTATTTATAACTTTATTATTATTATTATTATTATTATTATTAATATTATTAGTCTCGTAATCCCTATGAAATAAATGTTTTTTGCTTCGTATAAGTTGGACGAGAAATTTCATAACATAAAATCTACTTTAGCTGAAAATAAATTACTTAAACCACACTGTTTTTTCAGAGAATGCAGGTGTACGTCCTTTTCTATTTATCCGAATACAAATTAGAAAACTCACTGTTGAAAGCTGTAAGACCAACAAAGTATAATTTGCATCAAAGTCAGTAATGTTATTATGGCCTCATCTTGATATATGCACATATCGTTCCTGTAACCTCCTGAAGTCTACAGCGTTAATTATGAACTTCTTTGCATAGCACTTCAGCAGCTCCCATCCCGAATATACAACTCAGTATCTCGACTGCCTCCATAAGGATCGACTGATACATGATAGATTATTGGACTACAAAATCTTGGATGTACTGATTTCAGATAAATTTATAAGCCCATTGGTCATGAGTTTTAACTGCAAATTATTTCCTTTTGGAAAGACCTTTGGAAGAATCGTTGGCAGCAGCATGTGCTTGGAAAAACAGATGTCTTTTCGGTACTTCGTCTAGTTTATTCTTCTCCTGGTTTAATATTTCTTATATACGAGTGTATAGCCTGGAAAGGAAAACAGATATTTAGTGAGCATAAGAATAAGAAGAGAAAGAAGGAAAAGAGTCAAAAGAGAAAACATATTGGCTTTTCCAAGTGAACTGAGAGCTTGGAAGACAGATGTCTGATTGTTTGTCCTGCTTTTTTTACTCCTCCTTAACTATAGCCTGAAAACGGAACCGGACTTTAATTCATTTGAGCAAAACAAAAATTAGATCAAAAAGATACACAAGAAAAGAAAAGAAAAAAACATTGGCAAGCGCGTAAGCGAACTGGCTGCTGGACCTTGGACAGTCGACCGGTGTCTTTGTAGTTCGTTCTTGCAACATCTGCCTGCCATTAACCTTCTTAAACTGTTGGTTATCGCCTAAAAGGGACGAAGCCTTAACCTGAGTAAAAGGAATAGAAAGTAAGTAAGAAATAAAAAGAAAGAAAGAAAGAACATGGATGGTCTTGAGGACTGCATTCCAATTTTACAGTCTCTATATATCCAACCTCAAGATGTTATCAAGTCCTTCGAAAAACTCGCAATTTTAGGAATCGTGTTTAACATCATATTGACATTGACAGCATCGCTAGGCAATGGAATGATTATCGTTGCCATCTTGAGATCCCAGAACCTACAGACACCATCCTACTTGCTGATAACAAGTTTAGCCTTCACAGATCTTCTGATGGGTTTGGTATTTCATCCATTATCTGGCATTGGGAGTATTTTTTTAATACATAATAATATTCATTCATTGTGCATTACAGTTAAAGCTCTTTCCTTTACCCTTGCTTTTCTTGGCACTCTTTCTGGGATGATGATAACATGTATCAGTATAGACAGATACTTGGCGCTCAGACTAAGACATCGATACAACATTATTGTCACCAAGAAACGAGTTCGCCTACTGATTGTTGCTGGTTGGGCTCTTGCAATCGCTTTTGCTTCGAGTACGCGAATTTTCCCTCAATTATACGTTCTTAAGTATATCTTGGTGTCTTTATTGGCAATAGTTTTGTTGTCTGTAACATGCGTCTGTTACTTCAAATCTTTCCGAGAAATTCATCTTTACACAGTCCAAGTCCATGCCCAACAACCAAACCCGTTGGCTGGGAACTTTGATGTTGTCAGATACAAGAAAACCTTAAAGACGATGCTTATGATCTTAGCATGTATTCTTCTTTGTTTTGTTCCCATCATATGTTCAATGACAGCAGTGTCTGCACTTGGATATCAGAAAGAAACGATTGTGTCTCACGAGATATCGCTTCTTTTCCTGGCCCTCAGTTCCACCATCAATCCTGTCATTTACCTCATCAGGTTCACAGATATTCGTATTGCGTGCAGACAAATGTTAAAGAAATTGAAATTTAGATTTTAATCACATCAATGGGAGAAGACTCAAAGAGTGATGGTTCCAATTGGAACAGCAAGTAATGCTGATCATTGCAATGTTTGTTCATATCCTGAATTCAAGGTTATCACAAAAATTACGGTGAGACAGGCCTATCTTTCTTTAGTATTCGACTACAATCTTTTTTCTTTTTTCTTTTTGTTTCTCTAAAATATTTGGTAGGTGGGCAAAAATGCACCTGAAATCGACAAGGTTTAACTAACTTTTCTATTTCCATTTCAAAATTTTTGAAACTTCACCATAATACATGTTTTCCTCCTTCCTCAAAAATCAACTTCTAAATTCCAATTGGAATGCAGTGTAGGAAGAGCCACTCTGTGGAATCCACTATTAATACTCATTAAAAAAAATCATTTAAAGAAATAAAAAATTGTTTATCCACAGGAAAGGAAAACTTTTGTGCGAAATAAGTTAGGATTAGCTAGGTGATTTGGCGAGTTTTGGAATGTTCATCATTGAGCTCTAGAATACTAGCACAGGCAGCCTAGTGAACGCTCCAAGAGCTTCTAGTTGTTATTTATAGCAGTATTTTTTGGCAATTTTTGTTCACTCCTTCCTGCAAAAACAAACAATAGTCCGTAGATTTAGACTCGACTTCCACAGGACGCCCGGACGGACGAAAGAAAAGAAGGAAGGGAGGAAAGAAGAAAGCGAGAAAGAATAAACAAAAGAAAGGAAGTCTTAAAGTGCTACTCTGATCAAATAACTGATTTTTTAAAATTACTATTATTCCATTTTTATTATTTCAACATACTTTAAATTACTTTAATAAAAGAAGAAAACTGGCGTTTACCATTTCTTGTTTTCTTTCTGGTCACGGGAATTTCATTATCGTTCGATTAAAATAATTTTGGGAAACATGGTTTCATTCCATAGCTCAATATGGAAAAGGCTAATTGTACAACGTAATATGTGTCTTAGATAATGAATCTGTTGAAGTCACATGCATAAAACAGGTTGTGTGCAGAATCATGTAAAATATTAGCCAGGGCTTTAACGACGCAGATTTCACAACTCTAAAATCCCAACGTAACGGAAACCGATAACAAAAAGGTAATGATATGCCTTAGCATGACGTTGTTATGTTGAAGGGTTCTGATTGGATAACCAGCGTTCTCGTAGGCTGTGCCGGTGATTGGTTAAATGACACCTTAGTACGAAACTCCTACTTTCGCTGCAATAACTCTTGTGGGACTATGTAAAGTTCCGAAGACACTGAGATAAATGTGACTTTACAACATGTAATATTATACGTAATGTGACGTAATAGCACGTGCTTTAGGTTCCTGTTCGTGTGTTCACTGCTGAACAGACTGGTCTTGGTAATAATGTTTGTGTACTGATATACATTCGATTCAAGCCCAATTTGAATTTAAAACTCTTGCCGACATGAGAAAATATGTGACAGTGCTACAGAATTTTGAATCGGGCTTGAATCGGGATCTAAACTACACTTACGATTTGCTTCCCGATGGTTTCGGGACGAATCAAAATTCTGTAGCACTGTCACAGATTTACTTATAGTGTTTGCATGGATTTCTCCCCTACCGTATTATACAATTGCATCGTCCCTAGCTTTGATTAACGTGCGTTAACATTCATTTTCTTCATCAAATCTTTCAGAGCTCTTCTACTCCCACAGAATTGTGATGTTGCGAAACCATCTCCGGTCCAGCTGAGCGAACAACTAATCGTACAAAACATTGTTGACCTTCACTCTTTGTTTTGAAAATCATTTCTCGAGTGGTTTTTAGATAAATCACAGATGGCGGGATATCACTGGATTCAATTGTCAATAATTTTCATAGAAAAAGGTGCTTGAACACGTATGAATCAAGTTATTTGCATTAAAGCTTTTGCAAATATTCGCAACGTTTGCCGAGAGTTGCTAAGAGCTTGATACTATAGTCTTGATACTTAATACTTTTCATCCTGTTGTATTTGTCTGATAAAATTGAGAAACTCCAAAGGAGAGCCCTTCGAATTATGTACCCTGACTTCCCGTACGCTGAAGCACTTGTAAGGTAATCCCTCCCACGGCTTGACGAAAGACGAAAATCTCTTAAGTTTTTGCCCAAACATTTGAGAAAATTGCCTGATTCGCCATCGTGCCTACATTCGATCCTGCCGCCGACCAGAGCCAATTCAAACGACCGTAGGTTGCGTAATGCATCGCATTTTTTTTTATTCAAATATAGGACTGAGAGGTTTAGAAGAAGTTTTTTTTCCTAGTGCTGTCGCGGTTTTTAATAGAAACTTGTAGTAGTAATGTAATATAGAATGTTTTACAATTTCATTAAGTAAGTGTCGATTATATCGGACTATCTTTTTAATATTTGTTATTCATTAGTAGTTTTTGCGTGATACTGTAATTCACCGAGTGGTGCGAAAGTATTGTCAATAAACCTTATAATTACCATCATAATTATTATTATTTTTTAATAAGAAAACTAAGGTTATCCTTATTATTATTATTATTATTATTATTATTATTATTAATTTCGTTTTTGCTTCGTATAAGTTGCACAAGAAATTTCATAACATAAAATCAACTTTAGCTGAAAACAAATTACTTCGACCAGACTGTTTTTCAGAGAATGCAGGTGTATGTCCTTTTCTATTTATCCGAATACAAATTAGAACAACTGTTGTACGCTGTAGGACCGACAAAATATAATTTGCATCAAAGTCAGTAATGTTATTATGGCCTCATGTTGATATATGGTTGACATCCAGGATTCTAGCTACAGCTTTAATTATGAACTTCTTTGCATAACAGTTCAGCTGCTCCCAGCCCGACTATACAACAGTATCTCGACTGCATAAGGATCGACTGATACATGATCGATTATTGGACTACAAAATATTTGACGTACTGGCTGATTTCAGATATATTTATAAGCCTATTGGTCATGTAAACGAGTTTTTACTGCAAATAATTTCCATTTGAAAAGACCTTCGAAGGAATCGTTGGCAGCTGCATGGTTTATTCTTCTCCTGGTTTAATCTTCCTTACGATGGTCAGAGCCTGAAAAGGAAAACAGACATTTAAATAAAAAGAAAACAGAAAAAGAGCAGAAAAAAATGAAAAAAGTCAGAAGAAAAACATATTGGCAAGTGAATTGAGAGCTTGGAAGACAGTTGTCTGTTTGTAATTGTATTGCTTCGGTACTTTTCCTCAAATGTTAGCTATAGCTAGCTAATATAGCCTGAAAACGGAACCAGACTTTAACTCGAGCAAAAGAAAAAGAAAAAGCAAGAATAAAAAGAAAGATAAAAGGAAAAACATTAGCAAATGTTTGCGAACTGCTGGTCCTTGTTAGACAAATTTCTTTTTAGTTAGTTCTTGATCTTTTGATCACTGGAAGACGAGGCATTAATCTGAACAAAAAGAACAAGCAAGAAGGAAAGAAAGAAAGAACATGGATAGTCTTGAGGACTGCTCTCCAATTATACAGTCTATCTACCTCCAACCCCAAGATGTTGTAAAGTTCTTAAAAGAACTCGCACTTGCAGGAATCGTGATTAGCATCATATTGACATTGACAGCATCGCTAGGCAATGGAATGATTATCGTTACCATCTTGAGATCCCAGAACCTACAGACACCATCCTACTTGCTGATAACAAGTTTAGCCTTCACAGATCTTCTGATGGGTTTGGTATTTCCTCCATTATATTGCATTGGGGATATTTTTTTGATAGATAATAATATCCATTCATTGTGTATGGCAACTAAAGCTGTTTCCTTCACCCTTGTTTTTCTTGGCACTCTTTCTATGATGATGATAACATGTATCAGTATAGACAGATACTTGGCGCTCAGACTAAGACATCGATACAACATTATTGTCACCAAGAAACGAGTTCGCCTACTGATTGTTGGTGGTTGGGTTCTCGCAATCTTTTTTGCTTCAAGTATGCCAATCTTCCCTCAATTATACATTTTTAGGTATATCTTCTTGTCTTTATTGGCAATAGTTTTGTTGTCTATAACAAGCGTCTGTTACTTCAAATCTTTCCGAGAGCTTCATCTTTACACAGTCCAAGTCCATGCCCAACAACCAAGCCCGTTGGCTGGTAACTTTGATGTTGTCAGATACAAGAAAACCTTAAAGACGATGCTTGTGATATTAGCATGTATTCTTCTGTGCTTCGTTCCCATCATATGTTCAATGGCAGCAGTGTCTGCACTTGGATATCGCAAAGAAACGATATTATTTTTAAAGATATCGCTTTTTTCCATGGCCCTCAGTTCCAGCATCAATCCTGTCATTTACCTCATCAGGTTCACAGATATTCGTATCGCGTGCAGACAAATGTTGGAGAAATTGAAATTGATTCTTTAATCACATCAGTTGGAGAAGACTCAAAGAATGATGAGTCCAATTGGAGCACCACTGCCACCTTTCTGGCTCAGCTGGTTGAGCACCGAACTTTCGTGCGGGAGGTCGTGGGTTCAAGCCCCGCTGGCCGAACTATCACTCAGAGTCTTAAAAGGAGGAGAAATTGTTGCCCTTGTAATTACTTCTGCAAATGGTTAGACCGGTTAGACCTTCATGTGGCTCAGATGACCACGTAAAATGACTGTCCTGTCTCTTCACACTACCTAACCCTGCACTGATGCATCGGTGCATCGGAGGGACGTAAAAGAACCACTGAGTCTAAAGAAACCCTGGCAGTGACCATCCTTCAGTGTCTGGCTTTTACTAATGATTTCTTAATGGGTTGATTGTGGGATGGGGATGGGGATTTTAAGGGGGTTGGAAATTGGTGCAATGTACCTCGAATATGGGGACCATGTGTCCTATTATGCAGCGAGCGCAGTCTGCGGGAAATCTCAAACAAATTGCAACAATTATTGTTTGTGATCAGATCATAGAGCGGTCAGCGGTCATAGAGTCAAGATGGCGTTTTCATCAGCTCTGCGAATTTGAGCTATTTATCTAATTCTTCTGTCTTAACACGTTTTTTTTTTTTTTTGTACGTCAACTAATAATGGATGAGAAAACTATTTTCAGTTTAATTGATAAAAATCTAAAGCCCATTTTAGAGAAAATCTCTTCAATGGAAACGGCTCTTACTCACATGAGTGACAATTACACTGACTTGGAAAGAAAAGTGAAGGAGCTAGAGGCTGATAAAAAGGAAGTCAATCAACTCATCGAAACCCAGAAAGGGGAGATTACAGCCGTGAAAGTAGAGTTAAGTCATATATATGACACACTAAATGAGCACGAGCAGTACTCTAGACGAGACTGCTTGGAGCTGAGAGGGATCCCAACAATTGCACCGAGTAAGTCCACTAACGACGTAGTCAAGGACGTTGGGAAGTTAATTGGCGTAAAAGTCCAAGATCAGGATATCTCTACAAGCCATCGTCTAAAGCAAGATCCCAAAAAGTCCGATCCACCAGCAATCTTCGTAAAATTCACGTCAAGAGATATCAGAAACAAGTTCTACGCGGCAAAGAAGAAGCTAAAAAACAAAACTACAAGTGATATTCAAGGCTTTGAAAGGTTTCATTCAAAGTACATTTATATCACTGAAAGCCTAACAAGGAGAAATAAAGAATTATTCAACAAGTGTTTGGAAGAAAAACGGCAAAAGCGAGCAAAGTTTGTCTGGACATCGAATGGCAAGATACTTATGAGGAAAGATGTCAACCAACCCGTCTATACTATCGCCAACGAGCAAGATCTATCTAGGTTTACTAGGAGATCATCAAATAGAGCTGAGTAACTAAATCTATTATACACCGTTTAATCTTAATGACTTAAATATTGATCTTCCTCAATTGGATTTATTGACATTTTTGAACTCAAGAAATATACTTTACAATGTTGATCCCGATTGTAATCTGCCATTGCAAAATAATTTTAAATATTATGATTTAGATGATTTTGCTAATGATCAAACAATTACCAATTGTACTTCTTCTAAACATTTCTCCGCCATACATACCAATATTAGAAGTTTGAATGCAAATTTTGACCAGCTAGTTCAAATGTTAAATCAACTGAAGCATAACTTCTCGGTTATTGGCTTATCTGAAACTAAATTTAGTACAACAAAACAACAGTTGTGTAACATTATTATTCCTGGTTATTCTTTTATTTCTCAACCCAGTTTATCGAATGCTGGGGGTGTTGGTTTCTAAATATCTAGCGTCCTAAGTTTTCACACGAGAGACGATCTCTCTAAAATAATTGAAGACTTTGAGTCGTTATTTATAGAAATTCATAGTAATCTGCATCACAATTTAGTTTGTGCTGTTATATACAGGCATCCGAACAGCAATCTTGAAGCATTTCTAGAATCACTTAATGAGTCTCTTGATAAGATAAACAAAGAAGGCAAATATTGCATTAATTAATATACATTAATTTGTTAAATTCAGATTCTCATTTGCCAACTGATGAATTTCTTGATACACTGAATCAGTTTTATTATACTCCGCATATATTACAACCTACTCGTATTACATATCATTCTGCCACTCTCATTGGCAATATATTTTTTAACTCATCCGAACATCATACCATTTGTGGAAATTTAATCTATGACTTGACTGATCATCTTCCAAATTTCATCATTGTCAATAAATTTAGTACTCTCCCGAAAAAAATTAAAGTAACTAAAAGAGATTATTCAAATTATGATGAAGAAAAGCTTCTTTCGGAATTTCGTGCAGTTGATTGGGAGTCTGTTTTTGATGATTCCGATGATTTTAATGACCTATTTGAAAAGTTTTACTCCAAAGCATCAAATATTATTGATGATAATGTTCCCATTAAAGTTTTAAGTAAAAAGGAAATTAAAGCGATCTCAAAGCCTTGGATTACAAGTGGTATCAAAATATCGCTAGCAATAAAAAACAGGTTATACAAAAAATTTATCAAGACTAGATCAGACTATTACCATCAAAAGTTTAAATTTTATAGGAACAAAATAAATCACCTAATTCGGATAAGTAAAAAGAACTATTATGACAAATATTTTTCTGATAACAAGACAATATAAAAAATATATGGAAAGAGATAAAACAAATTATATCCCTTAAGCCATTAGCCTGTGATATACCTTCAAAACTTATCACTAATAAAGGCGAACTTGTAAATAGTAAGGATATTGCAAATGCTTTTAACAACCATTTTGCAAGCATTGGAAACAAAATCGCATCGTCAATTAATAATACCAACACTTCACCTTATGCATATATGCCTCAAAAACAATCTGCAAAGTTTGTTTTGAGTCCAACAAATGCTAAAGAGATTGAAGAGGAAATCAATAAATTAAATCCATCTAAAGCAGCAGGGCCCTTTAGTATACCCACTAAAATACTAAAATTACTGCAGAGCATAATTTCACAGCCGCTTGAGACTATTTTCAATGTTTCGTTCTCAAAAGGTATTGTACCTAACCAATTTAAACTTGCACGTGTCATACCTGTGCACAAAAAAGGATTTCAACTTAGCTTAGACAATTATCGTCCTATTTCTTTGTTGTCAGTCTTTAATAAATTGCTTGAGAAGCTAGTATCTAAAAGGCTAATGGAGTTTATTGATAAGAACAATGTCTTGTTTGATAAACAGTTCGGTTTTAGATCCTCGTACTCTACTAGTCATGCACGTCTTTCTATTATAGATAATGTTCAGCAAGCAATCGATGATAATTCGTACTCTTGTGGTATATTTTTAGATTTAAGTAAAGCCTTTGATTCGGTTAATCACTCTATTTTGCTCAACAAGTTAGACCACTATGGCATTAATGGGATAGCAAAAGACTGGTTTACCTCCTACCTCAGTAGTAGGATGCAACTGGTCTCGCTCTCAGCAATTAATTCAGATGTTATGAATATTTCTTGTGGGGTACCCCAAAGGCTCAGTTCTTGGCCCAACATTATTTTTGATATACATTAATGATTTCCATAACTCCTCTTCCCTCTTTGACTTCCAAATCTTTGCAGATGATGCAAATCTGTTTTACCGTAATAATAGTATTCAAGGATTAGAAGCCCAAATCAATATTGAATTGGCTAACATCCAGAATTGGCTACTTGCCAATAAATTATTACTTAATATCGAGAAATCAAATTACATAATTTTTCATTCACCTCAAAAAAAGATTCATTGTGACATTGAACTTTGCTTAAACTCTGTGAGACTAAAACGTGTCAACAACACAAGTTATCTAGGAGTCATGATAGACTCAAATTTAAACTGGAAAGCCCATGTAGCTTATGTAGCCAAAAAAGTCAGGAGAAACATAGGTTTACTCTCTAAAATTAGACACTATGCTTCTCAAAAGATACTTGTTAATCTATATTATAGTCTTATTTATCCTTTTCTAACTTACGGTGTCATAACTTGGGGAAATACATATCCTACAACATTGAATTCGTTATATTTACTCCAAAAGAAAGCGTTAAGACTAATATCATTTTCTGGCTTTAGGGATCACTCAAATCCACTTTTTATCAAATATGAAATACTAAAATTTCCTGAAATTGTCTTCCTTCATAATGCAGTATTCGTCTACAAATCCAGATCTGGAAAAATTCCCAAATGCTTGGAATTGTTCTTTGAACCAATTATAAAGAGACATAATTATGCCACTAGACTTGCTTCAAATTGCTCTTACTCTCTCGACTCCCAAAAGCACGTACCAATTATGGTAAATTTGTTCTGAGGTTTGCTGGTGTGAAAACTTGGAATGCTCTAGATAAAGAATTAAAGCAGGCTTCCAGTTTATCCTCATTTAAAAATAAACTGAAGAAATCATTGTTAAAGAGTTATGAAAAATAAATTTGTATTTTTTTCTCATCCATTTTACATTTATTATTCACATTTACTTACATATATATTTTTTTTTCCATTTCCTTAATAAATATTCTATATATACTTTTTTCAGGTTAAAATTCTATTTATATTTACAATATTTATATTGTAGATATAAAAATATTATTACTTATACTTATATATTTACTATTTATATGTTTAACATATTAATATCTTTCTGCTAATTTTGACCAATTATTGACCAATTTTAGTTAATTAATCTAGAAGCTTGCTGTCTAGTATAGCCCTTAAGGTTATTGCAGCAAACTTGCACCTTATTTAAGGGAATTGTAAATTGTATTTTTTTTTACATCCGGAATGTATTTATGGTGTAAATAAATTATTGTCATTGTCATTGTCATTTGTTCACATCCGGAATTCAAGGTGACCACAAAAACTATGGTGAGGCAGGCCTATCTTTCCTTCGTATTGGACTACAATATTTTTTTCCCTTTGTTCCTCTCTAAAATATTTGGTTGTTTCCTCATCACGACGAAGAAACCGTCATTAAAATATGAATACATAGCTACTACTCAGGTCAGTTAGCGACAAACATTTGCATATTTGGACAACTTTTGATATCTCTGCAACAAAAAGCTTTTTTCGTTTCGTATAAATTTTTGATAAAGTTTATCCATCTAGTTGAGAGTGTGGCGTGCCTCCCCCCGACCACTTTTTTTTGGCACCCACCCCTAAATCTGTTTAATATGCCACAACACCACATTTCTGCCAATTTTGGTGCTCGTACTCAAAAGTGCACAACCTTTGCGCTAACAAAAATGACTATATGTACTGGTTTAAAATAGAGTAAAATAATGGTGATCACAAGCAATATTTTTTTCCGATGAGCTCCTTGGAACGAGTATTAAGGAACTCTGGGTAAGAGAATGGCGCAACTTTGCCAATTTGTGAGATCAAAAAAAAATGGTGCGCGGATTTAGACTAGGCTTCCACAGGAAGCCCGAGTAATAGTTATTAGTAATGCTTTCACCTATAGTTATTTTATCAACTTCCCAAAATAGTTAGGGTACACTGTAAAAATCGATTGGTTGATTCAACCATTTAAAATGGTTATATAACTTTACCAATCAAAATGGTAGAGATAACCAAATATCAATGGTTATAATAGATACTTTCTTACTTTATCAGTAATGATATAAATAATTAAAATAAGATAACAATAAACATGAAATAACGCTTAAATATTACAATATTTCCAAATGGATTGGTTGAAACAACCAATATTATTGGTTATAACCATTTAAAATTGGTTGGAACTACCAAGGATAATTGGTTCTTTTTTTAACCAAAAACAATGGGTCGTAACAACCAATTGTAATGGGATAAACTGAAACCAAGTAAAATGGGTCGTTACTACCAATTGTAAAAGGTTTGCTACAACAAACCATTCGCCTATCATTTCGAGCAAGTGATTTCAGATTTAACTACCTATTTGTGAATGAGATATCAAGTTCCAACTTAGCTTCTATATACTGAAGCAATTTTGCATGCACGGGCACTTTGATCAGATATTCTACCAAAAGTGTATTTACTGCGGTTACATTGTTGTTTTATGGCTATAATCTAAACCAAAGTAGGATTTCTTGGATGCTACGATAATACAACACCAAAATAACTATTTATTTATGATTTACAGCCGCGATTTATCGATATCGCTTAATCCGAAGGAAACTGGGAACGAGCCTCATGATCCCTTGCGAGCGCACAATACCCATCATGCATCGCGTCTAACCAGAAGCCCGCCATTTTCAAGCGAACGGTTAAAGTTCTCTTGTGTTTTCGCTCTATTCTCTTATTTTTATCGCTTTTTAAACATATAAACCTCCTGGAGAATCGGTGGATTACTTCTAGAATTCCTTAGAGAAAGTGTTTCGTATTTCAAGACCATTTCAAGTCGAACGGTAAGTGATTCTCATATATGTTTTAGCTAAAAGCTGCTTCGTGATCGTTTAGTTATAAGCTTAAGCCTAAGTTGTTACTGGGATACCTGTGGTATCCCGGTCATAAAATGTCTTTGGTTTTTTTGTTTTTTTTTAGTGTCTTCTCCGCGACAAAATGAACAATTAGCATAATACTAACACGTGCCCATTGCGGCCTTACCCAAGAGTCCTTAGCGGGCATCTGCCACAGGGTTCCCGTCTATGAATCCGATTAATTAATATGTGTCACCTGTCAATCAATGCCTATATGTTGCCAAGTAATTAACAGAGGGCGGAGCTAGCTTATCACGTGACATAATTTAATGAGTCAGAATTTTTAATTTATTCGTAAACAAGGATAATTCTAATCAAACCAAGATTTCTAAAGAATTTTCATTTATCTTGGCAAATATCTAACTTTAATTGACTACTCGTGCTTTAACTCAGCTATTCAACGCAATATTGTCTGTAGTATCAGTACCAAGGTACAAATTAGCAAATAATTCTTGTGTTAAAGATCTCCAAGCTAAATTCGAACAGATAGGACGTCATGACTTCATTTGAGTTTTAGCGACCCGATTCTCGGATGCTATATTTAATGTTTTGACTCAACAACACTACTACAAATAAACATGAGGTACAAAGAAGTTTATTCGGACTTTCATTTTGATATTAAGAAAGAGTAATGATAATTATTCCATGTTAAATCGGCGAATAATTGTAACATATTCCATGTTTTAAAAATCGAACGCATGCCTTTTGACCCTCAGATTCATTCAACTCACGGCACTCGTTAAATATTTACGAACTGTCGACTGATTTACAAATATATACGAATACAAAATTATAAAATGTAATGCAATTCTGAGGGACGTTTTGAGCAATTATTTGCTCGTCTTACCGTTCTAAATGAAGGACTCAACTAGTAAACGAAATGCTGAGCTAAAGAAAACGTGTCTCCGTCAGCTCGCTTTGCCGACTTTCTGTCTGCGACTTAATTAAGTATGATAAAACTTGGACTGGAATCGGAAGGATATGGAAGTTGGACTTCAACAAAATGGGTATTTTCGATGATTTAGTTTTTGATTTAACTTTTTTTCCCCAAAATAGCTTCATTGTACATTTATAGTAGGCAGTCTCTCACTGTCTTTTGAAAAACGACGAAAAAAGAAAACGAGGGCCTCGAGAGTACGATACATCATACTTATTTCATAATTGATCACTCTTTTTCCACAAAGTGTGGGTCAAGGGCACCCTAGGACCCTCCCCCTTCCCCTGCCCCTGGTCCCACCCGGTCCAGGTATCCCAGTGCACGCTGCAACCAGCGTCTAGTTATATACTAATACATCTTCTTAGTCTTGTGACTTGTTCGGACTAAAGCACTGTAGTCCATTCTCTTTCCAGATAGTATCATTTAATAGAACCATCTAGCCTGACCTAATTCTGTACTAGTCTGAACTGTAATATTAAGCTTAGATTCTTAGTCTACTACAATCGAACAGCAAGCATATCATTGTTTACATACTAAATTTACCTTAAATTCTTTGCCAAAATTTATAAAAGCTCACGAAAAGCATAAAATAACTACTTATCATTATATCTTAATGGTTTTTACAACTTATAGCTTGAATAACAAGACCGATGGAACTGGATTCCAAAACTGCCATTTTGCATGGCAGATAACATGGCGGTTGCATTGTTTTCGCTGTGCAGTGCATATTTGTACTGGACTAGGATTCTTTTTAAAAGTGAGCTACGTTTTTATTTCTACAGATATAGGAGTTGGATATTAAAGAACTGGAGTAGTATAGTTCAAGAAAATCAGTACCCATTATATATCAGTTTAAATTATGTTATGATAGAGCTGTACCTTTGATCTATATATAAGTAGCTGCTGCTGGAAATGTTAGTGGTGCTCTGATTAACAATGCTTAACATGTTAGAATTTTGTTTTTGTTATAAGAAGCCTGCATGTTAACACATTGCTAAGTGGGATAATTTTAATTTAGACACAAATGACAAAGAAAGAAAACTCAGGTGAATACACATATCCCCAATTCCTTGTTATGGTCACCAAAACATTAAATTCACAGCCAGGCCAAAGAGTATTATGCAATAAAAAGAAAATGTTTACATTTTTCAAAAGGCATATTTCTGTAATTTATGTTGTTCTCAACACCTATTTTAGTCACATACAAAAAATTCTTTAGATATCAAGGAGTCGTTGTTATGCCAGGGCAAGATAGGCATATTTGCTTATGCTGCTTGCCTTTTGGTATATGTCTTGCTGAGGCTGTTTTTATATTGGCAGCCTTGCTTGATACTCTTGTGATTCTTTAGAATATTTGAACTTGTGATTATTGTAGGGAGAAAAGAAATGTTGTTCGATGACAAATTAAAACTTGCATTGAAAAATAGATTTTTTAAATATTTATCTGCATTGCATAGTATTTAGTGGTTCTTGGCTGTGATATTAAAATTTATATTTGAAAACAAAATATTCTTATTGGGTTCATCAAAGTTTTCCTTTGCTTGCTTTATAACATCCCGCAACAAACTGAAAGAGATTGCCATTTAACTCAAAACAAATTAAGATTTAGAGTCAGGAATAATAACATTCAGAAAGACGAGAAAGAAAAATGAGAATGGGAGTGATTTGACTATCAAACTTCAATAAACTGAAAAAGAATGTGCTAATGCTAAGAAAATTGCAAATAGGTATTATTATAAATAGAGAAATAATAATGAAGAAAAATTGTGGGGTTTATAATTCTCATAGCCCCCCTGTACTGTGTCTCATATCCTGGATACCATAATTTTAGAAACATTTATCAGAAGGGATGTTGATGAGTCATTAGTTAATCAAGGGGTCTTTCTTGCAAAAAGCATAAATTTTATGTGTTACCATATGTACGCGACGTATCAGTGATTGCGTCATCGTTACGATCGATTAGTTATCGATTAGACACGCTTAGCGTGAGTTTTGAGTTGCTACACGATGTTTATCTTGCCGGACGTTTTAGAGTTTACGGAACGATAAGGACACATTTCGGTAAGAAAGTGACATTTTCCTTTACTTTTAGCAGTCATATTGTGATGCATATATTTTATTTATTGTATTCTAGTGAACCAAGGTTTAATACTAGGTTTGCTACAAGATTTATTACAAGATTTACTACTAGAATTACCACCAGCCTTACTAGCTTCGCTAGCTAGTCTTGTATTATCGAAGAGTTATTGAAGAAGTTAATAAATTGCACCTTTAGAGCACTAGTTATATATCTTGAGCGTACGAGTGTCCAAGTTATGAAGAACAAGAAGAAGAAGAAGAAAAGGCAAGAAAAATATCTAACACCATATTTGTATTAAATGAAGTTTGTATTATAGGATATCTGGCATTGCAATAAAAGTCAAACAAGCAATATTATTTGTAGCATTTTCCTGTATAACTATATTGATTTTACTGGTATTAACATAAGGTTATTATGACCAAATATGTAAATGGTTGTTTTAACATCATGGTGATTACCATTACTAAATGGTTGAAATAAACATACTTCAACCAAAAAAATTGTTTACCTCAGATCCACCCCCAAATACCCTTTAAAATTGGTTGAATCAACAATATATTGGGGTTGAATTTACCATTTACAATTGGTAGTTATGACCAACACAATTGGTAGTTTTAACCATGTTGTCTATTGGTTATTTTAACCAAAAGTTTTCGTGGTCAAAACAACCATTAATATTGTTTACCTCAGATCCACATTTTTAACCAATGTTAGTTTGTTGAAAGAACCAATTCATTTTTACAGTGCAAAACCACCATTTTGCCTGCCAGAGGAAATGGCAGACTGCACTGTTTTCGGCGCGCAGTGCATCGTAGTTGACTAGGATTCTTTAAAGCAAAATTAAAGCACAACTTAAAGAAAAATTAAACAGACCATAAGATTAAACGTACCTTTAGAAGCGTCTAGAAGTCCACTGCAACTGTAAGACTCTAAACTACAGTAGTGCTTACAAACGAGAACACTTTAATCACTCATAACTTAGTACAACAGTCGCCATCTTGGCCATGTGCTCTCCTCTCACGCATGCGCACTGCGCGCTAGTTACCAGTCCTCACACAACGATTAACTGCGAATGAACCATGTGCAGGAAAATGAAAGTCAATCGAGCATACTTCATACCACAGGGAGCCCGGCTTTCCTTTGCCTTCAATATTCATTATTCTTTACGTAATTGCTTTTTATGGGTTTTCTGTGGTTTAAGATCGGCTTCGTTTACACAAGCTGTAATCAGATCTCTACTGTAAATTGATAGTCGATTAAATTCAAATCAATAACCGTTGTTAACGTGCTCTTTATGGGTTGCCTGTGTTGTTTGAATGTAACGCACTTTCTGATAAAGCATTCAAAAGAAGAGAAGGGACGAAACCAAGCGAGTATCCGATTTGAAAACCCTTGTTTATTTGGTTCATGGAAGTCCTTTATTAATATAAACCCCACTGAATGTTGGCCCAATCAATGAACTTTGGTTCAGGAAGTTTTATTTTTTTATGCTCAGAAATGATGCGATCCTAGGCAGTGATATTTAAAAGCTAAGTCTTAGTTATATGTTCACCTCCAGTTGCTCGGACCGCTTATCTTATGAAACACGAATATTTGGTCAACATCAATTTTGAAACAAAAGAATTTTGACAGTTTGTTGACAGAGCGATCCAAATTTGCATATAAGTTTGGGATATTTCCGGTATCGTTTCAATATTTCCCGCGAATTCTATGCGTGTGGCTCAGATCTGATCAATATTTTTCTAAAAAAAACATTTCCAATGTATATAATATATAGATTTAGGCCCTGCCTAAAAGTGGAGCTCCCATAAATAGTATATTTAGTGCTAAAAACGTGACAATTGTGTGACGCGGCATAACGTTGGTTATAGCGTTACCACTTCGTTTGATTTTACCAGAATCCAGGAGGAAAAACTAAAAGAAAAACCATTATTTTAAGCCTTCAAAAGCATTAGAAAACTTTTCAATTCGAAGAAAAATAATTATAGATTGTAGAACACATATGAATACATGTATAGAACAAAGGATTTTATTCAGCAAATCTTAGTAAAAGTTGTATTTATAAATTTTTTAGGTGGAAAGTGAACTACACTGAAAATTGTCGAAAAATATTACTGATAAGCTTAAGCTTACATTCACTTGAACTTCACATGTAAAAAGAGACATATTCATTAATGCAAGATAGTAATTTTCTTTTTTAGTAAGTTGGTCTTTGAAAAGTTTTTTTTCAGATTTATTCTTAACTTTATTATCGAGCGAAATATCTTACAAAAACATAAGCTTATCCATAAAAAAAAAACAAGCTCATCATTTTTGCGATTGTGTAATAGTAATAGCTGGAAAAGCCCGATGAATAGCAAATGTTTGGTGTGATATGTATTCCTTTTTCATATTTCATTCAACATTAAAATAAATTATCTATAAAAATGTCAAAATATTCATATGATTATGAAACTGGAATCTTGTTTTGACTTCGCGTGAGGCTCGCTGGCCGTTAAATATATTTTTTCAAAGAACTAAGTCTTTTTACTTGGTCTTAGCCTTTTTTCTTAAAATGGGATCAAAAACCAAAAAATCAAAGCTTCAAATATCGCTTTTTTGGTTCACAAGTAATGAAGAAAAAGATGATAAAAATCTAGAATGCAGTAAAAACGACAAACTATCCAAGTTTTTCTGACAATGTTTGCCGAACCGACGTCCTTGGCTTGTCTGAGAGTTTCTCCAGCTAGTTTACGCATTTCTTGTCGATGTTTTACGAAATATTAGTTAAAATTAATGAATTTACCTTCTATGAAGTGTTTTCTACAGAACTGAAATATCATTCTTGCAGTATAATCAGGTTTTTCTGGTCTACAGGCCACTTTTTCTCTCACTGAAGTTTCAGTCACGAAACTTCATTGTAAGATTAAGAATCTTCCCTCGCTAAATCTTCTTTAGCAAGTCTCTAAAGTCGAAAAATTGTTTTTGTTCACTTTAAGACAGACATGACTTCGATTAAACGTATTTTTCGCATTGCAAAAATAAGAAAAAATACTTCTTGATCCAACTTTGACTACATTATTGCAATTTTTCTGTGCATTTGTGAGTAAGCAAAGCGCGCGGGAACCCTGTGCAAAGTGGTACACGGACGGACGTATGTATGTATGTATGTATGTATGTATGTATACATACACAGGAAACCCATAAAAAGCAATTACGTAAAGAATAATGAATATTGAATGCGGCAAAGGAAAGCCGGGCTCCCTGTGGCTTTTCCAAGAAAATTACATCCTCAAAGAATGCTTTATTTATTGCTCTGGACGTAACTATTCAAGTTAAAGGAGACGCACAAAGAGTTGAAGCTCTCTTCTCTTCTCTTCTCTTCTCTTGTTTTCTCTTCTCTTCTCTTCTATTCATAAACAACAAAATTCACCAAACTGACATTTTCTCGATTTTATTCATCTATAACACTGAACCCTTACAATATGTTACAGTAATTGTTTTTATCTGAGGATAAAGCACCTCCTACAATTTGCTATGACACGTTGGATTAACCTTGTCATCTATCGATACTATTAATGTTATTGTAATGTGAGTAAGCAAGCTATAATATTAACAATGAAATAATGCAATATAACAAAATACTGAAAGAAACTATAAAGATAATACTTTAAAGATTTACCATAATAATTAAAATACTAATTTATTTGATAAAATACTGACAACTAAAATACCAATAATACCTACACCAATAGCACGTAATCTAATAAAGTACTAAGTTAAAATACTATGCAAAAGTCAATCATCTAATAACTAATTGTACATTATGTAGTTTAAAATTAGGTTGAAAACTAGGTAAGCTCTTAATCAAAAAGTTTTCAAGAGATATCCCCTCACCTTAAATTTAATTTAAAGCCAGTCGAACCGCTTTTACTTATCTTAATAGTTGAACATATATCATTCCATGTGCTGACGATACGATAATGAACCGATTTCTCGCCCGTTGTTGTTTGTTTTAAATTATGAAATAATGGAATAATAATAATAAAATTAATCTCATGCCATCATGTTTCTGTGCTGAATATGCGTCCCTTACAGTGGAATCAGTTGCTAAGCAATATATTCAATTGCCCGATTTTAATCTGTGAGCTGATAACCGCGCGATTTGTGATACAAGATCTTGGACCCAAACGTTTCTGTCCAAGAACTCCTCATCTTCCGCATCCTTTCTTTTCTATTTGCCTTTATAACTCATCATGCAGCTGACTGATCCTACTTCTATCGAGTTTTGATGTAATTTCATCGACCCTGAAGATGTCGCCCCAGACCAACTGATCTTGCACTTCTCTCCTTTTTCTTTTTCGTAAGTCAGCCTTCTTCAAACACTCATTCTTTTCATCTTCAGTAAGACTAAAAAACTCACTCATGTCTAGGAATCTTTCCAATTTTACATGCACTCCAAGCAATTGAAGTTCCACTTCAGGTTGTTTATGCAGCCCTATCAACCCCAAAATGTTTGCGTCTGCGTTCTCCTGGGTATTACGTTCATAAACATGTGTTTTATAGAAGTTTGCAAATGTAATGGTCATTTTAACTTCTCTGTTTTCGTTTCTCCTTATTTCTCTCATGTACTCCATTATTTCCTTAGCACAATCGATACAGGGTGAATAGTTCTGATAAACCTTAATTTTGATTGTGTTCGAACTTTTTACAAGCGAATTATTTTTAAGATATTCAATAAGGTTTTTCACAGCATGTTTGTAAACATAATTTCTGTAGACCTGATGAGATACCCATTCGTTGTGATCTACATCAGTACAGATGATCTTGCATGCGACTACTGTCCCACCAATACCATGAGGCCAACCAGCTCGCACTTTATACATCGAAGTTACAAGAAAATTGCAAAGAATTTCCTTCTTTGTTATTGCATTTTGCGCCATTTAAAACGAGATTCTTGGGTAGTTTAGAGTTGTAATGAATATCTGTTGAATGGAGAATATCGAATTATTTATAGTTGCTCATACATGGCTCATATGGATGATCAGAAATTATAGATCACTAAATAATGCGAGAGACTGGTTGTTCAACATGATAGCTATAGCTGAACACCTATGACCCTCCTCCACAAAAATCAACTTCTAAATTCCAATTAAATTTCAGTGAACGAATAGCTACTCTGTAGAAATGTCACTGCTAAATCTCGTTTCATCATCATCATCATCATCATCATCATCATCATCATCATTACTATCATGATCATCATCACTATCATCATCATCATCATCATCATGATCATCATCATTATCATCATCATCATCACTATCATGATCATCATCACTATCATCATCATCATCATCATCATCATCATCATCATCATCATCATCATCATCAATTAAAGGAGGGAAAGATAAGAATATGTAGCACCTACAGTAGGTCAAAGTGCGCATGCTCATTAAAACCGCTAATACAAAAACAAAAATGTGATCCAAACATCTCCGCTTCCCCCCACCAGCGGCCATCTGCAGCAAGCTGAATTTACAACAATTAGCAAATCCTTCTTTGAACAAAAAAGTCTTCACGAAAAATATTCAGTCAAGGCCGAATACTTGTTGTTCATAAATATCTGTTGAATGGAGAATATCGCACAGTAAATCAGGTCGGGGCCGTTTCAGCCCAATTAATGGGGCCAAAATTTTGACCCGAATACCGCCCTCTTTTGACGGGGCCGTTTTAGCCCTTAATATTAGGGCCGTTTTTTGGCCCAATTTTAAAGGGGCCAATTTAGCTCATATCTAGAGCCAATTTTTGACCCGGATACCGCCCTCTTTTGACGGGGCCGTTTTAGCTCTTAATATTAGGGCCGTTTTTTGGCCCAATTTTATAGGGGCCAATTTAGCCAATGTCTAGAGCCAATTTTTGACCCGGATACCGCCCTCTTTTGACGGGGCCGTTTTAGCCCTTAATATTAAGGCTGTGTTTTTGGCCCAATTTTAAAGGGGCCAATTTCTTCCATGTCTAGAGCCAATTTTTGACCCGAATACCGCCCTCTTTTGACGGGGCCGTTTTAGCCCTTAGTATTAGGGCCGTTTTTTTGGCCCAATTTTAAAGGGGCCAATTTATCCCATGTCTAGAGCCACTAAATGATCCTGAAACCGCCTTTTTTGCTCCATAATCGGTGTAGTCATTTTTATTCATATTAAAATAGCTGTTGAAGACTTGTTTACAGTGTAACCATGATTTAATAAAAATAGCAATCACGATCAGAGACAAAAGCGAATTTTCAATTTAGTCAAAAACCTAAAAAAACCTAATTATCTGAAAACATTGTATATTCTTTATATTATGAGTATATCAGTTTATACTTGCAAGTAGCTGCTACTCCTTTACTCTACATGACTGTATGTAGTCAATTGCTGCTCCATATATAATGTGTAATCTCCATCTCTAAGTAGAAGCAAACAAAACCATGAGCTTAAAAAGTATTGAAAAAGCGAAACCACAGATAATTATAGGCAATTCTACACAATTCACCGGCTTCTATTATCAAAAATTAACCCTAAAAAAAACATTTGAAGCTCCATGAAGTTTATTATTACAGTTGTAAACTTTTAAAGGCAATGGACAAAGGTTCGGCTAAAGTAATCTACTCACCGATAATTTAGCCTTCTTCAAGGAAAAAAACTGATCCAAAATGATCTTGAACATCTTAAGTGCCGTTCTTCTGAGTTTCAGTCAATATTCTTACCCAAAAGGGTTTAAAAGAATCACATAAAGAAGCTACTGTTCGCCATGTCGTTGGCCATGCTTCTTGAAAATGGCGGGCTTTGAAATGCCTTCCACGCTGAGAATCATCGTCTTTCGGGACGCAATGAATTATGGGATCATTTTTTCGGGAAGGTTTGCATTTCATATACGTTATTGGCTATACAATCAAATGATATTTACTCAAATTGCTTTTTCGCTACGGCAAAGTTTGTAATTTATCTATTTCAAAAAAATATTTGCACGATCGGTTCAAAATAAAAAACAAATTTAGACAAGATATGTATTGAGCCGAAATGGCCCCCTGGATTCTAAAATAGCACCTTGGTTTCCATTTTACAGATTTTAGCCCATGATAGAACGAGAACAGCTTTATATATAGGATATAATATTATAATTAACCTTTTCTTTTATATGGTAACCCGATTAGCAAATAGTAAACTTAAACAGCCCTTTGGGCCAAAACAGCCCTAAATGTAATAGGGCCAAAATGGCTCACGCAAACTATAATTGCCCCTCGTCCCGTTTTGGCCAGCCTTTGGGCCAAAACAGCACTAAATGTTATGAGGCCAAAATGGCTCCCTCAAACTAAAATAGCCCCTCGTCCCGTTTTAGCCAGCCTTTGGGCCAAAACAGCACTAAATGCTATGAGGCCAAAATAGCTCCCGCAAACTGAAATAGCCCCTCGTCCCGTTTTGGCCAGCCTTTGGGCCAAAACAGCACTAAATGTTATGAGGCCAAAATGGCTCCTTCAAACTAAAATAGCCCCTCGTCCCGTTTTGGCCAGCCTTTGGGCCAAAACAGCACTAAATGTAATAGAGCTAAAATGGCTGTGGCAGAGCCAATATAGCTTCTTATTCTGTTTTGGCCTACCCTTGGGCCAAATCAACACTAAATGTCATAGGGTCAAAATGGCTGTGGTAGAGCCAATATAGCTTCTTATTCTGTTTTGGCCTACCCTTGGGCCAAATCAACACTAAATGTCATAGGGTCAAAATGGCTGTGGTAGAGCCAAGATAGCCTCTTATTCTTTTTTGGCTTACCCTTGGGCCAAAACAGTACTAATAAAGCTATGCCAAAATGGCTTTCATGGGGCCAAAATAGCATTTTGTTCCATTTTGACCCATCTCTGGGCCAAAATAGCACTATTTTAAAAATGCCAAAACGGCTCTGTGGGGCCAAATCAGCCCTATCAAATTTACTGTGCGACACTTATCAATAGTTGCTCAAAACTGTTTTACCATGCACGCAAGTCATGATGATATGTATCATCAGAAATAGGTATTAACTAAATAATGCTAGAGATCGACTAGCTATTCAACTTGCTTGACTATACTCAAACTGATAGCTATATGACCAGTTCATGTATATAGTAGTTGCATCGAGAGCTTCGAGGTGAGTTAGATTCTTCAGTATCCCAATCGCTACTAAGATATTCCTTAGATTTGGTCAAAACTTTTGCTCTGACCAAGAGCGTTTTTTATCGCACTTCAATTATATTCTCAGGAGGAGATGAATATGGGCATAAAACACTCCCTTTTGGAATATTACTTCTTACTTTCAGTGATTGAAGCAAAACTTTAAAAAATCAAAGGATCAAAAACAGACCATAAGATCATTAAACGTACCTTAAAGTGTCTAGAAGTTCAGCGTCTCTGAATTTGACGATCAGCTACTAACTGCCTTTGTTTGAACTGGGGACGCAAAGAAATGAAAAATAATGAAAGTTGGAGAATTGCAAAATTGATAGAATTGTTATTGATTCACCGCCGCGTCCTGCTTTTCTTAGAAAATATATAATGCCTTCAAAAAATGCTTTATAAATTGATAATTTTTCTGAAGGAGACGCTCAAAAATATTGTTTTTAACAATTTGCAAACCTCTATCTGCACAACGGATGTAAGATTTGATTATATGATTGCCTGGCAGTAGAGCGATGAAAGTTTGTTTGAAAACTTTTTCTTTATTTTGAAAAACCTTTAACTTTATCGAACTCGGAAACAAAATAAAATTAGGTTGGATCAAAGTCAAGACGGGCACAGCAAATTCATAGATTGCATTGGAATCTAATGTATTCAATTTTAAAGAAAGGAAGACAGAATAGCAGAGTTCGAGTGATGTGAATATGTTTCTCCAAACAAAATTTTCTCGGAAAAAAATCCAAGCACCTGGCGGGATTAATATTTTATCCAATAATAGTAGAGTTACTAGTTGGTTCTATCCTGTGCTACAAGTTATAGTAAGGGGGTTTCTCCGTGTTCTCCGGCTTTCCTCCCTCTGCAAAAATCAACTTCTATAAATTCCAGATTAGAATTTCAGTGGACGAATAGCTACTTTGTAGAAATGCTAGTACTAGATCACATTTTTTGTTATTATCAAGTAAAGAAGGAAAAGATAAAAACTGTAGCACCTACAGTAGGTCAAAGTGCGCATGCTCATTAAAACCGCTAATACAAAAACAAAAATGTGATCCAAACATCTCCGCTTCCCCCCACCAGCGGCCATCCGCAGCAAGCTGATCTTACAACAATTAGCAAATTCTTCTTTGAACAAAAAAGTTTTCACGAAAAATATTCAGTCAAGGCCGAATACTTGTTGTTCATAAATATCTGTTAAATGGAGAATATCGACTTATCAATAGTTGCTCAGTACTGTTTTACCATGCATGCAAGTCATGATGATATGTATCATCAGAAATAGATATTAACTAAATAATGCTAGAGATCGACTAGCTATTCAACTTGCTTGACTATACTCAAACTGATAGCTATATGACCCGTTCATGCATATAGTAGTTGCATCGAGAGCTTCGAGGTGAGTTAGATTCTTCAGTATCCAAATCGCTACTAAGATATTCCTTAGATTTGGTCAAAACTTTTGTTCTGACCAAGAGCGTTTTATTATCGCACTTCAATTATATTCTCAGAGGAGATGGATATGGGTATAAAACACTCCCTTTTGGAATATTACTTCTTACTTTCAGTGATTGAAGCAAAACTTAAAAATTTCAAAGGATCGAAAACAGACCATAAGATTATTAAAGGTACCTTAAAGTGTCTAGAAGTTCAGCGTCTCTGACTTTGACGATCAGCTACTAACTGCCTTTGTTCGAACTGGGGACGCAAAGAAATGAAAAAAAATGAAAGCTGGAGAATTGCAAAATAAATAGAATTGTTATTGATTCACCGCCGCGTCCTGCTTTTCTTAGAAAATATATAATGCCTTCAAAAAATGCTTTATAAATTGATAATTTTTCTAAAGGAGACGCTCAAAAATATTGTTTTTAACAATTTGCAAACCTCGATCTGCACAAGGGATGTAAAGATTTTATTCTATGATTGCCTTGCAGTAGAGCGATGAAAGTTTGTTTGGAAACTTTTTCTTTATTTTGAAAAAACCTTTAACTTTTATCGAACTCGGAAACAAAATAAAATTAAAAAAGTCTCAACGAAAAATATTCAGTCAAGGCCGAATACTTGTTGTTTTTGAACCGGAAGTCGTTATTCAAATGAATGACGTCGTACGTACTTTTTAAAAGGCTCGATGGAATATCAAACGCCGACTTGAGTTGTGGTTGGCCTTACACGGTTCTGGACGCATTTTAAAACGTTCCAAAATTTGACCAGTTTATACCATTTACACGTAACCTTCTCTTTAATTTGCACGGCTAGGCGTTTGAATTTTAGATAGTACAGTTCGATGTAAACGGAACCTCTAAACGTACAACTTTTTGAACGCGGTTAAAATTACTTCTTGTACCGTGCAAGGCCAGCCTTTGTAATGAATTTGTTTGTTCCAGGATTTTTCTATTGACATGTTCCTCCGCCAAGAATGGACCGATGAGAGACTGGACCACGGTACTAATAATACAATGTTCTTAAGTAATCACGTGATGGATAGGGTGTGGCTGCCTGACTCTTATTTCGTCAATGCAAAAGATGCGAAATTCCACACCGTGACCACTGACAACCAGATGATTATGTTGGGACCGAAGGGAAAAGTCCAGTATAATGCAAGGTATAGTAAATAAGCTTCAATTCGTACTTTGGAAGTTTGAATATATATATATTACTATAAACCCCGTGCAGCATGTCGGAATGCAGCTCAATTTTGAGGACAAAACAATATATTCCAATTCTCAGGAGATTGATTTTTGTTGTTGTTGTGTCCTCCAAATTTAGCTGCTTTGGTGTCTTGTGAAGGAGTCTTTATGTGATCTGTGTTTTATTTACCTCAGGGTGAGTGTTAAGGCATATTGCTCGATGGACCTTCAAGAGTTTCCTATGGATACCCAGTATTGTCCTATCATCTTTGAAAGTTGTAAGCATTTTTTTTTTTCCTTACTCATTCATTTGTTTCATTTCATTCCTTTTTTTTCTTTTTTCAATTATTCCTTCTTTTCCTTTTCTCTCATTCCTTTCAATTCCTTTCCTTCCCTTTCCTTTTCTTCCCTTCCCATCTCTTTTCCTCTTTTTCTTTACATACTTTCTTGTCCCATTTCTCTTTCAATACAGCCCTCTGACAGACATACAACTTTTCCCATTTCTTACGTCCCTTTACTTTTCCTAATTCCCATTTTTCCATTTTTCCATCCAGATGGTTATATCCACAAGCATATCACCTTCAAGTGGGAAGAAGGGCTTATACCAGTACCCAACTCATTGAAAGTCCTTCCTCAATACATTCTCAACGATTTTACGCTGTCTAACACCTACAACATCTATATTGTTGGTAAGTTCCAAACGTTCGGATCACTTAAACAATAAGCTAACAGAACAGTGTAGACGTCAAAGACACTTCTGCGCATGCTCATAATCGTGCTACTGTAAAAAAGGCAATCTCGTACCTAGACCTCCTCGGTTTCTTTCCAACTTGATTTACAATTAGTGTGAAAACGTTAAAGATAAATGACACGTTATTTAAGTGTATTATTGATTATTTTGTTAGAATTATTAGAATTATCATAATTCTATTATGATTCTTTTGCACATTTGTTATCTTTAAAGGAAACTGGTCAGGTCTCAAAGCTACGTTCAAGTTCCAAAGAACCTATAGTTATTTCATCTACCATGCATACGCCCCATCAGCAATCATTGTTATCATATTGTGGATTGGGTTCGTCCTGCCCCGTGACAAGCCTCCAGCACGCATCACGCTAGGTGTCACATCAGTATTGACTGTTGTCACGATTTTGACCATGCTAAGCAACCATGTTGCTAAGGTATGCGATACTATCTAGATTCGTTCAATATACTTGTTTCAAATTCGTTAAAAAAATTGTGTTCCTTGACTACAGATTTATTTACGCAGTGTTAGCCTCGTTTTTGCGTAGAATATTCGTATGTTACAATGATTTTCAAAGTGTTTGTATTTTTGAAGTCGTGCATTCTGAACTCTACCGTTGGTATTGGTGAATATTTTGACACTGAAATTGAGCCCTGAAATGTCCATGGAATTTCAAAATGTTTGTATTGATGAAGGTTGTGCTTTCTTTACTTTACCGTTGTGAATATTCTGACCCTGAAATGTGGCTATCCCTGTGTAAATGAGTCTGTAATCACGAAACACAGCGGTATAGTACGAATTCTAAAGTGCTCAATATTTATTGACCAATGTTTTAGTTTTCCGTCTAGTCAGTGTCAATAGCGAAATATTATCACTGATTTCTTATGCACATAACGCACCCTGAGTTTAGGGTGGTTGTACTTAAGGTCATAGCCATCTCATAATGGCAAAGGTTGCATGTGGAACGTTAGGAGGATAGAAAAAGTAGGGAATTTTGGAACGACGATGGAGCCATGCATGGTGAGACACCCAGAAGTACAATTTCGCTTCTGGTTGATCAGAAATATTTCTAGAGCAATATTTTCTAGATAAACAAATATATCTAGATAGATTTGCGGAACAATCATTCTCTTTAGTATTATTACTTTCTTGCGCACAGGTGAATTACGTCAAGCGGATTGACCAGTATCTGATTGGCTGCTTTCTTTTTGTGTTCTGTTCTCTCTTGGAATACGCCATCGTGCTGCTACTAGGCAACCGAATAAAAAAGACACGAGAAGAAACATCCCTTGAAGAGAACCTGAATAAGGTACGAAACATTTTACGAAATGGGTACCCTGTGGTCCTTATTGCTGCATGGGTTTCAATCAGCTGATAAAAGTCTTGAACGCAATATTTTCCGATTTCAGACCACGTGTCATTTCCTAGAGTATCATTTCTTTGTTTAACGATTGCACATGAGAGAAAATTATTCTATTATATTTTTCTTATTCAGGAAAAGGCCAGTGTGGGTACCGATCACGATCGCACTGTTGTTTTCCCGCCAAGACTGACTCGAAGTTACCGCATCAGCAGTCAAAATATCCTGTGGAATGCTATCAAAGCTTTCATCTACAGGGAAGACTTTCTTCTTGCGCTAGATGAGTACTCACTGATACTCTTTCCAGGTGGCTTTCTTATCTTCAATATCGCTTACTGGGGAGAAGCCATGAAAGTGTTTTAGTTCAAACCCAGTTTTTTCCTTAGCCTCGGCTTGTTGGGTTGTTGGGTTGTTGGGTTGTTGGGTTGTTGGGTTGTTGGGTTGTTGGGTTGTTGGGTTGTTGGGTTGTTGGGTTGTTGGGTTGTTGGGTTGTTGGGTTGTTGGGTTGTTGGGTTGTTGGGTTGTTGGGTTGTTGGGTTGTTGGGTTGTTGGGTTGTTGGGTTGTTGGGTTGTTGGGTTGTTGGGTTGTTGGGTTGTTGGGTTGTTGGGTTGTTGGGTTGTTGGGTTGTTGGGTTGTTGGGTTGTTGGGTTGTTGGGTTGTTGGGTTGTTGGGTTGTTGGGTTGTTGGGTTGTTGGGTTGTTGGGTTGTTGGGTTGTTGGGTTGTTGGGTTGTTGGGTTGTTGGGTTGTTGGGTTGTTGGGTTGTTGGGTTGTTGGGTTGTTGGGTTGTTGGGTTGTTGGGTTGTTGGGTTGTTGGGTTGTTGGGTTGTTGGGTTGTTGGGTTGTTGGGTTGTTGGGTTGTTGGGTTGTTGGGTTGTTGGGTTGTTGGGTTGTTGGGTTGTTGGGTTGTTGGGTTGTTGGGTTGTTGGGTTGTTGGGTTGTTGGGTTGTTGGGTTGTTGGGTTGTTGGGTTGTTGGGTTGTTGGGTTGTTGGGTTGTTGGGTTGTTGGGTTGTTGGGTTGTTGGGTTGTTGGGTTGTTGGGTTGTTGGGTTGTTGGGTTGTTGGGTTGTTGGGTTGTTGGGTTGTTGGGTTGTTGGGTTGTTGGGTTGTTGGGTTGTTGGGTTGTTGGGTTGTTGGGTTGTTGGGTTGTTGGGTTGTTGGGTTGTTGGGTTGTTGGGTTGTTGGGTTGTTGGGTTGTTGGGTTGTTGGGTTGTTGGGTTGTTGGGTTGTTGGGTTGTTGGGTTGTTGGGTTGTTGGGTTGTTGGGTTGTTGGGTTGTTGGGTTGTTGGGTTGTTGGGTTGTTGGGTTGTTGGGTTGTTGGGTTGTTGGGTTGTTGGGTTGTTGGGTTGTTGGGTTGTTGGGTTGTTGGGTTGTTGGGTTGTTGGGTTGTTGGGTTGTTGGGTTGTTGGGTTGTTGGGTTGTTGGGTTGTTGGGTTGTTGGGTTGTTGGCTTGTTGGCTTGTTGGCTTGTTGGCTCTTCTCTTCTCTTCTCTTCTCTTCTCTTCTCTTCTCTTCTCTTCTCTTCTCTTCTCTTCTCTTCTCTTCTCTTCTCTTCTCGTCTCTTTCCTTCCCTTCCCTTCCCTTCTCTTCATAAACAACAAAATTCACACAACTGACATTTTCTCGATTTTATTCATCTATAACACTGAACCCTTACAATATGTTACAGTAATTGTTTTTATCTGAGGATAAAGCACCTCCTATACAATTTGCTATGACATGTTGGATTAATCTTATTATTATTATTAATAATGATTTATATAGCGCCTATTCCCTTTAGCCCATAGGCGCTTTACATCCAAAAAAGAAACTTGAAGTAATTAAAGAAAACAAGTCAATAAGTCAATAAGTCAATTGTAGGCTTTCTCAAATAAATGAGTCTTGAGCTGGCGTTTGAAACTTTGAATGTCATAGTCAGTGTAGCTTCTCAGATTGTCCGGAAGTGAGTTCCATAGTCTTGGAGCAGATGAGCTGAAAGCTCTATAGCCGTAAGTTCGTAGCTTATATTGAACAGTCACTAGGTAGTTTTTGGATGAAGATCGTAGTTGTCGTTCGGGAGTGTACAGTTTAATCAGTTCTTGCAAATATGGAGGTGCCATCTTCTTTAAACATTTATAAGTTAGGAGTATTATCTTGAATTCAATTCTGAATTTCACTGGGAGCCAGTGAAGGTCTTTTAGTACTGGAGTGATATGATCGTGTTTAGATGTTAGGCTCACTAATCTAGCTGTGGAGTTTTGTACACTTTGAAGTTTCTGCAGCAAGTAATCAGGGATTCCATATAATACAGCGTTACAGAAGTCTATTCTGGATGTGATGAATGCGTGTACTAAAATTTCGATTGATGTTTTGGACAAATACTTGCGGATTTTGGCCAGATTTCGAAGATGAAAAAACGCTGACTTGCACATTGAGTTGACTTGTGCTTCCATTGTCATTGCTGAATCAAAAATAACTCCAATGTTCCTTGCAGTTGTTGAAGGTTCGATGAGTTCGTTGCACACTTGAATAGCTGTGATAGGTGGCGAGGGTCTGTGTCTTGCATTAATCACGACTAGTTCGGTTTTGTCGTTGTTCATTTTGAGCATGTTTTTGGACATCCAACTGTTTATCTCAAGAATGCAAGTTTCTATCTTGGCTTTTGCAAACTCAGCCTCGTGAGCCAAGGTGGATTCAAAAGATAGATAAAGCTGAGTGTCATCGGCATAAAGATGGAAACACATGTCGTGATGACGGATGATATCAGCTAGTGGGGCTGTGTATAGTAGGAAAAGATGAGGACCGAGGACGGATCCTTGTGGGATACCATAAGGTAGATCTCTTTTGGTAGATGTAATACCATTCACACTAACAGTTTGGCTTCTGTTTGATAAATAAGAGGTGAACCAGGCAAGAACATCCCCACAAAAACCATATCTATCTGACAGACGAGAGAGCAGGATATCATGATCAATTGTATCAAACGCGGCCGATATCTATCGATACTATTAATGTTATTGATATGTGAGTAAGCAAGCTATATTAACAATGAAATAATGCAATATAACAAAATACTGAAAGAAACTATAAAGATAATACTTTAAAGATTTACCATAATTAAAATACTAATTTATTTGATAAAATACTAACAACTAAAATACCAATAATACCTACACCAATAGCACGTAATCTAATAAAGTACTAAGTTAAAATACCAAAAGTCAATCATCTAATAACTAATTGCACATTATGTAGTTTAAAATTAGGCTGAAAACTAGGTAAGCTCGTAATCAAAAAGTTTTCAAGAGATATCCCCTCACCTTAAATTTAATTTAAAGCCAGTCGAACCGCTTTTACTTATCTTAATACTTGAACATATATCATTCCATGTGCTGACGATACGATAATGAACCGATTTCTCGCCCGTTGTTGTTTGTTTTAAATTATGAAATAATGGAATAATAATAATAAAATTAATCTCATGCAATCATGTTTCTGTGCTGAATATGTGTCCCTTACAGTGGAATCAGTTGCTAAGCGATATATTCAATTGCCCGATTTTAATCAGTGAGTTGTTAACTGCGCGAGTGCTGATGTAAGATCTTCGACCAAAACGTTTCTGTCCGAGATCTCGTCATCTTCCGCCTCCCTATTTTCTATTTGCCTTTCTAACTCATCACGCAGCTGACTGATCCTACTTCTATTGAGTTTTGATGTAATTTCATCGACCCTGAAGATGTCGCTCCAGACCAACTGATCTTGCACTTCTCTCCTTTTTCTTTTTCGTAGGTCAGCCTTCTTCAAACACTCATTCTTTTCATCTTCCGTAAGCCTAAAAAACTCACTCATGTCTAGGAATCTTTCCCATTTTACATGCACTCCAAGCAATTGAAGTTCCACTTCAGGTTGTTTATGCAGCCCTATCAACCCCAAAATGTTTGCGTCTGCGTTCTCCTGGGTATTACGTTCATAAACATGTGTGTTATAGAAGTTTGCAAATGTAATGGTCATTTCAACTTCTCTGTTTTCTTCTCTCCTTATTTCTCTCATGTACTCCATTATTTCCTTAGCACAATCGATACAGGGTGAATAGTTCTGATAAACCTTAATTTTGATTGTGTTCGAACTTTTTACAAGCGAATTATTTTTAAGATATTCAATAAGCTTTTTCTCAGCATGGTCGTCAACATCATTTCTGTAGACCTGATGAGATACCCATTCGTTGTCATCTTCATCAGTACAGATAATCTTGCATGCGACTACTGTCCCACCAGCACCATGAGGCCAACCACCTGGCACTGTATACATCGAAGTTACAAGAAACTTTTTAAGAATGTCCTCCTTTCTTATTGGATTTTGCACCATTTTAAACGAGATTCTTGGGTAGTTTAGAGTTGTAATGAATATCTGTTGAATGGAGAATATCGAATTATTTATAGTTGCTCATACATGGCTCATATGGATGATCAGAAATTATAGATCACTAAATAATGCGAGAGACTGGTTGTTCAACATGATAGCTATACATGAACACCTATGACCGGTCCATGCATCTAATAGGCACCTCGAAAGCTTCGAAGTCAGTTAGCTTCCTATATCCCAATCTCTACTAAGATATTCCTTAGATTTGGTCAAAACTTTTGCTCTGACAAGGAGCGTTTTTTATCGCACTTCAATTATATTCTCAGAGGAGATTGATATGGGCATAAACAGTCCCTTTTGGAATATTGCTTCTAACTTTCAGTGATTGAAGCAAAAAATTACAAAGAATCGAAAACAGACCATAAAATTATTAAACATACCACAGTTAAAGTATCTAGAAGTTCAGCGTCTCTGACTGTGGTGATCAGTATCTTCCTTTGTTCGAACTGGGGACGCAAAGAAATGAAAGTAAAGTAAGCAGTTTGTCGGCTCGTCACTTTCGTAATTTAAACAACACTTAAAGGAAAACAGACCATACAATTATTAAAGGTACCTTAAAGTGTCTAGAAGTTCAGCGTCTCTGACTTTGACGATCAGCTAACTACTGCCTTTGTTTGAACTGGGGACGCAAAGAAATGAAAAATAATGAAAGTTGGAGAATTGCAAAATTGATAGAATTGTTATTGATTCACCGCCGCGTCCTGCTTTTCTTAGAAAATATATAATGCCTTCAAAAAATGCTTTATAAATTGATAATTTTTCTGAAGGAGACGCTCAAAAATATTGTTTTTAACAATTTGCAAACCTCTATCTGCACAACGGATGTAAGATTTGATTATATGATTGCCTGGCAGTAGAGCGATGAAAGTTTGTTTGAAAACTTTTTCTTTATTTTGAAAAACCTCTAACTTTTATCGAACTCGGAAACAAAATAAAATTAGGTTGGATCAAAGTCAAGACGGGCACAGCAAATTCATAGATTGCATTGGAATCTAATGTATTCAATTTTAAAGAAAGGAAGACAGAATAGCAGAGTTCGAGTGATGTGAATATGGTTCTCCAAACAAAATTTTCTCGGAAAAAAATCCAAGCACCTGGCGGGATTAATATTTTATCCAATAATAGTAGAGTTACTAGTTGGTTCTATCCTGTGCTACAAGTTATAGTAAGGGGGTTTCTCCGTGTTCTCCGGCTTTCCTCCCTCTGCAAAAATCAACTTCTATAAATTCCAGATTAGAATTTCAGTGGACGAATAGCTACTTTGTAGAAATGCTAGTACTAGATCACATTTTTTGTTATTATCAAGTAAAGAAGGAAAAGATAAAAACTGTAGCACCTACAGTAGGTCAAAGTGCGCATGCTCATTAAAACCGCTAATACAAAAACAAAAGTGTGATCCAAACATTTTTTTATTTTATTTTATTTATAATGATATTTTAACAGGATGCTCCTTCACTTTAGTGATTTTCAAGAAGGTCCTGTAAAATTAATTTTTATGCGTCGTATAATGGAGTTAAAAAGTAGATGGCAAATTATCGATACAAAAATATTATGAGAAAAATTACAATTATGCAAAAAACGTAAAATTCAAATAACATACTTCAAAGAGTTCATCTCCGCTTCCCCCCACCAGCGGCCATCTGCAGCAAGCTGAATTTACAACAATTAGCAAATCCTTCTTTGAACAAAAAAGTCTTCACGAAAAAATATTCAGTCAAGGCCGAATACTTGTTATTCATAAATATCTGTCGAATGGAGAATATCGACTTATCAATAGTTGCTCAGTACTGTTTTACCATGCATGCAAGTCATGATGATATGTATCATCAGAAATAGATATTAACTAAATAATGCTAGAGATCGACTAGCTATTCAACTTGCTTGACTATACTCAAACTGATAGCTATATGACCCGTTCATGCATATAGTAGTTGCATGCATTGAGAGCTTCAAGGTGAGTTAGATTCTTCAGTATCCCAATCGCTACTAAGATATTCCTTAGATTTGGTCAAAACTTTTGCTCTGACCAAGAGTGTTTTTTTATCGTACTTCAATTATATTCTCAGAGGAGATGGATATGGGTATAAAACACTCCCTTTTGGAATATTACTTCTTACTTTCAGTAATTGAAGCAAAACTTTAAAACATCAAAGGATCAAAAACAGACCATACGATTATTAAACATACCTTAAATTGTCTGGAAGTTCAGCGTCTCTGAATTTGACGATCAGCTATTAACTGCCTTTGTTCGAACTGGGGACGCAAAGAAATAAAATATATTAATTGTAAGCTATATCTTGGCTGCCATTGCCTCATTTAGGGATATACACTTGCTACTGATTCAACGCTCTTTATTCTTTTCCAAGAAAGTCAAAGTTAGATTGTGTGTCGATTCGTCAACAAAACTACGCGCGTCTAGCTATCATTAATATTGTCATACACGTATATACATGCATGCATTTAAAATGGTTATAACCATTTTAAATTGGTTGAATCAACCATTTTTAATTTGGTTAAATTTTAACCATTTTGAATTGTTAAATTTCACCAAATTAAAAATGGTTGATCCTTCCAAATTAAAATGGTTTTATAGCTTTACCAATCAAAATGGTAGAGATAACCAAATATCAATGGTTATAATAGATACTTCCTTACTTTATCAGTAATGATATAAATAATTAAAATAAGATAACAATACAAATGAAATAACGCTTAAATATTACAACAAATCATTTATTTGTTACTTTTCAAAAATGGATTAAATTGGTTGAAACAACCAATATTATTGGTTATAACCATATAAAATTGGTTGGAACTACCAAGGATAATTGGTTATTTTTTTAAACCAAAAAACAATGGGTCGTTACTACCAATTGTAATGATTTTTTTAACCCAAGATAAACTGAAACCAAGTAAAATGGGTCGTTACTACCAATTGTAAAAGGTTTGCTACAACAAACCATTCGCCTATTATTTCGAGCAAGTGATTTCAGATTTAGCTACCTATTTGTGAATGAGATATCAAGTTCCAACTTAGCTTCTATATATATCATAATTTTAGAAACATTTATCAGAAGGGATGTTGATGAGTCATTAGTTAATCAAGGGGTCTTTCTTGCAAAAAGCATAAATTTCATGTGTTACTATATTTGTATTAAATGAAGTTTGTATTATAGGATATCTGGCATTGCAATAAAAGTCAAACAAGCAATATTATTTGTAGTATTTTCCTGTATAACTATATTGATTTTACTGGTATTAACATATGGTTATTATGACCAAATATGTAAATGGTTGTTTTAACATCATGGTGATTACCATTACTAAATGGTTGAAATAAACATACTTTTTAAACCAAACAAATTGTTTACCTCAGATCCACCCCCAGGTACCCTTTAAAATTGGTTGAATCAACAATATATTGGGGTTGAATTTACCATTTACAATTGTTAGTTATGACCAACACAATTGGTAAATTCAACCAAAACAATTTTGGTTGAATCAACAATATATTGGGGTTGAATTTACCATTTACAATTGGTAGTTATGACCAACACAATTGGTAAATTCAACCAAAACAATTTTGGTTGAATCAACAATATATTGGGGTTGAATTTACCATTTACAATTGGTAGTTATGACCAACACAATTGGTAAATTCAACCAAAACAATTTTGGTTGAATCAACAATATATTGGGGTTGAATTTACCATTTACAATTGGTAGTTATGACCAACACAATTGGTAAATTCAACCAAAACAATTTTGGTTGAATCAACAATATATTGGGGTTGAATTTACCATTTACAATTGGTAGTTATGACCAACACAATTGGTAGTTTTAACCATGTTGTCTATTGGTTATTTTAACCAAAAGTTTTCGTGGTCAAAACAACCATTAATATTGTTTACCTCAGATCCACATTTTTAACCAATGTTAGTTTGTTGAAAGAACCAATTCATTTTTACAGTGTAGTTTTAAATAAATAACTTGTAGCTGTAGTTGTAGAACTCCCTAATGAAGTCTACAGAAGTTAGACGTAACGCATAGGAGAAAAAAAAAGTTTTACGCCTATGCACCAGTTGTGTGACTCCCCACTCCCCCGAACCTCGGGACAGGGCGGGGAATTTAACATATAGTGTTCAATTTCCGGTTTTCGGATAACGTCTGAAGAAAGGAAGGTTGGAAGGACGGATGGGCGGAAGAAGGAAGGAATTCGAAGCAAGGAAGGATGGAAGGAAGGAAACTTCTTTACAAGAAAGCCGTATGAATAAATTTCAAAATAAATCATAAAACTTTATAATATAGATATCAAATAAAAAATGTGAACATCCAATATAAGAAATATTTAAAAATCTCTTTAGATGTTGATAAAATTATGAGGTAACGAGTTCCATTGTTTCGCATCCCTATAATGTAATGACCCTTATACGGCAAGCAATGGCGGCAAGACGGTTTCTAGAGCTCCGTCCCTTGATGTTCCTTTTATTCTCTAACACTAAATCTATGTCGCTAAAGAACTCCCCATTGGTTTTCAAAGCTCATCTAGAGTTTCATAATTAGCAGTTATTCGCCGAAGGCGAAGTGATTATCGATGAATATTTACCGAGCGGCGAGTCTTCGAGCTGCGAGGTAAATATTCATCGATAATCACTGAGCCTGAGGTGAATAATTGTTTTAGTATAAATAAAAAGGTGATTATTTCAAAAAAGAAAGAAGGAAACAACATTGAAAGTGAAAATGTTTTATTTTTTAAAAGCGCGACAGCCATTTTGTCCGAAAAGGTGATTATCGGCTGATAATCCGAGATAGAAAACCAATCAGAGCGCGCGATTTTGTATAATCACCTTTGTATTTATACTAACTATCATTCAAGCTCACTAAAGCTCCCAGTCATCAAACAAACGAAGCACGGTTTTGTTATAATGGCAGCTCTAACGTTCGATGGGAATGTAATTCTACCTGCTTTCTTCGCTCTCTGTTCCGATGTTCACTCAAATCCTGGACCAGATTGTATCACTACTCAGCACTACACAAGCGAGCAGCTTCCTAGCTCTAGGAACTCTATAGATTCTGCGTCTGTGACGAATTATAATATTGCCTATAATGGGATTGCCGAAAACTACAGTCTTCTGGGCCTTTCAAGTTGTTTATACCCTGCACTAACTGGATATCAGAACTTTGAACAGTCAGATTTAATGAATTTATTTATCTGTGCTTACTAAAACACTACTACTGCTTTAGGATACGAACATCAAGATTTATTCGATTTATTTACCCGTGCTAATGTGAATATTCAAAACTTTTCTTCAAGCTACTCACTAGATTCGCTGGGTTTGAATATTAATTCCGTTTCTATCCGTTTCTATCTGTCTGCTCCTTTTGTGAAAAGCATCGAGACTTTTGTTAGATGCGATTTAAGAACTCTACATTATTATTTTTTACCATAACTGTGAAGTTTCTCGCGCGCTGATTGGTCGAGAGCCGTGGTAAATAAGAGGACATACCGATAGAATGACGAATCGCTCGCGCACGTAGCCAGCGCGCGTTTCAAACGGTTTTTTCTTTCAAACTTTTTCTTCGTTTTTGGATCTTTTATTTGACTTTGTTATGGTAAAAAACAAATTTCCGATAGTTTTGCGTGGTATGTCCTCTTATTTACCACTATATGACGTCCAAAGCTGGTCAAAATTAGTTATGTACCCACTCGGCTACGCCTTGTGAGCACATAACATTTTGACCAAATTCTGACGTCATATCGTGGTAAATAAGAGGACATACCACTCTAAACGATCGGAAATTTGTTAAATATTACTCTACGACAACACGACCTTGCAGAAGCAGCAAATTTTCTACTAGAAACCTGGATAATTTGATTTATATCTCGTCAGTTAGTACTCCCAACCAACATTATGTTTCATCTAAAGTCAGGTTCGGTTTGTGGAATGCTTTTTCCTGTGACTTGTATCACTGATTTCTAAAACATATTTTAGAAATGTTATTATGCGATGTATAGTTTAGATTTTGAGTTTTTGATGACGTCACATGAAAGCCAGCAATTGGATCTGCCTAGACCACCTCTGGTCAAAGTCCATACAAAGTGTCGCAGAGTGCGTGACATCGACCATTATCGCTTTGCTCACAGGGAACTCGGCTTCGATACGTAGGCTTTAAAATATGTATGACATTATTAATTTATTGACGCGGGTTCCCTGTGTCTTTAGCTCAAGGAACAAGAGCGTACAAATGTCGCGTGTTTCCTGTGGTGTAAATTGAAACCTCAACGGCCGTGATCATTCTGTAACCGGATAGACCTCAACGACCATAATCATTCTGTAACCGGATAGCGGATTAACATAATAGTGTAACGCACTCGTTTAGTAACAGTCAAATAGAGAGAAGGGATGAAACTAAATCGGGTAGTCAATTAAAAACCCCTGAAAAAAGGATTTAGAAAATTCGCTTATTGACAAAACCAATACCAAACGAGGTCCTAATAAATAAACTTTACGATAGGGCATAATTTTAGCTGAAAGTAAAAACTGCTTAGGAATAAAACGGTGATTTCTAAACGCTTGCTTTAAGAGTATGTGCACCGCTAGTTGATGGGACCGCTTGGCTTCCGGATCTGTCAAATGTCCGTTCTCAAACAAAAGACGATTTTTCGATTTTTCTTTGGTTTTCTTTATCAGACACATCTGTATTTGAAATATACATCTGAATGATTCTGGATGTTGGAATATCAGCCCCTTGCTTTACTTGGAAGTTTCTTAAAAGCCTAAATTGAAATGCTGATATTAGAATTTTTTTGAAAAATCAACGGCCGAAATTCAAATCAAACCAACGGTTACTTACCATATCGTAAAATTTAAATTGTTGTTGCCAGCGAATTTCGTAGATTTCATAGGCTGGGCATTATTGGAAACATTTTCCAAGGCGTTTTCCCTACTACCAACACTCATCATTATTATACGCTAAATAGCAAATTCGATTATAAGGTGGTCCCATCAACTGACGGTGCTCATGTAACGATAAAACTGGCTTAGTTTCATCCCTTCTCTCTATTTGACTGTTACTAAACGAGTGCTTTGCTGAGGATTTGCCGTCTTGTTTTCCATTACTCAACAATCCGCCTAGGTCTGATCTATCCACAAGTGTCGATGCATACTACACTGAGCTGAATAACTTACTCGAAGAGCATATCATGCATATCATCCCATCCAAGAGAGTTTTTTGTTTTGAAAATCATTTCTCGAGTGGTTTTTAGATAAATCACAGATGGAATATCACTGGGTTCAATTGTCAATAATTTTTATGAAAAAGTGCTTGAACACCGGGCCGGCCATAAAAAATTACAACGGACTGCGATAGTTGGATTCGATAAAAAAAACAGCATTACTTCATATTACATCATTAGCCATAATGAGTATCCAACGATTCAAGTATGAATCCAGTTATTTGCATTATAGCTTTTGCAAATATTCGCAACGTTTGCCGAGAGTTCGTTGCTAAGACCTTCAGTTGATACTATAGTCTTGATACTTGATACTTTTCATCCTGTTGTATTTGTCTGAGCAAACGAGGTTAATAAGATATTTATTATAGCAAAGCATGTAATAAATTTTGATTTTCGGTCCGTACCGTAAGTTATGGACCGCAAATAGCCAATGTGCATGAGCTCGAAATTATAGCACAAAGCATGATGGGAAAGTGAGTTCTTACGCTTTTTTGACTCCTCTAAAAATTCATCTGACAATTTTTCCTTCGACATTTTTTAATTAAAAGGATTTCAGCAGACGAAAATAACAGAGTATTTTTTTCTGATAGTTCCATTGATTTGCCTGTTACATTTTTAAAGAACTCACTTTCCCAGAGTGCTTTGTGATCTTTGATGCACATTGCCTATTGACCAATCATAGCGCGTGAAATTACCTTGCCATATAATAAACGTGATTATCATTCAAATTATTTTTTCCGTCATTTTGATTGGCCGAGAGAACTGCAAATAACTGCCTACAAATAACGGTCTGCTCATGCGCATTACGGTACAAAGCCATTTTGCTGCAAATAACGGTCTGCTCATGCGCAGTAACGGTGAATTTGTCAATGGCTCGCTTCCCTGAAAAAATGTACTGACTTCTTTGTTATTGTTTGACTCATGTGCACTGCCCCTCAAAGATTAGAAAAAATGATTTGAATTCGGCATCGGCAAATAATTGCTTGCTCGCCACTAACAAATCACGATATTTTGCTCAACCTCGTCCAATAATTGCTTATTATTATAATTATAGTACACTCGACACAATTACTCGATTCTGATTGGTCTAGAGGAGTACAATTAGAGCGTTAATTGGTACTCCGTAGGAGTACTAATTTATTAAAGCGCTATGGAACCACGGTGAAAAGCGGCAAATTTCCCCAGTGAAATTCCAAAAAAATCAGTGTTTTATAGATTAAAATGCAAAAAAAATTCAGAAAACTGTTCGATACACACATAGGAAGGCCTCAAATTATGATTACTAGAAAAGTTCAAGAAGTAATAGATCATGTTTTGTAGTAGAAAGTAGTTTTTTCTTTCTAGTTTTCGCCAAACAATTTGAGTTGGAGCTTTGTATGTTCTTACCTGTTCTCTTCTTTCTCAAAAAATAAATTCAAAACCACATCTACAATATATAGAAAACCGCTAACAATAGCTTTAAAGCAAATTTCTTTCCGTTCATGCAGCAAAAAAAACAGCGAGTAGGAGGCTCGTTTCTTGTTTAAAAATAGTTAAGATCAAATCTTACCGGCAAACTGTCGAGTAGTTGTAGAGAGACGAATTCAGCTATTTATCACAAGTTAATTGATCCTAAGTTGTCAATCCATGATCCAGTCTTGAAATAATAAAATCTTCAGATAATTCACCATTCAAAGAAAATAGCAGTGAAATTCTTCAAGCTACAGGAGGGAATAATATCCAAAGCACATGGTCTGCATCACTGGCGACTCGTTTAAAGCAAGTTGTAATTCAAAACTTTTAACTTGAACGACATATTTATCGCTTTTATCCCTTTTGACGTTGTCCAGCGAACTTGTTTTAAAAGAAAGTATTTTAGAAATTGTGTTTTTGCAGTTATTAGCAAATGCTAAGAGGAAAAAAACATATTTTAGCGAACTGTAAACTCTCAACTTTCGCTTAGTTTTCACACAGTACCGTTTTCAAAGAAAAGTCGCTTCTTGATTCGCTGTTTAGCTGTCAGTACTTTCATTCAATAGTTGTAAATATGTAAACATGCATTAAAATGGCTTTTTACTTGAGTTTTTTGTAGTTCAAATCATCCATAAAATACTAATTTAAAAAGCTTTTACAATAACGTTAACTCTTTCTATGCTGTTCTTGACTTAGCTTTCTTGGCGAAGGGTCGGTTATAGCAAAGGTTGGCAATGAAGATGGGTGAATGCCTTCGCTTCGCTTTTTTTATAAAATTTTGTTGAGTGAAATATAAACAAAAAATCGCACGACCATCTCGTACAATTTGGAATCAATAGGCATTCGTAATGTTTTGAAAGTTCTTTAATTGCACTTGCCTTTACTCGGGGTCGTGCGATTTCCTATACTAATAATAATAATAATTATTATTATATTATTATAAATTATCATCATCATCATCATCATCATCATTATTATTATTATTATTATTATTATTATTATTATTATTATTATTAGCCTCGTAAACCCTATGAAATAAATGTTTATGCCTCGTATAAGTTGCACGAGAAATTTCATAATATAAAATCAACTTTAGCTGAAAATAAATTACTTCAACCAGACTATTTTTTCAGAGAATGCAGGTGTACGTCCTTTTCTATTTATCCGAATACAAATTAGAACAACTGTTGTACACTAAGACCGAAAAAATATAATCTGCATCAAAGTCAGTAATGTTATTATAGCCTAATCTTGATATATGCACATATCGTCCCAGTGTAAATTCGTGGAGTCTACAGCGTTAATTATGAACTTCTTTGCATAGCACTTCAGCTGCTCCCGTCCCGAATATACAGATCAGTATCTCGACTGCATAAGGATCGACTGATACATGATAGATTATTGGACTACAAAATCTTGGATGTACTGATTTCAGATATATTTATAAGCCTATTGGTCATGTGAACGAGTTTTGACTGCAAATTATCTCCACTTGGAAAGACCTTCGGAAGAATCGTTGGCAGCAGCATGAGCTTTGAAAAACAGATGTCTTTTCGTTAATTCTTCTAGTTTATTCTTCTCCTGGTTTAATCTTCCTTATATACGAGTGTATAGCCTGGAAAGGAAAACAGATATTTAGTGAGCAGAAGAAAAAGAACAGAAAGAAGGAAAGGAGTCAAAAGAGAAAACATATTGGTTTTCCAAGTGAACTGAGAGCTTGGAAGACAGATGTCTGTTTGTTTATCTTGCTTTTTTACACTTCCTTAACTATAGCCTGAAAACGGAACCGGACTTTAATTCATTTGAGCAAAAGAAAAAATTAGATCAAAAAGAAAAACAGGAAAAGAAAAGAAAAAAACATTGGCAAGCGCGTAAGCGAACTAACTGCTGGACCTTGGACAGTCGACCGGTGTCTTTGTAGTTCGTTCTTGCAACATCTGCCTGCCATCAACCTTCTTAAACTGTTGGTTATCGCCTAAAAGAGACGAGGCCTTAACCTGAGTAAAAGGAATAGAACGTAAGTAAGAAATAAAAAGAAAGAAAGAAAGAAAGAACATGGATGGTCTTGAGGACTGCATTCCAATTATACAGTCTCTATATATCCAATCCCAAGATGTTATCAAGTCCTTTGAAAAACATGCAATTTTAGGAATCGTGTTTAACATCATATTGACATTGACAGCATCTTTAGGGAATGGAATGATTATCGTTGCCATCTTGAGATCCCAGAACCTACAGACACCATCCTACTTGCTGATAACAAGTTTAGCCTTCACAGATCTGCTGATGGGTTTAGTATTTCATACATATTTTGCCATTGGGAGTATTTCTTTAATACATAATAATATTCTTTCATTGTGCATTACAGTTAAAGCTCTTTCCTTTACCCTTGCTTTTCCTGGCACTCTTTCTGGGATGATGGTAACATGTATCAGTATAGACAGATACTTGGCGCTAAGACTAAGACATCGATACAACATTATTGTCACCAAGAAACGAGTTCGCTTTCTGATTGTTGCTGGTTAGGTTCTTGCAATTGTTTTTGCTTCGAGTACGCAAATTTTCCCTCAATTGTACGTTCTTAAGTATATCTTGGTGTCTATATTGGCAATAGTTTTGTTGTCTGTAACATGTGTCTGCTACTTCAAATCGTTCCTAGAACTTCATCTTTACACAGTCCATCATGCAAGTCCATGCCCAACAACCAAACCCGATGGCTGGTAACTTTGATATTGTCAGATACAAGAAAACCTTAAAGACGATGCTTCTGATCTTAGCATGTATTCTTCTGTGTTTTGTTCCCATCATATGTTCAATGACAGCAGTGTCTGCACTTGGATATCGCAAAGAAACGATTGTGTCTCACGAGATATCGCTTCTTTTCCTGGCCCTCAGTTCCAGCATCAATCCTGTCATTTACCTCATCAGGTTCACAGATATTCGTATTGCGTGCAGACAAATGTTAAAGAAATTGAAATTTAGATTTTAATCACATCAAAGGGAGAAGACTCAAAGAGTGATGGTTCCAATTGGAACAGCAAGTAATGCTGATCACTGCAATGTTTGTTCATATCCTGAATTCAAGGTTATCACAAAAATTACGGTGAGACAGGCCTATCTTTCTTTAGTATTCGACTACAATCTTTTATTCTTTTTTGTTTTTGTTCCTCTCAAATATTTGGTAGGTGGACAAAAATGCACCTGAAATCGACAAGGTTTAACTAACTTTTCTATTTCCATTTCAAATTTTTTGAAACTTCGCCATAATACATGTTTTCCTCCCTCCTCAAAAATCAACTTCTAAATTCCTATTGGAATGCAGTGGAGGAAGAGCCACTCTGTGGAATCCACTGTTAGTACTCGTTTTAAAAAAATCATTTGAAAAATTAAAAGTTTGTTCTCCACAGGAAAGGAAAACTTTTGTGCGAAATAAGTTAGGATTAGCTAGGTGATTTGGCGAGTTTTGGAACGTTCATTATTGAGCTCTAGAATACTAGCACAGGCAGCCCAGTGACACTCCAAAAGCGTGTAGTTGTTATTTATAGCATTATCATTTGGCAATTTGTTCATCCCCTCCTCCAAAAACAAACAATAGTCCGTAGATTTAGACTCGACTTCCACAGGACGCCCGGACGGACGAAAGAAAAGAAGGGAGAAGAGAAGAAAGCGAGAAAGAGTAAAAGAAAGAAAGGAAGTCGAGTGCTTAAAGTGCTACTCTGATCAAATTTAGATAACTATTATTCAATTTACGTTGTTTCAACATGTGTTAAAGTACTTTACAAAAGAAGAAAACTGGCCTTTACCATTTCTTGTTAGCATATTTAGTTCGCTAGATATTCAAGTTTCAAGTTTTAATTAGGACTTTGATGACGTCATACTCTAACTCACAGTTTGGTGCAATATAGATCTTAGGATATTTCTCAGAGTATTTGATGAATCACATTCAAACTTTGCAGTAAACTTGTGTATTCAAAACATTTAACATGAAAAAGTACAACTGTGGTTGCTATGACAACTTACTGGTGTCCAGGCCCCTAACAATTTTTTTAAGCTTTACTGCACATTCCTGCGGTTTTTCTTTAACTTGAGCAAAAATTGTATAACTAAATTTTTCCCTATAACCATATCAGACATTTTCTCCAAGCTTCATTTGGAAATGTCAAAAACTTGAATTTTAAGTAACTGATTTGTATAGTAAATTTTGAAGAACAGCTAGATTGATAACGGATAAATTAACATATCTTATGTTACAGGTAAGGAATGTAATAGAATATAATACTTATTTAAGGAAATCTTAGTTATGAAAAGTTAGATCTTTACTTAAAAATTAATCTGTTAATTGACTTCCTCTTTGAATAATTGTTTTCCAATATACACTAGACAGTAAGAGATATAACAACAACTTGTTTGTGGCTGCCAATGGAGAAGTGGCAACGAGATGCTCGATGATCATACATATATATAACATATGTAGTATATGAAATGATATATGTGATCGTACTATACTGAATGGACTCAGAAAAAATTCTGAGCCCCAGATGGGAAGCGAACCCACGACCCTCCGTATGGTAGTCGGAGTATATACTATGTAGTATATGCCCCAATATTGCTGGATAGTTTTGATGTTTGAAGTCAAGCCTACGGCCCAGCAGGACAGACAGTGGGTGAAGGAGGGAGTTGGGCCTCAGCATGCACCCCATGAATGTACCACTGGGTAGAGAGGAGGGAGTGGGGTCTCCTCTCTTATAATAATAATAATAATAATAATAATGGGTTCTTATATAGCGCATTTCACATCGTCTCAATGCGCTTTACATTTTTTTAACCAGTGGAGGACTTTACCGTCTGCATATTATAGGAGGGGGTTGGGCCTCAGTATGCACCCCATGAATGTACCACTGGGTAGAGAGGAGGGAGTGGGGTCTCCTCTCTTATAGGAGGGGGTTGGGCCTCCTCTAACCTAGGTCCAAGCAGTATTGACTGGAGGCGGGGATTGGGCCTCCATAAATCGAGTCTGTGGGGGCAAAAGTGTGATGAAAGAGCACCTCATCCCCATTCCCTACTTTATTGAATAAATCTCTAACAATTATCTCTTAACAACAAGATGATATAACATTTAAAGTGATGATATACAGCTAACTATACAACAGGAACAAGTATCTGGAAGAACACCAGAGATGTGTGTCCTACAGAAAGGATTTTTTTGATATGATTTATATATAAAACTCTAGATAATTGTAACATATTAATATGTTTTTGGGCATATATCTATATATTATATGTGATAACGTTTCAGAAAATAAGCTAATAAATTGCTCCCCTCTTGTTCCATCTTGTAGTTTGAAATCATACCGTCTTTCAATGCTCTTGCACGGCAACGATCTAACAATAAAAGCGCTTCCTCCATCTGTTCGCCATTGATTAACAGTCTCGCCAAAACTTTATAACTATCAATATATTGGTCAAAAATTGAGATCTTCAATTCATTACGGCTACCAAGTGTCGTAAAGATCGCTTCAAAGCATCGTATAGCTTTTCTTAGATAAGTTCAGATCTTTGTTTAAAAAAACAATAATTGACCAATGCCACAATAGAAGTGGAATGGCAACGAATTATCAGAACAAGACTCAGCAGTAGATAGCCCTTCTTTGAAACAGCGTAAAGCCATCTCATACTGACCCATCTCCTGATACGAGTTTCCGATTTAATTTCAGTGAAACAGAATAAGCTCACAGAACGCCTGAAGTCCATCTCCTTTATTTGCTCAAGGCAATTGATTACTTTTTTATAATCATTTTTGGAATAATAAACTCTGTAAAGCCTGTAGGAAGCTCTCATTTTCTTTATTTTGTCGCCTGTCTTCACCGCTTGTGACGTGCAAGATCCTCTAAGAGATCATCTTCATAACATGTTGATACGTTTAATGATTCCTTTAGTAGGACACGTACATCAAAAGCATTTTTCATGTCAACAAAACCAACAATTTCATAAATCGCATCTATACTCAGAGATACATCATTCAACTGCCTCGAGCCAATATACTTGTCTAAGAAGATGATGTGCGTCCATCTGAGTTTTTTTTATATTCTGAAGACGCTTTCTCCCGGGAGGGGGGACTCAAGGGGTAAAGTATCGGGTATGCTCGTCGTATCTCTTAGGGGTAAAAATCAGCGATTTGGTATCTATTAGGGTCTTAAATTTGAGGTTTAGCAAATCAGCACTTTTTGGTATCTTTTAGGGTGTTGAAAAAGGAACTAGCCCATCGCATAATAACGCAATACGTATGCCTTCGAAGAATTCAGAATATTACTCAATGTAATTTAAAGTGTTTTTTAATAGTATTATTTTTGTGGTATCTCTTAGGGGTTACAAGTTGCCAAGTCACGCCATTTTGAAAAAATTTCCGGTAGGATGGGTGGTACTTGTGTCACCAGTCATACGATTACGTGGTTTGGTGTGACGTCACACATCACGTGACTTAGAACCTAATTTTAGAGGAAAGGCATGGCAATGCACATGAATTATAATTACGAACTATAGCTTGTAGTCATGTTATCAGACGACCTAATCCTTATTGTAACGAAACTTCGCTCTCACATACTTCTCATGGCCCCATCGTGCCTACATGTGGTGGACCCGCATCTGGTGGCCCCACACGCAGACGCACAAAGAAAGAAATACCAAAATCGCTGAAGCTAAGAAAAAGAAAAAGAAAGATGCCGAAGCAATTGGGGGAATAGGAATTTGTGTAAGAAAGTGTGTGTGTAGGGGGGGGGGGCTGTAACCCCCTTGCTCCCCCTCCCTCGTCCGCCACCTATGTGAAACCGTTAATTGTGCGTGACCTGGCAAGCAATTAAATTGGACTGTTACACCAGAGGTCTGGATCCCTACTCTTAGACGAATAGTTCAACAGTTTCGTTTTATCTATATACATGTTTTATTCTTATACATATTAGTATGACCTCCATCAACATTGAGGAGCATAAATTCAAGGCTATTCACATTTTCTTCGATCAAACAGCCTCAACGTCTTCTTCAAAATCATTGTGAACGCTTGATCAAACTTGTCTGATAAACAAGGGACTTTTCCCTTGACCTCCGTGGCGTAATTTTATTTGTTCCCAACACTGGGGTCAAAATGGAATCAATATCTTTTTCCGGTCATGAGGTATCATGAGACAAAATCCGTCAATCTATATGATCTCTTTCCACATCAATGTCCTTTTTTTTTAACTATAGACCTGATTCACACAAGTTGATTTCTTAGATCAAAAGGATGAGCACCTGAAAATTATAAGGAATTATCAGCCTGGTATTGGTGTACCCTGTCTAATAAAGGTGTTATGGGATTTTTCTTGTGAAAAACAACTTGTCCAGATCAACATATCTGGATGTTTTTAATAGTTTAGGACAAGAGGTCAAGAAGATATTATTGAAGAGATTCATAGAAATTCCCATGAAATTCAGGTTGTACTAATTATTTATGACAAGAAAATTCGAGGTGTTTGAGTAATTCTATATTGTTCTAGTTTCGTATAAGAAATGCCCGTTAACGACTAAATGCATGGTCATGATCCAAAATATATAAACAGCTAGATGGCCTTCATTATAGTCATCTAACCAAATATTAGTCCTTGAACTCGAGTTTATGAATAATAGCCATACCTCATAAACTTCATACATGCATTTTCACAAGCAGAATTAAGTTTCTTTGAGATTCAGAATTCAATATTGAACAAAACTGCAAATCATTACTAACAAGATACAGTGAATTCTTTCTGGTTCAACACATAACTTACATAGAGGATATTACACCTGGGCGCGAAGTGATTTTCAAAACGAGAAGATGAAATTTTCCAAGCGCCCTTGCAAAAGGGGGGGGGGGGGGGTAGGTAGGCCGGCAAAACAAAAATTGAATTGGCATATTTTCATGATGGCCCATTATTAAGGTGACTCGACCCAATAATTTTGCATGCGCACCCTCCAACTTTGAACCTCATATGCCTAAAGAGATTGATTCCAATTTTATATCCACTAAAACAAATATGTTACAAATAGACTAAACTACAAAAGAATTTTTTTCGAGGAGATCGGATTGCATCATCACGTGGTAATGACGCAGCCACACCTGTTTTAACTCTGTAGTCCTTGAACGGCTATGAAATTGAGGAAATTTCCTTCTTTAAAAAACGTCTTTAACGACGATGATTCCTATAAATTTTTAACGGTAAAAAGACTGACGAGCAAAGCACTTTCAACAAACACTCGCTAAGATGTCAAATTGAGATATGCCGTTTAAATCCAGTTTTAAACTGTTTTTTTGCTAAAACACTTTCAACTTCTTTGAACAGTTACTTTAAATATATACTTTTGATAATTTTACGTGATTTTCTAGTCTCTTTAAACATTTCTTCACTCCTTTTTTACGCTAAATTCGTTCCAAAAATCTTCAAATACTTTTTCCAACAATGACGGCTTTGTCAGTATTTCGTCGAGAAGCGAAGAGCTCGACACTAAAATGGATTCCTTGATATGATTGGTCAGAAAATGCAATGTCTCTCTTGTGATTGGTTCAAATCAAATTCATAATATTGTATATTGACTTAAGACTAAATTCTACAGCGTTTACGAAATGGATATAATTAATTAAATAATATTGCCTAATTTTACTAGAAGTGCCTTCGTGATTTATTTACATATTTATCGTCTCTGAACACAACTGAATGAACTCGAAGTCAGTTCTAATGAATAAATGGTCTGCATAACAGTATGAATCACTCATCCAGAGTGACGTCATCACCCATTAGAAAGAATGGTGCCCAGTACTTCGGTTCGCTGTAGCTGGTAGTGTTCCTCATTTCCTTCATCGCTTGTTGTAAACCTGCACTCGCACTCTTTCCATCTTTTAAACTGTGATAGAATTTTTTCATGAACTCGAGTGTTGCCTCGTCGTCAATGGCCCACAGAGACGCTATCACTGCACGAGCACCTGACGCTAGAAAGGCTCGACACATACCAACTACTCCTTCAGCTTTGATTTCACCACGTCCACTGTGACAGCAGCTTAACACGACTAACTGTGCACGTACTTGAGCCTGCTGTACTTCAGCCATGGTCAGCATGTAATCTTCTTCATCTGGGATCTTTGTCGCTCTTATCTCAGGAGAAGGTTCAAGTACGATGGTAGCTTTTGATAGCATACCATGTGCGGCAATGTGAACAATTGATACTCCTTGTTGTAGTTTCTCTAGAACGGTAGGCTTCGTAGCATCGGCTGCCACTAATGGACGTACCCCAAGTATGTGAGCAATGTCTATTGCCTCGTCTAGAGAACCAAATAGTGGCTCAATGTCCCGTTCTTCTCCATCCATCATAACTTTTCCAACCAAAGGAGATCCAATAATCAAAGGTTCGGCATTGCTGGTTCTGTCCGTTGGGAAATCTTCAAAGTGCTTTAAGGTTGCCAGTGAAGGAGCAAGTCTAATACGCTTTGTCTCTGATAAATACTTTCCCGTGCGAGGATCTCGTAAGGCGGGAAAAGGCACTTCGTATAAGGGACCTTCAGGAATAATAACAACCTCGTCTTGCTTCAACGATAGTATTCTATCACATTCTAAGATGCCAAATAGCACTTCTAAAGTAGATCCTTTGGTTTCAGCACTATTCTCATTTGATTCACCTCTTTTAGAATCGAGGTTAAGTAGTGATCGTTGACATTATCAGAACAAGACTCAGCGGTGGTAAGGCCTTCTTTCAAACAGCGTAAAGCCATGTCATTCTGACCCATCAACAGATACGATTTTACGATTTTTATGAAAGACAACAAGTTCACAGAACGCGTCATGAAGTCCATCTGCTTCCGCCACTGCTTTAAGTAAGGCATGGGTTTTTCATGATCGGTTTTAAAACCATAAAATCTGCAAAGCCTCGTGAGGGCACTTATTTCCTTTATTTCGTCGCCTGTCTTCACCGCTTGGGTAAGATCCTCCAAGAGATCATCTTCAGAACATGTTGTTACCTCTGTTAATTCCTTTACTAAGGGTACATCACAAGCATTCATCTTTTCATGTAAACCAACAACTCCATGAAGTACAGCACGCCTTATTTTCAAACGTTCTTCAGCATCTTTGTCTCCAAGCACTGTAGCCGGTGCCATCTCGATGCATTTCTTACAGTAATACACTGGATCATTGTACTGTTCCAGTGTCTGATATATGTTTGCCAGACACAAACACGCTTGTGCTTCAATCATTTTCTCGTCAGTTTCCTGTGCCATGTCGATGCATTTCTCGCTGTGATACACTGCATCATTATACTGTTCCAGTGTCTGATATATCTCTCCTAGAAACAAACACGCTCTTACAGCCACCTCCTTTTCGCTCCCAATACGGTTCACGATGTCGATGCATTGCTTGAAATTCTGAACGGCTTCATCGTATTTCTTCAAAGAGTGGTTTACCTTTCCCAAAGTAAAATATGCAATAAGGTCAAATGTTTTATTTTCCTTGTCGATGTGAACACACTTGTTACAGTTGGAAATGGCATCATCGTATTTCTCCAAGGAATAATATACCTCTCCAAGTGCGCTATAAGCAAAAGTCTCAGCATGTCTATCGCCAATGTGTATTGCAAGCTCAATACACTTCTTGTAATAGATAATTGCATTGTCGTAGTCGGAAAGAGCATTATATATCGGACCCATTAATAGGCAAGCCTGGATTTCACCACATCTGTCTTCTATTTCACTTGCTACTTCAATGCATTTTTTACCAAAGTCGGTGGCATCTTGATAGTGATTCAAGGCATGATGTGCTCTTTCTAGCTGTAAGTATGCATTCATCATAGCCTTTTGGTCGTTGGTTTTCTTGGCGCAATCAAGGAGCTTGTGCGCATACACAATAGCGTCATCATATTTCTGCATGTATTGATATGCGTCCATTATACATTCATATGCATTCATCATAGCCTCCTGATCGTTGGTTTTCATGGCGCAATCAAGGAGCTTGTGGCCATACAGAATAGCTTCCTCATATTTCTCCATGTATTGATACATTGACATTATAGCGCGACATGCCATAACCTTACATTCTGCACTATCAGTTTCCTGGCAAATTTCAAGACATCTTTTGCCGCAGTCAATAGCATCATCATAACAATCTAAAGATGCAAATGCTTTTGCCATTTCGCGATATCCATCGATTTCGTTTTCTTTGTCGCCTACATTTCGAGCGATCTCAATCCATAAGTCGTGGTACAGCTTAAAAACTTCGTTTAGCATGAAAATCAACAACAAGACTAATCTTAAAAGTCCTTTTAAAAAGTTGTAAAGCTCAAGAAAACGTTCATAAAATATTTAAAATTGAAAACTATTTGTAAAGGAAGTCCCTGATGTTTGTAGCTACAAAAACCGTCCACAGGAAGTTCGATCAGTGATCAAATAGCGTGGGTAAATGATTATATAATGCTGAATAAAGTTCAATCGTCGGCATTATTTTTTTTGACGTAAATTTGAACTCTTATTTCTCTCGGACTATAAGGATTGAAAAACTTTTGAATTGAAATTGTTATAGTTCTTTTTTTAACTTGAACATTCCCTTTCTAAACTTTAGAATATAGTCATACTCACTTGACCAATCAGCAATCAGTATTTCGATGCTTTATATCCCATAAAGAAACTAGGGTGTCAAGTGGTGGAGGCCTTGAAGCACCGGGAAAATACGGGGTTATCAATTAGTATTCTCTAAGCTAGACAGTAGTATTCCCTATATAGAGAATACTAATAAGGTCTTTTGTTTTCTTTTTGTTTCAAGGTCTTATTAGTACTCACTATATAGGAAATACTAATGCCTAACTTAGAAAATACTAATTGAATAAAACTGTATTTTCCCTGAGCTTCAAGGCTCTTTCCATTTTGACACCTTAGTATAATTACCCTATTGGATATACAGAAAATTATTCAATGTCCCCGCCCCTTCCCAAAATATTTAAGTCCTAGAGTTTTAAATCATCTCTGAAATATCGGTATTATATAGCTCAGATAGCAAATTCAATTAACGTTGTCGTCAGTAAAAAAACCTAAACATTATTTGCTTTTTTTTACCAACAAACTTCACTGTATGCTATCTAAAAATTAAGGAATATATGTCCAAGTCGTAGAATTTCCAAGCATACAGTGAGTTTCTGATGAATTATTGGCATAGGAAATCGCACGACCTCGAGTACAATTTGGAAATTAATAGGTACGAGAAGGTCGTGCGATTTTTTATTTATAGTTCACTCAACAAAGTTTTATAAAAAGTGCGAAGCGAAGGCATTCATCCATCTTCATTGCCTTTGCTATAACCGACCCTTCTCCAAGAAAGCTAATTCAAGAACAGCATAGAAAGTGTTAACGTTGCTGTAAAACCTTTTTAAATTAGTGTTTTATGTATGATTTGAACTAGAACTAAACACTCTTTAATGGCGGAATCTGTGCAAGCAATCGAGCAAGCTTGTTCAACCTCTAATTTGCATAATGATTGACGGCTAGGAAAAACCCAATCCGAGTGAAGAATTTGAAATCATTCCGCGCGGTTTTGGCTGTAACTATTTTAAAACAAAAAACGAGCCTCTACTCGCTGTGTTTTTTCGCTAAACGGAAAGAAATTTGCTTTAAAACTATTGTTAGCTGTTTTCTACATATTGTACAATTGTAGAATTTTATTTTTCGTGAAAACCACAGAAGACAACAGGTAATAAAACGAGCACATTCAAAGCTCCAACTCAAATTGTTCGGCGAAAACTAGAAAGAAAAAACGACTTTCTACTACAAAACATGATTTATTACGTCTTGAATTTTTCTAGTAATCATAATTTGAGGCCTTCCTATGTGTGTATTGAACAGTTTTCTGAAATTTTTCCATTTTAATCTATAAAACACTGATTTTTTTCGGAATTTCACTGGGGAAATTTGCCGCTTTTGGCTGTGTTTCCATAGCAACTTAATTGGTACTCCTACGGAGTACCAATTAACGCTCTAATTGTACTCCTCTAGACCAATCAGAATCGAGTAATTTTGTGGAGTGTACTATAATAACTAATGCCACGGTGAAATAAGTTTCATGATTCCGCTCTCAAATAAACTTTAGGCTTTTTTTATTATAAAAGAAGTATATTATTTCTAAAGTAAATCTTAACAGGCAGTAGCTTTAGCTTAATATATATTTCTTTGGCACTTGTACTAATTTCGCAAATTAACAGAAACGAACAGATTTTTACTATATTTGGCCCAATTATAAAAGAAACGAATTGCTTTGTGTCTTTCCCGTAAAATCGAAATATCAAATTTTGGAAGCATTTCTTTGAATCAATTCTAGACCACGACTTGCCAATATTCAGCTTTCAAACGGCAACTTATTTGCGTTCTTTGACGTATTACTAACTTAGATAAGTTTTGGGGTTTTTTTTCTTCAAAACTTGTACTTACAATTTTGTCTTGAAATTATATTGAAACTTGTCGACAGAAACCTTGGCCACTTACGTCTCTTCTTGCTGCAGTTGCAACTGACTTTGTAAATTCTCGATTAAAAAAGTCTCGGGGGACAGACCATCACATACATGCTCTTAATGAAGAGAAAATTTCATTGTATTTCTGTTATTTCAAAGCTAAAAAAATTTGTCGTATATTACTTTTTTTCAAAAATTTATTTTCTCTTTGGAGGGGAACAAAAAGAAGTAGCAAACAAATGCATACAAACAATGGTCTCGTGAGTATGACTTTATATTCTAAATCGGTTAGAGAATAAACACTCGTGATTTATGGGATTTAAGCTCCTCTCAATGAAAGAGAGTAACTCGGGTTGTTTTTTAACCTATATTTAGTCTCGAAAGTGCTAGAACAGGAAAATAAAACCATAAACAATTTCTTTTCTTTTTCTTTCTATCGTTCTTTCGTGTTGCGTTTAGTTTGATGTAATGTGTATGCGTTTTGTTTCTCGATCGACTTAAAGCCCTTGGAATCTCATATTGGAAGCCATACTGGCTCCACCTTTGACCCGTTCGTACAAAAAAGCGTTTGTTCTCAAATAATCATTTTGCTCGAAACGTTAATAAGTCATTTCAAAAACATTTTAGTACAGTATCACAATCCGTGGATATCTGGTTTGCCAAAGTTTGGCTTGAATTTATTCTGCGTTTTTGAAACATAATATTATATTTTCGTTGCTAAAACGAACTAAAGATTCGATGTTGGCGGTAAAGAATGTAGTTTTCAAAGTCAACAGCAAGATTAATCGTAAAAGACCTTTTAAAAAGTAAGAAAGCTCAAGAAAACGTTCATAAAAGATTTAAAATCTAAATTAAATGGTTTTTAAAGGAAGTCTCTGATGTTTGTAGTTACAAATACCATTCACATGAGGGCTGTTCCTTTTTAACTCACTGTGATCAAATAGCGTAGGTAAATGAATAATGCAGAATAAAAGGAAATTATCAACATTATTTTTGACTTAAATAATCGAACTGGTATTTCTCTGGTACTGAACTGAATGGATTCAAAAACTTTTGAAATGTTCATAGGCTAAAAAAATATTCGATTATTCCCTATCTAAATCCCTGTCTAATGGAACCAACCTGATGGTGATGGTTGAGCTCGACTATTTAAAATTCCAAGTCATCTTCGTCCTTACACCTTCATTCTTGAACAACCTCAGACGTATTGACTTCAAATGAAAGATTCTGTCCTCAAGCCACGGCTATCAAAACAGGAAGGATCATAAAACGAAATGAATGACAGAAAGAGAAATATTTCTTTTTCATGTACCAATGTCAGAGGATCAGGTTTCTTGTACATGCATGGCGTTGCTTTTTCTTTTCTTTCTTAAGGAATTCCTTACCTAAAACCATATGAAAAGACTTTGAATACCTTAATTTTGCATCAGTTTTGCATCACATTGCAAGATTGCAGCCTAAGAATAAGACTCTTTCAAATTCACTGCCAAAACAGCAGTGCTTATTGTTGAACAAATATGTTTTCAAATTGCATGCATAAGTTCATCGATACTATATATATACCAGATAACAGTAAACTAAATTGAAGCTTTCTAATTTAAGCAGTAGTTACCTTGTGCATGTTTTCAATCAGTCTTCACCTCCTTTCTTTGAATTGTACATTGCTGTACAACGTTCCTCATTCAAATGGAGATTTTAACCCCCATCCCCCCCTCCAGCTTTTTAGCTCTTTCCGCCGCCCTTGTTCGAGTTTGGTGGCATGCATGAGAAAATAATTGGGCTTAGAGGGGGGTGAACCACGAAAATATTGGTAAATGAGGGGGCTACCCAAAAAAAATTCTTGTATAAGAATTTTGTTACTTTCTTTAATAATATATATCAGAAATGTATTTTCTCTTCTTTTTCATAGCCAGGATGCGCAAAATTTTCATATGTTTAAAGCAAATAAGGGGGCGTTATTTCATTTATTAGTGTATGGGGATGGGGGGGGGGGGGGATGTTGGCAAAATTGGGGGTTGGGGGAAACGTTATTTTCGGAAGCTATATAGGGAGGGTTGTTACTAATTGTTTGCAGTTTTATAGGGGATTAGTCATAAACTGGACGAAATATAGGGGGTTATGATATGTTTGCCAACCACCAACTGATCTGAAATAGTAACGTAGAAATGACGTCACTAGCAAAAGATGAGAGTTAAAAAAACCTGTGAATTGAAAGAGCTGAACAAATATTTACTCAGTGTCATGATCATTTTTAAAAATATTGATTCAAATGTTTAAAAGGTATTTTAATTCAAAATCTTCACTTTTTCATATAGCAAAACACTGCCATATTTGAGGGGGAGGGGGTTATGAAAAATATATGTGTATCTTGAGGGGGGACAGGTTTAAGAATGTGTATACAATGCAAAGGGGGGATCATGCAAAATTTTAGGCATAAGCCATGAGTTACCCCGAACCACCAAAACCCCTTCCCAATAAAAAATGAATGGTCCCCAGGTCAAACCATAATAATGTAGAAAAATCTAAAGTTGGGGTGGGGGAGCTCCTTGCAAACATGCTTAGTTTCAAAAATTCATATCTTTGTCAGTTTAAGGGCAATATTTACGAAACTTTGCATTTTTACTATTTTTGATGTGACAAATTTGATAGTGAACTCCTTTTTTCGATAACTCAGATATATTATGTCACGCTAGCATGATAAGAGTCAATTATATGTTAGCTTTGACTAAAACAAATAAAATTATCCATCTCTAAAAGCAAGAAAAGTTGTTTTGGACTTTTGTGGCATAATAATGCTAACTTCGAAGTTATAACAATAATTTCTCTAAGATATGAACGATGTTTGGCCTCCCGACCTTGAGATATGCAAATTATAAAATTAAAATATAGTATTGAGAAATTTCAAAATAGCTTAGTAGTACTAAAACAAGGCTGTGATCACTGAAATCTTTTATGATGAAACAAATAACATGTAATAATAAGGGTTTCACTCATTATATATTATTTTGAGTAATAGTATTGAGGATAATGAGCAAAGACGTAGGCGTCTATACAGACTCAACGGCCTCTAGTGTCACGCAAGGATATACCTGCAAAAAGCACAAATTGGAACTTAGCTCATTTCTTAGAAACGCAATGTGCCGCAAATTTTATTCCCTAGATCTACAAAATAGCTTCTTCTCTCAAAGTAGGATGGTATTTTATAGCTTGGTTAGATGCCACAAGTGAGAAATTTGCGATCTTCTAAGTCCACTAATCTTAGTTTTTCAAGTAACGCGTTCAGTAGTCTCGATCAGTTAGGATTATTTCCCTCGTGATTTGCACATTCCAAAACAATATTGCTGTTTCTAGTCAGAAGATGCGCTAAGCTTCAGTTTAAACTAAAAAAAATAGGCTTTCATTTTCAGAAAAACCCCGGGAAAACGGACTTCGAAATCGGCGTCTTTTGACTGATTTGGGGTCGATAGACAAAAATTCGCAAACCGGCTCGAAAATAGAATTTAGAACGATTCTAAGTCCAGTTCTGTAGTGAGGATAGATATTACTTTCGATGGTAAAAATATAAGAGAAATCTATTCCTGGAACCCAGAGCCAGTGGTCCGCTGTTAGAGAGACTCCCTCTTATTGATCGATCCCTCCCTGACTTGAGTAAAGGTAATAGGATCCCAGCCCCATGTAACAAAGTTAAGAAAGGGTACCAGTGAGTACGTACCAAAACCTAGACCCCCTACGTACCCCGCATCGAGATTCAGGCGATATTGTCAGAAGATCTTGATACTTTATTTAAAGATGTCAATCAATCACAATCATGTAAGATGACCTCACACATACAATATTGGTCATAACATTGTCCAAGCAATAATTTCAAAAACAGTCCCTAATGTTTTAGAGAAAAGAGTTTTCAATGGAAATATACAGGGCTATGATACAATGAGATTCTAGTTTTCTTCAAGCGTTCATTTCATAGTTCTGCCCTCCTTCACAGGCTTTAGCAATAAACTCCATGTCATCTGAACGACTCGATCTATGGATCAAGAACATTCTCCTCACTACCAACGCTATTCTCGCTATAAACATCACCACGACAAGGCACAATAAGACGATCGCTAAGACGTTATTCTGCTTGCTTGATGCATTCCTTGCAACGATTCCGGACAGAGCGACGATCGTAGCTGGGTAGATAGTTACGGTATATCTGGCTGCTCGTTCAAAGACAGTGTTCTCGACAATGAACCATGCGATCAGCTCTACAGCGAGAATTGCCAGGATGACAGTTCCAGCCGTAGGTTTAGCAAAGTCATGCACGTAGATGAGTGCTTTGTTGATCCCCAAGAGTGATGCCACGGAGACCCATGAGCAATACAACCCCAGCCCGTTGTGGATAAGAACCTGAATGGCCCAGAAGTCAAACTTTGGGAAATTCTTGTTGACTATCCTGTCAAAGCGATAGAAACTTGTTGCAAGAGTCGCGCAGAGGAATACATAAAGAAGGGCATTTGTTACTACTTGAGCTTCCACCACAAAACGATGGCGTAGAATTACCGACGAAGTCACTGAAACTGAGCTTAGGGTGAAGAGCATGAAGAACAGCCAGTTATGGACTGGTGGTACTGATTTACGTACGATAAAGGTCAATGAATAGATGATCCATAAGCACTGCCAGGTGTAAATTACAGGCCAGATCGAAAAAGACCATCTCGCTGGCTTCACGTCAGTTGGATACATCCTCGAGATTCCACCACCAGTTTTGTTGCTTGTGCCGTAAATAAACTGCAAAGATGAAGGCCGTGTTTTGGGGTCAGACATCTTACTGATAAACAGATTGGTAGCATAGGCTAATGCAGCAAGAACGATGAAAATACAACGAACTATATGTGATGTATCCATCGCTAAACACTTGGATCAAATACTTCGCCAAGTGTATTAAAGGTTTGCGAACTCAACTTCAAACCAATTAAATACACAAAACTGTACTATAAATATTACGTAACGAAGATACTTGATATCTAAAACGTGGTCTACAACGTGAATACATTACGTAAGAATACAACAAATACTATTATAGTTAGTTTAGTTTAGAGTGCAAACAATATATCCGTGAAACATTAGTTACACTAAATAGTGCAATTTTTGTGAAAATTCTATTGTTTTCTATTGATTAATTAGCACTATTTAGTACTATTTAGTAATTTGTATTTCACGGATATTTTGTTTGCACTCTAATGAGTTCGCCACCAACGTTACAGTACATTACGATATATATATATAATGGACATGTTAGCACAATAAATCAAAATAAATAATGAGATGTGACGGGGGAAAGGAAGAGGATTCTCAGAATTATATTAATACTCAGTATAGTCACACAACGAATAATAACTTCGAAAAAAAACAGGCAGCTCAAGAACTTGTCCTGTAGTTTTACATTAGTGTAAAGCCTCTGAACGCGCAGTAATTGCAGTGAAAATATAATATATGCAAATAAGATTTTATAATCTCGAACATTGACTTGATTTCATAACGTTATCCGGAACAGTCTTACTTTCTAAAAGGGTCAAAAAGGTCAAAACTTTTACCTTTGAAATTTGTAATGTTTTTAAAGCTTTGAAAATAAAAGACCATAAAAAGTACTTGTTGTTTGTCCAATTTAGACTTTTTTATGCTTTGGCTTATTTCATATACTCGGGAAAAACTATTTTTACTGAAAAAGCCTAGTTTATGATGCATTGCTTCATTCTTTACATATTGTAAGGACTGACTTAGCATTGAAGTCAGATACATGTATGCATTTGAACAAAAGTCAAAGCTATCCAAAAATGATTTGAAGCAAAATTATAGTTCCAGAACAGTTCATGTGTTGTTTAACTAAACCAGAATTCATACCGAATTCCTTCCTTAAACCTCAATGCCGCATATTACGTAAAAGTTTTCCACACACAGCAGAAGGCCAAAAGAGATCACGTACGTGCCACGTGCAGTCTTTTAACTCCACGTGAGCCGAAACTTGTGCCAGAATTAGCCCACGTGCACTTCTGGTTTGGCCAGTTCGCTGCTAAGTGCTTACTGCCAATAGACGTCACTTCCGGTAATATCTCCGTTTTCACTGGCTTGGAGAATGTTGGAGGTTGTGTCCCGGGGGGGGGGGGGGGGGGACTCAGGGGGTAAAGTATCGGGTATGCTCGTCGGAAATTTCCAAAAATACCCCTAAAAGATACCGGAATTTTTTTCAAAAGGGCGTGGCTTGGCAAATTTTAACCCCTAAGAGATACCACCGAAATAATACTATTAAAAAATAAAAGGCTTTTGAAATGTTTTTCCTTGAGTAATATTCCGAGTTTACGCAGGCATACGTATTGCGTTATTATGCGATGGGCTAGTTCCTTTTTCAACACCCTAAAATATACCAGAAAGTGCTGATTTGCTAAACAACCTCAAATTTAAGACCCTAAAAGATACCAAATCGCTGATTTTTACCCCTAAGAGATACGACGAGCATACCCGATACTTTTTCCCCGGAGTCCCCCCCCCCCCCCCCCCGGGGGTTGTGTGTGTATCTTGTTTTCTGGTTTCATGTTGTGCAAATAGTCAGATAGAATACTTTGAGGAGTTAATTTGATGTGATTTGATTTAAGAATTGCTATAGTTGCCCCCAGTCAACCATTGTTTGCATCCCAGTCAAATCCAGAAAAGTCATGTGATTGATAGTAAGCAATTATTCTCTCTCTTACATAATATCAAACACGTTATCTGAAAAATAGATTTCGCTTTGGATTTAATGTTGACTTCTTCCACGTCTCACGAATGCTTGGGTTTTTCAGTTCGAATCCGTCGCTCGTATATGAGACCATTTTCACGTGACGTATTTAGCAGCTCAATTTGGACTCTATGAGGAGAAAACAAAACATTTTCAATCTCCTGAGAATTTAAAACCTATTTCTTTGTCCTCCAAATTGAGCTGCATTCCGACGTGCTGCAAGAGGTCTATATCATAGATTATCAGTCAGATGGGCCTAAACTCTTAGTAAATTCTTACTAAGGACTTTCTGACTCGTATAAGCAGAGTGGCGCAGTGGAAGCGTGCTGGGCCCATAACCCAGAGGTCCAAGGATCGAAACCTTGCTCTGCTAGGATAGCTTTATCCAAAAGTTAGTTATTTTTCTTATGGCTATTTTTAGCACTTCTCTGGATGGAGTTTTTTTTTATTTCAATACTTTTTTAAAGTGCATATGAAATTAATTTTTTTTGGTCATTTCTAGAAGTATGAGAGGTGCTGAATTCGATACCAATATCAAAATCGCGACTAACCGAACCAAAAGCCTTGTTTGGATATTGATTTGCCATAACCATTGCAAACAAACTCACAAGCCTTGGTCAGGGTGGACAATTTTCAATGTATAAAGCATATTTTCAAAATTAAAATAGCATAAATGTGCTATATGCCTTGAAAAAAACCCTCAACAAGCGACCAAATAATGACCATGTGACTAGGCCTTGTGACGTCATTTTGGCAATGGTTGTGGCATAACAAGATACAAAAATGGCTTTTGGTTCGCTTAATCGCAATTTTGATATTGGAATCGAAGTCAGCTCTTCTTATAAAAAGATTTTTTCATGTCATATGCATTTAAATAAAAAGTGCTTTAAATAACCATAAGAAAAATAACTAACTTTTGTAAAATGTTAACCTAGCAGAGCAAGGTTTCGATCCTTGGACCTCTGGGTTATGGGCCCAGCACGCTTCCACTGCGCCACTCTGCTTATATGAGTCAGAAAGTCTTTAGTAAGAATTTAGTCCCATCTGAATGAGAATCTATGCCAGTATCGTACAGTAAACAGCAGCAGCAGCAGCAGCAGCAGCAGCAGCAACATTAGCAGAAGTAGTAACGACGACGAAGAACATGAAGAAGAAGAAGAAGAAGAAGAAGAAGAAGGAAAAGAAGAAGAAGAAGAAAAAGAAGAAGAAGAAAAAAAGGGAGAAAAGGAAATTTCAAGGAGTGATCTGAAGGCTGTATCTGTAATTATTCGGTTATTAAGTTTTTCTCGCCTCAAATGCGGCACTTATTCGAGGGCGACGCTTATTTAAAACTTGGTCGCGACAAAGAAATATTTTCTTTTAATTTAATGCTGTATTTTCTATCGGTGCGACAATATTACGGTACTGAACTAACAGAACTTGTTTTTTGTCCCAAAGTCGGCGCTTATTCAAGTGCGGTAAGCTATATAGAGATTTTATTAATGGCTTCACTTTCCTCAAAAATAGTAATTCCATTTTAGTCAGTCCCTGAATTTGATCATTCAATGATTCTGAACTATAGTATGACTGATTAACAACAATTATGCCACCCTTCAACTGGTTAACTTAATTTTACGGTGAAATTAATGTTAATGTTATATCCACTTTATTCTAAACCTCAAACCTTAAAAGGTGCTCAACAAAAATGAGCTAAATATGATTTTGTAGCACGCAAAATTTTGTTATCAGCGAAAAATTTAAAGCTCATGATTATTTCCGAATTTTTATTCTTACTGACTTTTTTTACAGTTTCAGCCTCCCTTATATATATATTCTATCTTTTTCATTATTTTCCTTTTTTGGTTTGGTAACTTTGTTATCCACTAACATGCTTATTGTGCCCTAGCGCTAGGATTATGGATGGAATACGAATAGGACTGTAATGGATGATAGATATTCGTGGTTTTCTGATTATTGTACTATTTATTATATCTGACCCTTGCCTGTAATTCAGTTGGTCCACTGCTAGAGGCTTCAATAAACATATCTTATATCATATCATGTATTCCCCTCTAGATTAGATTTTTACTCGGCAACACGTCACATGTTAGGTCTCTCACTTAATGCAAGAATTTTTCTCCGGGTTCTATAAATTTTCTACCTCCTCCAAGCCTAACATGCTAAATAGACCATCAATGACCATCTTGAACTCTATTGTTTTAAGTAAGACATTATGGAATGCTGAGGGGGCAATTATTGGAAAATTTATAGTATGCACAGCTGTGAGGGTGTCTTTTTATATAATTCAAAGTAACCAATGAGAAACACATCTAAAAACCAATTGAATTTGCCCAGTGGTAGGCGCTGCATGGAGCGATATGTAAAACACCAAAGAGTAAAACTATTTGAGAAAGTAACCCCGCCACTATGCTTTATAAATATTTCCACGTTTACCACCTTGGCATGTCATAATTTAAGATGGCCGCCGTATTGTTAAAAAGGTCTATTCCAATAGACCTCATCGGCTTGGGTGTAATGTTGTCCCATTTCAGACCACGTGTCATTCCCCAGAGTATCATTTCATTGTTTAACGGTTGCGCATGAGAAGATACATGAATATGGATACCACTCAAACAAAGAATCTTATTCTCAAGAGAATGACACGTGGTCTGAAATGGGACAACATTACCCCAAGCCGATGAGGTCTATTCGTAGCCACTGCCCTGACTTTGACCAGCCCTGCAAGAGGCTGTTTATTTCAGGGTCCTATTTTATACTTGTGATACCAGCGACGGAGAAACAGTTTATGAAAATCAAGTAACTTAAGTAAAACACATGAATATCAGACGCACCAACGCTTCATGGTCATTTTCGTTTCCACACTGCTTTATTCCTTGCAAACATTTACGTTTAAAAAATATATAAACACAGGGAAAAGAGGTAAAGGGTGGCAAAATGTGTTGAAGCACATCGGGGGGAAATACAGACCGGCTATGGATGCATGCGTTTTGATTGGTGAAAGTGCTCCAAAACTATTTGGAAAGCCATTTAACCGTTCACATTACAGCGTGCTGAATACTGCATGTGCGGAGGACTTATTAAAAGCATGTTTTCTTATTTAATTTAGATCTTCCAGTTTGTTCATGTTCGTATTTAGAATTATCGTTTTTTTTTGTCGAGGATAAAAAAAAAACGCCTTGCAAAATAAAGTTAACTTTAAAGAAAAATTTAGCAAAATTGTTAATGAATAGCTCTCGTTCACATCTAAATATAAGTTAATAGTCAGAAACAACTGGCCTAATGAACCAAGTTAAGTTAATAAAAACACTAATGAAGAATGAGTTCGTCTTCTATTCTTTCGACGATTTCAAACTTATGAAAGTATTTTTCCTTATCAATTTTTAATAAGTAAAGAGTATTTAAACACATCATTGTTGAAGTCTTGTTACTCGAGTTGATTCAAGCCAATTCACCCTTCAAAGGAACTACAAACGGTATCGGTAAAGATGAAGAACTTTGGGCTGCTTTTTACAGTCGTTATTGTGCTAGTTTTTTCGCAGCAAGTTTCGAGTCAATCGTCTTGGCTGTGTGTGTACTCATCCGCAGCGCCTGGTTGTTCAAAACGTGAAATAGCGGTAAGCCGGCTGTGAAATGCTAAAGATTCAAAAAAATGTAGTTTGTCCAAAAACTACTTAGTTTAAGGTCTCTTTGCCAGAAATAGTTACCTTATAAATTAACTGTAGCTCTATTTATCGCGAGAAATTATAACGAGAGTTTTTTTTAGAAGCGAAAACCAGGCTAAACTAACATGTTTCATCGACTGTACCCAATCAACATGGTAATATATATTTTCTTTAAAAAAAAAAGTACGTGTATCATTGAATAGGATTTTTACCAGCCTTCAAGCACTCTTATAGCTTCCATGTACAAACATATGACAGGTGTGCTGGTGTGTCAAATTTATTTTGACGGCTTTTCATTTTTAAAGAGAAAACACCGTTGCTTTCATAGTGATTTGTAAAAGAATTTTTAGACTTTAGACCAATATACTTTATGTAAGAAAGTATACCAATAAGCCTAAATTCACTACAAGAAGAAATTTTGAAACGCGTTTTTTCTTCAGAGAAACATTACAAAATTTCACCTTCTCGAAGTGAATTTTTTTTAAATGAACTTCTCTTTCTTTAGCCATAAAAACAGCCAGAACTAAGGACAGATACTGACTTAATAACAACGCTAGCGCTTTTAATTTATATTTTAAAAGTGGGTTTTGGCCAATATTCTTCAATACAGAGACTAAGTGATAATGTTATGTTTACAAATGTTTTCTATGACTCTTTCTTAGGCCAGTTCATCGAGACAAGAAGTAGATCCGGACCAAGACATCAAACCCTCTTTAGAGATGTCTTCGCAGGAGAGACTATCGAAGTGGCGAGATTGGTTAGCCAAGAATTCGAAACGCCAAAGTTAACTGACCAAGTTCAAACGACAAAGATACGAAAACAAGCCGTTACTAGAAGATATATGATGCATGGACACAAATAAAATACAAAAATTTTTGTTTTTATGAAATAGTATAATCAACATTTTTAGTTTTGCACAAAAAACGTAGCAATAAAATTTTTTTGAAATATAACTACTGTCTCGTGTTTTGCCCATATTTCTCGGGAAAAATTGTACATTGAATATGAACTTTGTTAAGCAGGCGTGTTTGTTAAGTGTACGAACGGAAGTATTGATAGACTAACTCATTGACCGACCTGAGGAAAAAATTATCTGAAAGAGGTACAGAGGGATGGAATAAAGGACCAAATGACTCAAACGTATACTTGGGCAAATAAAACGGATGGGGAATATGTCATTAGTACATATCGTTGCCGTGTGCCATACCGTCGATTGCTTTTACCCGTTAGCTCGTGTACGAAAAACATGTTTTGTAGCGCCGGCAAACTTCAAAGGCTTCACTCAAGGACTTCCAAGATGACCAAGCGAAGAAGTATCAAGGATTTTTTGCATGAAGTATTAGAAAGTATTATATTAGACCTAGATGAATCCAGTCAGTACGATATTTGGCTGGAGAGTGTAAGTGCAAAAATTAAAAAAATTATCTTTCTAAAATTTAAGAGACGAGTTGATTTGAGTTTTTAAACGAGTTAAAACTAATTCTCAATATTATATGTCCACGTTACTAAGTCAAGAGCTTTGCTCATTAGTGACTTGATTAGAAACGATTATTATAAACGTATTGTATCAGTTAAATGGGATAAGATGATCTTTGACGAGTATCACTAGTACTAACCTTGGCTTCTAAAATACTGTTGTTGAGTCAATGAATAATTCACCGTGGATTCGCGCTGCAATTTAGCAGACAACTACTCGCATGTTCCGGCAAAGTGACCTTTAAATTTTTTACTATTACTACTACTACTACTAATAATAATAAATCTTTATCAGGGTTTTTAAAGAGATAAAGACAATGTCTTTTCGCTGGCTCTTTTTAGAACTATATCTTCAAACACAATATAAAAAATATATATTTAGCGTTTTAGTAGCTAACAACCAGGTGCTACAGATGAGAACACACAACCGCTGGACTAACCACGACGTTGATTTAGTTTGACTCGACACCTGCTGCGACAAAAACTGCTAGCACAATAACAACTCTAAACAGCAGCCTCACGTTGTTGATGATACAAACCGTTCCGCATTGTCTTAGGGATGAAGGCTTTAATCAACAACGTATTAGACCTACAATGCGAGGATTCATCTCTTGTAGCTAACAAACTTGTTAATATTCTTCATTTTTTCATTCTCCCATAAGTACATGACTTTCATGGTGATTTTTAATTTAAACCAACGATTCTTTTAAAGACTTTAATTTGAAATAAGTATCTTTAAGGAAGAAAGTTTACTGACGTCTCAAGAGAAAAGGGAAGTCATGTTTTCCTCAGAAAAATTTACAAAATTTCTACTCAAAATTAATTTCAAAATACAACAATTAAAAACAGAATGAACGGTAATTTATAATTCACATATCAAATAAGGGGGGTTTCCAATTTCCTCAGTGAGAGGAGTATGGTGTATTAAATTATATGGGAATTAACAGTCGTTCCACAAAGTGGCTGAATTCGAATTTAGAAGGTGATTTTTGAAGAGGGCAGGAGGGAGGGGGCGTCTGCAAAGAAAACCCTGTCCTTGAAAGTTAGTAAGAAAACAAAAGAGACGCCCCCTTCCTCTGGGAGGAGGGATTGTACTGTATTATATGCAGATAATGTTTTCACTCTTTTCGGTCAGTTCATACACGCATCAAGAGTTCGGCGCTGCTGCTCAATGCGCATGCTTAGGGGATTAAAAAGTGGGATGATATTTTGTATAATATGCAATTTTTCGGTATATTTGATTCAGAATTCGCTTAACGGTACGCGATCTTGAATATTTAGTGAAAATTGTGCTTGACAAGGAAGATACAACTAAAATATAGCATATTTTACAAATTTTATTCCACTTTTTAATCCCCTGAGCATGCGCTCAGAGCAGTAGCGCGGAACTCTTGATGCGTGTATTGAGGCAAGAAGATCCGAATTTGCTGCAACAATGGAAAACTCGAAACGCCAAAGCTAAATAAACAAGTTCAAACGTCAAAGATATGAAAACAAGCCGTTACTAGATCGAAGACTAATAAAGCTAGCTATATTGTTACAGTGCGAATCGCAAAACCGTGGGCACCTAGAAATATTCCAGGAATGTTCTATTGTTCTTTGGCCAATCAGAAATGACTCCTTAACCACAAGATGATGGAAAGATAAGAATAACGCTTCTGATTGGTTAAGAAACATTCTTGAAATATTTCTAGGTGCCCACGGTTTTTAGATTCGCACTGTAATTTAAAAATATAGAGAAAATATAGTAATATTGTATGAAATAGTGGAATCAACATTTTACAGTTTGAGCGTAGCAATAAAGAGTTTCGGAAAAATCTAAAAATCTTAATGAGAGTGATATTTCATTCTGTGATTTATCTAAAAACTACTCGAGAAATGATTTTCAAAACAAAGTGTGAAACGGCCGCAGGCTTTGATCAATGATACTATGCTCAGCTGCAGGTTAAACATGGGTTATATTCACACGGCCCTTCATATATGATATACCCCTTCGAAGTAAATTCAAGGTTATATGATTGATTTTTGAGAAAAGTTCCAACTCTCTAACCAATTCTTCTCGTAGAGGCTTGTCTACAGCTCGAGTTTCTTGATTTTCCGGCCGGCCACCGTAGGTCAGCGGTTTCTCTCACGAGATAACCAACATGGCGGACAAGAAAACTGAAAGAAAATTACGACCAAAGCGACGCGTAAATGAACTAAATCTAATCGTATTCTACTTGAATTTCGGCTTTATCGAATAAAGAATCCTAACACAATAAGGTTGATAATGAAGAAGCGAGGTTAATATATTGAATATATAGATGATTGGTATGCATTATTTAAAGCTTCATTAACTGTTTTTCAAAGTCACCGGTTAAGCAGCCATAATTATCGGTGAATTTTTACCCTTGAAGTAAAATATAATTATCCAGGATTATTTAGTAAAGTCTCTTTTGTCAATTAATGAGAATTTATGAGTGATTTTCTCAATTAAGCAACGAGGAAAAAGATCATACGGGGATGCTCCGCCCGCCACACGTATAGAAAAGGGGTGGAAATTTGTGAGTTTTAGTATAAATTAAAAAGGGGTAGATTTTCTCCAAAGGTATTTAAAAGGGGTACCTTTTCAGGCCAAAAGGTATAAAAAAGGGGTACCTTTTTGCTGAAATTTGGTATAGAAAAGGGTAAGGGGTCGAGAGTCCGGGCGGAGCATCCCTGTATGAAACGACCCGAAGTACCCCCCGGGTAATACTAGAAAAAAATACTAGAAAAAAATCGAGAAAAGCGGCATCTTAGTTATAGTTTTTTTTACTTAGATATTTTACTTACTTAGATATTTAATTAAATGATTTATGAGGTTGTCTCAAGACCGTTCTTTGAAGATGTATAAAAGGGTAGGCATAGATCATCGGTTGTTATTCTTATTTTAAAGGCATTCACCGAACAAGATACTCTAAGTCTCCAACATGAGTTCCAAAACAGTCTGTGTTCTACTCGTTAGCTTGGTCGTGTTAGTAATGCTTTCATCTTACGCTTCTTGTCAGGAAGAGTATCTTTGCTTGTATTCGCCTCTCACCTGCAAACGCGGGATAAAAGTAAGTACTTTTACGCCATATCATATTTTCTAGCTTCTTACTTGTTTTTCTCCCGTTTGCCATGCGAATTATAAACATGTGATGCAAGAAAAAGTATGTAAACTAAACTATGAAAACTAAATCAAACTGACCGTGAGGGAATGCTTTTCATGCGAGCGAGTTGTTTTTAAAAAGAGCTTTTCTATGATCTCTCTAATGTTTGAGAGTTTTTCACCATGGGGGTTTTCGGTTTTCGCACCTCTCGTTTATAAAAACCAATCATACGAGCTCAGCTCAGTGTTGTGCGTGAGCACTATAAAGCGTTGATAACACTTGGTATCTTTATGAAGCTTTTGGGCAACGTACGGTTATATTTCTAGATTCGATGTCTTTTTTTCGGGCCGGCTTCTCCAGTTTTCCTCCCTCCAGCTTATTTTAGTTATAGTTCCAGCAGTTCGATCTTTAGCCGCCGTGCCCTGACTTTGTTCAGCCCGGCCTGGGTTTTTTTCAGGGTTGGATATGTGAGAAAGCTGCATTGTTTGAGGGGGTCGATAAAATTTGAACTGAGGTCGTATAAAATAAAAGTTGGGCTGAATTCCTTTAGCTTGCAAACATCGCGACGTGACCTTCAAATGCAGGTGCGAACTGCATGCAGTAGCTGAGACTATTTTCACTTCTGCGAGTTTCATATTTTAGTCGTCAGGGATATTGGCTTCTTTCGGGTCAAAATGCAAGACGGACGCCAATCACCTGCATGTAAACGTGAACGTTCCATTCGAATAGGAATTTAGAAGTTGATTTTTGCGGAGGGAGGAAAACCGGATAAGCCGGAAAAAACCCTCGAAGCACAGGAGAGAACCAACAAAAAACTCTACTCACATACACGACACCCATAGCCTGTTGGGACTCGAACCCAGGTCGCTACGCCACCCGTGCTTCCCACCCGAAAAACCCTCGAAACAAGGGAAGAATCAAGAAACTCAACGTGGGACTAATCTAAACGTGCGGAGACCATAGCGGTGAGAGGCGAAAGGATTTCAATTGATAATGCCATTTATTCTTCCATTTGTTTAGAATGGAGAGTCATGGCTCGAACGCAGGATTCTGAGTCGTCGGGGAAAGTCAGCGTATGCTACCGAAAGAAAAAGAAGTAATTTTGGTAATGACCGTGAACCGATGAACCGATTCGAATGATTTTTGTGACACATGCACTACTCAAGTACAAGCAGTGCTGGACATCAACACGTTAAACCATAGTTTAAACTTATGTGAAACATTTAGGGGGCTTTCATTTATTAGTGTATGGGAGGGGGGGGGGGGGGGGCAACATCACCTGTTATCTTTTCCAAATATTACCAAACCCCCTTTCCTGGTTTTGAAAAATATCATAACCTAAATTTCGCCCAGTATAAAATTTCGCCCCATTAGCTGGCCTTTAGGGAAAGAATCTTTTCTGAACTATACTTGAATTCAAGTGTATTGTAAACTTAGTTGATAATGTGAAATGTAACGGAGATGAATATCTGATTTATCTTAAAGTATCATTGTAAGATTATTTCAAAACCAGAGCAGAAAATGAATAGATTGAATAAAGACTGAAATCAAATATTCTACGGCTCGTGTAATGTATTTTGATCAAAACCAAAAAAATACTATCAATAGTGCGCCTGCGTAACATCTGATTAGCTATCAGCAGTGCGGTTTATTCACAAATTGCACGGCACGTAGTTCAATTACCATTATTGTGCGCATGCTCAGCGTTGCATCCAAGAGATTTTGCGGTCGATGATCGTTGTATTGTGGACACAAAAATATTTTATCCATTTTCAATTTGGACGGAATTTTTTTGTTGCGTTTTCAAAGTGAAAATAAATTCACTCCATAAAAACAAAATAATATCAGTCGCAGCACTGAAGCCTCAAAGGTTAGGCGTAGTTGCAGTGCTGGAATAAAGGATTCCATTCAGTACCTTGTGTCAAAGTACTTGCTGTCAATGATCTTGTATGAAGTCGTTCTGCGAGGCCTGGGAGGGGGATTCACATACTTACATGCAGGTAGCCCACCATTAGAAAAAAAAGTGAAGAGATTGGAGACGTAAAAGGCTGAGTAAAAAGTCTAAAATCTCGGAAAAGTTGGTCATATAAAAAAGGGTATTGGTGGCGATATTCGGTATACGTGGAACTTTCCCTCGCGTAGAGCGATTTTCCATCACACAGGAATCCCGTACTTGGTAGTTTATAAGGTCTGTGTGCATTTTTAAACTTGTAAAAAGTTCTTGATAATACGAAATTTTCCACTGGTACGGGAATGGGAAACAGCAAAAGGTTTCCCAGGAGTGTTTTTGTGAGAAAATAATAATTTTTCTCCCGAATAGTAATAACTTTTATAATGTAATTTTTATCCACACGCCCTTTGAAATCCGCTTTAGTTAACGCGGCTAGCGTGTCTAAATAAAGTTTACCTTACCTTACCAATATAGACCCCTATTATTTCATGTGACTAGGCGTCAAAGGAGCTATATTTGGAGGACAAAACTAAAGAATTTCAATCTCCTGAGAATTGGGAGCTATTGTTTTGGGCTGCATTCCGATGTGCTGCAAGGGGTCTATACACGCATCAATAGTTCCGTGCTACTGCTCTAAGCGCATGCTCAGGGGATTAAAAAGTGGGATTATATTTTGTAAAATATGCAAATTTTTTTTTAACGGTACTTGATTAAAAGACATTTTTTAGTGTTCTCCTGACTTGCTTGGATCTTGTTGCTGACTGTCTACCACCCAGCAACCCCCTCCCCCCCCTGTATTTTATCAAGTCCAAACTCGACTTGGAACCATTGTTTCGTGGTCACTCAAGCAAACTCACATTCTCATTCCCAGAGCCTGCTTCATTGCCAGCCAGCGTAAGGCAACATGCAAAACACTGGCTGAAATAGCACAGGATCTGGGCCGAAAGAGAATGGTGAACTCAGGAATGGTCTATTTATAAGTTTTCAATCTGTTTGGGTTTACTGTGTCAGAATTACACAGGTAGCCCAGCGATGATTCTCCAACATCATCAAAAAACTTTTATTATTAACTCTATCTGCTTATCCATCACACAGGCAATACACCCACCAGATTACCTTGATCTTCACTTACAACTTCAAAAATCTTATTTCTCTTAAAAAACTACCATAAACAGAAGAGATTATGTTATGCTGTAGGTAGTCTCGTACGCAGTCCCTATAACTGTCACGCAATGTTCTCTCCCCAAAGAGAGTGTTGTGTGACAGCACTAATAGCGACTGCGTGGGATACTAGTTATGCTGTAGCCTTTACAAGTTAATTAAAACACAAAACAGACAGATTTAGTAATTGTAATAGACTATTAGGGTTAGTACTTCATTAGAGACTACCAATAATGGAATTGAAAATGAAGCACTAGAAACCAAGAGAAAACAAGCATCTAACATGCAAGGACCTTCTATGCAGCCTTACATGAAGTACTTCCCCTTGCAACCTGAACTATTGACTGGAATGAAAAATTGTAACTTTTCACCACCAGTAATTCATAATAAAATAATACTTTCAATAAGCCTTTCGCGAATTCACTTAAGTTGATATGGTACAAATGGGCCAAGTCTAGGCTAAACTTGATGTGTTCAAGGTTAGACTTGATGTGTTCCAGAGCTGATTCTCCTACATTGTTAACATTTACTGTATTTTATGAAGTCCAACCTCAACTTGAAGCCATTGTTTCGTGATAACGCAAGCAAATTTGCGAAAGGTCTATACTGTATTGAGCTGTTCCGTAACTTAAGATTTTTTCTCCTTTTTCCTACATTTCAAGAGTTGCTGGTCAAACTTCTTATTTCTTCAGGTGAAGTCTAATGCATTGTTGACATTTTTTTCTTTATTTTATCAGTGTTTATAAGCATTTGGATATGGAAAAAAGGCACACAAGCATCTTTTTCATTTCAGTCAATAATTCTGGTACAATCCATGAAAATCTCCTAGGGTTAACATTATATTAGTGAACCAGTTGTGATATCTTTCTGTGGCATTCTCTTCTCATCTTACCCATGATGAAGGGAAAGTCTAAAGATATCATTCAACACAAAGTAGTTAGTTGCGGCTTCATCATCTGGCATTAACACAAATGATTGGCTGAAACTATGAGGAGGATCATCATCGCTCTATTTAAAAGAAAGAAGAAAACAGAGAGAGCATTAGAGAGAGCAGAAGACAGAGTACAGAATTGATTTTTCTAAAGGAAGCAAAGGCAGTTTGGCAGTGCTAGTTTGTTAACCTGTATAGCAAACAAGCTGGAGGGGTAGGGGTGGGGACTGGGGAAGAGCGAAAGAGTAGATAGATTGAGTAGAAAAGATAATTCTCCCCCCTCCTAAATTCCCCCTCCCCCTTCCCTTCCCATCTTCCACAGTTGCTTCGCCTCCTACTCCTAGCAGGGCAAAGCTAACTTAAAGATCAAACCCTGAAACAACCTCTGGGCTGATCTAAGTCAGGGCATAGCTAACTCACAGATTGAAACCCTGACAACAACCTCTGGGCTGATCTAAGTCAGGGCACGGCTAACTCACAGCCATCGAACCCTGAAACAACCTCTGGGCTGATCTAAGTCAGGGCACAGCTAACTCACAGATAGAACCCTGAAACAACCTCTGGTCTGATCTAAGTTAGGGCATGGCTAACTCACAGCCATTGAACCCTGAAACAACCTCTGGGTTGATCAAAGTCCTAGCCAGGATCCTGTTCAAGATCCTGTAGAATCGCACAAGATCAGGAACATGAACAGGATCATTCTTACTTCTTATATAGGAATGTAATCCTGTGTAAGATCCTATGCCTACCAGGGCTCAAAATAATGGCAAGTCATGCACTAGTCAAGATGTCGGGCGTATGATATTTTATCTTATTTTGTTTTCAAATATGACCAGTCAACATGTCCGTTGAAAACATATTTCACCAATCAAGTACCAAATTTGGCCGAACATTGACCTTTGTTCGCCGTTATTTTGAGCCCTGCTTACGCAGGATTTATATTCGGATCTTATTCAGGATTCTACTCAGGATCCTGTTCCTACACAGGATCTTATTCAGGATCTTATTCCTAAGTAGGATCCTGTGTCCTATTCAGGATCCTGTGGGATCCTGTCTATAATTTGTATCAGGGAAATGTTATAGTTAACGCTATATAACTGATGTATTTATACTGTACCTTTAATTGACCAACCACAAATACTAGTACACCATTATTAGGGACTGGTTGACAGTCCACTGTAGTTAGAACATGTTGAACTTTTTGAAATGGCAATCCCTGTCAGAATTAAAAACAAAAACACAGTGTTACATGATACTATATTCAAAAATTTCAAACTTTGATTCAATTTACCCTATTCTTGGGGTGCATATTATGTAATAGAAAAAACCTACTAATGGTCTATCACCAATCGAGCCCTGTGATTGGCTGAGCTACTAGGGGTCTATTAGTGATAGACCTCTAGTAGCGAAAAGCGCCGGTTTTGAAAACCAAAAAATATATATTTAAAGCAAAATCCAAAACTTTTTGCATCCTTTTATTGGACCGATTAGTAGGTTTTTACTAAAACAATTAGTCCTCTCGCCCTCATGGCCTACGAGTCAATAGCCCATTCGGCCTTTGGCCTCATGGGCTATTGACTCGTAGCCAATTCGGACTCGAGGACTAATTGTTAAATAGCCAGTCATCATATTGGTTGATAATAACAAAGTATTCCTCATTAGCTTTTCTTGTTATATCTTTCTTTCCTTGTTAGAGCAGCTTTAACTCACACTCACTACATTTACTATTTTATGCACTAGCTGTCACAATGCTTGACTCGCATGTTGATTTTTATGGAGGGAGGAAAACCAGAGAACCTCCAGGGAGAAAAACCCTTGTGGCAAGAGAGAGAACAGCACATCAAACAAACTCAATTCACATGTGGCATCCACAGAGCTTGAACCAGTGACCCGACCCATCAGACTCACAGTGGTGAAAGATGATGCATTAGCAGCGTACACCACCCGATCAACCAACATGGTGGCTGTAACTTTGTAATTTATGTCTTCAGGAAGGTACTTTGCATTATGTGGATGCACCCCAAGAGTATTGATCAAAAATAAACATGCAAAGCTTATAAGGGCTAAGCATTTGCAATATTTGAAGCAGTATTGGATTGAGAATAACAACAATAAATACAACTTTTTTCATTTGTACATTATGACTAATGCAATGTCATAACAAAAAATAATAATTATATGAAGATTATATACTTCATGCCCATGCCAACCTGATATAATAATCTCAATCTAAGTCAGGATACCTATAAGCTTAAACTCAGCAATTTAGATGTTTTTTACTGGCAGTCTCAGTACAATAAACATATAAGCTAAAGTGATATGTACTGTAAGCTTACAAATACACTCAAAAACACAGATTTATGCCAAAAAGGTTACTACATACCACCAATTTTTGAGTTATTGCCGCAGCACCCATGAACTGCTCACTTTCAAATGTTAACATAGAATGCTCTCGCTAAAAAAGAAGCAAATCAATGTGTTAATTTTGCTGGAGAAGACGACATATTTGAAAGGCAGGGCAATGTGGACATTACATACATATAATGGTTGAAGCTGAGTTCGATTGCTATCAAAAAGTTGATAATACGCATCAGCAAATCTTTTTCCTATTGACTCAAAGTTTGGATTCATGGTTCGAGATTAATGGTGATGGTAAAAAAGAACCACTCTAGTGGCACAGAACCACATACAAGAAATATTGACTGGCAAAATGGTTAATGGACTGACCCAGTCTTACTCGATCTTGTGTGGACGGGCCGGTCTCTTTTTGGGACTGAAATATCGAGTTTTCCCGCTCTTTTCGGAGTTTCACTTCTGGATTAACATTCTCATTTCCAATTCCAATAAACAGGCAATAAATAAAGAGTATTATTCCATAGACTATTATTATTGTATCGAGAAATAAAAACAGATTCTTATTTTGTAGCTTTTGCTGTGTAAATTGGAATAAACCGAACAGCTTCCGAAGTGGTTCCGAAACATATAACCGAATTTTCTGTCGAGTGAAATCGATAATGAGAGGTTAGAAGTTATCTCAGGTTAATAAAGATAGCTGATAGCTTAAAACAATAATATAAATATTGACTTTGAGAGTAAAAGAAGGCCGAGCAATGCAAACGAAGCAAAAATATTAAATATCTGGGCTTTCCGAGACCTCACGATGAAGTTCGAACGTGTAACGAGTTCTTCGCTGACGCTGACAGTAAATATCGTGGATTCACCAAAAGTCTGACAGAAACGACAGCTGCAAAATTTTGTATTTTTTTGTTCTTCTTTTTGCTCGAAAAACAACAATTTACAATCTAAAGGAAGAATTTTCATTATGTCTGTGGCTTTTTCCTCAGAGAGGCGATCGAATCCAACCACACAGTCGGTTCAAGCGGTAAGAATATCTGTTAGATTAATTTGTGGGTATTGTAGACAGATGATGATCATGGCCTTGAATCATGGTGGTTCTATAATTTACCTAGAGGTGGACATTTTGTGTCACTGTTGGTCGCGATTGCTAAGAAATTGGTCTCATGTGAAGTGAAGAGTTAATTAAAGAGTTGCTATGTAAATGTAATTGAGTAAAAAGAGCCTGCTCTACAATCTGTGAACAGTTGGAGGGGCTAAAACAAGTCAACATTATTATCTAAAGAAACTCAGACACTCGTCTAGATTCGTTAGGTGTATTTAAATAAATGCGTAGCTGTGTTAAATGCCCCTTTACAGGTGGTTTGCGCCTTTTATTGTACTTGTACAAATATCTTTGATTATTTCTTGTAACTAAGTTATAAACTTAAAAATAAGACTTAAAATAGTAAGCTTATACATAATAATCATTACAGGTTTATAAAAGTTTTGATATCAATTTATTCATTCATTATTTAAGCTGATGTAAATGTACTTTTACTAAACTTTATAGCACATATTGAACAAACTGGTTATGTTGAATTCAAGCTCATAGCTGTGATACTTCATGTTTACTAACAAAAGCATTGCGTTAATACTGTATGTCAACCATTTTCACAAAAGCTCTTCACAAGTTGCTTTGTGTCACCTTGAAATCCATTTCTGGTTGGCACATGCATATGCATGGCACACAAAGTATCGCTTATGGCACACGAAGTATCACTATGGAAAAACAGGGTTTATAAAATGGTGAATACCATGGCTACGTGCTGATGAGATAAAATTGGGGAATAGACTACGGTCAATCAAATAAATCAGAGTACATTATTATGTGAAGCTACATGGGAACCATGAGAAGGTACATGGGAAACTGCTCTAATAACTTCTCTGTCACAACTGGATTATATTTAATTTATTACTTTCAATAACTATGAGGAACAGATGGTAAATCAGATTGGTCATATGGGATTTTCAAATTGTCATAAAGTTTATGAAAATAGAGACAGCAATGTTTCATATAATTATATTAAATTTACTATAATTCTCAATATTCTGCGAACTCAGAAATTTTCATTCAATGGCTTAATTGTCGTAAAATTGTTTTTTTTTCTGCCGTCAATCAAAACTATACTAGAAAACTGCTACAAAGCTACCTTCTATATCTTTGACTGGCGGCAGTGAAACACCAAATTCAAACAAGGAAGTTGCAACTGTGTGAGTTCACAGAATATTGAGAATCACAGTAATCTTTTAGTTTTGTTGATTGTCTTTTCTTTATTTTGAAAGCTTCTTGATGAGAATGCACAACTCATACAGGTACATATTGTATTTTTATATATTATATAAAATGTCTAGTCTCGTAGAGTGAATTTAGTGACACTGTTGAATAGATGACGTCAACTAAATTAGATAAGCTATTTACTATTTTAGCTGACGTCACATCAATTTGAATCTACAATCCGAGTAAACGGCTACTGAAATCAGGGGGAAAAACAATGATAAAATTGACTGTCTCTTCACACATTCATTGATAAAGTAAACCCTTGGATTTGTAAACATGACAGTTATAAACTTTGGCACGCATTTACTATTTTAGGTGACATCACCTAAATAGTTATTTAAGTTAGATAAATTTATCTAACTATCCAACAGTGTGACTTAAAATTCACTCTAATAATTTGCATCAATCTATAGTCTGAATAGTCGCAAGGAATATAATTTACTAGCTATAATTCCTTATTTTTTGATGACAACAGGCTATTGTGGATTATCAAAACAAAGGAAAAGCATATGAATCCACTCAGTAAGTATGGCATCACTATTAACATAACCATCATTATTTCATTTGATTTACCCTTGACTTTCATGAGGTAGCCAGGCCATCCAAGGTGAGATCTATGGGTAGACATATGCTGATGAAATTTGTTTTGGTTCATTGTTATAATTTCAATTGCAAACCAAAAATCTAATTTGGACAATCCATCAAAACAAAGTGACAAAACCTATTGTTTGTACTTATTGTACCTAAACAACATCTTTTCTATCCTCCGAGAATTGAAATTTTTTTATGCAAAAACTGTTCTCTTGTTTGGTACACCACTACGGCTGGCTTGTAATGAGTGAAAATGATCTATTAGACTGTATGACTGTGAAAGAAGGCAAAACTATGGGTTTTATTTTGTTACTTACCTTTTCTTTAGCCAATCAAAAAGCATTTTTAATAGTTTACTAGGTTGTTGATGTTATTTCGTTATTTGATTATTAATCCCAGGTATCAACAGCTGTTACATCGTAACCTTGTCTACTTGGCTACTCTTGCTGACTCGAATCAACCAAGTCAGGGCCCACAGGTACTAGATGAACTTGAGTAAATGAACGTTAACAGAATTATCTTAAGACTGCTTCCCTCCCCCAATAGGAATTTGTCATTAGTAGTATGGCTTATTTTAACTGTATTTTTCCTTAGGGTTCTTCACAGGGTGGAGGCATGCCGAAGCCACCAAGTTCAGTAACACCTCCATCTGCACATCCCCAAGGCCCACCGCCAGTGCCAGGCCAAATGATGGGGGGAGATATGGGATCTTCAGCCCTACCTCCTAACATCCCCTCATCAAGCAGTGATCAAATGAGTAACACTGGGCAGACATATCCTGGAATGGGTGCACCTGTGTCAGTTGCGGGTAACTATGGACCACCAGCTACACAATCACCACCACAACTACCGCCACAGTTACAACACCCACCCTCTTCACAACAAAATGTAAACATGGGTTATCCATCGCCTAGCAACCAGCAAGTAAGGGCACCTGGACCACCCGGTATGAGTGGGCCGATGCCGAACATGCCACAACAGTCCCCCATGGCACGGCATCCAGGTCAGATGTCTCAGCAACACATGATGACACAGGGACAGCAGAGTCAACAGCAGTATCTTATGCAACAAAGACAGCTGCAGTATAGGCAAGCAACCTCACAACAGGTATTAAATATTATAACACGCATGTAATGAAGAAATAGATAATGCGCGTGCATGTTGTGTAGTTATAAGGCATACGAAAATTGGTAGAAGACAAGAGAAGTGTTAGAAGAAGCATGACACTTAGTGGAGTGCTTCTCAACACTTCTCTACTGTTCTGCCGATCCTCAAGTGCTGTTAAATTATGACTTCACACAGCACAGCAAGCACTTTTATTTCTCTCATAAGTAAAACATAAATTAGAGTAGCCATTATTTTGGACACGAATGACGAAATAGAAAGTGCACATGCATGCTGTGTATTCTCATAATTCTTTGTTTTAAAAAACCAGGCAGCAGTACCTCCACAACAGCCAATATCATCGCCCAGTCAAGCCAACTATGGCCAACCCCAGTCCACCAACATGATGCAAGGATACCAACACCAGCAACAAAGATATAACCCTTATCGGCCACCACCACAACAGCAGACACTATCACACATGCCATACCCACAACAAGGACAGATGATGATGGGACAGTCACAGATGGGACGAGGACAGGTGCCCATGGGACAGACATCTATGGGTCCTGGAATGGGACAGGCACCCATGCAATCCCCTATGGCACATTCACCCATGGTACAGTCACCAATGGGTCAACCTCCTGTGTAGGGAGTCTTAATCTCACTGGAGAACAATGTAGTTAACTTTAATTTATATCCAACATCTATACATTACCGACATGAGCAATAGAACGTCAAATATTACCATGTGGGGCTCAAACACTTATTTTAATCCACAAAGGCCAATAGAATACATGAAACGTAGATTGACATATATTTATAAGTTAGAAAAAAGCATTAATTAATAGTCAAAGATATGAAAACACTACTTCTGCAGCCAAGGGAATGAAACCTGCAATACTATACACGACACTGTCTCAGCCTCCTCTGGATGCTACTCGTTGCGTTTCTTTATATTTCTTTCCAGATGGGTTTCCTGTGGTGATTCGAGAAGGCTGGAAGACTAAGGTGAGAGAGGCAGAGGGGAAGAAAGAGTCTCCTCTTCTCCTTACCCTTGGGACTAGTCCTGCTCGGTCAGTCAACACTCACAGGAAGCCCAGTATAGGTAAAAACAAGATGCCTAAAGAGAAGGCTACATGACAGCCTGAGAAAACAGACGTCCTAGCACAAATGCTACCCGGATCTGGGGTGCGCTACGTCATCAGTATGGAATTTTCTGGCTCGTTGCTCAGATGTTGCTTTCACGGGGGGCAAGGAGCGAATATTTAATTAAGTAATTTATAGGACATTTGTTTTCTCAGGCTACATGACACTACGCTTCCATGATAAAAAGAATGGTTAGGACTTTGAAGCAGATTAAAGTGACTTGGAATAAACATTATTTTTAGAATTAGTACTTTAAACTAAAGATTCATATTAATAGATATCCATTAGAGTGAAATAACTAAACCCGTGGAATAGATATTAGACTAATACACTTTAGTAGACCCTAATTCCAATGTAAATTTTCTTTTGTGTCTATTTGACTATTACGACCAATTTTTATTTCGCAGGTTTTATAGTGACTTCACTCTAAAAAAAAACAATTATATCTTCTGGGAGGCTTGGTAGATTCAGGTTTTTAAGGGGGGGAGGGGTGAGGGAAGTAGAAACGAAGGTAACTATTTTAGCTATGTGATTCAAGCTCTTCTCTAAGTTTTCAGATTTCTTTACTTCCAAAATGCTAAGTCTTAGATTATTTAGCAATTCTTTTGGAGATTAATATTGTTCAAATTGGTTAGGTTGTCAATCCACAAAACATTGTTTTTGTCATAAGATTTATATTTCCTCTCATTTACACCCCTTTCATGTGACGTCAAAGCAGCTTAATTCGGAAGACAAAACAAAAGAATTTCAATCTCCTGAGAATTGGAACCTATTGTTTTGCCCTCCAAATTGAGCTGCATTCTGACATGCTGAAAGGGGCCTATTGCTGAGTTTTTCGATGACAATTGATAAAAGTCTTCCAATCACTCTATCCAACATGATGAGGCATTTAAGGATTGAACCCAAAGGGCTTGATAGGAGTATAGACCCTTTCACATGACGTCAAAGCAGCTCAATTTAGAGGACAAAACAAAAGAATTTCAATCTCCTGAGACTTGGAACCTATTGTTTTTTCCTCGAAATTAATCTGCATTCCGACGTCCTGCAATGTCTATACCAATCTTTATACCAAAATATTATGCTGAAAGCCTTTTAAGGAATTAACATTCCTGCATGGTTGGTCGTTTACAAAGTATCATGAGTACTATGAAAAAGATAGGTTAGTGCTACTGGAGGGGGGGTATTGGTGTGTTTGGTAGGGTCATATGACCTGCAATAAAACAAACATTGAATAAAGCTAATGTCCCCATGATACGTGTGTGACTGGCAAGAGCTAGAAAAATCCTGGTTTATAAAATAGTCCATTTTCTTTTTGATACCGATTATTTTCTCATTTCTCATTACGAGCTGAATCTTCGCCTTCTTATGAATTTTCAGCCTTCCTGTTCGCTGTATATTGATGAAATAGAATATGTGTGCATGCTGTGTGCTTCTAAAGCATGCACCCAAACCAATCAGAAAGCGAGATTTATTAACAGTTATTTTATGATACTGAATTCGAATGAAGCACAGAAAAGGCTGTACGAATTCTTAGTCATTCTCAATAGCATGTGCATGCGAGTTGCTCATTTTGCTGTTGCCACAAAATAGGGTTTTGGTGGATGTCAATCGAAGTGTTCAATGACAAAAGAAAACACAAATTTTCCCAACAAAATTTCATGGAAATGCATTCCAGGTTGATTGATGCACGATTGATTGATTGATACACGACCACCAGTTTATTGCTGCACTCTAGCCTCTGGAAGGGTAAAGGGTACCCTGGGTTCCAGAGGCCCAAAGGATTTCTTGTCAGGTCTTGGGACCCCAGGATAGGTAAAGGGTATTGATTCATTCCCTAGAATGCCACACTTCATCTACTAAGCTTTTCATTTCACAATAATTTTATGAATCTATTTATTAAGCAGTCTGCAAATATAATTACTGGGTTACCTGTGGTAAACCAGTCATAAAATACCTTCGTTTTTTTTACTGGGTTACCTGTGGTAAACCAGTCATAAAATACCTTCGTTTTTTTTTCTTTCTGATTCCTTCGCGACAAAATGGCAAAGTTGCGCAATACTACCCAGAGGGTCATTGCGGCCTTACCCAACAGTCCTTAGTGGGCATCTGATACAGGGTTCCTGTCTATAGTCCAACAATTAGCATGTGCCAACTGTCAATCAATGTCACTACGTTGCCAACTAATTAAGAGAGGGCGGAGCTAGCGTATCACGTGACATAAATTAATGTCTACGCATGCTCTATTTCGTTGACTGCTGTAATTAAAGAGTGAGCCGAGTCAGAAATTTTAATTTATTCGTAAACAAGGATAATTCTAATCTTAAGAATTTGCATTGCTCACGGCAACTCCGCTAACTTTGATTAACTACTCGTGCTTTGACTCAGCTATCTAAAGCAGTATTATCTGTAGTACCAGTACAAAAGGTAAAAGCTAGCCGTGGCCGATATTTAATTCTTGTATTAAAGAATTTCTACGCGCTCCAAGCTAACTCAAACCGATGGGACGTCCTGACTTCATTCGAGTTTTACCGACCCGATTCTCGGATGCTATATTTAATGGTTGACTCAACAAGACTACTACAAATAAACATGAGGTACAACGAAGTTTATTTGGGCTTTCATTTTGATATTAAGAACTGAAGAGTAATGAGAAATATTGTTAAATCGAACGCATGGATTTTGACTCTCAGATCGATCTCTTATATAAAAGTCATTCAACTCGCGACTCACTCGTTAAACATTTACGAACTGTCGATTGATTTACAAATATATACGAAAATAGAAAATTGTAAGATGTAAAGCAATTCTGAGGGTAGTTTTGAGCAATTATTTGCTCGTCTTACCGTTCTAAACGAAGGATTCATGTGGTAAACAAATAATGCTGACCTCAAGCAAACATGTCTCCGTCAGCTCGCTTTGCCGACTTTCCGTCTGCGACTTAATTACGTATGATAAAACTCGGACTGGAATCGGAATTAAGGATATGGAAGTTGGACTTCACCAAAATGGGTATTTTCGATGATTTAGTTTTTGATTTAACTTTTTTTTCCAAAATGGCTTTCACTGTACATTTATAGTAGGCAGTCTCTCACTGTCTTTTGAAAAACGACGAAAAAAGAAAACGAGGGCCTCGACAGTACGATACATCAGAAACATTAAAAACCAAATTACAGTCAGCTTATTTTATAATTGATCACTCTTTTTCCACAAAGGGTGGGTCAAGGGCACCCTAGGACCCCTCCCCCTGCCCCTGCCCCTGGTCTCACCCGGTCCAGGTAACCCAGTCTACCCTGCCCGCAGGGTCTTGTTTTGACAAGGAAATATCTGATATTCTAAGTGAGAAGCAATTTTCTGATTCTCAATTATTTATCCCGATATCAATAATAACAATACTTAGTGTTTGTATCATTAAATAAAGACAAATTAATGAATCTTAATTGTACAAATATCTAGCAGACCCAAGGCATTTTTATACTCGATCCTTTTTTTTTATAGAAAAGGGGTGCTTTGATGATATGATAAATGGCAAAGTCCAAACAACCAAGTGGTTGTGATGCTATGGCAACACACCTAAACGTAGAGCCACCTTAACAAGTGTATCAAACATAACCATGGAGTGATTCACAAGGGCAGAAGGGGGAATTAAAGTCCAACGGCAGAAGAAACTAAGCATAATCCCACCACAACCCTTAACTTTATAAGCATAATCAAGTAAATAGGACAATAAATATAATCTAAAGAATACTATTGTACAGGGAATTATTTTCAATTGAAACAAAATTTGTGAAAACAAGTTACAAGTTAGAATACAAGCAGAAATCATGTGAGACAAATTCAAATAAATTATCTGTTTTATGGGATGGATCAAACTACTCTTGTAAATAGCCATGCATGTTTGACATCTTTCGTTCTTTTCCTAAGTGCACTACTCAAACACTCGCAACTACATTTCAAGACAACTGGGTTCTTTTTACTTTTATCAATCAAATTTCCAATAGTCTGAGTTAGTTTTTTTTTTGTCATGAGCCAAAAATCCAGAATTCTGGTGCTGTGCTGTTCCTGTGATTATGAAAATGAATGCTACAGCCCTTTTCATATTTCTGTGACCTAACTGTCTCTAGACGTCTGTAATTTTGGCTCCCATCAATCAAACTAGAATATGCCGAGTTCATTCCAACTGAGCGATAAAAAAATTCCAGCGACTAGGCAGCCATTTTCATATTGGAATTTCTTTATCTCTCACAATCAGAATGAAATTGGCCCGTTGAAGTTTAATGGACAAAAGCCAAAACACCAGATATCAGTTAGGTCACAGAATTATGAAAAGGTTTGTGTTGTTGAGGTGCCAGAAAGGTTTCAGTAGGATGGTTATAGTCTACATTGGATGATCAAACTACAGTTTTCAAATGATGTGATGACTATAGAGTTAGTTGCTCTGCATGTAGAGAATGTAACAAGAAAATCTCCGAGAAAATTGAATCTCAGTCTTGAAAATTAGTGGAATCTCAATGCATCTATTATTGAAGCCACACCTACATCAAAATAATTCAAACTTAGTCAAATTATTCTAAGTTGCAATTTTTTAGACAAGCCAATGCAGCTCAATTTGGAGGACAAAACAATAGGTTCCAATTCTAAGGAGATTTAAATTCTTTTGTTTTGACCTCCAAAATTAAATAGGCTGCTTTGACGTCACATGAGGGGTCTATCCTGCAATAGAACTGGTTGCGCAATTTTTGCGAGTGAAATTCCACCTTTTTTCAAGGATTTTCACAGTTTATTGAAGATGTTCAACTTCAGTTCAGGTTTGAAAGATTAAATTTCTTCAAACATTGGATACTGTTCAAAATAATCCTTACAGCATTCATTTTTATATAACATATTTTCTCATCAACTTTGGAGTTGTTTTCCTTAACCTGAGAAATAGTTTGTAGGCTAAGAGTGGCAAGTAGATCTTATTTCCAAGCTAGGCGAGTAGATGGTGTTTTCTTTATTGTGTCTATCTGACTATTACACATGAACAATTAATTTTTATAGGTGAAGAAAAAATTTCGCTGGATGAAATGATATTAAATGAAATTATTCAGGTGTTCCAGCGACAGGGAACTCTGAAAAAAATCTGAGTCCTTGATGGGAATTGGCCTTCGGTATTCTGGTTGATGCTCTACCACTGAGCTACAGGACACTTGGCTAGCAAATGGCCAATACTGGGGTTGTTTATAAATTAATCTTTATTTTACAGGATGCGTTCTAAATGTGTAATAGTTCAAAAAGACAATGGAAATATTAAGATCTTCTAACCTCTATTAGTCTACTAACTATTTTACAGCTTAAGTAAAACCACTCTAGCATAAATTATTATCTATGACAATATTGTACTAAGTTATTTACTTTTCCCTTTGAAAAGGATTGTGTCTTAGAAAATACACTGTACATGGAGAAATTGCTGAATTGAAAAACCGTTTTTCCAAAGAAAAAAACCATTGTAACTACACATTAACTGCAACAGGAGAGCTATGAAAATATTTATCTGTAACAATTAAGCAGTCAAACCACTTGGTTATTAGATGTTAGGACACTTAGAGTGCATTCTGGCTGACTTGTGTTATACTTATTAACATTCATCCTTGTTTATGCCTGTGCTGTTGCTTGATTTTGGCCTGATGTCTGGAAAAAAAAACAACATTGTCATGTCATGTGGTAATAGAAGGTAAAGAAATTATTAAGTTACTGCTATTTTCATAAACATGCAAACTAGCTGCGAGCAGCACAATCAACTTTGGTTTTTTGCTTCCGTCAATTATAAATAATCAGTTGGAACCTTTTATATTTTTGACTGGCGGCAGTGAAAAAGCAAAATTCCAACAGGCAAGTCGCTACTACAGAGTTTGCATGTTTATGAAAATAGCAGGAATATTACAAAGTTTTATTAAATAAATCTAATAAAGAACTCTCAGCCCCAGAGCCCTGTGCACATGCTGAACAAAGTGTCAGTGACTCTGTGAAACCCTCACACACAGTAACCAGTAAGACCTTATTGGTAATGCCCATGCTGGCTCCCTTAATCAACAGCTTTCCATTTTAACCAACAAAGATTTTTTATTGCTTTATAGCTCACTGCCATCATATTGAAACAAAATCGAGGATAACCCTGGGTAAATGAATCTGTAGTCAAGGAACACAACAGTATTGTACTAATTTAAAAAAGGTATATTCTAGAATTCGTAGTCTCTGGCTTTTAGGGGAGCATGCACAGTAAAATGACAGGACTCTGGGGCAGAGAGTGCTAACAGATTATGGTTAAGATATCTTTCTTACTGTTGTTCCACTTGGTAGATTCTGTTGCAGCTTTGATGCATCGGCATCCAGAGGATAATCAACCCATCCAGAATGTTCCCCACCTCGATTACTGCCACCTCTTCCTCCCCTTCCCCCACGCCAACCACGGCCTCTATATCCACCTCTGCCACCACGACCTCTACCACCACGCCCACGTCCTCTGTAGCCTCCTCTTCCCCTACGTGCTCCAAAATGACCAAATGTTTCAGTATTTAGTTTTCGTTCTTCGGCCCAGGAAGGGTGAGATCTAAAGAAGTAAATTCAAAAGACATTCTTATTGTTCATCTGATCAATACAATACAATAGACCTCTTTAACTTGGGGGGAATGTTTTACCCATTTCAGATCACTTGTCATTCCCCAAAGAATCTTATTCTCAAAGGAATGACATGTGGTCTGAAATGGGCAAAACAAATGCCAAAGCTAAATAGGTCTGTTATATATACCAATATCACATAAACGATTAGCTGTAAGAATATATCATTGGACTATTGTCAGATGTACAGGTAACTGATGAGCAATCTTACCTTCTGTTTTTATCCCTATCTTTTGCCTCGCATGAAATGGAGTCAAAAAATGAACTCCCCCTATCATAGTAACGTGTAGGTTCTGGTGAATGTGCTGCACTTGGTTCTTCTCCTTCTACTTCAACCTGCAGGGAAAAAATTAATATTTGTCTGAGCACACTAAAAGTAATCAAGGAAATAAGATGTGCAGTTACAGAAAATATCCACCTATGCCTCTGCAAAAGGAAATATCTTGTATGGCGTACATTGCTAATGTGTCGTCTTTCACTGCTGAGTGGAGTCACTGGTTCAAGCCCTGCAGACGCCACATGTGCATTGAGTTTGTTTGATTTATTGTTCTCTCTCCCTTGCCATGAGGGTCTTTCTCTGCTTTCTCCAGTTTTCCTCCCTCCGTAAAAATCAACATGTGAGTCAAGGGTAGTGTGCATAAAATAGTAAATTTATGATGATCAAAAAATGCAACAGCTTTCACTATATTCCATTTAGTAATACAGCAATACAGAAGCGCTGAAACAGGGTTTGACATTTGCACAAGTAAAATGGCAATTTAAGGTTTTTTTTTATCTACAACAGCTTTACATATCTCTTACAACCCTGTTGTAAGTATTCACATGGGGAACTGGCAAAGCTCTTGCCTGCCAGCATGAACTGGGTCACATGTCCCGTTATTGTAAAATCCATAAAAGTATCATCTTCTCTTTTGACTTATTAGGTTACTTACATCGTCATTCAGTGTTAAAGCAAGTCCAAGTTTTTTATGCCATTCTTCTTCCATTTCTTCCTTATGAAACTTGGCATTTGCACTTTCAAAATCATATTCATCTTCAAATTCTTTAGGTTTAGAATCACGTCTGGGACCTCTGTAACCACCTCTTCTTCCCTGAGGCCGACGACCTTAATGAAGAAATATTGAATCATTTAAGCTATATATTGCTACAACAGTCACAGTCGTTATAGACACTTGAATGTCATCTAAAATTGATTTAAAATTGGAAAACTGACAAGACATGAAGAAGGTGGTCAAAACAATGATCTTGAGTGAGGATCTGATGGCTTTGATAGTGGATAAGGACATTCTCCCCTCCCCCTCTTTAGCCTTGGAAATGCTGGATGCTGCATATCTGTAGTGACTTTTTCTATGACTAGCTTGGGTACAAACATCACCATATAAGGCATGATGAACAAAAGAGAACTGTACCAAAACTAAACTATAATGCACAAGTTCTCTACACGTATATCAGAAAAGGTCTATGGGGCTTTGAATTGGGGCTTTGATTTTCGTGAACACATAACACAGTTATAAATTAGCTGTGCATATGCATCACAAATTCTCTAACTCAATAATGCATACCTCTAGTTTTGTTTTCATTAGAAGATTTCCTTTCCTGTTCTGGTTTTTCTTCTGCTCTTTCTTTGGTTGTTTCGTGAGGTTTCTTATTTTCTTTTTCATAGGTTTTATCTGTAGAATTTCTCCTTGAAGATGGTTTTTTCTTGGAAGTTTGCGTAGCTTGTTGAGAAGTACTCTTGGTTTGAGTCTCTTGTGTCTTGACAATGCTTTCAGCTGACTGTGTACTTGGTGAAGGCGTGCTATTCCTAGATAGTCCTGCGCCTGGGAGTGGTGGAGTCGGATTGCGATGTAGTAGTGGTGTACCTGATATACCTACTGGTATTTGTGGTCGAATAGGAGGGCCCTGTCTGTCAGGGAATTGCTGGGGTGGTTGAAAACCAACTGGATAGCTACTGTATGGAAGACCTCCAAACGGACTGAATACCCCTGGATTTTGGTATGGGGATGCATATGGTAGACCTCCAGGGCTGCCTAATGTTGAAGACTAGTTTAGAAAAGAAAGGAAACCTTATTAGTAATGCAAATAGTATAATGCCATAGACCTTTTCAAATGGCTTCTGACAGAATGCAGAAAAAAGCTAAATTATGTCAGATTTTTTTTTGGATAAGGTGGCAAAAATTGAAAGTTATGCACTGAAAAATGCAAAATTATGTGTAGAAATTGGCAAATTCTTCAGAATAAATATGCAGGATGATGTCAAAAACCCTGAAAAAAATCTGAAGCAAAAAGAAAAACCTCCTGTAGACATGGTTGTTGTAATTGCAAAAGAACTGAAAGAATGTTGTTACATTTTACTTAGCTACCAGACCCTTTCACGGTTTTATAATAACAAGATAGCAGATATCGAGTTTCAAAATGCTATTTTGCTTCACAATTTGATCACAAAACTAGAAACAATTCATTATTTCACCAAAATCAGAAGAGGAATTTATACTACATTTTCTTCGGAATACTTTAGTTTTCTTCAGATTTTCGATGAATTATGGGTAAATTATTAAGAGGTGAATTATGCAGATTCACATTTGCACATTCTGTCAGAAACCCTGTTCTTAGCTTGTACTTAATGTTTCTCATTTCAAACCATGTGTTATTCTCTCGAGAATAAGATTCTTTGTTTGAGTTGTATCCATATCCATGTGTCTTCTTGTGCACAACCGATAAACAAAGATACGACACTCTAGAGGGAATGGCACACGGTCTAAAGAGAAAAACATTATACCAAGCCATCATGTCCATAATTTGTACGAACCCACATGATCTGCTCTTAGTGGCTTAGATATCCATAACTTAGTTGCAGTTTGCACTGGTATTGTATTGCAAAGGTTTTGGGTTTGATTCCAGTTCTAAACCTGAATTTTTTCAGGCATTTTTCAGTAGATACTAGAGACTTTCCTAACTGTCTGGCATAACGTGAAACTTGTCTAGCACTAAAGCTCAGTTGCAAAAAAATTTAGTGGAGTCCACATCATGTAACAGTACCTAGCTCAAGCATTTTAACTGGTTTAATAGGTTTTGAAAGTCTATATGATTGATGCAATAGCATTTTATAAAAAAAAACGTATGCAATCTTTAATGTGTTTGGTACTGTAGGAGCTGTTTATACAATCAATGAAGGATCATAATGAAAGCAAGCTTATGGTGTTGATAGACAAGGACTCTTGGAAACAAAAAATAAATTAACACAACAACTTACATGAAGAATTGCTGGATCTTGTTGAGGTTGTTGAGCTGGCTGTTTATCGGGAGGTTCAAAAACGTTTAAGTCTTTGATGTCTTGTCCACGAAAAACAATGTATTCGTAAATTTCTTTACGTGGAGGAATGACTTTGTCTTTACAACGGTCTTCTGTCCCGAAGGAACGTACTGGGAAGAAGCAGAGATGACACAAGACAATAAGTTAGCTTTGGGCCTGGTGGTTGTCAAGTTAGACGATGAAGAAGGGATTTAAAAAAAAAATAACTTCAGTTTTTTCATACCATTTGAAAGCGTTACGGTTGAGTCTTTCAAATCAACGGCGTATAACTTGCCTTCGTAGCGAATTAACGCTTTTGAAATCAGGCTAATTCTGCTACCTATATATGGAGTAGCACTCATATTGAGAAAAAATCTGTCCTAGCGGTTATAAGGAAGAAGGATGGCCGAAGATGGCCCAGATTCTCTACTAACTCTATCTTCTACTGAAATTATTGTCAAGATGGCAGCCAAAGCGTGCTGTGTGTTGTGGGTAATATTAGACTAGTCTGGTGACGTCATTTCTCTGGTGTGAAAACCGACGTAAAGGGATCCCAATAATATGGATTTCAGCATTCGTGTAAAAATTTGGAAAAAAAAAGAAAACCATAAGTTGGGCGTATGGGCTATAATATAATTGGTACTTATTTCATTTTCATGTCAGAAAAATGACAGAGCAGTGCCCGTGCATTCAAAGACATTTTAATGTCAAAAGACATTTTATTTCTTAAAAGAAATACTTTATCATTTTCACAACTATTTTTTTCTGGATAAGCTAGTTTCCAGATAAATAATTTTATAATATTTTGAAAAACTGTGAAGTTAGATGAGCTTTTAGCTATTTTAATAAGATTTCTTATATTATCTTTTCGTTCTTTTCCTCAGATAGACAGACAGACAAGCGAATAGACCAAGAAACAGACAGTCAGACAGGACAGACAGATAAACAAACATCAAGCTGAAAATGCACCTAGTAAAGTACCCTGGGCTCCAGAGGTTCTTATTCGCTCTCGGTGGCCAATTTTTTACTGTTTTTGTTTTTCGTTTACAAACTGGCTCTATATTCATTTATTATCGTTTTGTCGGATAGTACGAAGCTGTACAGAAACCACAGGTAGCCCAAGCTATGGTTCTGAATATATATAGAGAGAATGTATGGCAGATCAAAAAAGTTCTTTAAAATAAAATACATTTCATATTTTATTGTTTCTTTACCGGTATATCAATGTTTTATTGCATGTTTTGTGGTTTCCCGACAGTTTGGTTGCATTTTAAGGCGATTTTAGGAAATTGTATCTCCTCTCTAAAGACGAAAATCGCCTTAAAATGCAACCAAACTGTCAGGAAACCACAAAACATGCAATAAAACATTGATATACCGGTAAAGAAACAATAAAATATGAAATGTATTTTATTTTAAAGAAATTTTTTGATCTGCCATACATTCTCTCTATATATATTCAGAACCATAGCTTGGGCTACCTGTGCAGAAACACTTCGAAACGAACATAAAGTTACCAAATGAAAATTCTGAAAAGAAATTTAAAGTCTGGTTGCGTAACAATGACGTCATTGCCCGACTGCATCACATGATTTCAGATGATTTCCATATTTCAAGATCGATCGTCTTCCGCAAGATGGCGGATCCCAACCAACAAGGAGATAATCTATCACCGAATATTGAGCAAGATACCAACGAAAATGCACCATTATTGCAGAACCAAGAACGAAATGGGCCTCCGCCACCCTTTAATTCTGGATATAATGTTCAAGGTAGGAAAATTTGGTGCCAAAAGAGACGAAAACTGTCGCACTTCAAACTCGTTCGTAGATTTCGAACTTGAAGTCGTGTTCTTCGTAAACAAGAGGAAGTGATAGGAGCCTCTTAAAAAAGACTCACATAATCGTGAATTATCTATTTTATTTATTTTCAGTGATACATCGTTCCTCTTTACTCGTATACATCTGATTTACATCAAAATATCAGCGAAATTTCATAACTTTACATTGTCAAATTGTGTTGTCGTTTGTAATTAAAGCTGAAGCTTGGATTGATAAATTATAACCTTATGATAATAAATATTTAAGAGATTTTCACTCTCTGTATCTGTCACAGTGCCTGATTGTATTTGTCGTATGATATCGGGAAAAAAAATCTGTGAAAAATGTCAACATCTTAATTTAACTTACGAATTTTTGTTAGCGATCGCTTTGACAGATGTCTTTGTACAATATTGATTTTTTTACTTGGTATTGCTTTATTCAAAATTTTATTATCCTATAGCGATCGAGCAAACTGTGAATCCAATTAGTTTGTTTATTACCAGTTGTTTATTATCATTCAGATGTTACCATCAAGATGGTTTGGGTTTTCTATTACATATTATTACATATTATTACATAAGCTTATGTTTTTTAAAAATACATCAAAAGACTTTTGATTTAGGCCCCGTCCATACTAGTGCGTTTTAGTTTGAAAACGCATACGTTTTGATGCGTTTAGGCCCTCCGTCCACACTAAAACGCTGAGCGTATCATCGAAAACGCATCGATTTGAAAACGCTCTTGAAAGTGGATCAAAATGAAAACGTATTAGTGTGGACGGTTGAAAACACATCGAAATGAAAACACTCACGTCATATGTACTACGTGAGCATGCGCATATTGTCAAACTTATGTCACGTCATCGTTTTGATTGTTTTTGAGCGTATTAGTGTGGATGGTCGAAAAGGGAGCAAAACGGTAGTCTGGACGTGAATCGATCAATGCGTTTTCAGATCAAACGAAAACGGATCCAAATGAAAACGCACTAGTGTGGACGGGGCCTTATATTTCAAGTTTCTCAAAGTAATTCATGTATGGGATGGCAAAAGAACTTTGATTGATGTATGGGTAGCAGGGCTCAACATAACGGCCAGTTTTATTTTGTTTTTCAAAATCTGTTCAAAACCGTATTTGACTGGTCAAGTTCCAAATTTGGCCAGACATTGACGGTTGACCGGCTGTTATTTTGAGCCCTGGGAAAGCATGGGTTAGTGGCATAGCGGTAAAAGCACTTGTCTCTCACCAATGCGACCTGGGTTCGAGCCCCCCTGGACTCAGTGTAGTATGTGAGTAGAATTTGTTCGTTCAGATTCTCTTCTGTGCTTCAAGGGCTTTTCCGGTTTGCATCGCTCTGCAAAAATCATATTGATTATATTGTATATTATATGATTATCTTGCATTATCCATATTGTATCAGCCAGCAATTCAGTTTTCTAACTGCAAGTGGCCGAAATAAACCATATTATTATTATTATTATTATTATTATTATTATTATTATTATTATTATTATTATTATTATTATCAACTTTTAAATTCTAATTCAATCTAGAAGGGCCTAGGTGAAAATTGCTCAGTGTAACTCTAGTAACTGAAATTGAAATTGATTGGCACATTAACATTGCAATGTTGTTATTAGTAAACATGAAATATCGCTATTGTTACAATCTAATCCAATACTCAAATTTTTCGGTGCTTGCAACCTTAATAACTTACTTGTAAAATACTTGGTTTCAGATCCCATATCAAGCCCACCAAACTCACCCCCTCCTGCCTACTCTGAGGTACCTCCACCATACACCCCAACCCCAGTGGGTCCTGTTCCAGTAAATGCTGAACCATCAGTTATCTGTAGAGTGTGTCAACAAATCATTTACATCCGTGGTAGGGAACAGCAGCGAGTAGTCAAGTGTGCTAACTGCCAAGAAGCTACAGTATGTATAACTTTCAATAGACCAAGAGCCACCAAGTGGATCCTATTGAATAAACCATTATTATTTTTTTAATTATTATTATTATTATTATTGTTATTATGTGGTTTATTTAAACTTTTGTCTTACTTGACTTTTTACAGAAGATTGCGGAAATATGGCATAATTTCTAAGCAAAATTCTTAATTTCTGTACTGATAGATCAAATTGCGTACAAAGCCTACAAATTCTGTGAAATTACCATTATTATTATTATTATTATTACTTTGGGTTTTACATATGTTGTTACGGGCCAAGGGAGGTCTGCTACTAATTAACAAATTAGAAAATGTTTTTCCATGCTCTGTTCAGTAATAAACCATGCAGGAATTGACGTAAGCACGAAGGAAGTGCAAAGAGAAGTATGAGACATATGTTTCTCACACTTCTTAAGTGCTTTCGGCATTTCCTAAGTACTATATTAATTAACGGAGCACAGACAATGATTCTTGAATTTGGTGTATACCAAAGCTAAATAAACTAAATTGCACTGATGCTATTGATGAACATATCATTAAAACTACTTCTTAATCAGTTTGTCAAGTAAACAGCATTTTTACAGTCAAACTAAGAAAACCGTGAACACCTAAAATATGTCTGGAATGTTTATGTGTTTGATCACAGCGCGGTCACGCAAAGTGTTTTCCCGTTTAAAAGTTTCAAACTTCATATTTTAGTTTTATTCTCTTGAAATTAGACGTTTCTATTCGAGACAGACAGATACACGAGAGAAGGATTCAGTACAACCGTTTTTCATGGTGGTGGGAAACATCTTTTTTTAAAAGCAACGGCCTAAATATACATTCCAGACATATTTTAGGTGTTCACGGTTTTCTTAGTTTGACTGTAAACTACATGATTGTATTATTTCTTTTACAGCCAATAAAGCCTCCTCCCTCAGGGAAAAAGTATATTCGCTGCCCATGTAATGCACTCCTCACTTGTAAAGTTACTTCAACAAGAATTTCATGTCCAAGGCCAAATTGGTAAGAAAATTTACATCACAAATATAATATGTACTCAATAGACCCTTCTCCAAAATGGCAGCCACAAATTTTTAGGATTTTGAGCATATTTGTCAAAACATTTATTGATGTTTTGGCTCTTAACAATTACTGTATGTATTTATTTTTTTTAATTGTAGCAAACGAATCATAAACCTGGCTGTGAGGACTGCATCTGTCCCACTGACGACCACCACCTCTACAACGACCAGAACAAGAGGCAGATTCAGAGTGACATGTGGGCACTGTAATGAAATATTTGTGGTAAGTATATAAGGAAGTTGAACTCTATATGGTATGTATAGGAAATCAGGGGTGCATGGTTTGATGACACTGACTAAATACTACAATACAATACAATAACTTTATTTATGGAGGGATACATAATAACCATTTACAGTTTTCTAACTTACGGCCCTCAAATTAAAGATAAAATAAAATAATATAATTACAAATTATTGTTATAAGTTACAATATATTAATTAATTAATTACAAAACTACATATATATTAAATACTGGAGTACAGTATGGATAGAAAAAATAGAAGAAGATAATTTAGGATAAACAATGACAGTGTAGAGAGTAGCGACAATTAGAGCAAAGAAGGTCTTCAAGATGATCAGCAGTGGAAATGCGAGATAAGAAGAATTTGCGTAGTTTATGCTTAAGAGATGAGAGAGAAGAAGTCAACGATTTAGGCGTTAGTGGAGACGGGGGACAGACAAGGTGTTTGAAGTCAACTCCAAGGTCATTAAAGAGTTTGCCAGCACTATAGGCTAATGTCCTCTTACCAGAATCAGTGTGAGGATGTGGCAACTTCAAGTCGTGTGATGAGGCCCTAGTACGACGACTACAACTATCACGAGTGTTAGAAATAAGTTGAAAGCGATTTTTTAAGCATTTCAGAGAATGAGGGTTGAGAAGTACATTGAAGAGGACTAAAAGTTTTTTGAATTTGATAAGATCAAAGATAGGAATCCAGTTTAGGTCAGAGAAAAGAGACTAAGACAAATTTGGGTGTGCAAGGATGAACAAGACTAAATGGTTTAAAATAGTGTCTCTGATCTCATCAGAAGTTGACTGATGATGATGACGATGATTGGTGGTAGTGCTCTTGTCTATCACCTCTGGATGATGATGACAGTTGTTATGGCAACAATGTGGGGCTGGTGATGGTAGTGGTGTTGATGTTGGTAATTTAAGATAAAGATGATGACTGCTGTATGCTGCTGCTGATAACAAAGATAAAGATGATGGTGGTGAGAATGATGATGATGCCTGGTATATCATTAGTTATGATTACCATGATGATGATAATGGTTTTAAGGTAATGATGATGGTGATGACGATGATGAGAGCGATGATGATGGCAATGATGAGGATGGCGATGGCGATGACAATGATGATGGCGATGGCAATGATGATAGTGATGGCAATGATGATGGTGATGATGATCTTAGTGAAGGTATGGTGATGGCAGTGGTAATAATGAGGATGTTATTGAAGGTGATAATGGTGATTGTGAGGATGGTAATGATCAATGATGGCGATGAAGGTGACAGTGTTGATGATAGTGATGGTGATAATGATACCAGGTATTATTATTTTATAATTACCCTACTGAATCATGTGGTGTGATATTTCTTTTAGTTCCACACAACTAGCCACTTGGCAAGGTGTCCACACTGCAGGCGTGTGTGAGTATATTTTTTTATTTTATGTTACCAAGTTACAAATAATCTATATGAAAGAGGGGGTAGGCGAGTTGATTGCCGCAAAACCACACAGGAAAAAAGAAAAAAAAACCGCAATACCACACTTGACTTGAAACAGAAAACATAGAATTTGTTTTGCAGATTACCACAGCCTAAGATTGATAATAACCACAATTAATCACATAGTCTTGTAAAACCACTGCAGGTTACTGTAAAACCGCACCACAAACTTACCTCCCCCTCATGAAGATTATCCATTCAGAGATCTATGATTACCGAGTTACATTTGGGTTGGATAATTTTGAAAATGTTTTGATAAAATAACTGTTAATGCACGCAAATCTTTTCAAAATGCCAGGAAATTTTTTAGAAAGACCTGAGTTTTGTGAATGGCTATTTGTTAATGATTTATGATTTTTATAGTGCGTTGTGTATAACAGGGCTCAAAATAACAGCCTGTCAGTGTCTGGCCAAATTTGGTACTTGACCGGTCAAATACAGTTTTGAATGGACATGTTGACTGGGCATATTTCAAAAAAAAATATCAAATAAGATATCATACGCTGAATATCTTGACTAGCCTATGACTGGCCGTTATTTTGAGCCCTGTATAAGTGCACATATTGTGGTATTTTAAAAATGTTTTGAATTTCTGTTTTGTATTTTTAAAGTTCCTCTGTTGGTCCAAGTTTTGCCAAGACTCGTGCTACGATTTTTGCTGTAATTGGTTTTCTTTTCCTGGCTGCTGGAGTTGGAGTTACAGTTGGGACCTATACAATGGCCAAAGGTTCATCAGGTAAGAGATATATCTGATAAAGATTACTTACCAGAACCACTATGACAAAGTTAATTGACTTCTTTCACCTATCTACAGTACTTCATGCCAGGTTGCACATAAGGCCTCGACAAAGTTAATTAACCAATCACATTCATTTGTTTTCTCCCTTGATATGAAGCTTTCCCCCTCCCTTGCTATGATGGACTCAAAAAATGTTAAGCGGTGTTCTACATTTGCTCATGCCTATTGCCTTTTTCCAGTTAAAACTGGTTTAAAAACCTGTTTGGTTCGTCCATGATTGTGGACGGCGGTATATCAAAGAAAACGGCCTGGACCGACAGAGTCTCCCATTTTCTCTGCCAGGATTTGTCTACACGGGAGACTCTGCAAGCAGGGAATTGCTATGACCATGAGGGTTTGTTCCTGTGTATTCCAGTTTCCCTCCCCCCTCTCTCCCTCCCTCCCACCCTCCCTCCCTACCTCCCTCCACACAAAAAAACAGTTGAGGGTTGTGTGCTTAAAATAGACCTCTTCAGCTTCGGCGTAATGTTTTCCCATTTCAAACCACATATCATTCCATAGAGTATCATTTCTTTGTTTAACGGTTGCTCATGAGAAGACACATGAATATAGACTTTTATTGATGTTGTTGAATAGATGACTTATAAACGAGACTAAGCCTGTGCAAATGAGTCCATGCTCTTGGAGGACATCATCTTGACCTCGAATATGAAAAATTAAGTCCACGTTTCATGAAATCCACATTTTTTTATTTTTAATTTGTTATAAATTTATAAATTTACTATAACTTTATGATATGTAAATACTGTACCTTTGCCTTTTTGTTTCTACAGGTATATATGTAGTTTGGGTTGGAGCGTTCATCGCTGGAATATTGAATCTAATAAGGAGCTGTTACTACTGTACCATGACAGTAAGCAGCATTCAAGGAGAAGTATAAGAAAAGCATGGAAAAACTTTCTTTTATAAAGCTCTGTTACACAATAGTAAAGCTTATACTAGAATATAGACCCCTTTGAACTTTCACCTCATGTCAAAGCAGCTCAATTTGGAGAACAAAACAAAATAATTTAAATCTCCAGCAAAATGGAACCTATTGTTTTGTCCTCCAAATTGAGCTGCATTGGGACGGGCTGCAAGAAGTCTATTGTGTGCTACACTGTTCTAAGACAAGGTTCAGAATCACCAGTATTGTTGCACAGTGATATGATACACCTTTCTAGAATTTGCTTGAAAGACCACGAAAGAATCAATGGTTTTAAGTTGAACATGATGTGAACACATACATTTACTGTGGACTTGGAGCCATTGTTTTGTGGTCACTCAACCAATTCAGGAAATCACAATTATAACGACTAGTAGCTTTTGTTGCATGAGTAGAAATTAGTTACATGTTTGTCCCGAAGAAACAGGGCTCGAAATAATGGCTTGTCAACGATCAATGTCCGGCCAAATTTGGTACTTGACTGGTCAAATACGGTCTTGAACAGACATGTTGACCAGTCATATTTGAAAATATATATATAATAAAATATCATACGCCAGACATTTTGAATGGGGTATGACTGGCTGTTATTTTGAGCCCTGCCAAAGAAGACAAACTACATCATTTGTCATTGTAATACTTGTCTTCTGAAGACACAATTTCCAGTTGCAAATCAATTGAAAAGTAGTCATCCTTTTCATGAAGATCTCTCAACTATTTCCAAATACTCAATTATAACAAACAAGTTATAAATGGTTGTGGAATTAGTTCTACGTAACACTTGTATCACAATGGCACCCAAGTTTCAAGAAAGATTATAGGCTTTACTGTGTAATAACACTTTTAATTGTGCAGGCTTGCACAACATTGATTTTTATTAATTCAAATTTTATATTCCCTTTTTAATAAAGCTAGTCATACAGCATATGAAGGTAAGAGGTGTGCAAAGGTGCGACCAATAAAAATTATGGATATGTGAATTTATTATGTGTTTGCAATTCAAGTTCCAGGAAAATGTTTGCAGAGGCTATTACTATAGTAGCGTAGAGAAATAAACAAACAATATTCATAGGATAACATTAAAATGTAAAATTCATCTAGATGATGAATTTATTTTTGACACCTGCTCCTATAATTTTTGTTGGTCTCACCTTCTCGCTCTCATGGTGATTAACCTTACTGAAATTCATAAATTCATGATGGAATTTTTTTTTTCTCTCATAACATTTTTTCCAGTACATGTAGTGACCGCGTACATCAAATTCAAAAATTGTTGTCACCGACCTGACCTGGGGTTTAGAAGGTTAAATTGCCAAAGCAAAGACTTAGGGTATTCTGGGTAGCTGATATCCTGGGCATTTGGAGAATGTTTGCATACATACACATGCATGAAGATTGACAACTTTTTTGGCAACTTTTTTTGAGCTGAAAAACTGGTATTTGCATAGCATCCAGCTGAGTTGACCTTGAGAACAAACTCAAGGTCAACCAATCAGAATTGAGGATTCGACATCGTATTTTGATTAGCATTTCCCATTATTCTGCCAAGATAATTTATGAAATACAAGTTCTTCCTTCTTTAAATTAATCATAAGCGCTAGTCGAACTCATGGCGGAATTTTATTTCAATCAACAAGAAAAGTCTACATTGTATACTCGGAAAATGCTCGAAAAATGCTAACCAGAAGTAGTGACCCATAATTTCTTTCGGGGAAGTCGATCAACTCCACTGGATTAGCCCCACTACCTGTTTACCCTGAACACCTTTAGGTCTTAGTTCCTATGATTTTAATATTTTTGAGGCCAACAACAATTTTTGAATTTGGTGTAGACTAAGAATTGTGATTACCGGTAACTGAAAAGTCAATGAATGTAGTATATTTTAGCATAATTTATAACGAAACCAGCCCTACACTTAGATATTTCACATTCAATAGAAAATGATACGAGAAGGTCAATTATCCTGTTTAATTACACTGCAATATTGTTTCAATCAGGGTTCACTCAACTCCTGAAGCTCCTTGAAAAGTGCTAGAGTTTTGCAAAAAAAAAATGGTGTACATTAATTTGTGAATGCCGTTTACATCAATGACGTTGGTGCTTAGTGAAAATATGGGATCAGTGTTTTAAAAATCGTAAATTCTTCTGACAACTTCTAGAAACACTTCATTATTTCTAAGTCTAGAAATCTTTCATGAACCTTACATTTAGGGGTACCTGAATGAAATTTTGCATGATTATCTCAATTCACTAGCTTGACTTTACATAATTTCATACATCCAGGGGAAATAGAAGTGTTACTAAAACGAGTAATAGAAAATAGCTTAGCTTATTGGTTTTTATCATTTATAATCCATGTTACAGCTGTAACACTTTTGTTTGCAATATTGCAAGAAAAGTTGAATACAGTGTTTATATATAGGCATTATATTGTCACTGGAACAGTTATATGTAACTTTCAAATCTTAAAATTTTATCAGTAACATAAAACAACTTCTTTTATCATTCAAATTATATTTCCGTCATTTTGATTGGCCAAGAGAACTGCAAATAACTGCCTACAAATAACAGTCTGCTCATGCGCATTACGGTGCAAAGCCATCTTGCTGCAAATAACGGTCTGCTCATGCGAATTAACGCTGCATTTGATAATGGCTTGCTTCCCTGAAAAAAATGAGCTGACTTCTTTGTTATTGTTTAACTCATGCGCACTGTCCCTCAAGGATTAGAAAAAAATAATTTGAATGATAAAACAATTATTGAACTTGGTTATCGATATTTTGCTCAACCTCATCCAATAACTGCTTATTGCTTCCCTGGGCCTCACCTTGAATTGTTTTGTGAGTGATCACTCAACCAGAATATCAAATTTAAAGTAGCCTATTGAATTCATTTTTGTGTGTCACAAATACTGCTTCATCTTTTCTTTGACTTCTGCATTATTATAGATATTGATATAATATAACATATAAATCAAGGAATTTTTTTTACAAAACACATAATTATTACTAAAAAAACAATAGATTTAGAAAAAGAATCATGATTATATCTGACACAGATATAACTTCTTTATATAGAATGTAGTTAATAAAGTTTATCACCCAAAGGTTGTGAAATTTTTTTGGAGGGGGGGTATATGGGGTTCTTGATCCTAGTCTGTGCCTGGTCTTCCTCTGGGTTGCATCATGAACGTTTTGTGTGGATGGACAGGTGCAAAATAGCCTCCCATTATATTCACCACTTTCACATTCCCATATGGGGGGCAACAACAAGACAAAATCATTAATATTACCAGGAAGATGATTAAAAATGTGAAGAAAAAACACTTATGCATCTATGATAGATTCTATCAGGATTAACAAAAACCAGAAAGAAAGAAATTTGAACAAGTATAAGAGTAAAAGTCGTGACATTTCTTGGTAAGTCAATACATTGTCTGTAACACCAAACATTGACAATAGCAAATATACTCAGCATCTCCAAGAAAAGTTTTGAATCTTCAAATAATTTTTACTATTGTTGCCCCCAAACACGCAAAGCATTATGGGAATGTGAAAGTGGTGAATAGGATAATACCCTCTTTTTTTTCTTCTTTTTTTTTTTTTAGGATAATACCCTCATTTTTTGATACCCCCCCCCCCCCCCCCCCCCCCCTCATACAAACTAGATAGATAGATAGATAGATAGATAACTTTATTTACCCACGGTGGGTCCTTCAGGATAATTACAATAAATTATATATATATATATTTAAATACACTAAAACTAATCTAATCTAAAGCTAAAGCTAATACAATAATAGGAGAAAAGGAATAAAAGAAGTTAAAATAAAAAACCTGCTCTACCAGGACGCCGTGCAATAATAATATTAATTGTTTCAAAATGAGTGACAACGTATTTGAGATTTAAAGCTTGTCAGAGACGATGCTTGTCTTATATTTAGTGGCAGATTATTCCACGGTACCGCGCCGCTATAACTAAAACTTCTTTTAAAGTAGTCGGTATGCGGCTGCGGGACTGCTAATTTGTTTTCTGAATTTCTCAGGCTATAAGTAGTAACATCCTTCCGGTCAATAAATTTGGAGGCGAGATAGTCTGGTGTCAAACTATCCAAAGTCTTATACATGAGAATACATTTATCAATCTTGCGCTGATGGTCTAGTTTTTTCCAATTTAATGACTGAAATAATTCATCTGTGTCTACATCATAGCCCGAGAAGGTAATTATTCTTGCAGCACGGTTTTGGAGTTTCTGTAGTTTTTGAGAAAGACCTTTGTTACAGTTACCCCATACTATGCTGCAATGATTGAAATGGTGTTGTACTAAGGCATTGTACACAGTTAGGAGTATTTCACGTGGAACGAAGTACCTTATGCGTTTCATTGCGCTTATTCCAGAGGCAATTTTTTTAGATATCATAGATATATGGTTCTCCCAAGTAAGATTTTGATCTATCAGAACACCAAGTGATTTTGAGGAGAAAACCTGTTTAACTTTCTCCCCTTCTATGAGAATGTTTGGATCTTCTTTGGTGTTAGATAGCCTTTGATTCGAGCCTATTAATAAAAACTCTGTTTTAGTCATGTTAAGAGTTAACTTGTTAGCAGAGAGCCAATTATGAATATTGCATAGATCTGAACTTACACGTTCATTAATTTGACTAATGTCATTGCTAGCAAATGTTATGCTAGTATCGTCAGCATACATTCGTGGCTGAGAATAAGTCAGACATTCAGGTAAGTCATTGATATATAATAAGAATAAAAGGGGTCCTAAGATTGTTCCCTGAGGTACTCCGCACGTGACCAATGCCTTAGACGATGTGTAATTATTCAATGTACATGTCTGTGTTCTGTTATTAAGATATGAATTAAACCAACCCAAAGTGAGGCCAGTAATTCCATAATACTTTAGTTTTGATAAGAGTATATTATGGTCTACTGTATCGAAGGCCTTTTTTAAGTCTAAGAACACGACTGCATTTATATTACCGCGATCAATATTCAGTGACCAGTTATCGGTAGCCTCTAGTAGGGCGGTTACGGTTGAGTGAATTGAACGAAAACCAGATTGATAACCTGATAATAATTTATTATCATTCAGATATTCGTAAAGCTGATCATAGATTATTCGCTCAAATACTTTAGCAACTACTGGGACAATCGATATCGGTCTATAGTTTGTCATGTCGTTGCGTTTTCCTGCGTTTTTATAAAGGGGGGTAACCCTTGCGGATTTCCACTCATCGGGAAATATTCCCGTTCTAATAGATTGATTAAATAGATACGCTAATGATTCAGAGATCAGATCGGGGCATTCCCTAAGAAGTTTGGCAGATATATTATCAAGGCCAGTTGCCTTGGACTTGCAGAGTCTAGATAACAATGAAAAAACAGTTGAGCAATTAGTTTCCTTCAGTGAAAATTGCTTTTCAGTGTTAGAAAGATAACTTTTATAACAAGTGTCGACTTTTTTGATGTTTTTAGCATTTAACTAACTATGAGTTAGTTAGTTTCAAAGACTTGAGGTTGGAAGTGGAAAGCTTCTATCATTAAGGAGAGTAACCAAGATAATTCAAAAAGGGTGTAGTAACTACCCGCCCTTCACTTCACAACACCACCCTCCCACCTTCACCGTCCGACAACATATTTTTGTTTTTTAAACTGAAAATGAATCAATTATTTTTCTATTATTAAAAATTGTGGTGTTTTGCCTCCTTAATCCCCATCACCCAAAAATCTCGACCGTTCGAGTACACCACCCCTCTTCCTAGGTCCTGTCCACTACCTACCCCCTCCCCCAAGGGTATCTAGATTGTTGGGAATGGTCGTCCGCAATGATTGCGGTCAGCGTAATGCAACCACAGGGAGCCCAATTTAGATAAAATCATAACCGAAATAAGAATATATGTGAGAAAGGAAAGGGTGCGCAAAAGCAATATTATATTGTATTATTGCTTGATTCATCTATTCGCTGGTTGTAATCTTATGGCTTTAGATACAAAAGTTTTTTTTTCGGATTTTGTAATCTGTCTCAATTGGGCTGCCTGTGGTTAGAACAAAGCATTCGCAGAGAGTCAGTTGTTTTTAACATCCAGGTCCAGAATATGACATCGTTCTCACCAAGTACCTTAGAAAAAAAACTCAATGATCTCTCCAATACACAACAGAGCGTCCAAACACTATCTTTATGGCTAATACACCACAGAAAACACGCTAAGGCCGTAGTACAAACTTGGAATAAAGAAGTCCACAGAGGTAAGTACACCAGTAATGTTGATTTTCCTTGACTAAATTTCATTATGGACGAGTTTTTTGTCTTTAAATACATTTATTTTATTCGTTTATTCTCCAAGATGATTGTCCTACTTGTGTTTTATAAGTGTAAACAATAATTCAGCGCTTTTAGAAAAGATATATGACGATTGATTCATCCAAAGCACACGAATTCAGTCAAGTTTGTGAAGTTATTTATTTCATTGTATTCGGACACATTTTTCCTTCAATAAGCTCAAGCTCAAGCTTATATTCAAGGCATTATTTGATCGAATATATTATTGAGATAACTGAAGAATGATGAAGGATTGTATTTTTAAATTAGAGAAGATTCAAATTTGACGCTAAAAGATAGACTGAAGAAGTTCTAGTAAATTTAAGCTTACTGTTTTCATATTTACACCTCACCAATAAGTCTCTCTGTTAAAACAGGCTTTTCACTACATTTTTAAAAGTTTTAGAGTATATTATTCAATGAAAATAAACCTGAAAAATCAACAATAGGCTAACTAGATCATCACATGTAGGCAGCCATGTTGGATGATAGAACAATAGAATCAGTCTTTCCTCCAAAGAATTGAATTGTTTCTGCCATCCCACATGGCTACCATGATTGGATTGCCCAAATGATTGAAAATATGGTATCTTTAACAAGGGTTATTGTTTTTTGCAAAACAAAACGATGCGAATTGGGATAAGAAACGGGATGCAAAATGAGATGTGAAACGGCATGCAAAACGGCATGCAAAACAAGTATTTATTATAAATTAAAACTTCAGTTTAACATTTAAATTAGACTTACTTGCTTATCGTATTTGTATGATCTCCATTTAAGCTCAATAGTCAGTGAATATCATCTCATAATCACTGGTCACTCAATCAATCACATCATGCGAAACTCTATATTCAAGTCTAAAATTATAGTAATAATATATTTCATTATGCATTTTACTCGCTATCTTGCTTCTGATTGGTGGAGAGCCCTCAGCCAATCCCTGATATCATGTGAACTTGACATGATAAATGTATTATCTGTAGGTTTTACCTACAGATAATAGATTTATCATGTCGAGTTCAAAGGTCAATGGAAATTTGCTATTTTTTGAAAGCAGAATTAAATCTTTATTCTTAGTTTACAAAATGTATGATAAAACAATTATTGAATTTGGTTTTCGCATGATATCATAAAATATCAAGACCTTGGCCGTTTTATCCGCCTCAGCCTACAACTTCGGCAGATAACACGGCCTTGGTCTTGATAATTTACGATATCATGCTCAACCTCATCCAATAATTGTTTAATATATATCTTATTTTTTAGCTAAGCCAGCTAAAAAGCTTACATTGTTATACCTGGCCAATGATGTCCTACAGAATAGCAAGAAGAAGGGGTCAGAGTTTAATGCTGAGTTCAAAGCTGCTCTGCCATCTGTCTTCAAGCACTGCTCACAGTAAGTCAACTAACATGATAAATATTCTAAAATAACTGAGTTCTACATGCTCTGATTGGTGGAAATGCTGACAGTCTGTTATAATTTAGTTGGGGTATAACTTCGTGTAGAGGCCACAATAGAGGACACAATAGAGGACACAGTGTACTTAATTCAATAGAAACCTATTGTATTTATTATTTTCATTCTATTATTACAGTGCGAATCGAAAAACCGTGGGCACCCAGAAATATTTCAGAAATTGTTTATCGTTCATTGACCAGTCTGAAACAACTACAAGAATGTCGACTGATTCGTAGTCAGATAAACTTCTTGTAGTTAGAGAGTCGTTTCAGATTGTTCAACAAACAATAAACGATTTCTAAATTATTTCTGGGTGCCCACGGTTTTTCGATTCGCACTGTAATATATCTTGGAGTCTTTTGTTGTGGCTATTGAATTACAAAGACTGTGTATGCTACATGAAGAAGGAATAATATTCTTAGTTGAGAGTATCTAAACACTCTTGACCCCAGAGCCCTGTTGTTCTTACTGCGTCAGCTCAACCAAATGCCAGAGTCTCTGGGAAACCCTAGCACATGCACGCAGTATCCAGAAATCCATAAGTATATGCATGCAGTATTTATAGTGTTACCCTCTTAAAATAAAGTTTGAGTAAAAATATGATAAAAACAAAAAGGATTGAAGAACCCAGAAAAAAACTCAAATAAAGGGAGAGCTAGACTGAACAAATAAATTTTACTTACATCAATAGCCCGGTTCTGAGATAAACTTCACTTGTCACACACAAAGGTTTTAATGTGAGGCTCTGTGCTGAATGCTCAGTGATTCGTGAGAGGAGAAAAGAATTTTATTAGTGCTAAAGCACAAGCCTCATACTAAAACCTTAATTTGTGTGTGACAAGCAAAGCATTTCTCTCGGAAGTGGGCTGTTGTGATGCTGAATCCAGGAATTTAACCTGAGACCCCAGAGGTGAGAGACAAATGCACTACAGCTAAACCACCCTTGATTCCCAAATAATTATAATGGAACTTTATTAATTTTCCTGTTTAATTGTTGTCAGAGATACCTTCAAAGATGCTACAGTCAAGGGTATGGAAAGACTGCTCAAAATATGGTCAGAAAGAGGAGTTTTTGAGCTCTCTTATATAGAAAAACTCAGAAAAATTGCCAGTAAGTAGTGGCAGAACCTTTTTGTACTTGCTGGGTGCTTGTCTTACTGTTTAATTCCCTTAGTTGATAGTCATTTAACCTTGTTGGCTGGGATTTAATCTAATGCTTGAGAGTTGGTAAATGGAAAAAAATATGGACTTAAGGAATCTCTTAAAATAAGATATGAAATATAATGAGAAAACACTTAGTCTAATAGGTTCTATTACTATACTCACATGGGATGCTGAGTCCATGAATCAAACCTGAGACCCCTGAACTACCACATGTGCTAAATTCAGAAATAATCAAGCATTTTTGATGCATTACAAGGAAGTTAAAAATCACGAAATGCACTGTCTCACAATGAATACATGTTGGAGTCATCTTTAATCTACAATTCCTTGAGTTCATATACGTCAAAGATACTGTAGAGATTGAAGCTGAGTGTAATGTATAATGTTTGATTTTAGATTATGAACCTCCTATTGAAGCATCGCCACCTCCCAGTAAAATAGCTCGACTGGATAGTGCTAGTGATGAACCAGTAGAACCTCCAGATGTAAGTACAGCTACAGCTTGCTAGTGTACCAGGGAACATAGGAAGGAGGGAGGGTACATGTTTGCCTATAATTACATTGATTTTGCCCACAAACTAACTACTGGGGTTCAATATTTGAATTTCAATCTCAATTTCCTCAAACATACCAAATCACAAAGTTTATGATTTCTGTAACTTACTCAATGTTATACTGTATGCTACTCTGCTTATAGGCTGAGGAACTAATTAAAGCGCTACAAGAACTAGAGCAGTCAGCTTCCCAAGATGCTGTTGTCAGAGAAAAGATAGCTAATTTACCAGCAGAAGTTCAAGATGTTTCATTATTAGACAAAATTGAAGGTAGGAAGGATATTGTTTTATTGAATGAGTTTTCTTAGATGCCTTTGGAGAGGTAGACTGGTCTAAAAGCATGGTATACATGTACATCTTCATTTATGAGAATGAGAGGACAAAGATGTGACCACCATGAAGGAACCAAAGGTGGTGTAAAAGTAGTAGTTAAACATTTCATTCATCCATCCATCCATCCATCCATCCATCCATCCATCCATCCATCCATCCATCCATCCATCCATCCATCCATCCATCCATCCATCCATCCATCCATCCATCCATCCATCCATCCATCCATCCATCCATCCATCCATCCATCCATCCATCCATCCATCCATCCATCCATCCATCCATCCATCCATCCATCCATCCATCCATCCATCCATCCATCCATCCATCCATCCATCCATCCATCCATCCATCCATCCATCCATCCATCCATCCATCCATCCATCCATCCATCCATCCATCCATCCATCCATTCATTAATCCATCCATCCATCCATCCATCCATCCATCCATCCATCCATCCATCCATCCATCCATCCATCCATCCATCCATCCATCCATCCATTCATTCATTCATTAATCCATTCATTTAAGCATCCATTCACCCATCCATCCATTCATCCATCCATCAGTCCGTCCATCCATCCATCCATTTCTTCCATCCATCAGTCCATCCATTCATCCATCCATCAATCCATCCATTCATCCATCCATCCATCCATCCATCCATCCATCCATCCATCCATCTATTTATTCATTCATTCATTCATTCATTCATTCATTCATTCATTCATTCATTCATTCATTCATTCATTCATTCATTCATTCATTCATTCATTCATTCATTCATTCATTCATTCATTCATTCATTCATTCATTCATTCATTCATTCATTCATTCATTCATTCATTCATTCATTCATTCATTCATTCATTCATTCATTCATTCATTCATGCATGCATCCATTCATCCATCCATCTATTCATTCATTCATTCATTCATTCAAAATACTTATATATCAGATAAGGAAACTGGAGATCGCTTGACGCGGATTGTAGACAAGGCCTGTGTGTTGTTAGCGGAGTACAATGGAAGACTCTCTGCTGAGCTGGAAGATCGTGTCACTCTCTCAAAAATGTTGTCATCCTTTCTCGCGCTTCAAAAAGATAAACTCGCAGAAACAGAAAAACGATTAGAGGTAATTATACAAAGCATAATTCACAATTCATATTTTATTAAGACTCAGATACAAATTGCAACATTGCGTGCGTTTCGCTACACAACTTTTGACGGTAGATTCCGAAGTTCGTTCCGAAGTTCCGAAGTTTGTTCGGAAGTTCCGAAGTTCAAGTCGTACTTTTGAAGTTCATAACGAACTTCTTTGGCGAACTTCGAACTTCTTTCCCGCGTAAATTTAGTAGTTCGATAGAATCAACTTCATGGTTTACGAGGAGCTTAGTACCGATGAGTTGCTTCGTAAAGCAGGGAAGTGCTTTGTCTAAAGAGATTGGAATCAAGGAGGAAGAAGATGAATTCAATTCGATTCTATCTAATTTCCGGCGGATTTGTACGGGAAGTAAGTTCGAAGTTCGCCAACGAAGTTCGTTATGAACTTCCCAAGCACGACTTTAACTTCGGAACTTCCGAACGAACTTCGGAATCTACCGTCAAAAGTTATGTGAAACACACTGTAAAAAAATATAATCATTTGAACGTCTGATTTATTTTGTAGAGGTTATTTGTATTATCCTTGTAAATTAAGCTGAAAAAAAATGAGATTTTCCCTGTTTTGGCTTCTGAAATATTAATGTAAGCAAGTAATTTGCTATCTTTTCGTACAGGAATTCAGAGCAAAACTCGATAAAGTCACAATGGTAAGAAAGGAGCTCAAATCTCATCTGGATAATCTTCCCGACCTGTCGAAGCTGCCAGATGTAGACGGTGGACTTCCTCCTCTTCCTTCTGCTGGAGATCTCTTCGCTAGTTCATCCGGACAAAGATCCTGACACATCGTGTAATGGTTGGAATATTCTCATCTAGAAAGATGTTTTAACTGAAACGTTTTAAGGACTCAGTTTGTGAACTCTTTGTTTGTGTCTGTACAAGAGTATAATTCGTGTATAGCCAGTTTTTCAATTGGTAGTTTGCCAGTATTTCCTAGAGAGATAGAAGCCAAAGACGTGACCCATGTTGGAGGTATTAAAAAGGATGCTAATAGCTTATGCATAATGCTTTCCATTTCAGACCACGTGTCATTCCCTAGACTATCATTTCTTTGTTTAACGGTTGAACATGAGAAGACAAATGAATATGGATTACAACTCAAACAAAGAATCTTATTCTCTAGGGAATGACACATGGTCTGGAATGATAAAAGATTACGCCCAAGCTAAATTCGATTATAGACCCCTTGCAGCACTTCGGAATGCAGCTCAATTTGGAGGACAAAACAAGAGGGGATTAGAATTCTTTTGTTTTGTCCTCCAAATAGCCAACGTGCATGAGTTCGAAATTCTAGCACAAAGCATGATGGGAAAGTGAGTCCTTACACTTTTTTGGCTTCTCTAAAAATTCAACTAACAATTTTTAATTTCCTTCAACATTTTAATAATTTTTTTCAGATAGTTCCTTTGATTTCCCTGTTCCATTTTTACAGGACTCACTTTCCCAGAGTGCTTTGTGAGCTTTGATGCACATTGCTTATTGACAGGATTGAGCTGTTTTGCCGTCACGTGAAAGGGGTCTATATCAGCAGAATTATTTTATGGTTTATTTAACAAGGGAGGGTTGAGTTAAGTTTTGGTTATCATGAGTTTGCGTTTCCATCACGTTTCTTTCGCACCCTACAAGACTTTTGTTCAGGGCATTTTTCGCATGAGTGCATGGGGAACGTACGATAGTTACTAAGAGCAAATTTTGCGTGACTCTAAAAAAGTTCGGTGCGAGGTGTTGTAGCGTGACCGTCACGGTGACGTGGTTGAGTATTTTGACTGGATAATTATTGATCTAGTTCACTGTGTTTGGTTCAAAAAATGTGATCAAATCCTTAACGTGACAGTGCCTTACCGTTTTACAGTCAAACGCAATCCATTCTGAGTACATACACGGTCCGATATTCCGAGACATTGAAATGGCTTCCAAATATTTCCGTGCTGAACGCGCGCGCATTTACGATGAAGACGAAGTCGGTAATTTGGCGTAGTTTTTCTCACTCGCGAGAAATCTTCTCCGTGTGTGAAAAACGTACTCAAAAGGGAACAGTGTCTTGTTTGTCTGAACCGTCCAACTTGTAATTATGACGTTAAAAAGTAAGGTACGGCTATCCATTTGCTGCAGGGGCGTAGCCTCCTCCATCGTGTTGGCCATCGTCATGTTCTGAATTCGGGTTTTTCCCTCTCCCCTCTCCCCTCCCCCCATGAGAAAATCCTGGCTACGCCCATGTGCTGTATCTTATATCACTAGTACTCATTCGAAACCCACCCAAGAAGAGGTTCGATGGGTTCGTCGTAATATGTTTTAAAAATTTCATTCCAAGTCTACTATATGATCATGACAAATACGAACAATTAGTTGCCTTATTAGTAAAAAACAATTTCATACAAATGTGTCTTAATTTGCAATTGTCTTTGAAACTTTTTTTAAAAGTGGTGTGTTTCGTTTCAAGCCCTATAGCCAATTCAGGATGAGCCCCAGGAAAGACGTCTGAATGGTTCAAAACTGTCAGTAGTCCCTTTCACAGTGCCCTGCACCATCTTGAAAGGTAGCCGTGCCCTAATTTGGCATCGAAGCGAGACGAACGGTGAGCTTGCAATGATAGAAAAGTGAATATTTGTTCAAGATGTTAAAAAAAGGTCTCTATCGTTTCAAGGTCATCGTCCGTCTCGCTTCGATGCAAAATTAAGGCACAGCTACCTTTCAAGATGACGCAGAGAACTGTGAAGGGGACTATTCGGTTGTACGTCAATACACTCGGAAAACAAGTCCTGGGCTTATATTTGCTCGGTGTACGTTTTGGATGGGCTTATTTTCGGGGGAGGGGTGAGGGCTTGTTTCTGGAGGGAATTTTGCGTTCGAAATGCGCTGTGGCAATATATCTCTTAGCTTGGCCGTAATTTTTGCCTATTCCAGACAGACAACGTGTCATTCCCTTAAGTATCATTTCTTTGTTTGGATGCAAATGAAACAAAGAATCCTATTCTCAAAGAAATGACACATGGTCTGAAATGGGCAAGACAAATGCCCAAACTGAAGAGGTCTATTTTAAGTGACGATCAAAATTCACTACTTTCCATACATCGGTTCACACAAGAGATACTCGTATTTCATTGTTGTTGAACATTATTCGTAGTCAACTATTAGAGTTGTTCCGCACAAGAACGTTAGAGATGCAAATGTACAACTTGAGACCTTAGACATGTAAATTAATGCCGAAAGTGTAAAATACGCGTGCAGCTTTAAATTCTTAACGCCTTCATTGCACAATTTTTTTGTTGACATTGTTCCCAACGCAATAAGTCTAAACAAGAGAAGTTGTGCAATGAAGGTGCTAAGAAAGCTGCACGCGTATATTTTACACTTTCGGCATTAATTTACATGTCTAAGGCCTCAAGTTGTACATTTGCATCTCTAACGTTCTTGTGCGGAACAACTCTAATAATTTCAGCAACGTAAGTGTTGTGCATTGGTATGGCCCGACTCGTTGTTAATCACAACAATGAAATACAATCTTTTGTTCAAATTCTAAAGATGTTCAAATTTCGTACAATCTTTAATCTCACCTATTGTTCGTAAAGCACACGAAGTCGAAAATAGTGATAGAGCAAAAAGGTCTAATATACATAATACTACGATAATAATGAATGATATCACAGTGTATGTTGCTATGTTTCATCAGGTTTTATTTCTTTCTTTCTTTTTTTTTTTTTTTTTTTTTTTTTCCATTTCGTTTGAGTTACAAGCTGGCTACAGCATTATATACTATTGCTTTAATCTTGATTGAGCCGTGATGTATTCTCATCCTGATCTAGGAAAGCAGCACACGTTCAAGCCATTAACACAGTTTCTGGTATATCCATAACCACTGGGACACCCTTGACCAAACATGTTCCTGAAGGCCCAGTGGTCTCCATAAGGCGGCTCATCATTTTTCCCACAATAGCACTTGAGAGCACGCTTTTCTTCTTGCAATACTATAAAGAATAATAGACAAGAGTCAAGTTAAATTTAAGTTATAACATCGTGTAGAAACGCAAATAGAATCTTGATAAGAAATCAAGGGTGGTTGTAGTCCACTCTCCTATCACCTCTGGATTAGGCCTCGGATTTGATTTCTTTACTGAAGGCCTATTCGGTAAGCGAGTGAGCTCAATGTAGGGCTACATAAAAGACATTTGAAGATTGGTGAAGCAGGAAATCATGATAGATACATAGAACCATTCAATCTTACCTGCACCGTTTGCCAAGAAGAACAAGGCCATGCAAAACGCCATCATCAATAGAACTTTGTTGGCCATTCTAGAAGGTTCTTTAGTGCTGTAAAAATCATTATAAAAGATGTTCGAAGAACTTAAGTAAAACATGAAAACTCAAGGCCTGAAAAGCTATATATTTAACCTGTGATGAAACAGGATAGTCCAGCAACTTACCTATACTTGGAGATGACTCTGTTACTAGTGTTGAGGTCTGTTCACTGCCAGAATGGATCGATGAAACATGCCGAACATCCCTGTATTTATGCACATCCATTTATTTGCACGATTGATTCATTGACTTTCAATAGACCCCTTTCAGCACGTAGGAATGCAGCTCAATTTGGAGGGCAAAACAAAAGAATTTTAATCTCCTGAGAATTAGAACCTATTGTTTTGCCCTCCAAATTGAGCTGCATTCCAAAGTGCTGCAAAGTCTCTATTGTATTAACTCTTCATGAGAATAAAGACAATTCCTGATATTTATTTATCTATTCACAGCACGTCTAAAAGGCCCCTTTTCGTAGTTAAAAACGTGTGGTATTACCCGGTGATTGATTACGTAATCAGATGGTATTTTGATTCAAGCAAGTATTTTTTCTAGTCTTTTCAAATTCAGTTTGCACGCTTGTATAGTATAAAAGTGTCTTAAAAAGAACTTATCCTTTTGGCCAGTTGTACACATATTTCTTATAGTCTTCCACCCATCCGAGAAATATTATCACGAGAAAAGAATTCTTTTGTTCGTCCTCCAACTAAAACAATATTCGTTTGGTTTATTCAAAATAAAAAAGTAGCCCTTAGTAGGGGCGGATCCAGCCAAAAATATAAGAAGATGCTTGGATGAATGTTGCGAATGACACTGCAGAACTAGGAAATATATTTAAAATTGTTCTTTCTGTTTTTATTTTAATCACTAGTGATGAAAATACTTCTAAATCTAAATAGTGGTGGGAAATCTCAAAAGAATTATCCTCTTACCAACCTCCGTCTGGATTTCCCCTACGCTTTCCTCTATCTTTCTGTCTATCGAACTACCTAATTTACATTTTTTTTTACTTGTATTTTTTCGCCGTTACCGAGTCTCGAACCTGCGACCCTTGAAGTTGAAGTCCCTCGTTAAACCAGCTGAGCTATTGGTGAATTCGTTGGCAAACTAGTGTTGAACAAAATTTTTATTCCCACGCCACCAAATACTCTGCATATGTTGATCAGAAATTACACTTAAGAGAACACAACTGCTTCACTCCAGTGAGCACTCCGTAACACTCCTTATGAGCCCTACAGTATTTCGAAATCAACTAAATTCCTGCGGCCTCGTGCTTTCAAATGTTTTCTCGTGTTTAGAAACCCTAATGAAACACTCGTACTCGTTTTTGAAATATTACTTGTAGTCAATTCATAATTTCAGCATACGTAAGTGTTGTGCATTGGTATGGCCCGACTCGTTGTTAATCACAACAATGAAATACAATCTTTTGTTCAAATTCTAAAGATGTTCAAATTTCGTACAATCTTGGATTTCAACTGTTGTTCTTAAAGCGCACGAAGTCGAAAATAGTGATAGAGCAAAAAGGTCTAATATACATAATACTACGATAATAATGAATGATATCACAGTGTATGTTGCTATGTTTCATCAGGTTTTATTTATTTTATTTTTCCATTTCGATTGAGTTACAAGCTGGCTACATCATTATATACTATTGCTTTAATCTTGATTGAGCCGTGATGTATTCTCATCCTGATCTAGGAAAGCAGCACACGTTCAAGCCATTAACACAGTTTCTGGTATATCCATAACCACTGGGACACCCTTGACCAAACATGTTCCTGAAGGCCCAGTGGTCTCCATAAGGCGGCTCATCATTTTTCCCACAATAGCACTTGAGAGCACGCTTTTCTTCTTGCAATACTATAAAGTATAATATAGGTAATAGTCAAGTTAAATTTAAGTTATAACATCGTGTAGTAACGCAAATAGAATCTTGATACGAAATCAAGGGTGGTTGTAGTCCACTCTCCTATAACCTCTGGATTAGGCCTCGGATTTCATTTCTTTACTGAAGGCCTATTCGATAAGCGAGTGAGCTCAATGTAGGGCTACATAAAATGCATTTGAAGATTGGTGAAGCAGGAAAACATGATTGATACATAGAACCATTTAATCTTACCTGCACCGTTTGCCAAGAATATCAAGGCCAGGCAAAATGCCATCATCAATAGAACTTTGTTGGCCATTCTAGAAGGTTCTTTAGTGCTGTAAAAATCATTAAAAAACTCATGAATATTTAATGAGGAAAACACAATAGAAATCATTGTCCGTGGAGGAGGTTGTATATCTGATAAAACATCCTCTTCATTTGCATAAACTTTAACTCGGATTTTCTCTGGTAAACTTGGTTCATTCGTCAAAAATTCAGTAGAAAATGCGAAGATACACCTCAAGGTTTTTTAAGCTGTTCAATAAACTCGCAGATCGTGTTTTATCGGGCTTAAAACCACTCGGCTTCGCCTCGTGCTTTAAATCCCGATAAAACACTCCAGCTCGTTTATTAAACAGTACTTATAAAAGATGTTTGAAGAACTTAAGTAATATATGAAAACTCAAGGCTTGAAAAGCTATATATTTAACCTGTGATGAAACAGGATAGCCCAGCAACTTACCTATACTTGGAGAGGACTCTGTTACTAGTGTTGAGGTCTGTTTACTGCCAGAATGGATCGATGAAACATGCCGAACATCCCTGTATTTATGCACATCCATTTATTTGCACGATTGATTCATTGACTATCAATAGACCCCTTTCAGCACGTAGGAATGCAGATCAATTTGGAGGGCAAAACAAAAGAATTTTAATCTCCTGAGAATTAGAACCTATTGTTTTGCCCTCCAAATTGAGCTGCATTCCAAAGTGCTGCAAAGTCTCTATTGTATTAGCTCTTCATGAGAATAAAGACAATTCCTGATAGCTATTTATCTATTCACAGCACGTCTAAAAGGCCCCTTTTCGTAGTTAAAAACGTGTGGTATTAGCCAGTGATTGATTACGTAATCAGATGGTATTTTGATTCAAGCAAGTATTTTTTCTAGTCTTTTCAAATTCAGTTTGCACGCTTGTATATAAAAGTGTCTTAAAAAGAACTTATCCTTTTGGCCAGTTGTACACATATTTCTTATAGTCTTCCACCCATCCGAGAAATATTATCACGAGAAAAGAATTCTTTTGTTCGTCCTCCAACTAAAATAATATTCGTTTGGTTTATTCAAAATAAAAAAGTAGCCCTTAGTAGGGGCGGATCCAGCCAAAAATATAAGAAGATGCTTGGATGAATGTTGCGAATGACACTGCAGAACTAGGAAATATATTTAAAATTGTTCTTTCTGTTTTTATTTTAATCACTAGTGATGAAAATACTTCTAAATCTAAATAGTGGTGGGAAATCTCAAAAGAATTATCCTCTTACCAACCTCCGTCTGGATTTCCCCTACGCTTTCCTCTATCTTTCTGTCTATCGAACTACCTAATTTACATTTTTTTTTACTTGTATTTTTTCGCCGTTACCGAGTCTCGAACCTGCGACCCTTGAAGTTGAAGTCCCTCGTTAAACCAGCTGAGCTATTGGTGAATTCGTTGGCAAACTAGTGTCGAACAAAATTTTTATTCCCACGCCACCAAATACTCTGCATATGTTGATCAGAAATTACACTTAAGAGAACACAACTGCTTCACTCCAGTGAGCACTCCGTAACACTCCTTATGAGCCCTACAGTATTTCGAAATCAACTAAATTCCTGCGGCCTCGTGCTTTCAAATGTTTTCTCGTGTTTGGAAACCCTAATGAAACACTCGTACTCGTTTTTGAAATATTACTTGTAGTCAATTCATAATTTCAGCATACGTAAGTGTTGTGCATTGGTATGGCCCGACTCGTTGTTAATCACAACAATGAAATACCATCTTTTGTTCAAATTCTAAAGATGTTCAAATTTCGTACAATCTTGGATTTCAACAACTGTTGTTCTTAAAGCGCACGAAGTCGAAAATAGTGATAGAGCAAAAAGGTCTAATATACATAATACTACGATAATAATGAATTATATCACAGTGTATGTTGCTATGTTTCATCAGGTTTTATTTATTTATTTTGTTTTCCATTTCGTTTGAGTTACAAGCTGGCTACATCATTATATACTATTGCTTTAATCTTGATTGAGCCGTGATGTATTCTCATCCTGATCTAGGAAAGCAGCACACGTTCAAGCCATTTACACAGTTTCTGGTATATCCATAACCACTGGGACACCCTTGACCAAACATGTTCCTGAAGGCCCAGTGGTCTCCATAAGGAGGCTCATCATTTTTCCCACAATAGCACTTGAGAGCACGCTTTTCTTCTTGCAATACTATAAAGAATAATAGACAAGAGTCAAGTTAAATTTAAGTTATAACATCGTGTAGAAACGCAAATAGAATCTTGATAAGAAATCAAGGGTGGTTGTAGTCCACTCTCCTATCACCTCTGGATTAGGCCTCGGATTTCATTTCTTTACTGAAGGCCTATTCGGTAAGCGAGTGAGCTCAATGTAGGGCTACATAAAAGACATTTGAAGATTGGTGAAGCAGGAAAACATGATAGATACATAGAACCATTCAATCTTACCTGCACCGTTTGCCAAGAAGAACAAGGCCATGCAAAATGCCATCATCAATAGAACTTTGTTGGCCATTCTAGAAGGTGTTCTTCAGTGCTGTAAAAATCATTATAAAAGATGTTCGAAGAACTTAAGTAAAACATGAAAACTCAAGGCCTGAAAAGCTATATATTTAACCTGTGATGAAACAGGATAGTCCAGCAACTTACCTATACTTGGAGATGACTCTGTTACTAGTGTTGAGGTCTGTTCACTGCCAGAATGGATCGATGAAACATGCCGAACATCCCTGTATTTATGCACATCCATTTATTTGCACGATTGATTCATTGACTTTCAATAGACCCCTTTCAGCACGTAGGAATGCAGCTCAATTTGGAGGGCAAAACAAAAGAATTTTAATCTCCTGAGAATTAGAACCTATTGTTTTGCCCTCCAAATTGAGCTGCATTCCAAAGTGCTGCAAAGTCTCTATTGTATTAACTCTTCATGAGAATAAAGACAATTCCTGATATTTATTTATCTATTCACAGCACGTCTAAAAGGCCCCTTTTCGTAGCTAAAAACGTGTGGTATTACCCGGTGATTGATTACGTAATCAGATGGTATTTTGATTCAAGCAAGTATTTTTTCTAGTCTTTTCAAATTCAGTTTGCACGCTTGTATAGTATAAAAGTGTCTTAAAAAGAACTTATCCTTTTGGCCAGTTGTACACATATTTCTATAGTCTTCCACCCATCCGAGAAATATTATCACGAGAAAAGAATTCTTTTGTTCGTCCTCCAACTAAAACAATATTCGTTTGGTTTATTCAAAATAAAAAAGTAGCCCTTAGTAGGGGCGGATCCAGCCAAAAATATAAGAAGATGCTTGGATGAATGTTGCGAATGACACTGCAGAACTAGGAAATATATTTAAAATTGTTCTTTCTGTTTTTATTTTAATCACTAGTGATGAAAATACTTCTAAATCTAAATAGTGGTGGGAAATCTCAAAAGAATTATCCTCTTACCAACCTCCGTCTGGATTTCCCCTACGCTTTCCTCTATCTTTCTGTCTATCGAACTACCTAATTTACATTTTTTTTACTTGTATTTTTTCGCTGTTACCGAGTCTCGAACCTGCGACCCTTGAAGTTGAAGTCCCTCGTTAAATCAGCTGAGCTATTGGTGAATTCGTTGGCAAACTAGTGTTGAACAAAATTTTTATTCCCACGCCACCAAATACTCTGCATATGTTGATCAGAAATTACACTTAAGAGAACACAACTGCTTCACTCCAGTGAGCACTCCGTAACACTCCTTATGAGCCCTACAGTATTTCGAAATCAACTAAATTCCTGCGGCCTCGTGCTTTCAAATGTTTTCTCGTGTTTAGAAACCCTAATGAAACACTCGTACTCGTTTTTGAAATATTACTTGTAGTCAATTCATAATTTCAGCATACGTAAGTGTTGTGCATTGGTATGGCCCGAATCGTTGTTAATCACAACAATGAAATACAATCTTTTGTTCAAATTCTAAAGATGTTCAAATTTCGTACAATCTTGGATTTCAACTGTTGTTCTTAAAGCGCACGAAGTCGAAAATAGTGATAGAGCAAAAAGGTCTAATATACATAATACTACGATAATAATGAATGATATCACAGTGTATGTTGTTATGATTCATCAGGTTTTATTTATTTATTTTATTTTTCCATTTCGATTGAGTTACAAGCTGGCTATATTATTATATACTATTGCATTAATCTTGATTGAGCCGTGATGCATTCTCATCCTGATCTAGGAAAGCAGCACACGTTCAAGCCATTAACACAGTTTCTGGTATATCCATAACCACTGGGACACCCTTGACCAAACATGTTCCTGAAGGCCCAGTGGTCTCCATAAGGCGGCTCATCATTTTTCCCACAATAGCACTTGAGAGCACGCTTTTCTTCTTGCAATACTATAAAGAATAATAGACAAGAGTCAAGTTAAATTTAAGTTATAACATCGTGTAGAAACGCAAATAGAATCTTGATAAGAAATCAAGGGTGGTTGTAGTCCACTCTCCTATCACCTCTGGATTAGGCCTCGGATTTCATTTCTTTACTGAAGGCCTATTCGGTAAGCGAGTGAGCTCAATGTAGGGCTACATAAAATGCATTTGAAGATTGGTGAAGCAGGAAAACATGATAGATACATAGAACCATTCAATCTTACCTGCACCGTTTGCCAAGAATATCAAGGCCAGGCAAAATGCCATCATCAATAGAACTTTGTTGGCCATTCTAGAAGGTTCTTTAGTGCTGTAAAAATCATTAAAAAACTCATGAATATTTAATGAGGAAAACACAATAGAAATCGTAGAAATCCCGATAAAACACTCCTGCTCGTTTATTAAACAGTACTTATAAAAGATGTTTGAAGAACTTAAGTAATATATGAAAACTCAAGGCTTGAAAAGCTATATATTTAACCTGTGATGAAACAGGATAGCCCAGCAACTTACCTATACTTGGAGATGACTCTGTTACTAGTGTTGAGGTCTGTTCACTGCCAGAATGGATCGATGAAACATGCCGAACATCCCTGTATTTATGCACATCCATTTATTTGCACGATTGATTCATTGACTATCAATAGACCCCTTTCAGCACGTAGGAATGCAGCTCAATTTGGAGGGCAAAACAAAAGAATTTTAATCTCCTGAGTAGCCCTTAGTAGGGGCGGACCCAGCCAAAAATATAAGAAGATGCTTGGATGAATGTTGCGAATGACACTGCAGAACTAGGAAATATATTTAAAATTGTTCTTTCTGTTTTTATTTTAATCACTAGTGATGAAAATGCTTCTAAATCTAAATAGTGGTGGGAAATCTCAAAAGAATTATCCTCTTACCAACCTCCGTCTGGATTTCCCCTACGCTTTCCTCTATCTTTCTGTCTATCGAACTACCTAATTTACATTTTTTTTTACTTGTATTTTTTCGCCGTTACCGAGTCTCGAACCTGCGACCCTTGAAGTTGAAGTCCCTCGTTAAACCAGCTGAGCTATTGGTGAATTCGTTGGCAAACTAGTGTTGAACAAAATTTTTATTCCCACGCCACCAAATACTCTGCATATGTTGATCAGAAATTACACTTAAGAGAACACAACTGCTTCACTCCAGTGAGCACTCCGTAACACTCCTTATGAGCCCTACAGTATTTCGAAATCAACTAAATTCCTGCGGCCTCGTGCTTTCAAATGTTTTCTCGTGTTTAGAAACCCTAATGAAACACTCGTACTCGTTTTTGAAATATTACTTGTAGTCAATTCATAATTTCAGCATACATAAGTGTTGTGCATTGGTATGGCCCGACTCGTTGTTAATCACAACAATGAAATACAATCTTTTGTTCAAATTCTAAAGATGTTCAAATTTCGTACAATCTTGGATTTCAACTGTTGTTCTTAAAGCGCACGAAGTCGAAAATAGTGATAGAGCAAAAAGGTCTAATATACATAATACTACGATAATAATGAATTATATCACAGTGTATGTTGCTATGTTTCATCAGGTTTTATTTATTTTATTTTTCCATTTCGATTGAGTTACAAGCTGGCTATATCATTATATACTATTGCATTAATCTTGATTGAGCCGTGATGCATTCTCATCCTGATCTAGGAAAGCAGCACACGTTCAAGCCATTAACACAGTTTCTGGTATATCCATAACCACTGGGACACCCTTGACCAAACATGTTCCTGAAGGCCCAGTGGTCTCCATAAGGCGGCTCATCATTTTTCCCACAATAGCACTTGAGAGCACGCTTTTCTTCTTGCAATACTATAAAGTATAATATAGGTAATAGTCAAGTTAAATTTAAGTTATAACATCGTGTAGTAACGCAAATAGAATCTTGATACGAAATCAAGGGTGGTTGTAGTCCACTCTCCTATAACCTCTGGATTAGGCCTCGGATTTCATTTCTTTACTGAAGGCCTATTCGATAAGCGAGTGAGCTCAATGTAGGGCTACATAAAATGCATTTGAAGATTGGTGAAGCAGGAAAACATGATTGATACATAGAACCATTTAATCTTACCTGCACCGTTTGCCAAGAATATCAAGGCCAGGCAAAATGCCATCATCAATAGAACTTTGTTGGCCATTCTAGAAGGTTCTTTAGTGCTGTAAAAATCATTAAAAAACTCATGAATATTTAATGAGGAAAACACAATAGAAATCATTGTCCGTGGAGGAGGTTGTATATCTGATAAAACATCCTCTTCATTTGCATAAACTTTAACTCGGATTTTCTCTGGTAAACTTGGTTCATTCGTCAAAAATTCAGTAGAAAATGCGAAGATACACCTCAAGGTTTTTTAAGCTGTTCAATAAACTCGCAGATCGTGTTTTATCGGGCTTAAAACCACTCGGCTTCGCCTCGTGCTTTAAATCCCGATAAAACACTCCAGCTCGTTTATTAAACAGTACTTATAAAAGATGTTTGAAGAACTTAAGTAATATATGAAAACTCAAGGCTTGAAAAGCTATATATTTAACCTGTGATGAAACAGGATAGCCCAGCAACTTACCTATACTTGGAGAGGACTCTGTTACTAGTGTTGAGGTCTGTTCACTGCCAGAATGGATCGATGAAACATGCCGAACATCCCTGTATTTATGCACATCCATTTATTTGCACGATTGATTCATTGACTATCAATAGACCCCTTTCAGCACGTAGGAATGCAGATCAATTTGGAGGGCAAAACAAAAGAATTTTAATCTCCTGAGAATTAGAACCTATTGTTTTGCCCTCCAAATTGAGCTGCATTCCAAAGTGCTGCAAAGTCTCTATTGTATTAGCTCTTCATGAGAATAAAGACAATTCCTGATAGCTATTTATCTATTCACAGCACGTCTAAAAGGCCCCTTTTCGTAGTTAAAAACGTGTGGTATTAGCCAGTGATTGATTACGTAATCAGATGGTATTTTGATTCAAGCAAGGATTTTCTTCTAGTCTTTTCAAATTCAGTTTGCACGCTTGTATATAAAAGTGTCTTAAAAAGAACTTATCCTTTTGGCCAGTTGTACACATATTTCTTATAGTCTTCCACCCATCCGAGAAATATTATCACGAGAAAAGAATTCTTTTGTTCGTCCTCCAACTAAAATAATATTCGTTTGGTTTATTCAAAATAAAAAAGTAGCCCTTAGTAGGGGCGGATCCAGCCAAAAATATAAGAAGATGCTTGGATGAATGTTGCGAATGACACTGCAGAACTAGGAAATATATTTAAAATTGTTCTTTCTGTTTTTATTTTAATCACTAGTGATGAAAATACTTCTAAATCTAAATAGTGGTGGGAAATCTCAAAAGAATTATCCTCTTACCAACCTCCGTCTGGATTTCCCCTACGCTTTCCTCTATCTTTCTGTCTATCGAACTACCTAATTTACATTTTTTTTTACTTGTATTTTTTCGCCGTTACCGAGTCTCGAACCTGCGACCCTTGAAGTTGAAGTCCCTCGTTAAACCAGCTGAGCTATTGGTGAATTCGTTGGCAAACTAGTGTTGAACAAAATTTTTATTCCCACGCCACCAAATACTCTGCATATGTTGATCAGAAATTACACTTAAGAGAACACAACTGCTTCACTCCAGTGAGCACTCCGTAACACTCCTTATGAGCCCTACAGTATTTCGAAATCAACTAAATTCCTGCGGCCTCGTGCTTTCAAATGTTTTCTCGTGTTTGGAAACCCTAATGAAACACTCGTACTCGTTTTTGAAATATTACTTGTAGTCAATTCATAATTTCAGCATACGTAAGTGTTGTGCATTGGTATGGCCCGACTCGTTGTTAATCACAACAATGAAATACCATCTTTTGTTCAAATTCTAAAGATGTTCAAATTTCGTACAATCTTGGATTTCAACAACTGTTGTTCTTAAAGCGCACGAAGTCGAAAATAGTGATAGAGCAAAAAGGTCTAATATACATAATACTACGATAATAATGAATGATATCACAGTGTATGTTGCTATGTTTCATCAGGTTTTATTTATTTATTTTGTTTTCCATTTCGTTTGAGTTACAAGCTGGCTACATCATTATATACTATTGCTTTAATCTTGATTGAGCCGTGATGTATTCTCATCCTGATCTAGGAAAGCAGCACACGTTCAAGCCATTTACACAGTTTCTGGTATATCCATAACCACTGGGACACCCTTGACCAAACATGTTCCTGAAGGCCCAGTGGTCTCCATAAGGAGGCTCATCATTTTTCCCACAATAGCACTTGAGAGCACGCTTTTCTTCTTGCAATACTATAAAGTATAATATAGTTAAGAGTCAAGTTAAATTTAAATTATAACATCGTGTAGAAACTCGAAGCAGTAACGCAAATAGAATCTTGATAAGAAATCAAGGGTGGTTGTAGTCCACTCTCCTATCACCTTTGGATTAGGCCTCGGATTTCATTTCTTTACTGAAGGCCTATTCGGTAAGCGAGTGAGCTCAATGTAGGGCTACATAAAAGACATTTGAAGATTGGTGAAGCAGGAAAACATGATAGATACATAGAACCATTCAATCTTACCTGCACCGTTTGCCAAGAAGATCAAGGCCATGCAAAACGCCATCATCAATAGAACTTTGTTGGCCATTCTAGAAGGTTCTTTAGTGCTGCAAAAATCATTATAAAAGATGTTCGAAGAACTTAAGTAAAACATGAAAACTCAAGGCTTGAAAATCTTTATATCTATAAAATGTGATGAAAAAGGATAGCCCAGCAACTTACCTATACTTGGAGATGACTCTGTTACTAGTGTTGAGGTCTGTTCACTGCCAGAATGGATCGATGAAACATGCCGAACATCCCTGTATTTATGCACATCCATTTGCACAATTGATTCATTGACTATCAATAGACCGCTTGCAGCACGTAGGAATGCAGCTCAATTTGGAGGGCAGAACTTTAATCTCCTGAGCTGCATTCCAAAGTGCTGCAAAGTCTCTATAGTATTAACTCTTCATGAGAATAAAGACAATTCCTGATAGCTATTTATCTATTCACAGCACGTCTAAAAGGCCCCATTTCGTAGCTAAAAACGTGTGGTATTACCCGGTGATTGATTACGTAATCAGATGGTATTTTGATTCAAGCAAGTATTTTTTCTAGTCTTTTCAAATTCAGTTTGCACGCTTGTATAAAAGTGTCTTAAAAAGAACTTATCCTTTTGGCCAATTGTACACATATTTCTTATAGTCTTCCACCTATCCGACAAATATTATCACGAGAAAAGAATTCTTTTGTTCGTCCTCCAAATCGGATAATCTCGGATAATCCTCGGGAGACCTGGAAAACAATTAACGATATGTTATCAAGGAAGAACAATAGCACTGCTATCACGTCCATCAAAGACGGGCAGAGTGTTATTAACGATTTTAGAAAAATATCAGAGCTTTTTAACAATCCGCTGATTTTTCTGAAATAGGAATAAAGCTTGCAAATTCCATTCAAGAGGGACAAATAGATTTCACCACTTATTTAGGTAAAACAAGTTCGACTTTTGAGCTAATGCATACCAACGTTGAAGAAGTTGAACAAATCATTCAATCTATTGACAGTAAAAAGGCGACAGGACTTGATGGTATTTCTATACGTTTAATCAAGGAATGTCCAAAAGTTGTATACAAGAAAGTTGTCGAGCTCTTTAACCGATATGTTGATAGTGGTATCTTCCCTGATGACCTAAAGCTTGCTAAAGTAACTCCAATTTACAAAGCAAATGGGAGAGAGGACTTGAATAATTATCGTCCAATACTCCAGTTTCGAGTTCTCTTTTACGCTGTGTTAGCCTCAAAACCGTGTAATATATTCTTTTATTCAGTAACAGCCCGTGGAAATTCAAGAGATCTGTGTGTAAAGAAGACAATAAAAATACTTTGAAATTTCACGAGATTTATCTAAATTTCTGCATAATTTACGCACAATTGAGGCTAACGCAGCGTAAAAGAGAACTCGAAACGGGAGTATTTCAGTCCTTCCTGCAGTAGCAAAAATATTTGAAAAAATCGTTTTCAACCAATTATATGCCTACTTAAGCTTAAATAAATTATTGTCTGAAAATCAATCGGGTTTCCGACCATACCATTCCACAACCACTGCATTGCTGGACGCCACCAACGAGTGGCTTACAAATATGGATGCAGGTTGGACTAACTGTGTCACATTGCTAGACTTTACAAAAGCATTTGACACAGTCAATCACTCTATCCTACTTCGTAAACTGTCCTACTATGGCATTGCAGATATTTCAGTGAAATGGTTTGAGTCCTATTTGGCAAATCGAAAACAAAGATGCAGTATTAACAACACCTTGTCAACTAAAAAAAATATCTCCATTGGTATTCCACAAGGCCTTTACTGTTTATTCTTTATATTAACGATTTGCCAAATAGTGTAAAATTCTCGAATGTAAGAATGTATGCAGACGACACGAGTCTCACGACCCGTGGTGAATCACAGAAATCATTAATTAGCCAAGCCAACTATGATATCTCTGGCATATCAAATTGGTTGAAGGCGAATAAGCTGAGTCTAAATGCTACAAAGACTGAACATATGTTTATTGCGTCCGATGATAAATTAAAACAGATAAGTTCAAAAGCACATGTATACATCGACGGCAAACAAATAAAACGTGTCTCATCATCTAAATCCCTTGGGGTTGTGATCGATGAACGCCTCTCCTGGGCTGACCATGTTGATTATATGACTAAGAAAATATCATCAGGGTTGTCTGGCCTTAGGAGGGTGCGTGATCACATTTCTCAGGAGATAGCAATAGCAATTTATAAATCACTAATTACTCCTTGGTTCGACTACTGCGATGTGGTTTGGGATAACCTCCCAAAAACATCAGCAGAAAGAGTACAAAAACTACAAAATCGAGCCGCCCGTATTATAACGAGAAGTGGCTACGATGTAAGATCAAAAGATATACTTGAGAACCTTGGATGGGAAAACCTTAAGACGACGCGAATTAAACACAAGGCTACTGTAATGTTCAAAACAATGAATGCTCTTGCCCCCCAAAGTTTGAGAAAACTCTTTAAAACTAATGAAAACACGTATCATTTACGTGGAAGGGAAAATAATTTATTATTACCCAAACCAAAAACAAATTACCTGAAAAAAACTTTCTCCTATGAAGGTGCAAGAGCATGGAACTCACTACCCTATGAAATAAAATCAGCCAATAATATAAGAGAGTTTAGGAGAGAACTTTCGTCTGCTGAACTCTAATAGTAATAAGTAATATATAAGTAATAAGTAATATATGATTTTATTTTTGTTAATACAAACTCGATTTTCATGATAAACAATTTTATATTGATGGAAAGTTTATTATAGTTTTCGAGTATAAATAAAGTATTCATTCATTCATTCATTCATTCATTCAACTAAAATAATATTCGTTCGGTTTTTCAAAATAAAAAAGTAGCCCTTAGCAGGGGCGGATCCAGCCAAAAATATAAGGAGGGGCTTGGATGAATGTTGCAAATGACACTGCAGAACTTGGAAAGATATTTAAAATTGTGCTTTCTGTTCCACTTCAAGAAACATAGCTGAAGGGAGGGGCTACAGCCCGCCTTTGCCCCTCCCCGGATCCGCCCCTTACTCTGTTTTTGACACGAACTTGTTTTCAATGGTGAACACTTGTTTTCATAGCCACAAACTGCCCTTCATCGAGAAAGGACTGGAATCGATTCTAGGGTTGGTTGGTTTGGGGTAAGGTTTTTGGTTAGATTCCTGTCCTCTCTCGACAAGGACATTTTGGGCTATGGAAACAAGTATCTACCGTTTTTCAATATGCATTGAGCCTTAGATCATGCGCAGACGCTTTATTACTTGTGTCCATGTTACGTCATAACCTACCATGCAGGCCAATCAGGCTGTAAATCTGTTATAGAAGTCTTTAGCTTTATATGCAAATTGCCCTTTTCAGACCCCATGACATTCCCTTGAGAAATGTTCTTTTATTAAAATATTTACAAAAATTTAAAATAATATAATATTATCATAATATTTATAACTTATTGCGATTTTGAGCCGCCAATACGGGTTTATATTGGCGGCTAGTTTGGGAGAAAATATATTCCGTATTGGCCGTAGTCGAGAAGTATAATATTCTATGTTGTCTGTGCTGTACCATGGTGTATTGTCTTTGGGATATCAAGAGTGGTACATTGTATCCAGGCACAGGGGTAAGGCAGTGTGACAGGTGACATACACCATTGGTTATTATCTTCATCATAATATTCTATGGTATCTGTGCTGTAGCATCAAGTATTGTCTTAGGGATATCAAGAGTAGTACATTGTATCCAGGCACAGGGGTAAGGCAGTGTGACAGGTGACATCGTCCACTGGTTACTATCTTCATAATAATATTCTATAATGTCTGTACTGTACCATGGAGTATTGTCTTAGGGATATCAAGAGTAGTACATTGTATCCAGGCACAGGGGTAAGGCAGTGTTACAGGTGACATCGTCCACTGGTTACTATCTTCATCATAATATTCTATGGTGTCTGTGCTTCGACGATCACTTCTTCCTCCAACAACGTACAACTTGTTATCAATACAAGCCATGCCAAACGCAGCACGAGGCAACACCAGACTACAAATCATTTCCCATTCTTTAGTTTCAGTGCTATACACTTCACAACTATCCAAAGCCGTTGAATTAGTGTCTTGATATCCTCCAACTACCAGGATCTTCTTGTTGGCCAGTACCTCTGCACAGGCATACGTTCGGTGCTCTCTCAAAGGAGATATTTTTTTCCATTCATTTTCATCGTTGGGTTTTATCTTTTCCACGACTTTTAAGGAATAGTTGTCGTACGTGCAGCCACCGATGGTATAGATTTCTCCATCTAGTGTCACAGCACAAAGAGCTTTACGAGGAAATGTCAATGAAGCTGCACTTCGTATCTGGTTATTGGAAGGGTCGAAGCAGTGCACCCATGACACAGTTTCAAACCCATCTTTACCTCCGATGATAAAAATTCTACCATCAAGGCAAACTCCAGCAGACGCGATGGCTTTCTCGGGCAAGTGAGCCACGGTAGACCAAGTGTTGTTGCTAGTGTCATAACAGTCAATGCTTTGTGGTCTTCTCATTCCACCAATCACATAAAGACGACCTTTACATGCAACAACGAGGTGTTCCTCTCGTTCACATTCAGAAGACTGTAGAGCAGTCCAACTTTTATCGTTAGGGTTGAAAACTAAATTGTCTTTGAGGACTTTACCTTCGGATATTCCACCAACAACTACAAGTCCTTGGAATTCCGTTCGTAAGCACTTTCTCGGTCGAAGAAGTTGTACTTTATCGTCAGTGGTGGAAAATATTGATGATTGTAGCCTCTCATATACGAGTGACATGCAAGCGGGGCTTTGCATGACTAACGGCTCGTTCTCAATGTTATTGGTAATGAAATCTTCTGACAGCGAACACAATCTAAGATGACTAAACAATCTCTCGAAATAAGGCTTTCTTTCTTCATAGCCATTCATCCATCGGACTATAGTTTTGTAAACATCTTCTTCATCATCCACCAAGAGGTCGTCATTTTTTATAAAAGATTCAAGCTGATAGCAGTCGAGAGAATGAAAGTCTTCATTCTCCAAAACTGACACAAAATTATTGAGAATAAATCTCTCTGCTTTAACCGTAAGCACTGGGCAATTACATTGTAGAGCCAGCGTGTAGATCTTGATGCAGGTGACATTTGAGAGAAAATGCACAAGATAGTCAGCACATAGCTCTTTGAGTTCATTGATGACCAAATAGTCAGCAGCTACGAGAAGCTCTATCACATTAACCTCGTTAACATCAGTCTTCCCCGTATAGAGAAAGGTTAACAGCTCATTCACAATGGACGACGAAACGTCTAAGTCTATTTTTTCACTGTTCTTTTCTATCATTGTCGTTGTAAAGAGAGCTTGGAAATAATCGCTTGACGCTGCCAATATTCCCCTGTGGGCAGTGAAATCCCTATGTTCGGCGGTAATGGTCACGTCACATAAAAGTCCTTGATATCGAAAAGTGTTCAATCTTTGAAGAACCTTTACACAGTATCCAGCTTCGGCTTCATTGTGAATTCCACTAGAATGAAAATATCATGAAAGTTATTATTTACTAAGTTGAAAAAACAAAAAAAAACAAAGAAGAAGAGATAAAAGAATATAAGTCACGAAATAATTGCTTAAAAAAAATGCCCAAGTAAAATGTCGAAGCCGTAGTGAAAAGTCAAGGATCGTTAAGTTTGTTTCGCACGAAACGCAAAAGATGTCAAAGAATAGATCACGTTCTAGATACTGAAATTCTATGGCACGATATAGAGGCTTTTGGGAATAAAATGTTTAAAATTGAATTATACTTCAAAAGTAACGGTAGATATAGTGCTGTAGATTCGATTCTAATGTTATAACGTTGTTGAGTAGTGAACTAACTAGCATTTAGACTACCAAAATGTTCTTATTATCGCGAAAGGTAGGAACGTTGTATATGATACACTATTTTATCCCTAGCAATAAATGTATTTGGGGATCTACGTTTTTGTACCCTACATGAAGTATACCACACGACTAAATCCTCACAATAGAATCTGAATTATCGAACGTTGGCTTATCCAAAACCAGCGTGTTTGGTTTGTTAAATTAAAATAAACCGACCTGCTCTTCATATTTTCATTTATTCAATTTGGTAAAGCTATCGATCGTTAGTGCTTCAGTTGCATCACGTTCAATGCAGATCTGGAACAACATCATTTCTTTCGAAAAGAAAAGCCAAAATAATATTCAACGTGTATCTGCTTAAATTTTTCAGAGAATAGATTAGAGCAGTTGAAAAAGTCGTTCTTTTTCTTAATACTTTAACTCATGCATTTTACTTCCCTGGAAACGGTTCATGGTCAACTTTGGAATTGTCCAATTCATAATTTCGAAATCTTCGCTTTGTTGTTCTGTCACAATCCTGGGTTTACCAGAGTTTTCTTACCTAACTTTACATAAAATAACCCTAAAATATTTCCAATGGATCACTTTTATTTCAAATCCTAGCAATAATTATTAAGACTCACTAAGAATTGCTAAGTTAGGATGCAATAATTTACCACTAATTTTTCAGACATGAACGCTGTTTTTATGAATTATAAAGAGTGAAAGTTTTCCTCGGTATTCTAGCGTCCTGACATATTAAAAACAGACTTGAAAGCTTCAAAAAAACGTGAGCTTTTTCAGAGGAGCTTATGACGGAGATCTTAATCTACTGAACCGCATCAATGGTTTCTCATGGCACGAAAACTAGCAGTTAGACTCACTCGAAAAACAAGGCTATTATACGCTAAAAAATCAGTATACATTTTTTCATGTTTGCTACAGATTTTTTACATTTGAGAATAAAACCATGAAATAATCTTGATTTAAATGGAATATTTTGTTTTCTAGTATCATATAAAAAGGGCGAACGGAAATAATTTGAATAAACAAACCAAAAGAAAAGTGTTTTTTTACTTTATCCATATCTTTCATTTGTTGAACTTGAACCCCGATTTTTTAAAATATCGATTTTAAATTTGATTTTTTCTTCGACCCAAAACAATTATTTTTCAATTCAAATTTTATATTTTTGAATTCAAAATAAGTGAAAGAAGGTGATAAATAAGCACTAAACGTATCGGTTACTAACACCGAACAGTCATTTAAAAGAAAAGAAACAGGACTATTTTCTTTTCTGAGATATGTCCAAGTCTTTATAAAATAGCTGGATTTCTACCAACCTTTGATCCTGCATGTTTGCTGTAGGTGACATTTTGAACCCGTGTCGTGCTACACAGAAATGAATGAATTCATTCAAAGGACACGTGTTTATAAATATGGAAATATCGGAGGACTGGTAGCGCGACACTTAGTCGACTTGTTGCACGAACACCTATTGTTTCGCAATCAGTTTGTTAATCTTCTCCAACTGCCCGTCCTCATACTAGAAATCAAGTACAAGGCGAAAATCGTATTCACTGATACGATAGACAATCTCGCATCAAAGATTCTGATGAATCAGTTGTGAGCTTAGAGTGGAATAAATTCGTTGAAATAATGGACATAATCCCGATTCACTATTGCTCTGTTAAGATCTGAAAGCCTTACAAAACATCAGAGCGAGGAACGAACTGGTACAGACTTGAAAACAAAAAGAAGAAAAAAATATTTCAGATAGGATAGAACACTTTCAACTGACTAGCGATACTCATATTTAGGGTTTGCTTTTGGGTTAACGTTCGAGTTCATCATAAATATGGTCTAAACAAATCAAATATGGGGTTCATCCACATTTAATATGGCTGCCACGCTTTTCTTCCCTTAGGAATATTCCTAAAACACAACCTATAGTGAACACCATCCAACATGGCTGCCACTTTTATTCCCTTAGGAATGATTCCAAACCACCTATAGTGAACATCATCCAACATGGCTGCCACTTTTATTCCCTTAGGAATGATTACAAACCACCTATAGTGAACATCATCCAACATGGCTGCCACTTTTATTCCCTTAGGAATGATTACAAACCACCTATAGTGAACACCATCCAACATGGCTGCCACTTTTCTTCCCTTAGGAATATTCCTAAAACACCGCCTATAGTGAACATCATCCAACATGGCTGCCACTTTTATTCCTTTAGGAATGATTACAAACCACCTATAGTGAACATCATCCAACATGGCTGCCACTTTTATTCCCTTAGGAATGATTACAAACCACCTATAGTGAACATCATCCAACATGGCTGCCACTTTTATTCCCTTAGGAATGATTACAAACCACCTACAGTGAACATCATCCAACATGGCTGCCACTTTCATTCCCTTAGGAATGATTACAAACCACCTATAGTGAACACCATCCAACATGGCTGCCAAACACTTTCCAAAGTGGAAAAAAAACGCCGTCTACGACTTATCGTCGGGACTGCGCCGGTAAACTACTTTCTCCCGCAAACGGCAAACGTAACCAAGTTTCCTTTGCTACTCCAGTATTTCATTTTACCTTTTGCAAACCTTCTTATTAAAGAGAAATATTTTTTTGTTTATCTACGACTTGTATATTTTTTGTGATTCCTTTTTACTAGTTTCACTTTTCACTGGTCAACTGACGCTTCACGTTTGCCGTAAAAGAGATTAGAGAGTTTAAGAATCTTGTTACAGGAAACGTGAAACGTCAGTTGACCAGTGAAAAGTTATTTGAAATTAGTAAAAAGGAATCGCAAAAATCTCCAAGTTTAAATAAACAAAAGAATATTTCTTTTTTTTAAGAAAGTTTGCAAAAGGTAAAGTGAAATACAGGAAAACTAAGAAAACTTGGTCACGTTTTCCGTTTGCGGGAGAAAAAAAACTCGAATCTTAAACTCTCTGTTAACGCTTCAAAACCGCTAGATGACGTCATAAGGCAGGCTCCACGTGCAAAGATCGCTTGCTTTGCTGATATTCACATGCGTAATTCCAGCCTTCTATTGTTTTAGAATCGTTTGAGGAAGACGTGTGGATTTGCGAAAACGGTTTGTTAACGAAGTATGCGTTTATGCATTAAAATTCCATGGTCAGCCTCGACTTGGGGGCATTTTTTGTGTTCGTCCGGGCGAGTTTGGGAAGGGTATATCAATAGATTAAAAGATTATAGTTTTCTTTCACACGGCATTAATATCAATTTCGCAACATTTTTCTTTTATATTTCCTTATTCTTTAGAGTTGGTGAACCAACTTAGAACAAGAACCACTTAACCGCAGCCAGACTCTACCGGCACCCTACAAAAGACTCATCCATGACCTCAAACAGACCGATGACGCTACTGAAGAACAATAGACTATCACTTTGTGATAACACCTACGTTACCTAGAACAATAGACCACTACTTGCGACTATACGGATGCGACTATACGCAATACCGACTAATTACTGTTTACGATTACGACCGCAGCACCAGAGCTATAAATAGCATCTACTGTCTTTCATTCCCCACTGTACTCTGAAGATGACTTCCGCTCAGCTTGTCGAAACGTCAGTCTCTACCAACAACAGTCTTTCTCAAGACTACACTCACCCGGACGATCACGTTACTCACTCAACTACTACACCTGGGTTCAAACCATTTACTCTCATTTCCTTATTCATTAATTATATTTATTCAAAGGGTTTCTTTGAGGGATGGTTAGTATATTTTACATGGGTTGGGTTCGGGTGATACGCCTTGTAAGGGACTTAATGTTCTATTGTGTTATCACCTGAATTTGGCAAATTGATTAAATAAAATAATAAAAAATGAAATAAGATCGTATACAGTTGGATGGGGTCTAAATGATGAATTATCTGAAGATGTGCCGTTTTAGTAGGTCCTTCTAGCAGATCGCAGCCAAGTCGCCGCAACTTCGAACATGGTAAATTTCGAGTGAAAATCAACGAGAGTTGCAGTAAATTTAGAGCATGTTCGAATTTGAGGAGACTTGGTTGCAATCTGTTGCCGTAAAATCGCGATAAAATCGCAGCGCGGTTACAGGATTTGGGGGTGCGATAAATTCGCCATTAAAATTGCTGCTCGCGCAACAAAAATTCTAGTGTTAACACAACCGTATACATCAAATAACCCACAATAGTTCATCAGCAGTCCAATGAACGTTTATCTCATTATCACAGTAAAAAGAACAAAAATGGAATAAAGAATGAAGACTATTTTTATTCCACTGATTTATCTGTTGTAAGAATGTTACTTATAAGATAAGCTACAATAACATCCAAATATCTACGATTGTTCTTCGATTGGTTGTTAATGTAGAACAATAATTTAAGTTCTTATCGTATTGAAAAAGAAACCCATGATGTGATTATTTTAGCGAATAATGATCTGCTTGACAAGAAATAGTCAACATGAAACTCAGTAATGACAACAGAACAGCATGACACGAAGCGATCCAGGAAAGTGATAAGAACACGATATGTGATAGAACGTTGCGTTGTTTATACTAGATGATGTTCCGGCCAAGCTGTTCATCGTAGCAGGTGTGTTTCGTACCGACAGCCACCGTGTACTCAGTATTTTTAGAGACTAATGCAGCAATAGCTAGAGAACTGTCACTTGCTAGGCCTTGTGTTGCACAAACAAGCCAACGGTTCAAGACTTTTGAGCAATTCTTTGTTAAAAGTGAGTATCAACACCTAGCATTCAATATTAACTTATCGGGTAATGAGGACCGGGGTTCAAATAGTTTATTTTATTTTTCTATTGCAATATTTTACAGGAAAACATCCCGTTTAGCCAAGGTCTAGTTTACTTGTCTTAAAATGAAGTCCTGTGTAAAACAATGTGATAACAAAATAGAAATAGATAAACTAGGTACAGCTACCGAAATCTAATCGTTTTTTCAGAAAGAAATCTTAAAACTTTTACTGAGGGAGTTGATCATGAGCCAGGTTACTTTCAAAATATTACTAAACAATGTCTTCAGTCAGTGTTCTCTTGTACGATATCCGATCAATGTGGATTTGCAATGGTTTTAATGCTTGTTATGTCATGTCCTTGATATTTGACGAAAAAAAAGGAGAAATAATATACGGAAATGTTGAACAAATTTTTTAAGAGGAAGGGTGGAAAATGGAAACACTCGATGGTCATTTGATGGATCAAAGATATTCTTATCTCTTTCTTTTATGTAATAAAAATCCCGAATCTCGTCAAGAGTGATGATCTCTAGTTCCACACACCTTGTATACAACTCGATCGAGCCTCTTCAGTCGTATGAAATGTTTCAGCGATTTATTCAAAATAAAACAGATAACTTTTTTTTGAAACTTTTCCCTTTAGTGTGCTACACTATGTCAATTATATTGCAATTACTTGCATTTCGCGAGTAGCCCGATTTCGAAAGATATTAAGGAAAAAATGTTTTTTGGAAAGTTTGTTTTTTCGTTGCTATGGAAACGCTGACTAGCATAAAAAGGTCGTCTTTCAAAATGTGCATCCAAGTCGAACATCTGTTGTAAAATTCAGATTCATTGAGATAAAGTAAGAGTATGTATAAGCGGATTCAAAAAGGGAAGTGTGACTCAAAAATAACTGTTTGGAGCCACCTTAAAATTGCTTTCATTATTCCTATATTCCACTTAATTTTTTGGCACCAGTTTATTATTATCTTTTATCTATTTTTATCAACAAATCAGCTTTTAGTTGTTATAAAACGGGTTATAAAATTAATCAAATCTACCTTTAAATTAATCTACCCAAAGAACATTTGAAAATTACTATTTTTCATGTCATTGAATCCCTTTTATGACACAAGTACACCAAGCATAGACTTGATCTAAGATCGATTGTAGAGCCAGGATAATGCTGTCTATGTCCTTGCCAACAGTAAAGATTGTAGTATCGTCAGCAGACATAAACAGGTCCCTCAGCAAACATGAACAGGTCCCTAAAGTGTGCCGCATATCAACAGCTTTGTAAAACTTTGTAATTTATGCATCGTACGAAAGCTAACATATTTCCTAAGAGCAGTTTTATTCCTCGGTAATCATAATATTACAAACTTATAGCATGATATTTCGGGTGATTAGTGATTAAATGTCTCCTCAAGCCTCAGGAGGTTTAGTTAAAGTCCCTCCGCCTTTGGCGTCGCCGGACTTCAACAAAACCTCCCTCGGCTTTCGGGGACATTTAATCACTAATCACCCGAAATGTCATGCTATAAATAGTTCATCAGCAGTCCAATGAACGTTAATCTCATTATCACAGTAAAAACAACAAAAATGGAATGAAGAATGAAGACTATTTTTATTCCACTGATTTATCTGTTGTAAGAATGTTACTTATTAAACAAAGATATCTACGATTGTTCTTCGATTGGTTGTTAATGTAGAACAATAATATAATTTAAGCTCTTATCGTATTGAAAAAGAAACCCATGATGTCATTATTCTAGCGAATAATGATCTGCTTGACAAGAAATAGTCAACATGAAACTCAGTAATGGCAACACAAAATCATGACACGAAGCGATCCAGGAAAGTGAAAAGAACACGATATGTGATAGAACGTTGCGTTGTTTATACTAGATGATGTTCCGGCCAAGCTGTTCATCGTAGCAGGTGTGTTTCGTACCGACAGCCACCGTGTATTCAGTATTTCTAGAGACTAATGCAGCACTAGCTAGGGAACTTCTGTAGTCACTTGCTAGGCCTTGTGTTGCACAAACAAGCCAACGGTTCAAGACTTTTGAGCAATTCTTTGTTAAAAGTGAGTATCAACACCTAGCATTCAATATTAACTTATCGGGTAATGAGGACCGGGGTTCAAATAGTTTATTTTATTTTTCTATTGCAATATTTTACAGGAAAACATCCCGTTTAGCCAAGGTCTAGTTTACTTGTCTTAAAATGAAGTCCTGTGTAAAACAATGTGATAACAAAATAGAAATAGATAAACTAGGTACAGCTACCGAAATCTAATCGTTTTTTCAGAAAGAAATCTTAAAACTTTTACTGAGGGAGTTGATCATGAGCCAGGTTACTTTCAAAATATTACTAAACAATGTCTTCAGTCAGTGTTCTCTTGTACGATATCCGATCAATGTGGATTTGCAATGGTTTTAATGCTTGTTATGTCATGTCCTTGATATTTGACGAAAAAAAAGGAGAAATAATATACGGAAATGTTGAACAAATTTTTTAAGAGGAAGGGTGGAAAATGGAAACACTCGATGGTCATTTGATGGATCAAAGATATTCTTATCTCTTTCTTTTATGTAATAAAAATCCCGAATCTCGTCAAGAGTGATGATCTCTAGTTCCACACACCTTGTATACAACTCGATCGAGCCTCTTCAGTCGTATGAAATGTTTCAGCGATTTATTCAAAATAAAACAGATAACTTTTTTTTGAAACTTTTCCCTTTAGTGTGCTACACTATGTCAATTATATTGCAATTACTTGCATTTCGCGAGTAGCCCGATTTCGAAAGATATTAAGGAAAAAATGTTTTTTGGAAAGTTTGTTTTTTCGTTGCTATGGAAACGCTGACTAGCATAAAAAGGTCGTCTTTCAAAATGTGCATCCAAGTCGAACATCTGTTGTAAAATTCAGATTCATTGAGATAAAGTAAGAGTATGTATAAGCGGATTCAAAAAGGGAAGTGTGACTCAAAAATAACTGTTTGGAGCCACCTTAAAATTGCTTTCATTATTCCTATATTCCACTTAATTTTTTGGCACCAGTTTATTATTATCTTTTATCTATTTTTATCAACAAATCAGCTTTTAGTTGTTATAAAACGGGTTATAAAATTAATCAAATCTACCTTTAAATTAATCTACCCAAAGAACATTTGAAAATTACTATTTTTCATGTCATTGAATCCCTTTTATGACACAAGTACACCAAGCATAGACTTGATCTAAGATCGATTGTAGAGCCAGGATAATGCTGTCTATGTCCTTGCCAACAGTAAAGATTGTAGTATCGTCAGCAGACATAAACAGGTCCCTCAGCAAACATGAACAGGTCCCTAAAGTGTGCCGCATATCAACAGCTTTGTAAAACTTTGTAATTTATGCATCGTACGAAAGCTAACATATTTCCTAAGAGCAGTTTTATTCCTCGGTAATCATAATATTACAAACTTATAGCATGACATTTCGGGTGATTAGTGATTAAATGTCTCCTCAAGCCTCAGGAGGTTTAGTTAAAGTCCCTCCGCCTTTGGCGTCGCCGGACTTCAACAAAACCTCCCTCGGCTTTCGGGGACATTTAATCACTAATCACCCGAAATGTCATGCTATAAATAGTTCATCAGCAGTCCAATGAACGTTAATCTCATTATCACAGTAAAAACAACAAAAATGGAATGAAGAATGAAGACTATTTTTATTCCACTGATTTATCTGTTGTAAGAATGTTACTTATTAAACAAAGATATCTACGATTGTTCTTCGATTGGTTGTTAATGTAGAACAATAATATAATTTAAGCTCTTATCGTATTGAAAAAGAAACCCATGATGTCATTATTCTAGCGAATAATGATCTGCTTGACAAGAAATAGTCAACATGAAACTCAGTAATGGCAACACAAAATCATGACACGAAGCGATCCAGGAAAGTGAAAAGAACACGATATGTGATAGAACGTTGCGTTGTTTATACTAGATGATGTTCCGGCCAAGCTGTTCATCGTAGCAGGTGTGTTTCGTACCGACAGCCACCGTGTATTCAGTATTTCTAGAGACTAATGCAGCACTAGCTAGGGAACTTCTGTAGTCACTTGCTAGGCCTTGTGTTGCACAAACAAGCCAACGGTTCAAGACTTTTGAGCAATTCTTTGTTAAAAGTGAGTATCAACACCTAGCAATCAATATCTACTTATCGGGTAATGAGGACCGGGATTCAAATAGTTTATTTTATTTTTCTATTGCAATATTTTACAGGAAAACATCCCGTTTAGCCGAGGTCTAGTTTACTTGTCTTAAAATAAAGTCTTGTGTAAGACAATGTGATAACAAAATAGAAATAGATAAACTAGGTACAGCTACCGAAATCTAATCGTTTCATTCAGAAAGAAATCTTAAAACCTTAAGGGAGTTGCTCATGACCGAGGTTACTTTCAACAAAATATTACTAAACAATGTCTTCAGTCAGTGTTCTCTTGTACGATAACCGATCAATGTGGATTTACAATGGTTTTAATGCTTGTTATGTCATGTCCTTGGTATTTTGACGGAAAAAAGGAGAAATAATATACGAAAATGTTGAACAAAATGTTTAAGAGGCTAGGGTGGGTGGAAAATGGAATCACTCGATGGTTATTTGATGGATCAACGATATTCGTATCTCTTTCTTTTATGTAATAAAAACCGCGTTAAATTGAAAGAGCTGAGATAACACAAAAAAAATCAGTCGAAAACACGAGGATACTAGTAGGAATAAAAAGTGCATGTTTAACACAAGAGTGAGTAGAAAACCACATAGAAAAAATATTCAAAGCATTTTTTATTTGACTTTTCCGTTCACGCATCAAAGTAAGATATGAAGGAAGGAAGGAAGAAAGGAAGGAAGGAAGAAAGGAAGGAAAAAAGGAAGGAAGGAAGGAAGGAAGGAAGGAAGGAAGGAAGGAAGGAAGGAAGGAAGGAAAAAATGGTAAAACAAATAAAAAAGAATACAGGAAAGATAGGAAATAAAAGAAAAGGAAGATAGAAAGAATGGTAGAGAGAATGAACTACGTTCTCCCCATTCCACTGATCGTCCTTGTTTATTTACCAAAGTAGTACTTTATAGCCAGTGTCAGCTACAAAACATTTTGCCTGTATAGTTCCATGATCAAATTAATTGGAATTTAGAAGTGATCTTAAATTCTTTTATGGGAGGCCTAGGAGGAAAATATATTGGAGCGTCCAGAGAAAAATTATCGGAGCACAGTACTTAGAGAGCCATCAAGACATATGATAACCGGGGATCGAATCCCTGACCACAGCATCACTAGCGCACACGTGCACCACCCGTTCTTCCCAATTATTTCTAGATTTGAATTGAAAATTTCATGTCTAATTTCGGCATTATTCTCTTATCTTGATCCCGGATCTCGTCAAGAGTGATGATCTGTAGTTCCACACACCTTGTATACAACTCGATCGAGCCTCTTCAGTGGTATGAAATGTTTCAGCGATTTATTCAAAACAAAACAGATAACCTTTCTTGAAACTTTTCGCTTTAGTGTGCTACACTATGTCAATTATATTGCAATTATTAGCATTTCGCGAGTAGCCCGATTTCGAAAGATATTTAGGAAAAAATGTTTTTTGGAAAGTTTGTTTTTTTGTTGCTATGGAAACGCTGATTAGCATAAAAAGGTTATCGTTCACAATTTTCATCCAAGTCGAACATCTGTTGTAAAATTCAGATTTATTGAGGTAAAGTAAGAGTATGTATAAGCGGATTCAAAAAGAGAAGTGTGACTCAAAAATAACTGTTTGGAGCCACCTTAAAATTGCTTTCATTATTCCTATATTCCACTTAATTTTTTGGCTCCAGTTTATTATTATCTTTTATCTATTTTTATCAACAAATCAGCTTTTAGTTGTAATAAAACGGGTTAAAAATTTAATCAAATCTACCTTTAAATTAATCTACCCAAAGAACATTTGAAAATTACTTTTTTTCATTGAATCCCTTTTTTGACACAAGCGAAAACAATCAAAAACAACAAATACAAGAACGATAAGTTATTAATTAAAAAGGGGACTTAATAAAATGAAGTCACTCATTATCTAATACAGAATGGAAGATACTTGACAGGAAACCAGTGATAATCCTGGTCCTCTAACATCTCTAGATAATGAGTTATATGAGGATATACCATTTAGTACCTTAGGAAATTCAATAACGCGTCTCGAAATTAAAGTATTAAAAATTAACGCGAATTGAGGGCAAAAATACTTTCAAATGAAGAAAATTAACGCGAAAGAGAAGCCAAAATTCCCATTTAAATGAAATTAACGCGATGGACACAAAGATAGCTCATCTGAAAGTGAAAATGAAGTGCTTATAGAATGCATATGAAAAACGAAAATATAATTTCCGACAAAAACAGAAATGAGAGTAAAAAGAAATGTTGTTTTTATTAGGTGACTAGCTGTAATGTTCAGTTTTAAGATAAATTATTTTTCAAAAGTAGATTAAATATAATATTACTAGAAATTGATATCGTGAAAATTAAAGATCCGCTTTATTAATGATATGGAAATTAACATTAAAAGAAATGAACACGACTTAAATGAACGCGATTTTTTGAAATTCGCGTTAATCTCATGGAGCGTTAATTTCCTATAATAAGGTAGGCCATTCGTGCCAAAGCGACGGCTAAAACAGCTCCTTGTAGTCGAATATGTTGAGTAAATTGAATGTTAGAGTTGGTAAGTTCGATGGAGATCGATGTACACCGCATGCCAAATATCCCGAAGATGACATACAAAGAAGTGGAGTTTTTGGCAAATTAGGAATATAGGTAACTAAAATGGCAGAATTGAAAATTGAAAACGCCTAATGTAGACAACAAAACAACACAGTCTTTCTCATCCGCTTTAAGGTTCGTTTTACAGTAGCAAGTTTGTCGCGCAACACAAGCGGCGATTTTCATGACGATTTTACAACGACAGATCGCAGCGAAGTCCCCGCAACTTCGAACATGGTTAAACTTCCGAGAGATGAAATAAATTTCGAGCATGTTCGAATAGCTGTTATTACAGTTGAGCCCACAATGAGATATTCTTTTTGTTTTAAGAATCATACAAAGTCGATACAATGCTTGTTGTCTCATTTACATGCATCCATGATAACTGCTATTGGCTGTAATCGGCTTTTGCCCCAAAATCACCATGAAATCGCTGGGCGTTTACACGTGTATTTATGGGTGCGTTAAAAATTCGCTATTGAAATCGTCGAGATTTTGCGCGACAAAACTTCAGTATAAACGGGCCTCGAGAATTTTACTTAATAAGAGAGCTACATCAAATATCCAATGAACTTGTATCTCATTATCACAGTAAAAGGAACAAAAATGGTATGAATTAAGATAACTTTTATTTCATTTATCTCTCTACGAATGTTACTAAATAAGGCTACATTCAAATATCCACGATTGTTCTTGGGTTGTTTGTAGAATAATATACTGTTCAGATCGTATTACCTCAGTAAAACGAAAGAGAAACCCACCAATCGATGTGATTATTTTAGCGAATGAAGATCTGCTTGACAAGAAATAGTCAACATGAAACTCAGTAATGACAACAGAACAGCATGACACGAAGCGATCCAGGAAAGTAATAAGAACCCGATATTTGATAGAACGTTGCGTTGTTTATACTAGATGATGTTCCGGCCAAGCTGTTTGTAGGCTGGTGCGTTTCGTAACTCATTATCTCAAAAATGAGATCTTGATTCTCCATTTTCCTCCAGAGGAGGGTCCAGGGTTATCCCATGATGCATTGCGTTTCATAGTATATTATCAATTCTTTCGTGACGTCATCACTTTGTTTAAAGCGGCTCTGAGAGAAGATCAATATGGCGGAGTTTAGTCCAGTAGCTGAATACTCGGCATATTTTACGTTCACTGTGTATCCAAAGACAACTTTTCTTTTTCTATCCCCGGTCTGGAAAGAGTTCTAGTTGTTTTAAGACTGCTTCATATCAGTTATCTGAATCAATGTGAGAGAGCGAGAGCTCTAGAGACGAGTGACAACTGTTCGATGAATTCGTTGTTCAACAAGGTGCATATCCCAGCGCTTATTTGCCTCATTTCAGCATCTAATATACGGATAAGTTGTAGATTTATTATTTTTCTTGTCATTTTTGTAAAATATACAGTGATTTTACCGAATGTCCGTTTATTATTTATACATGTTCAATGTTCAGTTCTTCGTGAAATGTCAAAAAATGGCTATTTTCAGAGGTCCTAAACACGGCTGGAGTACTTTGGAGTACTTTTATATAAAAGTATGAATTACCCTTAAACTAAGATATGATGGTACTAAAACGAAAAATACTCTCATAATTCATGAGAAATAAGCGTTTTGTCTACAACATCTGACACTCAAATGTTGAAGCGTATCAAGTTGCCTTCTAAAATATCAAATTTTTCATGAACCATTCCAAAAATAGCATTACCTTTTGGTATAAACACAAGTAGGATTATTAAAAAACAACACATGTTAACCCTACTTTCATTGTTCACGATTTTGTTGGTTAATCATGACTTTAAAAACGGTTTTGTAATTCGCCTCTTCACCACCGAGATGGTTCAATGTTTACAATTGGTAAGCGCAATGCATCATGGGATAATCCTGGACCCTCCTCTGATTTTCCTCTTTAACTTTGTCATCTTTACTTCTTGGGTTACCTGTAGTAAAACTTTTTCAATATGTCTATAGCGAACATGCGTTGTTCAACAACGAATATTTTTAATAATATCTAATTCGATGACCTGCCCTGATTTTTTTACAGTAAATTAAATGCTTGTAACTAAAGCTACAACATATCAAAAAATAAACATATGTTTTCGAGTGAAAATTCTCAGAAACTGGTCAAAATTACCAAATTTAGGATCGTATCACAAGAGGGTAAAAATGCGCCGTTTTTGACCTTTTGGTCGCGTGGATTCATAACACACAAGAAAAAGAGAAATTATGGAATTTGAATGAAAATACGTTTGTAAAACTTATGCATCATTTGAAATTCTTACTTTGATAATTACGAACAGATATGAAAGCAAGCAAGCCCCATATTTAACAAATTGTAGAATCTAAACGAATTTGGTGGTCCCAATTTTTTATTTTAGTTTTCTATTTTTGTATTCATCTTTGTGCCAATCTTAAAGAAAATCCAGAAATTCCATCGTGTAAAATTTGCACGATCGTTTCACTTTAAGGACGTTCGCGGGCAAAAACGTTTCCCATTTCTTTTCCTTCAAACTTCGCATGATGAAATAAGACCATCATAGAAGTTCCATGAGCAAATAAAAAATGTGGGTCACCGTTCTCGTTCAGGAGTGAGATGATATCAAAGTGCAGCCTTTTTCTTGTCGAAAATCGCTTGCGCGCAATACATACAAGTCGAGCAGTAAAGTCATTCTTGTTGTCAAAAAACTAAATGGATTGCTAAACATTTTTTGAAACAACCATCTAATAACCTATCCATAAATATTATGTGTAAATATTTATGAATACAAATAACTTGCAGTTTTTGACTCGAATTTACAGCCACCATGCAACATTCGGCCGTAATGTAGATTGAAGTTTTCAACCAAATACGTGTTTTTATTATGATTTTCCCATATTTTTCCCCTTCAAATTTGGAAAATTTACAGTTTATGGAATTCTTGATAAGATACTAAAAAAAAATAAGGGTCACCGTTGTTGTTTTTGAGATATAGGCGATCGAAATCGTTTCCTCAAAAACGTGACAGGGTTTGATTTTGACAAAACATATCGATGTCCTTTTATAATCAGCATTTTTGTCTTTGAATACACTATCCACTTTTTTATTGTGAATGTATGAGATGTCGCTATACCTGCTTCTCTTTTCTGTCCATAGACGATGACTACACTTGGTTTACTACAGTTCTCCCTACTTCTATCAGCCCTTTGCTTGTCCTCAGTAAGGACAAACTGTCCAACTCTCAACTCCGAGAGAAACAGTTTCTTCATCAACAGTGACGTCATATTCGACCGTTTGCTGGCCTACAGTACGTTCCTCGTCACCACAACCATCAATGAAGTGGAATGTTTCAGGGAATGTCTCCAGAACTGTAGCTGCTTGTCCATGAATTATCTCAAGGGAGGACGACAAAACAACTGCCTGCTCAACAACTCAACTGAGAAGATGAACCCAGAGCTTCTTCAGTTCAGAGCCTCTTGGAAATATTATCATTTTGTAAGAGAGAACATGGTAAGAAAATAGCGTTAATAGAGTATAATGATGATGCTTTTTAAATACTGTTTGTGTGAACCTGTTAAAATTTGAATATTTAATGAAGCCTGCGGTGACGTCATGTTCATTAACATATTAGAAGTATAAACCTTTATAACTTAAAGACGCAACAATCAAATTAAGAAATATTTCACCATTCAAATATTCACTTCAAGTAGAATCGATGCTGAAAATATTGTATCAGGGGTTAGGTGCACTTTAAGGCAATTTCTAAAGACATCACTAATCTCAATAGAAAACAGTATGTTCATATGCAGTCATTTGAAACAATGTCGATCGGCTCCGCGAATACGAGCGGAGTATGGGTAGAAATCACTGAAGCGCTTAATTATTCGGTCTGAGGTAGTTGTTTTTGCTTACTAATGAGATAACACAAGCAGCAATCCTTTAAATGTATGTCTTCTGGTTTTGTGAAAGGAAGACACAAGTCGATATGACTAATATTCAGTCAAACTGATGTCCCCAATTTTGAATGAAACTGTTAAGTCATTCAAATAGGACAATAACATGACTTTTGGAGGGCATATTGTTTATTTGTGGCTGGAGTAGCATCAATTTTGCGCCCGATCGAGCGCAGCGAGGGTGCAAACGATGCTACGAGGGCCACAAATAAACAATATGTACGACAAAAGTCATGTTATTATCATTATCATCAATATACAAGACCAAATTATACAAAGTCTTCAATATCAAAAGTTAGAATTTTAATAAAACATTTTCATTCAAAAATAAAGATTTATACATACAAAACAAAACAAAAAACATCAAACGCAACCGCTTTGAAATGGTTTCCTTAAGATCTGATTGGCTGACAGCAGTCGTAAGACATTCTCTCAACCAATCAGATCAAAGCAGGGCGGTAAATGCATTTGCAGCCCGCGCGCTTGTCGTTTGGCCCGCTAGACTGAACGTTTTAGTGAAGACAGTTTAATATTTGGCCTTGTATATTGAATAATATGTCGCCAGAGAATTTTCGTACTGTAAGCCCGGAGCATATTCAATCAGTGAAAAATTCAATCGCTTCAGTGATTTTTATCAATTCACCACTTTCACATTCCCATAATGCTTTGCGTTTTTTGGGGGCAACAATAGCGAAAAATATTTGATAATTCGAAACTTTTCATGCAGATGCTGAGTATATTTGCTATTATCATTGAAAACACCAGCGACAGTTTAATCCAAGTTAAATCCACAAGCATGGGAGAATGAAACGTTTGGACGTTTATGGACTTACTAAGAAATGTCATGATTTTTACTCGTAAACCTGTTCAAATTTCTTCCTGGTTTTTGTGAATTCTGATAGAATCTATCATAGATACGTAGGTGTTTTTATATGTTTTTTCTTCAATTCTTATTAATCTTCGTGGTCATATTAACGATTTTGTCTCGTTGTTGCCCCTCAAAAAACGCAAAGCATTATGGGAATGTGAAAGTGGTGAATACTCCCGTTCGGGCTAGTCTCGTAGTCGCGGAGCCGGTCGACGACAACGTTTTTTTCAAATGACTGTATGACTTAAGCTGAGCAGCCAGTCCCTGTATAATATTAAGCTTTTGTTATGGACCAGTAGCGATGTGTGTTATTCATGTGATACAATTTCACTCTATTGCGCCATTGTTTTCAGGAAAACAGTAATACTGACTGTCTCAACACATGTTGTGAAAACAATCCTTGTCTTCACGGAGGCACGTGTACAGAGCTCTGTGCCAATCAGAGAACACGTTTCCACTGCAAGTGTAAGAAGCGCTACACTGGACATCGATGTGAGATTCGTAAACCACCAAGAAGCTGTGCTGATTTGAAAGAAGATGGAATATCTAAAAATGGATGGTTTAAAATCTACATCAAACCAAACAGTGCAGGAATCCTAGTGTATTGTGATTTTAGGTCACGTGACAACATCACGTGGACAATGGTGCAGTCTTTTGAATATTCGAATACAAAAAGCGGTTATGCTGCATGCAATGATTGGAAATACAAGTTCACAAAGTATCCCTTCTCTTACTATAATCTTGGTTCATCAGAAAAACTAGTCCTTCGTAACCGATCTTCTCACTGGAGAGCGACCTGTGAATACGATAAACACCACACGGTCCTTGATAATTACATTGTAGCAAAACATGACCAAATCGATCTCACTGCATCGGGGCCTAATCGTGTTCGTCAGTGTAAAAGATTCGAAGAAATTAATATCTTGAAAACCAAATGTACAAATTGCTCGGCAAGAGTCATGAGGGATTGTAGTTTGGATCTGCGATCACAGTATTTTGTTCTTTTTGGTAAGAACAGTTCAATACCAAGTTGCACGGACAAAACACTTAATGAACGGTATTTCGGTAGCATATCTTATCACAGTCTACAACGAAATCCTCTTTTCCCGTGTAACCGATATCAGAACTCAACCACTCAGTATTGGTTTGGATCAGTTTAAAAAAACCAATGTGATAAGATAGGGTGGTACCCTATACCAATGTAATGGTAAGATATCGTAGTACCCTATACCAATGTAATGATAAGATATCGTAGTACCTTATACCAATGTAATGGTAAGATATCGTAGTACCTTATACCAATGTAATGGTAAGATATCGTAGTACCCTATACCAATGTAATGGTAAGATATCGTAGTACCCTATATCAATGTAATGGTAAGATATCGTAGTACCTTATACCAATGTAATGGTAAGATATCGTAGTACCTTATACCAATCTAATGGTAAGATATCGTAGTACCCTATACCAATGTAATGGTAAGATATCGTAGTATCATATACCAATGTAATGGTAAGATATCGTAGTACCTTTTACCAATGTAATGGTAAGATATCGTAGTACCTTATACCAATGTAATGGTAAGATATCGTAGTACCTTATACCAATGTAATGGTAAGATATCGTAGTACCTTATACCAATGTAATGGTAAGATATCGTAGTACCTTATACCAATGTAATGGTAAGATATCGTAGTACCTTATACCAATTTATAAAATAACTTTGATATTACGCGCGCTCTGATTGGTCAAAAAGCCATGTTTTATGAGAGCATAATACATGCTCACGTCATTTTTTCTCTCTCGAAACTGCTTCTTAAAAGCATTTGAGCGCTAGTTATTTTATAAAAGCAATAAAAAACAGTTTTTCGTGTATTATACTCTGATAAAGACACTTGGGATGTGGAGAGAACACTTGAGAAGCTGGAAACCACTCCGCTACGCGTCGTGGTTTCCTACGATTCTCTCGTGTTCTCTCCACATCCAGGAGTGTTTTTATCAGAGTATAATACACGGAAAACTGTTTTTTATTCCTTAAGTAATGGTAAGATATCGTAGTACCTTATACCAATGTAATGGTAAGATATCGTAGTACCTTATACCAATGTAATTGTAAGATATCGTAGTACCTATACCAATGTAATGGTAAGATATCGTAGTACCCTATATCAATGTAATGGTAAGATATCGTAGTACCCTATATCAATGTAATGGTAAGATATCGTAGTACCCTATACCAATGTAATGGTAAGATATCGTAGTACCCTATATCAATGTAATGGTAAGATATCGTAGTACCCTATATCAATGTAATGGTAAGATATCGTAGTAACTTATACCAATTTAATAGTAAGATATCGTAGTACCCTATACCAATGTAATGGTAAGATATCGTAGTACCCTATATCAATGTAATGGTAAGATATCGTAGTACCCTATACCAATGTAATGGTAAGATATCGTAGTACCCTATATCAATGTAATGGTACGATATCGTAGTTTCCTATATCAATGTAATGGTAAGATATCGTAGTACCTTATACCAATGTAATGGTAAGATATCGTAGTAACTTATACCAATGTAATGGTAAGATATCGTAGTACCATATACCAATTTAATAGTAAGATATCGTAGTACCCTATACCAATGTAATGGTAAGATATCGTAGTACCTTATACCAATGTAATGGTAAGATATCGTAGTATCCTATACCAATGTAATGGTAAGATATCGTAGTACCTTATACCAATGTAATAGTAAGATATTGTAGTACCCTATACCAATGTAATGGTAAGATATCGTAGTACCTTATACCAATGTAATGGTAAGATATCGTAGTACCTTATACCAATGTAATGGTAAGATAACGTAGTACCTTATACCAATGTAATGGTAAGATATCGTAGTATCCTATACCAATGTAATGGTAAGATATCGTAGTACCTTATACCAATGTAATGGTAAGATATCGTAGTACCTTATACCAATGTAATGGTAAGATATCCTAGTACCCTATACCAATGTAATGGTAAGATATCGTAGTACCTTATACCAATGTAATGGTAAGATATCGTAGTACCTTATACCAATGTAATAGTAAGATATTGTAGTACCAAACAAAGGTTTCTGTGTAGGGTGAATGAGCGTGAATCATATACAGAATAAAATATTTCAAGATGTTTCTTGTTATTATATAAAAGTTTACCTTGGAGGTCATTGATGAAAAATACTTTTTTCTCAAAAAGATGACACAAACCTTGGCAGTAACCTTAAGCCTGCGATAGCTGAAGAAACATTCTTGGGTGGTACCCTTGTACCGTTGTACGTAATAACAAAGCTGCTAAATTGGGAGAACAAATCAAAAGAATTTCAATTTACTCAGAGTTAGAACCAATTGTTTTGTCTACTAAATTGAGCTGCATTCCGACATGCTGCAAAGGGTCTATTGTGTGCTACGCTGTTGTAAAACAAGGTTCAGAATCACCAGTATTGTTGCCATGTGCTAAAATACACCTTTCTAGAAGCACAGGTAGCTTAGGGCTCATCAAGGCGACCCTAGTTGGAGTCCCGCCGGGCTCGGTTGTTGTATGGGTAGAGTTTCTAGTTGGTTCTCTCCTGTATTTCGAGGGTTTTTTTCCGGGTTCTCCGGTTTTCGTCCCTCCGCAAAAATCAACTTCAAAATTTCAATTCGATGATGGAACGAGAGCCACAGGACTGTTAGCCATTAGCTATTAAGTGCTATCCTCGTAAAAACAAGGTTACAATGCTTAAATTTTCCGAGCTTGACGTCAAATTTATTTTTTCTAAACAATTTTATTCAAAAACACAAACTTCATAAGAAAAAAATTGACGTCAAACGTGGAAAATAAAGCATTGTAGGATTTATTAAAGGGTCTATCGTGTGTTAAAGTGTCTCCATAGGATTTTGAAGGTCCATAGTATTTTGAAATAATGAATAATGGAATTTTATGGCTGACACACTGATCCCTGATACGCCAGTCATATCAAAGATCATAAACTTAGGAATGATTTTCTGATGAACAGATCGCGTATAATGATTCTAAAGGTAAAGCTATGTGAAAAGCCATTTTTTCTTAGTTTAGAAAGTCTCGTTTTCCACGGTAATTTTTTCTCCAAACTTCAAATATCTAAGTTGAAAAGGTTACCTTTCATAAAATTGCATTACCCATTGTTTGAAGACCTTTAAAAGCCTATGAAGCCACCTTCATAGGTGATCCGACCTAAATGTCTTTTATACATATGTACACCTAGTGTTTTAGCAGTTGTAACAGCTCTAAAGACAGACAGACAGACAGACAGACAGACAGACAGACAGACAGACAGACAGACAGACAGACAGACAGACAGACAGACAGACAGACAGACAGACAGACAGACAGACAGACAGACAGACAGACAGACAGACAGACAGACAGACAGACAGACAGACAGACAGACAGACAGACCGACCGACAGACAGACACGATGACAGACAGACAGACAAGCAGAGAGACAGTTAGCCAAGCAGGCCGAGGCAGACAGACAAGGAGACAGATTGCAGACAAAGAGAGTTTCTCAGTCCCATAGTAGGAGTGTATTCCAAAACCTTACATGGTTAACATTGTGTGGCACGATTCCCTTTATAACCATACACCTTATTACCACCGTTTTATTAACTTTTTCTTTCAGCTTTAAATCTCGATATTCTTTTTGGTTCTGGTTCAGAAGCCTGAAACAAAAGTCAAAGCGAATTTGAGATACTTGTGCTCTGTCTTGAGAAACTGCTTATTTGCTACTTCGTCATACTAGTTAACTAAGTGGCTTTATCTAAGAGGCCATTTGCACGTCACGTGACCCAACACGTCATGAAGTACTGCAGTCGTAACCTTGGTTTAGAGCAGATTTGGTATGAAAATTCAAGGCACACGGCACGGCACTGACTCGATCACGGCAAGCGCGGTCCGTGCCGTAAGTTATTCATATACCCCATTCACACTATAGCTTAAACATGTTTTAAAGTAGTTTAACTAAACATGTTTAGAAAATTATTTACAAACATTGTTCACTCTTTGATGAAATAATACATATAAACTATCCTTCATATTGTACTGAACAGATTAGAGATAAAATAATTACATTGAAGCTTTCTAGTCTCTAAACATTTTGTTTAATAAATTCTCAGTTTAACTAAACAGGTTTTGGTGTGAATGGGGTAATAGTCTTTCTAAAACCGTTCTAGTAGACCTTTTTGCTCTATCACTATTTTCGACTTCGTTCACTTTAAGAACAATAGGTGCATCAAAGATTGTAGGGAATTTGAACATAGGTCTAATATACATAATACTACGATAATAATGAATGATATCACAGTGTATGTTGTTATGATTCATCAGGTTTTATTTATTTATTTTGTTTTTCCATTTCGTTTGAGTTACAGGCTGGCTACAGCATTATATACTATTGCATTAATCTTGATTGAGCCGTGATGTATTCTCATCCTGATCTAGGAAAGCAACACACGTTCAAGCCATTAAATATAACACAGTTTCTGGTATATCCATAACCACTGGGACACCCTTGACCAAACATAGTCTCCATAAGGCGGGACATCACTTTTCCCACAATAGCGTAGTAACGCAAATAGAATCTTGATACGAAATCAAGGGTGGTTGTAGTCCACTCTCCTATCACCTCTGGATTAGGCCTCGGATTTGATTTCTTTACTGAAGGCCTATTCGGTAAGCGAGTGAGCTCAATGTAGGGCTACATAAAAAGCATTTGAAGATTGGTGAAGCAGGAAAACATAATAGATACATAGAACCATTCAATCTTACCTGCACCGTTTGCCAAGAAGATCAAGGCCATGCAAAACGCCATCATCAATAGAACTTTGTTGGCCATTCTAGAAGGTTCTTTAGTGCTGCAAAAATCATTATAAAAGATGTTTCAATAACTTAAGTAAAACATGAAAACTCAAGGCTTGAAAAGCTCTATATTTAACCTGTGATGAAACAGGATTGTCCAGCAACTTACCTATACTTCGAGATGACTCTGTTACTAGTGTTGAGGTCTGTTCACTGCCAAAATGGATCGATGAAACATGCCTGACATCCCTGTGTTTATTCACATCCGTTTGCACGATTGATTCATTGAATATCAATTGTATTAACTCCTGAGAATAAAGACAATTCCAGATAGCTATAGCTAATTATCTATTCACAGCACTTGTAAAGAAATGAGAAGATTAAGACAGGTACAATAGACCCCTTGCAGTACGTCGGAATACAGCTCAATTTGGAGGGCAAAACAAAAGAATTTCAAACTCCTGAAAATTGGAAATTAATGTTTTGCCCTCCAAATTGAACTGCATTCCGACGTGCTGCAAGGGGTCTATAACGCCCTTTTCGTGGTTAAATAGGTGTTGTATTACTCGATCGATTGATTACGTAACCAGGTATTTTGATTAAAGCAAGTGTTTTTTCTAGTCTTTTCAAATTCAGTTACCACGCTTCTTGTATATGAAAGTGTCTTAAAGGACTAATCCTTTTGGCCAATTGTACACATATTTCTTATAGTCTTCCACCCTTCCGAGAAATATTATCATGAGGAAAGAATTCTTTTGTTCGTCCTCCAACTAAAATAATATTCGTTTGGTTTATTCAAAATAAAAAAGTAGCCCTTAGCTTCAAGAATAGACCCCTTGCAGCACATCGGAATGCAGCTCAGTTTGGAGGGCAAAACAAAAGAATTTCAATCTTCTGAGAATTGAAACCTATTGTTTTGCCCTCCAATATGAGCTACATTTCGACATGCTGCAGGGGTCTATTGTTTACTCTGAAACACTTGTTTCCATAGCCACAGACTGCCCTTCATCGAGAAACGACTGGAATCGATTCTAGGGTTGGTTAGGTTAGGTTTGGGGTAAGGTTTAGGGTTAGATTCCAGTCCTCTCTCGACAAGGACATTTTGGGCTATAGAAACAAGTATCTACCGTTTTTCAATATGCATTGAGCCTTAGATCATGCGCAGACCCTTTATCACTTGTGTCCATGTTACGTCATAACCTACCATGCAGGCCAATCAAGCCTAAATCTGTTATAGAAGTCTTTAGCATATATGCAAATCGCCCATTTCAGACCACATGACGTTCCCTTGAGAAATGTTCTTTTATTAAAATATTTACAAAAAATTATAATAATATAATATTATCATAATATTTATAACTTATTGCGATTTTTCTACCGCGTGGTAATTCTGAGCCGACAATAGGGGTGTACATTGGCGGCTCTCTCCCGATCAAACTTATAGGAGAATCATAATATTCTATAATGTCTGTACTGTACCATGGAGTATTGTCTTAGAGATATTAAGAGCAGTACATTGTATCCAGGCACAGGGGTAAGGCAGCGTTACAGGTGACATTGTCCATTGGTTACTACCTTCATCATAATATTCTATAATGTCTTTACTGTACCATGAAGTATTGTCTTAGGGATATCAAGAGTAGTACATTGTATCCAGGCACAGGGGTAAGGCAGTGTTACAGATGACATACACCATTGGTTACTATCTTCATCATAATATTCTATGGTGTCTGTGCTTCGACGATCACTTCTTCCTCCAACAACGTACAACTTGTTATCAATACAAGCCATGCCAAACGCAGCACGAGGCAACACCAGACTACAAATCATCTCCCATTCTTTAGTTTCAGTGCAGTATACTTCACAACTATCCAAAGCTGTTGAATTAGTGTCTTGATATCCTCCAACTACCAGGATCTTCTTGTTGGCCAGTACCTCTGCACAGGCATACTTTCGGTGCTCTCTCAAAGGAGATATTTGTTTCCATTCATTTTCATCGTTGGGTTTTATCTTTTCCACGACTTTTAAGGAATAGTTGTTGTACGTGCAGCCACCGATGGCATAGATTTCTCCATCTAGTGTCACAGCACAAAGAGCTTTACGAGGAAATGTCAATGAAGCTGCACTTCGTATCTGGTTATTGGAAGGGTCGAAGCAGTGCACCCATGACACAGTTTCAAACCCATCTTTACCTCCGATGATAAAAATTCTACCATCAAGGCAAACTCCAGCAGACGCGATGGCCTTCTCGGGCAAGTGAGCCACGGTAGACCAAGTGTTGTTGCTAGTGTCATAACAGTCAATGCTTTGTGGTCTTCTCATTCCACCAATCACATAAAGACGACCTTTACATGCAACAACGAGGTGTTCCTCTCGTTCACATTCAGAAGACTCTAGAGCAGTCCAACTTTTATCGTTAGGGTTGAAAACTAAATTGTCTTTGAGGACTTTACCTTCGGATATTCCACCAACAACTACAAGTCCTTGGAATTCCGTTCGTAAGCACTTTCTCGGTCGAAGAAGTTGTACTTTATCGTCAGTGGTGGAAAATATTGATGATTGTGGCCTCTCATATACGAGTGACATGCAAGCGGGGCTTTGCATGACTAACGGCTCGTTCTCAATGTTATTGATAATGAAATCTTCTGACAGCGAACACAATCTAAGATGACTAAACAATCTCTCGAAATAAGGCTTTCTTTCTTCATAGCCATTCATCCATCCGACTATAGTTTTGTAAACATCTTCTTCATCATCCACCAAGAGGTCGTCATTTTTTATAAAAGATTCAAGCTGATAGCAGTCGAGAGAATGAAAGTCTTCATTCTCCAAAACTGACACAAAATTATTGAGAATAAATCTCTCTGCTTTAACCGTAAGCACATGGCAATTACATTGTAGAGCCAGCGTGTAGATCTTGATGCAGGTGACATTTGAGAGAAAATGCACAAGATAGTCAGCACATAGCTCTTTGAGTTCATTGATGACCAAATAGTCAGCAGCTACGAGAAGCTCTATCACATTAACCTCGTTAACATCAGTCTTCCCCGTATAGAGAAACGTTAACAGCTCATTCACAATGGACGACGAAACGTCTAAGTCTATTTTTTCACTGTTCTTTTCTATCATTGTCGTTGTAAAGAGAGCTTGGAAATAATCGCTTGACGCTGCCAATATTCCCCTGTGGGCAGCGAAATCCCTATGTTCGGCGGTAATGGTCACGTCACATAAAAGTCCTTGATATCGAAAAGTGTTCAATCTTTGAAGAACCTTTACACAGTATCCAGCTTCGGCTTCATTGTGAATTCCACTAGAATGAAAATATCATGAAAGTTATTATTTACTAAGTTGAAAAAAAACAAAAAAAAACAAAGAAGAAGAGATAAAAGAATATAAGTCACGAAATAATTGCTTAAAAAAATTGCCCAAGTAAAATGTCGAAGCCGTAGTGAAAAGTCAAGGATCGTTAAGTTTGTTTTGCACGAAACGCAAAAGATGTCAAAGAATAGATCACGTTCTAGATACTGAAATCCTATGGCACGATATAGAGGCTTTTGGGAATAAAATGTTTAAAATTGAATTATGCTTCAAAAGTAACGGTAGATATAGTGCTGTAGATTCACAATAGAATCTGAATTATCGAACGTTGGCTTATCCAAAACCAGCGCGGTGTTTGGTTTATAAAATTAAAATAAACCGACCTGCTCTTCATATTTTCATTTATTCAATTTGGTAAAGCTATCGATCGTTAGTGCTTCAGTTGCATCACGTTCAATGCAGATCTGGAACAACATCATTTCTTTCGAAAAGAAAAGCCAAAATAATATTCAACGTGTATCTGCTTAAATTTTTCAGAGAATAGATTAGAGCAGTTGAAAAAGTCGTTCTTTTTCTTAATACTTTAACTCATGCATTTTACTTCCCTGGAAACGGTTCATGGTCAACTTTGGAATTGTCCAATTCATAATTTCGAAATCTTCGCTTTGTTGTTCTGTCACAATCCTGGGTTTACCAGAGTTTTCTTACCTAACTTTACATAAAATAACCCTAAAATATTTCCAATGGATCACTTTTATTTCAAATCCTAGCAATAATTATTAAGACTTACTAAGAATTGCTAAGTTAGGATGCAATAATTTACCACTAATTTTTCAGACATGAACGCTGTTTTTATGAATTATAAAGAGTGAAAGTTTTCCTCGGTATTCTAGCGTTCTGACATATTAAAACAGACTTGAAAGCTTCAAAAAAACGTGAGCTTTTTCAGAGGAGCTTATGACGGAGATCTTAATCTACTGAACCGCATCAATGGTTTCTCATGGCACGAAAACTAGCAGTTAGACTCACTCGAAAAACAAGGCTATTATACGCTAAAAAATCAGTATACATTTTTTCATGTTTGCTACAGATTTTTTACATTTGAGAATAAAACCATGAAATAATCTTGATTTAAATGGAATATTTTGTTTTCTAGTATCATATAAAAAGGGCGAACGGAAATAATTTGAATAAACAAACCAAAAGAAAAGTGTTTTTTTACTTTATCCATATCTTTCATTTGTTGAACTTGAACCCCGATTTTTTAAAATATCGATTTTAAATTTGATTTTTTCTTCGACCCAAAACAATTATTTTTCAATTCAAATTTTATATTTTTGAATTCAAAATAAGTGAAAGAAGGTGATAAATAAGCACTAAACGTATCGGTTACTAACACCGAACAGTCATTTAAAAGAAAAGAAACAGGACTATTTTCTTTTCTGAGATATGTCCAAGTCTTTATAAAATAGCTGGATTTCTACCAACCTTTGATCCTGCATGTTTGCTGTAGGTGACATTTTGAACCCGTGTCGTGCTACACAGAAATGAATGAATTCATTCAAAGGACACGTGTTTATAAATATGGAAATATCGGAGGACTGGTAGCGCGACACTTAGTCGACTTGTTGCACGAACACCTATTGTTTCGCAATCAGTTTGTTAATCTTCTCCAACTGCCCGTCCTCATACTAGAAATCAAGTACAAGGCGAAAATCGTATTCACTGATACGATAGACAATCTCGCATCAAAGATTCTGATGAATCAGTTGTGAGCTTAGAGTGGAATAAATTCGTTGAAATAATGGACATAATCCCGATTCACTATTGCTCTGTTAAGATCTGAAAGCCTTACAAAACATCAGAGCGAGGAACGAACTGGTACAGACTTGAAAACAAAAAGAAGAAAAAAATATTTCAGATAGGATAGAACACTTTCAACTGACTAGCGATACTCATATTTAGGGTTTGCTTTTGGGTTAACGTTCGAGTTCATCATAAATATGGTCTAAACAAATCAAATATGGGGTTCATCCACATTTAATATGGCTGCCACGCTTTTCTTCCCTTAGGAATATTCCTAAAACACCACCTATAGTGAACACCATCCAACATGGCTGCCACTTTTATTCCCTTAGGAATGATTCCAAACCACCTATAGTGAACATCATCCAACATGGCTGCCACTTTTATTCCCTTAGGAATGATTACAAACCACCTATAGTGAACATCATCCAACATGGCTGCCACTTTTATTCCCTTAGGAATGATTACAAACCACCTATAGTGAACACCATCCAACATGGCTGCCACTTTTCTTCCCTTAGGAATATTCCTAAAACACCGCCTATAGTGAACATCATCCAACATGGCTGCCACTTTTATTCCTTTAGGAATGATTACAAACCACCTATAGTGAACATCATCCAACATGGCTGCCACTTTTATTCCCTTAGGAATGATTACAAACCACCTATAGTGAACATCATCCAACATGGCTGCCACTTTTATTCCCTTAGGAATGATTACAAACCACCTACAGTGAACATCATCCAACATGGCTGCCACTTTCATTCCCTTAGGAATGATTACAAACCACCTATAGTGAACACCATCCAACATGGCTGCCAAACACTTTCCAAAGTGGAAAAAAAACGCCGTCTACGACTTATCGTCGGGACTGCGCCGGTAAACTACTTTCTCCCGCAAACGGCAAACGTAACCAAGTTTCCTTTGCTACTCCAGTATTTCATTTTACCTTTTGCAAACCTTCTTATTAAAGAGAAATATTTTTTTGTTTATCTACGACTTGTATATTTTTTGTGATTCCTTTTTACTAGTTTCACTTTTCACTGGTCAACTGACGCTTCACGTTTGCCGTAAAAGAGATTAGAGAGTTTAAGAATCTTGTTACAGGAAACGTGAAACGTCAGTTGACCAGTGAAAAGTTATTTGAAATTAGTAAAAAGGAATCGCAAAAATCTCCAAGTTTAAATAAACAAAAGAATATTTCTTTTTTTTAAGAAAGTTTGCAAAAGGTAAAGTGAAATACAGGAAAACTAAGAAAACTTGGTCACGTTTTCCGTTTGCGGGAGAAAAAAAACTCGAATCTTAAACTCTCTGTTAACGCTTCAAAACCGCTAGATGACGTCATAAGGCAGGCTCCACGTGCAAAGATCGCTTGCTTTGCTGATATTCACATGCGTAATTCCAGCCTTCTATTGTTTTAGAATCGTTTGAGGAAGACGTGTGGATTTGCGAAAACGGTTTGTTAACGAAGTATGCGTTTATGCATTAAAATTCCATGGTCAGCCTCGACTTGGGGGCATTTTTTGTGTTCGTCCGGGCGAGTTTGGGAAGGGTATATCAATAGATTAAAAGATTATAGTTTTCTTTCACACGGCATTAATATCAATTTCGCAACATTTTTCTTTTATATTTCCTTATTCTTGAGAGTTGGTGAACCAACTTAGAACAAGAACCACTTAACCGCAGCCAGACTCTACCGGCACCCTACAAAAGACTCATCCATGACCTCAAACAGACCGATGACGCTACTGAAGAACAATAGACTATCACTTTGTGATAACACCTACGTTACCTAGAACAATAGACCACTACTTGCGACTATACGGATGCGACTATACGCAATACCGACTAATTACTGTTTACGATTACGACCGCAGCACCAGAGCTATAAATAGCATCTACTGTCTTTCATTCCCCACTGTACTCTGAAGATGACTTCCGCTCAGCTTGTCGAAACGTCAGTCTCTACCATTAACAGTCTTTCTCAAGACTACACTCACCCGGACGATCACGTTACTCACTCAACTACTACACCTGGGTTCAAACCATTTACTCTCATTTCCTTATTCATTAATTATATTTATTCAAAGGGTTTCTTTGAGGGATGGTTAGTATATTTTACATGGGTTGGGTTCGGGTGATACGCCTTGTAAGGGACTTAATGTTCTATTGTGTTATCACCTGAATTTGGCAAATTGATTAAATAAAATAATAAAAAATGAAATAAGATCGTATACAGTTGGATGGGGTCTAAATGATGAATTATCTGAAGATGTGCCGTTTTAGTAGGTCCTTCTAGCAGATCGCAGCCAAGTCGCCGCAACTTCGAACATGGTAAATTTCGAGTGAAAATCAACGAGAGTTGCAGTAAATTTAGAGCATGTTCGAATTTGAGGAGACTTGGTTGCAATCTGTTGCCTTAAAATCGCGATAAAATCGCAGCGCGGTTACAGGATTTGGGGGTGCGATAAATTCGCCATTAAAATTGCTGCTCGCGCAACAAAAATTCTAGTGTTAACACAACCGTATACATCAAATAACCCACAATAGTTCATCAGAAGTCCAATGAACGTTTATCTCATTATCACAGTAAAAAGAACAAAAATGGAATGAAGAATGAAGACTATTTTTATTCCACTGATTTATCTGTTGTAAGAATGTTACTTATAAGATAAGCTACAATAACATCCAAATATCTACGATTGTTCTTCGATTGGTTGTTAATGTAGAACAATAATTTAAGTTCTTATCGTATTGAAAAAGAAACCCATGATGTGATTATTTTAGCGAATAATGATCTGCTTGACAAGAAATAGTCAACATGAAACTCAGTAATGACAACAGAACAGCATGACACGAAGCGATCCAGGAAAGTGATAAGAACACGATATGTGATAGAACGTTGCGTTGTTTATACTAGATGATGTTCCGGCCAAGCTGTTCATCGTAGCAGGTGTGTTTCGTACCGACAGCCACCGTGTATTCAGTATTTTTAGAGACTAATGCAGCACTAGCTAGAGAACTGTCACTTGCTAGGCCTTGTGTTGCACAAACAAGCCAACGGTTCAAGACTTTTGAGCAATTCTTTGTTAAAAGTGAGTATCAACACCTAGAATTCAATATTAACTTATCGGGTAATGAGGACCGGGGTTCAAATAGTTTATTTTATTTTTCTATTGCAATATTTTACAGGAAAACATCCCGTTTAGCCAAGGTCTAGTTTACTTGTCTTAAAATGAAGTCCTGTGTAAAACAATGTGATAACAAAATAGAAATAGATAAACTAGGTACAGCTACCGAAATCTAATCGTTTTTTCAGAAAGAAATCTTAAAACTTTTACTGAGGGAGTTGATCATGAGCCAGGTTACTTTCAAAATATTACTAAACAATGTCTTCAGTCAGTGTTCTCTTGTACGATATCCGATTAATGTGGATTTGCAATGGTTTTAATGCTTGTTATGTCATGTCCTTGATATTTTGACGAAAAAAAGGAGAAATAATATACGGAAATGTTGAACAAATTTTTGTTCAAGAGGATGGGTGGAAAATGGAAACACTCGATGGTCATTTGATGGATCGAAGATATTCTTATCTCTTTCTTTTATGTAATAAAAATCCCGAATCTCGTCAAGAGTGATGATCTCTAGTTCTACACACCTTGTATACAACTCGATCGAGCCTCTTCAGTGGTATCAAAGGTTTCAGGGATTTTTTCAAATTAAAACAAATAAAATTTTTCTTGAAACTTTTCCCTTAATTTAGTGTGCTACACTATGTCAATTATATTGCAATTACTCGCATTTCGCGAGTAGCCCGATTTCGAAAGATATTTAGAAAAAACGGTTTTTTGGGAAGTTTGTTTTTTTCGTTTCTATGGAAACGCTGATGAGCATAAAAAGGCCATCTTTCAAAATTTTCATCCAAGTCGAACATCTGTTGTAAAATTAAGATTCATTGAGGTAAAGTAAGAGTATGTATGAGCGGATGCAAAAAGGGAAGTGTGACTCGAAAATAACTGCTTGGAGCCACCTTAAAATTGCTTTTATTATTCCTATATTCCACTTAATTTTTTGGCACCAGTTTATTATTATCTTTTATCTATTTTTATCAACAAATCAGCTTTTAGTTGTAATAAAACGGGTTAAAAAGTTAATCAAATCTACCTTTAAATTAATCTACCCAAAGAACATTTGAAAATTACTATTTTTCATGTCATTAAATCCCTTTTATGATACAAGTACACCAAGCATAGACTTGATCTAAGATCGATTGTAGAGCCAGGATAATGCTGTCTATGTCCTTGCCAACAGTAAAGATTGTAGTATCGTCAGCAGACATAAACAGGTCCCTCAGCAAACATAAACAGGTCCCTAAAGTGTGCCGCATATCAACAGCTTTGTAAAACTTTGTAATTTATGCATCGTACGAAAGCTAACATATTTCCTAAGAGAAGTCTTATTCCTCGGTAATCATAATATTACAAACTTATAGCATGACATTTCGGGTGATTAGTGATTAAATGTCTCCTCAAGCCTCAGGAGGTTTAGTTAAAGTCCCTCCGCCTTCGGCGTCGCCGGACTTCAACAAAACCTCCCTCGGCTTTCGGGGACATTTAATCACTAATCACCCGAAATGTCATGCTATTACTTATAAATAGTTCATCAGCAGTCCAATGAACGTTTATCTCATTATCACAGTAAAAACAACAAAAATGGAATGAAGAATGAAGACTATTTTTATTCCACTGATTTATCTGTTGTAAGAATGTTACTTATTAAACAAAGATATCTACGATTGTTCTTCGATTGGTTGTTAATGTAGAACAATAATATAATTTAAGCTCTTATCGTATTGAAAAAGAAACGCATGATGTCATTATTTTAGCGAATAAAGATCTGCTTGACAAGAAATAGTCAACATGAAACTCAGTAATGACAACACAAAATCATGACACGAAGCGATCCACAAAAGTGAAAAGAACACGATATGTGATAGAACGTTGCGTTGTTTATACTAGATGATGTTCCGGCCAAGCTGTTCATCGTAGCAGGTGTGTTTCGTACCGACAGCCACCGTGTATTCAGTATTTCTAGAGACTAATGCAGCACTAGCTAGGGAACTTCTGTAGTCACTTGCTAGGCCTTGTGTTGCACAAACAAGCCAACGGTTCAAGACTTTTGAGCAATTCTTTGTTAAAAGTGAGTATCAACACCTAGCAATCAATATCTACTTATCGGGTAATGAGGACCGGGATTCAAATAGTTTATTTTATTTTTCTATTGCAATATTTTACAGGAAAACATCCCGTTTAGCCAAGGTCTAGTTTACTTGTCTTAAAATGAAGTCCTGTATAAAACAATGTGATAACAAAATAGAAATAGATAAACTAGGTACAGCTACCGAAATCTAATCGTTTCATTCTGAAAGAAATCTTAAAACCTTAAGGGAGTTGCTCATGACCGAGGTTACTTTCAACAAAATATTACTAAACAATGTCTTCAGTCAGTGTTCTCTTGTACGATAACCGATCAATGTGGATTTACAATGGTTTTAATGCTTGTTATGTCATGTCCTTGGTATTTTGACGGAAAAAAGGAGAAATAATATACGAAAATGTTGAACAAAATGTTTAAGAGGCTAGGGTGGGTGGAAAATGGAATCACTCGATGGTTATTTGATGGATCAACGATATTCGTATCTCTTTCTTTTATGTAATAAAAACCGCGTTAAATTGAAAGAGCTGAGATAACACAAAAAAAATCAGTCGAAAACACGAGGATACTAGTAGGGATAAAAAGTGCATGTTTTACACAAGAGTGAGTAGAAAACCACATAGAAAAAATATTCAAAGCATTTTTTATTTGACTTTTCCGTTCACGCATCAAAGTAAGATATGAAGGAAGGAAGGAAGAAAGGAAGGAAGAAAGGAAGGAAGGAAGGTAAGAAGGAAGGAAGGAAGGAAGGAAGGAAGGAAGGAAGGAAAAAATGGTAAAACAAATAAAAAAGAATACAGGAAAGATAGGAAAAGGAAGAAAAGGAAGATAGAAAGAATGGTAGAGAGAATGAACTACGTTCTCCCCATTCCACTGATCGTCCTTGTTTATTTACCAAAGTAGTACTTTATAGCCAGTGTCAGCTACAAAACATTTTGCCTGTATAGTTCCATGATCAAATTAATTGGAATTTAGAAGTGATCTTAAATTCTTTTATGGGAGGCCTAGGAGGAAAATATATTGGAGCGTCCAGAGAAAAATTATCGGAGCACAGTAATTAGAGAGCCATCAAGACATATGATGACCGGGGATCGAACTCATGACCACAGCATCACTAGCGGACGCGTGCACCACCCGTTCTTCCCAATTATTTCTAGATTAGAATTGAAAATTTCATGCCTAATTTCGAAATTATTCTTTCATCTTGATCCCGGATCTCGTCAAGAGTGATGATCTCTAGTTCCACACACCTCGTCATATAACTCGATCGCGCCTCTTCAGTCGTATGAAATGTTTCAGCGATTTATTCAAAATCAAACAGATAACTTTTTTTTGAAACTTTTCCCTTTAGTGTGCTACACTATGTCAATTATATTGCAATTACTTGCATTTCGCGAGTAGCCCGATTTCGAAAGATATTTAGGAAAAAATGTTTTTTGGAAAGTTTGTTTTTTCGTTGCTATGGAAACGCTGATGAGCATAAAAAGGCCATCTTTCAAAATGTGCATCCAAGTCGAACATCTGTTGTAAAATTCAGATTCATTGAGGTAAAGTAAGAGTATGTATGAGCGGATGCAAAAAGGGAAGTGTGACTCGAAAATAACTGTTTGGAGCCACCTTAAAATTGCTTTCATTATTCCTATATTCCACTTAATTTTTTGGCACCAGTTTATTATTATCTTTTATCTATTTTTATCAACAAATCAGCTTTTAGTTGTAATAAAACGGGTTATAAATTTAATCAAATCTACCTTTAAATTAATCTACCCAAAGAACATTTGAAAATTACTTTTTTTCATGTCATTGATTCCCTTTTTTGACACAAGTACACCAAGCATAGACTTGATCTAAGATCGATTGTAGAGCCAGGATAATGCTGTCTATGTCCTTGCCAACAGTATAGATTGTAGTATCATCAGCAGACATAAACAGGTCCCTCAGCAAACATAAACAGGTCCCTAAAGTGTGCCGCATATCAACAGCTTTGTAAAACTTTGTAATTTATGCATCGTACGAAAGCTAACGTATTTCCTAAGAGCAGTTTTATTCCTCGGTAATCATAATATTACAAACTAATAGCATGAAATTTCGGGTGATTAGTGATTAAATGTCTCCTCAAGCCTCGAAAGGTTTAGTTAAAGTCCCTCCGTCTTCGACATCGGGACTTCAACAAAATCTCCCTCGGCTTTCGGGGACATTTAATCACTAATCACCCTCAAGTCATGCTATTACTTATAATAATATCTAATTCGATGACCTGCCCTGATTTTTTTACAGTAAATTAAATTATTGTAACTAAAGCTACAACATATCAAAAAATGAACATATGTTTTTTAATGAAAATTTTCAGAAACTGGTCAAAATTACCAAATTGAGGATCGTATCACAAGAGGGTAAAAATGCGCCGGTTTTGACCTTTTGGTCGCGTGGATTTATATCCATAAACACAAGAAAAATAGAAATTATGGAATTTGAATAAAATACGTTTGTAAAACTTATGCATCATTTGAAATTCTTACTTTGATAATTACGAACAGATATGAAAGCAAGCAAGCCCCATATTTAACAAATTGTAGAATCTAAACGAATTTGACAATCATAGAAGTTCCAAGAGCAAATAAAAATTGGGGGTCACAGTTCTCGTTTATGAGTGAGATGATATCAAAGTGCAGCCTTTTTCTTGTCGAAAATCGCTTGCGCGCAATACATACAAGTCGAGCAGTAAAGTCATTTTTGTTGTCAAAAAACTAAATGGATTGCTAAACATTTTTTGAAACAACTATCTAATAACCTATCGATAAATATTATATGTAAATATTTATGAATACAAATAACTTGCAGTTTTTGACTCAAATTTACAGCCACCATGCAACATTCGGTGGCGCTTTGGCCGTAATGTAGATTGAAGTTTTCGACCAAATACGTGTTTTTATTATGATTTTCCCACATGTCGCTATACCTGCTTCTCTTTTCTGTCCATAGACGATGACTATACTTGGTTTACTACAGTTCTCCCTACTTCTATCAGCCCTTTGCTTGTCCTCAGTAAGGACAAACTGTCCAACTCTCAACTCCGAGAGAAACAGTTTCTTCATCAACAGTGACGTCATATTCGACCGTTTGCTGGCCTACAGTACGTTCCTCGTCACCACAACCACCAATGAAGTGGAATGTTTCAGGGAATGTCTCCAGAACTGTAGCTGCTTGTCCATGAATTATCTCAAGGGAGGACGACAAAACAACTGCCTGCTCAACAACTCGACTGAGAAGATGAACCCAGAGCTTCTTCAGTTCAGAGCGTCTTGGAAATATTACCATTTTGTAAGAGAGAACATGGTAAGGAAATAGTGTTAATCACTAGAAATGCAGCAACGGTGGGGATAGGAGACTGTCAGCAGAAAATGGTAGCATGTGTGTATTTGTTTTACTTGTAACACTAAACACTGGCCATTATGAGATACCGAATTTTCAGTAAACAATGTGGAAACCATGAGTATAATGATGATGCTTTTTAAATAATGTTTGTGTGAACCTGTTAAAATTTGAATATTTAATGAAACCTGCTGTGACGTCATGGTCATTAACATATCCAGCTGATCTGAAATAGTGTCGTAGAAATGACGTCACTGCAAAGCTGAGTGTCGTGAAGCCTGCGAAAATCGACTTACATAAATTTATATCTGAGATAAATTTAGATTTTTTGGTAGAGGTTATTGATATTTTGTATCAAAATAGTATGATATTCATCATTTAGTGAAATAATAAAATAAAGAATGAATTTCCAGTGTCTTCTGGCTACTAAGGATGACACCTCAGTTTTGCCAGTTTTCTCGATTCTGATTGGCTAATATTTTTCTCAGTTCAGCTGGATTAGAAGTATAAACCCAACAATCAAATCAAGAAATATTTCACCATTCAAATATTCACTTCAAGTAGAATCGATGCTGAGAATATTGTATCAGGGGTTAGGTGCACTGTAAGGCAATTTCTAAAGACATCCCTAATCGCAATATGATTTAAGCTGAGCAGCAAGACCCTGTATAATATTAAGCTTTTGTCTCTACTATAGTTAGGTTTTTGTTATAGACCAGTAGCGATGTGTGTTATTCATGTGATACAATTTCACTCTATTGCGTCATTGTTTTCAGGAAAACAGTAATACTGACTGTCTCAACACATGTTGTGAAAACAATCCTTGTCTTCACGGAGGCACGTGTACAGAGCTCTGCGCCAATCAGAGAAGACGTTTCCACTGCAAGTGTAAGAAGCGCTACACTGGACATCGCTGTGAGATCTATAAATCAAGAAGCTGTGCTGATTTGAAAGAAAATGGAATATCCAAAAATGGATGGTTTAAGATCTACATCATGCCAAACAGTACAGGAACCCTAGTGTATTGTGATTTTAGGTCACGTGACAACATCACGTGGACAATGGTGCAGTCCTTTGAATATTCGTATTACGGTGCAGGATTTGATACATGCAATGGTCAGAAATACAGGTGGATAAATTATCCCTTCTTTTACTATAATCTTGGTTCATCAGAAAAACTAGTCCTTCGTAACCGATCTTCTCACTGGAGAGCGACCTGTGAATACGATAAACACCACACGGTCCTTGATAATTACATTTTAGCAAAACATGACCAAATCGATCTCATCAGTGTAAAAGATTCAAAGAAATTGTCTTGAAAACAAAATGTACAAATTGCTCGGCAACATTCCTAAGGGATTGTAAAAGTAATTTTACGTCGCCGTATTTTGTTCTTTTACGTAAGAATATTACAATACCAAGTTTCACGAAGAAAACACGTAATGAACAGTATTTTGATAACAGTTATTATTACCGTCCCAAACACAATCCTCTTTTCCCGTGTAACCAATATCTGAACTCAACCATTCAGTATTGGTTTGGATCAGTTTAAAAAACCCATGCGATAAGATAGGGTATACCATATACCAATGTAATGGTAAGATATCGTAGTACCTTATACCAATGTAATGGTAAGATATCGTAGTACCTTATACCAATGTAATGGTAAGATATCGTAGTACCCTACACCAATGTAATGGTAAGATATCGTAGTACCCTATACCAATGTAATGGTAAGATATCGTAGTATCTTATACCAATGTAATGGTAAGATACCGTAGTACATTATACCAATGTAATGGTAAGATATCGTAGTACCCTATACCAATGTAATGGTAAGATATCGTAGTACCTTATACCAATGTAATGGTAAGATATCGTAGTACCTTATACCAATGTAATGGTAAGATATCGTAGTACCCTATACCAATGTAATGGTAAGATATCGTAGTACCTTATACCAATGTAATGGTAAGATATCGTAGTACCCTATACCAATGTAATGGTAAGATATCGTAGTACCCTATACCAATGTAATGGTAAGATATCGTAGTACCTTATACCGATGTAATGGTAAGATATCGTAGTACCTTATACCAATGTAATGGTAAGATAACGTAGTACCTTATACCAATGTAATGGTAAGATATCGTAGTACCCTATACCAATGTAATGGTAAGATATCGTAGTACCTTATACCAATGTGAGGATACGATTTTGTAGTACCAGAAAAAGGTTTCTGTGTAGGGTGAATGAGGGTGAATCATATACAGAATAATAAAAAAAAAATTTGATGGAAAATATTTTTTTGTCAAAATGATGACACAGACCTTGAAATTAACCTTAAAGCCTGCGATAGCTGAAGAAACATTCTTGGGTGGTACCCTTGTACCGTTGTACGGAATAACAAAGCAGCTAAATTGGGAGAACAAATCAAAAGAATTTCAATTTCCCCAGAGTTAGAACCAATTGTTTTGTCCTCCAAATTGAGCAGCATTCCGACGTGCTAGAAGGGTATATTGTGTGCTACGCTGTTGTAAAACAAGGTTCAGAATCACCAGTATTGTTGCAATGTGCTAAAGTACACCTTTCTAGAAGCACAGGTAGCTTAGCGCTCACCAAGGCGACCCGAGTTTGAGTCCCGCCGGGTTCGGTGTTGTATGTGAGTAGATTTTCTAGTTGGTTCTCTCCTGTGCTTCGCGGGTTTTTCTCCGGGTTCTCCGGTTTCGCCTCCCTCCGCAATAATCAACTTCAAAATTTCAATTCGATTATGGAACGAGGGCCACAGGATTGTAAGCCACTGGTTATTCAGTGCTACCCTCGTAAAAAGAAGGTTAGTTTATTCTCCCGCTAGAATTTGCTTGAATTAGAGGGATCTATATAGACCCTTTTAATAAATTCTACAATGCTTAAGAGTGACTGTCCGTAAAAATCAAACAAGTGACGGCAAACCTCGAGAATTCGATTTCGCTCATACTTTCAAGTTTGATAGAGCAATCTTTCCTGAGAATAACTGTATAGTTGGTTTTATAAAATAATGTTTCATTTCGGAGAAAAATGCAAATTTACAAAGTCCGCCGAAAATGCCATTTGTAACTATGAATTTTGACTCAACTTTAGTGGTCTCGCGTAGAAAACTGAGTCGCTTCAAGACCAAAATAACTCCTAATCCTTGTTATATAATCTATTGTTTATTGTTTGAGTGATTTTGAGATAGATTAGCCAATTCTAACCCCTCGAAATAATTTTATTCTCTACACCTATATTTTGAGTAGATAAAAATTGATCTTACAAAAAGCCATATAGCAAATGTGCTAAACCTTAAATTCACTTAGAACTTCGGCGATTGAATGTTGAAATGATGGTCTTTCAAATCATAGAAAGATTTCTTTGGGCAAATGCTTGTGCGTGACGCTTCACATCGTCAAAGTATGGTGAAATTGTATTTATTTGACCTCTGGCGGTCATTAAAAGCAACTCTAAATCTCGTAGTTTGTTTTGACTTCAAGTCAATAAAACCGCTCTAAAAAGCTACAAAAAGATAAAAGAATGCTTCTTTAGAGAATTCTTACCTGTTTCGATCTGAAAGTGGTAAATTTTAGGATCTCTCGGCAAAGTTTTCACTTCCGATTACCGTTACTATAATCCCCGGCTCGTGTCACAAGCTTGTCAACAGTTTCGCCACAGGAAGCCCAACGATGATTATATAACTGACACGCACAAAGCAATGGAAGACGAAGTTCCGGGAAAAAATGGAGTAATCCTAATATATTCTTTTGTTTCCCCGGAGCCTCATCTTGAATTGCTTTGTGCGTGATCACTCAACCTGAATATCGAAAGTGGGCTATTTTACACTATATCTTTAAATAAGTTATCGTTGTCAACCAGCTTTTGTACTCAGACATACTATATATATGGAAAAAACAAATATGAAATGACTAAGATTTACACGTGCATGATTTGACCAATTCGGTCAGCATGTCAAGGTATGGCTTCTCCGGTCCAGAGAACGAGAAAAGTGATAAATGGTTAGAAATATCCTTTGAACATGACAGTAAAAGAACAACATGGACTTCATGTTTTCTATCACGACTATCGGAACCACAGAGTCCTCCAACTATTGATTTAAATGAACCTCAAACCTCCATTTGTAAAGAACTACAGTATTTATGAAATACCTCTAAGGGATGGACCATTAGATAGTTGATGGGGGGGGGGGGGGGGGGTTGCGTAAATCCCCCAAAAAATATCGAGCAAGCCCTTAAACCTCAAAAAATTATCGCGCACGCTCTTCTGTGCGAAAAAAAATATATCGAGCAAGCACAGGTCAATTGAATAGCACGAACTTTATAAATATGTTGCGAATGCCCCTCAAATCACTGGAAATTGCATTTCCGAGGGTCTCCATTTTCAAAAAAATTCGAGGGGGGGGGGGGGGGGGGCATGCCACCAAACCGCCTACGTTCGCCCACCTTTGGCGGTATTTAGTCTCCTTCCCAATAAAAATTACGCTCAACGTCGACTTCACATTTTGCCCAAAAGCCCTGCTTGATTAACCAATCAGTAATTTTGATTAATAATGTTAATGATTCCATACTAGTTTTTAAAAAAAATATCGCGCAAGGTTATGATGTGCAAAAAAGAAATAACGTGCTGAGGGTGGGACAAAAAAATAAATATCATGCAGCTAAAACTCCTGCAACCCCCCCCCCCCCCCCCCATCAATGATCTAATGGTCCATCCCTAACTCAGTTTGTCTGAAAACAACGCTACGTCAATCAAGTTGGCAGAAATACTAGTTAGTATGTTATTATTTCAACTGCGGAATGTGGTATACGTTATTATGATCTTGGATTTTAATAAAAAAATAACAAAAACCTACCAAATATTTCATCGCTTACATAAAAGATAATTTTACACATTTCCGAGACAACAAGTATGGTGGTAAAAAAGGGAGGTTTACTCAAAATACTTCGGAAACTCACCAGTCTGTAATCATCGTTGGGCTTCCTGTGGCGAAACTGTTGACAAGCTTGTGACACGAGCCGGGGATTATAGTAACGGTAATCGGAAGTGAAAACTTTGCCGAGAGATCCTAAAATTTACCACTTTCAGATCGAAACAGGTAAGAATTCTCTAAAGAAGCATTCTTTTATCTTTTTGTAGCTTTTTAGAGCGGTTTTATTGACTTGAAGTCAAAACAAACTACGAGATTTAGAGTTGCTTTTAATGACCGCCAGAGGTCAAATAAATACAATTTCACCTTACTTTGACGATGTGAAGCGTCACGCACAAGCATTTGCCCAAAGAAATCTTTCTATGATTTGAAAGACCATCATTTCAACATTCAATCGCCGAAGTTCTAAGTGAATTTAAGGTTTAGCACATTTGCTATATGGCTTTTTGTAAGATCAATTTTTATCTACTCAAAATATAGGTGTAGAGAATAAAATTATTTCGAGGGGTTAGAATTGGCTAATCTATCTCAAAATCACTCAAACAATAAACAATAGATTATATAACAAGGATTAGGAGTTATTTTGGTCTTGAAGCGACTCAGTTTTCTACGCGAGACCACTAAAGTTGAGTCAAAATTCATAGTTACAAATGGCATTTTCGGCGGACTTTGTAAATTTGCATTTTTCTCCGAAATGAAACATTATTTTATAAAACCAACTATACAGTTATTCTCAGGAAAGATTGCTCTATCAAACTTGAAAGTATGAGCGAAATCGAATTCTCGAGGTTTGCCGCGGATTTTAAATTTTGCTCGATCGTTACAGACATCCACTCTTAAGTGTTCCGAGCTTGACGTCAGTTTTTTTTTTTCTAATCAATTTAATTCGAAAACACAAATTTCACAAGAAAAAATTTGACGTCAAACGCGGAAAATAAAGCATTGTAGGATTTATTGAAAGGGTCTATAGTGTTAAAGTGGCTCCATATGATTTTGAAGGTCCATAGTATTTTGAAATAATGAATAATGGAATTTTATGGCTGACACACTGATCCCTGATACGCCAGTCATATCAAAGATCATAAATTTAGGAATGATTTTCTTGTGAACAGATCGCGTATAATGATTCTATAGGTAAAGCTACGTCAAAAGACATCGTTTCTTAGTTTAGAAAATTATAAACTCTAGTTTCCCGGCCCAAGCGGTGATTTTTTCTCAAAACTCCAAATATCTCAGTTCAAAAGGTTGCCTTTCATAAAATTTCATAACCAATTGTTTGAATACCTACAAAAGCCTATCAGGAAGCCGCCTTACACGAAATCCGACCAGAAAGTCTGTTATATATTTATATGTACACCTAATGTTTTAGCTGTTGTAACACATCTAAAGACAGACCAACCAACCGACCGACCGACCGACCGACCGACCGACCGACAGACAGACAGACAGACAGACAGACAGACAGACAGACAGACAGACAGACAGACAGACAGACAGACAGACAGACAGACAGACAGACAGACAGACAGACAGACAGACAGACAGACAGACAGACAGACAGACAGACAGACAGACAGACAGACAGACAGACAGACAGACAGACAGACAGACAGACAGACAGACAGACAGACAGACAGACAGACAGACAGACAGACAGACAGACAGACAGACAGACAGACAGACAGACAGACAGACAGACAGACAGACAGACAGACAGACAGACAGACAGACAGACAGACAGACAGACAGACAGACAGACAGACAGACAGACAGACAGACAGACAGACAGACAGACAGCTGCTTCATGGATCTCTAATGGATCCGGACGCTTAATGAATCAAAATATTTTTTGCAGTTTCTCAATTTACATGTCAAGGCTCACACAGGTTCAAGTGGTTGATGAGTGAAAGGTAAACAACGTACGGTACCTACTTAAGGAGCCAACACCCAGAGAATAATTTAGTTGAGGCTTGATGTTCTCTCCATATACTGCAGTTGAACGCTAACGACAAACCTTCCATCACCAACTACTTCCATTTACTTCACTTCATCGAATGTAAGTAAAACCTTTACAGACTTTACTGTATGATCGAACTAGAAAAAAAAAAAAAATTAAGAAAAACAACTGATGATAAAAGTTATTCCTATTGGAATTTCTTTTAATGAAATGTTAAAAAGGGATTTTTTTACCCGGGATTCTTTTTCTCCTAAATACGTTTTATTTTCACGTTCAGTTTTCAATTAATTTCTTTTTTCATTCTTTTTCCTTTCTGTCATTTTCTTTCATTTGTTAATCCTTCTCCACTTCGTTTCTCATCCTTTGTATCTTTCCTTTTTGATGGTTTTCCTTTTTCTTTCTATTTTCCTTCTTTTATTTATTTATTATTTTTCATTTGTAACTCTCTAAATTAAACAAGATAATGAAATGTTTTTCCCTTTTCTCTCTCGCTCGCTCTCTTTCTTTTCCTTACGTTGTCCTTGTTGAATTTGATATTAAGGTGGCTTCATGATGTTTTCTTGGCGCGTTACCTTCGTTTGCAATTTCGCGGATTCAAACAAAAGCCGGATCAGCAAAATTCCTTTTACTGATCAACTCGAAATGAATACAAAATTGCGGTTAAAATTTTGGTGCGTTTGCTTTACTGCGCATTTTCTCTACTTTTTGAATCTTAAATCGCACTTCTAGCTAGCCTTGGAGCATAAAGAACTCGCGCAGCTAAAGGCTCAGGAAATTTCAAGAAAATCTGTTAAAACATTTTAAAACAAATTGACGTTGAAAATTTTAGATATATAAATTCTGCAAAATCAAAGCATTTTAGTAACTTCGTGGACGAGTAGTTCATTTACTTGTTCTTTTTTAATTCCTGATTTTCTTATTGGACTTTTTTTTTTTTTTTTTTGTTCCACTGTTGATGCATATTTATTTATTTATTTATTTATTTATTTATCAGCAATATTTAGGCAGAGATGCCCAGTTCAGCATAGCTGGTTTAAATGGGGCTCTGCATATCTAACAAAATAATAGTTACCAACTGTATACGTTTCATCAATAAAGGACATAATTAATCAGCAAACAATTTTTAAGACTAAAAAATACAAATAAATATCTAGAACTATTAATATCCGATACACCAGAAGCACAAGTATCAGGCATCCAAGTCTTATATCCAAGTCAGGCATTGATAGAAAGGTTTTTATAACACGGTCACATCAGCACTACGTGACGACGCCCTTCATTCACAGAAATTCGACAAAAAATACTTTAGAGAAACAGCTACGACTAGAAATAGACCTGTTAACGAGTATAGCGCTTGAGTAAGAACATGAATATAGATGAAACATTTCACCCAATTATATACTAGCATCATTCCATCGCTTCAAACCACACACACACACACACGCACACACACATGAAAAAATTATAAACTGATCCATCGATCAAAGTTCTATGAAATACTATTCATTATGTTATAATCATATTTCAACACAGTCATATAAAGGAGTTCAACTGTGGTTCAACTTACATATATCCAACTATCTGATTGGTTTACTAGGCTCTATATAACTTCGTTTAAACATTGATTTATGTAAAGATGGCGGCTCGAATCTTTCGGAAGAGGAAATCGAGACAATTTTGGAAAGAAACACTAGTGAAAAGAAGCACGAAAAAGTGGGAATTCGTCGAGCTATTGGACTCGGCTTTTCCTAAAAGGTCATAATTGGTTAATGTCTCGCAATCATTTATTTTACTGTTCCTTCGGCGTCGGATGATAACTGATTTCTCGATCGCGACTGTCCGCTTCACGACAATTTTCTCAGCCAATAAGTGCTTATTATTATTATTTTTTAATCATTTCGTAAGTTTCATAATTCTTTTTTAATATTCGGCCGATTATCTTTCAAACCACCAGAATTTTGACATTTTCTATAATTTTGATCCCAATTTCGTCGCTCAGAAATGTAAACTTATGGAAATCGAGTTTTATTAAAATCTCATGACAGATGTAGTTTATTTATCACACGACTGATGTTGTGAAAATACTGATGATAGCGGAGCACCATACTTAAGAAAAAATGGTAATCCATCGAATTGATTTTTCATGGCTTGATCACGTCATTCTATTGTCCATACGTAGCCAAAAAGTACTAGTTATTTGGTGTTTTTTAATCGTTTCGCCAGTTTAATTTCTTAATATATTTGTTTTTAACATTCGGACTATTATCTTTCAAACCACCAGAACTAATTCCAAAATTTTCTATAATTTTGATCCCAATTTCGTCTCAGAAATGTAAACTTAAGGAAACCGCGTTTGATTAAAATCTCATGGCAGATGTAGTTTATTTATCTCACGACTGATGTTGTGAAAATACTGATGATCACTGGTTACTGCCTCGCAATCATATATTTGGTTGTACTTTCGGCATCGGATCATAACTCGACTGTCACTTCATGACATTTCTTAGCCAATAAGTGCTATAGCTAGTTATTTGGTGTTTTTTTTAATCGTTTCGCCAGTTTTTTAATTTGTTTTTAACATTCGGACTATTATCTTTCAAACCACCAGAATTTCAAAATTTTCTGCAATTTTGATCCCAATTTTGTCTCACAAATGTAAACTTAAGGAAACCGCGTTTGATTAAAATCTCATGGCAGATGTAGTTTATTTATCTCACGACTGATGTTGTGAAAATACTGATGAATTTATGGCGGCTGTCTCCCTTTTTGATTTGAGCCCACGAGCGCGCGTTTTCTAAAAAAAGCCGCTGAATATCTATAGCAACCTTCCAAATTTTGAATTTCATTAAGATCGAAACTTGAACTTGAAGGGAGCAAAAGCCAAAATTAAATTTGAAGAACGATCGATCTTCGGTTCATTAAGCAAACGAAATTTTTGATTTTACTGTTGTTTTTAATTTTTTTTTCAAATGTTTTAGTTAATTTTCGGAAATAATGTTGCAGTAGATAATCGAAAAAAGCACATTCTTAGCGATAGTTTTCTTGGTTTTTGGAGCGAGAGTACTTCCTTTATCCAAGTGTTAGGGGTGATGAGTGGTCCTTTGAGGGTTGAAAATATTTCCTTGTGAACCGTTTAGTGGTTCTAACTCAACAGTTAGTTACGTAACATGACTTCCTTGCCTTTTACGGTCAACTGTTGCTATATTTTCGTAGGGGAAAAATAGGGGAATAATAATAATAATAATAATTTATAGTACACTCGACAAAATTACTCGATTCTGATTGGTCTAGAGGAGTACAATTAGAGCGTTAATTGGTACTCCGTAGGAGTACCAATTAAGTCGCTATGGAAACACGGCCAAAAGCGGCAAATTTCCCCAGTGAAATTCCAAGAAAATCAGTGTTTTATAGATTAAAATGGAAAAATTTCAGAAAACTGTTCAATACACACATAGGAAGGCCTCAAATCATGATAACTAGACAAATTCAAGACGTAATAAATCATGTTTTGTAGTAAAAAGTCGTTTTTTCTTTCTAGTTTTCGCCAAACAATTTGAGTTGGAGCTTTGAATGTTCTCGTTTTATTACCTGTTGTCTTCTGTGGTTTTCTCGAAAAATAAATTCAACACCACATCTACAATTGTACAATATGTAGAAAACAGCTAACAATAGTTTTAAAGCAAATTTCTTTCCGTTTAGCGAAAAAACACAGCGAGTATAGAGGCTCGTTTTTTGTTTTTAAAATAGTTAAGATCAAATCTTACCGGCAAACTGTCGAGTAGTTGTAGAGAGACGAATTCAGCTATTTATCACGAGTTAATTGATCCTAAGTTGTCAATCCAGTCTTGAAATAATAAAATCTTCAGATAATTCACCATTCAAAGAAAATAGCAACGAAATTCTTCAAGCTACAGGAGGGAATAATATCCAAAGCACATGGTCTGATCACTGGCGACTCGTTCACGGCAAGCTGTACTTCAAAACTTTTAACTTGAACGACATATTTGTCGCTTTTATCCCTTTTGAAGTTCTCCAGCTAACTTGTTTTTAAAGAAAGTATTTTTGAAATTGTGTTTTTTGCAGTTATTAGCAAATGCTAAGAGGAAAAAAACTTATTTTAGCGAACTGTAAACTCTCAACTTTCGCTTAGTTTTCACACAGTACGTTTTCAAAGAAAAGTCGCTTCTTGATTCGCTGTTCAGCTGTCAGTACTGTCATTCAATAGTAATATATTTTCACTGGACCCATTGTACTCATATATAAGTTATGGGAGCTTAGACCTGGCGGAGTCGCAGGGGAGTACAATGAGACCACTAAAATCCCTAGAAGGTTGGAAGAGAAGTGATCCGAAATGCAAATAAGGTTCTTATATATTCGTACCTTTGGGACCAGTGACAATAGTTGTAAACATGTAAACATGCATTAAAATGGCTTTTTACTTGAGATGTAAAATTATTTTTTAGTACAAATCATACATAAAATACCAATTCAAAAAGGTTTTACAGCAACGTTAACACTTTCTATGCTGTTCTTGACTTAGCTTTCTTGGAGAAGGGTCGGTTATTGCAAAGGCAATGAAGATGGATGAATTGAATGCCTTCGCTTCGCATTTTTTATAACATTTTGTTGAGTGAACTATAAATAAAAAATCGCACGACCTTCTCGTACAATTTGGAATTAATAGGCACTCGTAATGTTTTGAAAGTTCTTTAATAGCTCTTATTCCAGATCCGCGTCCGTAGTTTTGATGGGCATTGGTTTTGTATATTAGCGTAGGTGAGAGCGAGGCTATCGGGTCGAGCTTCCCGGGAGGTTACAAGAAGAACTATAGTCAAGACTAGAATGAGCGTCGAAAATTTCAAAATATTTCCCAAATCAGCGTTTTTATCAGCGGAAGAAAAGGTCAAACTATTAAGCGGTAAATGTCCGCGTGACATAACGAAGGAAAGGCTAAAGGAATGGCTATTATATCGAAAAGGAACCGCCAAAGATGGAAGTTTTTCGTTTTCCAGGACGTGTGGATCTTCGAGTACGATTGGATCTGTGTTTTCGATGCTCTTTAGTTTTTTCATAATTATCAATGATATCAACAGTCGTATCCTCACTCACATGAAGGGATTTTGCGGCTTTACTTTTTTTCCTCTCTGTTGTTGTTGTTGTTGTTGCAGTTCGTTCATATGGTCTTTTCCTCTGTGGCTTTTCAGAGGAAAAAATAAACTTCGTAGGAATAGATTCCGGTTTCAATCGCATTCGCTGTCCTTCTAGAGACTTCAGGAAGCATTCAGGCTCAAAATAATGGCTGCATAGATAAGAATTTTTGCTCACAGGAGTGTTCTCTCTTCGGATTTTCATCAGCCATTTCTGGAGAAGATCTTTGTTTGAAAGCGGCAACGAATGCCATGTAAGTCCACGAAAATCTTCTTTTAAACTTCGGTTAGTACAACCAAAGGCTATACAGTGTCTAACCATGATGTTTTTGGATAAGATTTATGTAAACTATTGATATTATATCTAAACTTTCATAAGGTTGTAAAATTCTCTATAGTTCTTCTTGTAATCTCCCGGGAAGCTCGACCCGATAGCCTCGCTATCACCTACGCTAATATACGAAACCGCTGCCCATCAAAACTACGGACGCGGATCGCCTAAAGGCTCGTGCAATTACAAGAACTTTCAAAACATTACTCGCTCGTATCTATTAATTTCCAAATTGTACTCGAGGTCGTGCGATTTCTTATACTAATAATAATAATAATAATAATAATAATAATAATAAAAATAATAATAATAATAAAAAAAGAATAATGAAGTAAGACGTTGTCCAGATCAATCATATAAAGTCGTACCTTTCAGGCTTCAACAGGTCTATTAATTTATCGGTATACTTTTTAAGGGGTCGTTTTCAAAACCGACCACCGATCACCCCTACCGGCACTTGGAAAAGGTAGTACCCCCGGGATGGGACTGTGGTGGGAGCGCCATTAACTACATAATTTGGTTTCTTTCGAAAACGTCGATGGTAATGTGTCTTTGAACGCACTATCCACTTTTTTTATTGTAAATGAATGACATGTCGTTATACCTGCTTCTCTTTTCTGTCCATAGACGATGACTACGCTTGGTTTACTACAGTTCTCCCTACTTCTATCAGCCCTTTGCTTGTCCTCAGTAAGGACAAACTGTCCAACTCTCAACTCCGAGAGAAACAGTTTCTTCATCAACAGTGACGTCATATTCGACCGTTTGCTGGCCTACAGTACGTTCCTCGTCACCACAACCATCAATGAAGTGGAATGTTTCAGGGAATGTCTCCAGAACTGTAGCTGCTTGTCCATGAATTATCTCAAGGGAGGACGACAAAACAACTGCCTGCTCAACAACTCAACTGAGAAGATGAACCCAGAGCTTCTTCAGTTCAGAGCCTCTTGGAAATATTACCATTTTGTAAGAGAGAACATGGTAAGAAAATAGCGTTAATAGAGTATAATGATCATGCTTTTTAAATAATGTTTGTGTGAACCTGTTAAAATTTGAATATTTAATGAAGCCTGCAGTGACGTCATGTTCATTAACATATTAGAAGTATAAACCTTTATAACTTAAAGACGCAACAATCAAATTAAGAAATATTTCACCATTCAAATATTCACTTCAAGTAGAATCGATGCTGAAAATATTGTATTGTTTTAGTGAGGGCAGTTTAATATTTGGCCTTGTATATTGATGATAATACTATTTCGCCAGAGAATTTTCGTACTGTAAGCCCGGAGCATATTCAATCAGTGAAGAATTCAACCGCTTCAGTGATTTTTACGAATTCACCACTTTCACATTCCCATAATGCTTTGCGTTTTTGAGGGGCAACAATAGCAATGAATATTTGATAATTCGAAACTTTTCATGCAGATACTGAGTATATTTTCTATTATCATTGAAAACACCAGTGACAGTTTAATCAGAGTTAATTCGACAAGCATGGGAGAATGAAACGTTGGGTGTTACAGACAATGTATGGACTTACCAAGAAATGTCATGACTTTCATTCGTAAACCTGTTCAAATTTCTTTCTTTCTGGTTTTTGTAAATGCATAAGTGTTTTTAGATGTTTTTTCTTCAATTCTTATTAATCTTCATGGGCATATTAACGATTTTGTCTCGTTGTTGCCCCCCAAACCGCAAAGCATTATGGGAATGTGAAAGTGGTGAATACTCCCGTTCGGGCTAGTCTCGTAGTTGCGGAGCCGGTCAACGACAACGTTTTTTTCAAATGACTGTATGATTTAAGCTGAGCAACCAGTCCCTGTATAATATTAAGCTTTTGTTATGGACCAGTAGCGATGTGTGTTATTCATGTGCTACAATTTCACTCTATTGCGTCATTGTTTTCAGGAAAACAGTAATACTGACTGTCTCAACACATGTTGTGAAAACAATCCTTGTCTTCACGGAGGCACGTGTACAGAGCTATGTGCCAATCAGAGAAGACGTTTCCACTGCAAGTGTAAGAAGCGCTACACTGGACATCGCTGTGAGATCTATAAACCAAGAAGCTGTGCTGACTTGAAAGAAGATGGAATATCCAAAAATGGATGGTTTAAGATCTTCATCAAACCAAACAGTGCAGGAACCCTAGTGTATTGTGATTTTAGGTCACGTGACAACATCACGTGGACAATGGTGCAGTCCTTTAAATATTTGTATTTAGAAAGCGGTTATGATGCATGCAATGGTTGGAAATACAGGTGGATAAATTATCCCTTCTTTTACTATAATCTTGGTTCATCAGAAAAACTAGTCCTTCGTAACCGATCTTCTCACTGGAGAGTGACCTGTGAATACGATAAACACCACACGGTCCTTGATAATTACATTGTAGCAAAACATGACCAAATCGATCTCACTGCATCGTGGCCTGATGGTGTTCGTCAGTGTAAAAGATTCGAAGAAATTAATGTCTTGAAAACAAAATGTACAAATTGCTCGGTAACATTCCTAAGGAATTGTACAAGTAATTTTAAGTCGCAGTATTTTGTTCTTTTGGGTAAGAATAGTACAATACCAAGTTGCATGGAGAAAACACTTAATGAACGGTATTTTGGTAGCATATCTTATTACAGTATACAACGAAATCCTCTTTTCCCGTGTAACCGATATCTGAACTCAACCACTCAGTATTGGTTTGGATCAGTTTAAAAAACCCATGTTATAAGATAGGGTAGCACCCTATACCAATGTAATGGTAAGATATCGTAGTATCCTATACCAATGTAATGGTAAGATATCGTAGTACCCTATACCAATGTAATGGTAAGATATCGTAGTACCCCATACCAATGTAATGGTAAGATATCGTAGTACCCTATACCAATGTAATGGTAAGATATCGTAGTACCCTATACCAATGTAATGGTAAGATATCGTAGTACCTTATACCAATGTAATGGTAAGATATCGTAGTACCCTATACCAATGTAATGGTAAGATATCGTAGTACCCTATACCAATGTAATGGTAAGATATCGTAGTACCCTATACCAATGTAATGGTAAGATATCGTAGTACCTTATACCAATGTAATGGTAAGATATCGTAGTACCCTATACCAATGTAATGGTAAGATATCGTAGTACCTTATACCAATGTAATGGTAAGATATCGTAGTACCCTATACCAATGTAATGGTAAGATATCGTAGTGCCTTATACCAATGTAATGGTAAGATATCGTAGTACCCTATACCAATGAAATGGTAAGATATCGTAGTACCTTATACCAATGTAATGGTAAGATATCGTAGTGCCTTATACCAATGTAATGGTAAGATATCGTAGTACCTTATACCAATGTAATGGTAAGATATCGTAGTACCCTATACCAATGTAATGGTAAGATATCGTAGTACCCTATACCAATGTAATGGCAAGATATCGTAGTACCTTATACCAATGTAATGGTAAGATATCGTAGTACCTTATACCAATGTAATGGTAAGATATCGTAGTACCTTATACCAATGTAATGGTAAGATATCGTAGTACCTTATACTAATGTAATGGTAAGATATCGTAGTGCCTTATACCAATGTAATGGTAAGATATCGTAGTACCCTATACCAATGTAATGGTAAGATATCGTAGTACCCTATACCAATGTAATGGTAAGATATCGTAGTACCTTATACCAATGTAATGGTAAGATATCGCAGTACCCTATACCAATGTAATGGTAAGATATCGTAGTACCCTATACCAATGTAATGGTAAGATATCGTAGTACCTTATACCAATGTAATGGTAAGATATCGTAGTACCCTATACCAATGTAATGGTAAGATATCGTAGTACCTTATACCAATGTAATGGTAAGATATCGCAGTACCCTATACCAATGTAATGGTAAGATATCGTAGTACCCTATACCAATGTAATGGTAAGATATCGTAGTACCTTATACCAATGTAATGGTAAGATATCGTAGTACCCTATACCAATGTAATGGTAAGATATCTTAGTACTTTATACCAATGTAATGGTAAGATATCGTAGTACCTTATACCAATGTAATGGTAAGATATCGTAGTGCCTTATACCAATGTAATGGTAAGATATCGTAGAACCCTATACCAATGTAATGGTAAGATATCGTAGTACCCTATACCAATGTAATGGTAAGATATCGTAGTACCCTATACCAATGTAATGGTAAGATATCGTAGTACCTTATACCAATGTAATGGTAAGATATCGTAGTACCCTATACCAATGTAATGGTAAGATATCGTAGTACCTTATACCAATGTAATGGTAAGATATCGCAGTACCCTATACCAATGTAATGGTAAGATATCGTAGTACCCTATACCAATGTAATGGTAAGATATCGTAGTACCCTATACCAATGTAATGGTAAGATATCGTAGTACCTTATACCAATGTTATGGTAAGATATCATAGTACCCTATACCAATGTAATGGTAAGATATCGTAGTACGTTATACCAATGTAATGGTAAGATATCGTAGTGCCTTATACCAATGTAATTGTAAGATATCGTAGTACCCTATACCAATGTAATGGTAAGATATCGTAGTACCCTATACCAATGTAATGGTAAGATATCGTAGTACCTTATACCAATGTAATGGTAAGATATCGTAGTGCCTTATACCAATGTAATGGTAAGATATCGTAGTACCCTATACCAATGTAATGGTAAGATATCGTAGTACCCTATACCAATGTAATGGTAAGATATCGTAGTACCTTATACCAATGTAATGGTAAGATATCGTAGTACCTTATACCAATGTAATGGTAAGATATCGTAGTACCTTATACCAATGTAATGGTAAGATATCGTAGTGCCTTATACCAATGTAATGGTAAGATATCGTAGTACCCTATACCAATGTAATGGTAAGATATCGTAGTACCCTATACCAATGTAATGGTAAGATATCGTAGTACCCTATACCAAGGTAATGGTAAGATATCGTAGTACCCTATACCAATGTAATAGTAAGATATTGTAGTACCAAAAAAAGGTTTCTGTGTAGGGTGAATGAGGGTGAATCATATACAGAATAAAATATTTCAAGATGTTTCTTGTTATTATATGAAAGTTTACCTTGGAGGTCATTGATGGAAAATAATTTTTTGTCAAAATGATGACACAGACCTTGACAGTAACCTTAAGCCTGCAATAGCTGAATAACTTTTCTTGTGTGGTACCCTTCCACGTGACTTCAAAGCAGCTCAAATTTGGAGGACAAAACAAAAGAATTTCGATCTCTTGAGAGTTAGAACCTATTGTTTTGCCCTCCAAATTGAGGTGCATTCCGACGTGCTATTGTCTATTGTGTGCTACACTGTTGTAAATCAAGGTTCAGAATCACCAGCATTGTTGTACAGTGCTAAAGTTTTCTAGAATTCGCTTGAAATAGAATGATCTATAGTGTGATAAAGTGGCTTCATAGTATTTTGAAATAATGAATAATGGAATTTTATGGCTGACACACTGATCCCTGATACGCCAGTCATATCAAAGATAATAAACTTAGGAATGATTTTCTGATGAACAGATCGTGTATAATGATTCTACAGGTAAAGCTACGTCAAAACACATTTTTTCTTAGTTTAGAAAATCAAAAACTCTAGTTTTCCAAGGTGATTTTTTCTCAAAACTTCAAATATCTAAGTTGAAAAGGTTACCTTTTATAAAATTGCATTACCCATTGCTTGAAGACCTTCAAAAGCCTATGAAGCCACCTTCATAGGTGATTTGATACATATGTACACCTAGTTTTACCTGTTGCAAAAGCTCTAAAGACAGACAGACAGACAGACAGACAGACAGACAGACAGACAGACGACAGACAGACAGACAGACAGACAGACAGACAGACAGACAGACAGACAGACAGACAGACAGACAGACAGACAGACAGCATGCAAGGAAGGCAGGCAGGCGGGCAGATAGGCCGAGACAGACAGACACGATGACAGACAGACACGATGCCAGACATATAGGATGACAGACAGACAGACAAGCAGAGAGACAGATAGCCAAGCAGGCCGAGACAGACAGACAGGGAGACAGATGGCACACAAAGAGAGTTTCTCAGTCCCATAGTACGAGTGTATTCCAAAACCTTACATGGCTAACATTGTGTGACACGATTCCCTTATAACCATACACCTTATTACCACCGTTTTATTAACTTTTTCTTTCAGCTTTAAATCTTGATATTCTTTTTGGTTTTGGTTCAGAAGCCTGAAACAAAAGTCAAAGCAAATTTGAGATACTTGTGCTCGATCTGACTCGATCACGGCAAGCGCGGTCCGTGCCGTAAGTTATTCTAAAACTGTTCTAGTAGACCTTTCGACTTCGTGTGCTTTAAGAACAATAGGTGCATCAAAGATTGTACGAAATTTGAACATCTTTAGAATTTGAACATAAGATACTCGTATTTCATTGTTGTTGAACAATAGTTGTAGTCAGTTCATAATTTCAACATACGTAAGTGTTGTGCATTGGTATGGCCCGACTCGTTGTTAATCACAACAATGAAATACAAGCATCTTTTGTTCAAATTCTAAAGATGTTCAAATTTCGTACAATCTTTGATCTCACCTATTGTTTGTAAAACACAAGAAGTCGAAAATAGTGATAGAGCAAAAAGTCTGTAGATTGTAAAGTGTATTGCATTAAAGTTAATAAAGTGAGAATAATCTTGTTAACTTACTGCTTGAATGGGTATGTTATCTGCTGATCTTTCGATGATCTTTCCTGAGAATGCCTAGAATTAACGGAGATGTATGAAATCCTTGGTTATGGGGGGAATAAAAGTAGATTGATTGTGACCTCGGACACCCCTTTATTCCTCATTCTTTCTTCTGCTTTCCTTGACACATACTAGCATCATTTCCTCGACACATTTTTTTTTTTTTTTGAAAGAGTACCTTTACGAGGTAGAATAGGGTGGCGTAGCTCTGGGGTCTCGGGTTCGATTTCATGGCTACACATATATGTGAGCAGAGTTTGTTAGTTCTCTCGAGGTTTTGATTCGAGGTTTTTTCTCAGGGTTCTCCTGTTTTTCTCCCTCCGCAAAACCAATTGTATCTATGGGAACCTTAGCCTCCTACGCAGATGTCCTTAGGGTCGTCACGCAATACTACGTGACGACCCTAAGAACGTCTGCGAAGGAGACTATGGGAGCCTTAGCCTGCGTGCATCCTGAACGTAACTCAGTGTGGTTTTAACAGGGCACTTAAAAGTGCCCTGACTTTTAAGGAGGGACAATGCCCTGACTTAGATCAACCCAGAGATTATTAAATTGAGTCAGCTGTGCCCTGACGTAGATCAACCCAGAGATTATTCAATTGAGTCAGCTGTGCCCTGACTTTGATCAGCCCAGAGGTTGTGTCCATTTAATAGAAGTCTTTTTCACAATAAGTATGGGAACGACTGGAGAGATATATATGCCATTGAAGTTGAATATATCTTTCTAAAACAATTACCTTTCCACAATCACTTTCTTTGTTATTTCTCACTTCATCCGAGTCGGACGTCATGTTGAGGTTCACCAAGCTCTCCTTCTCTGTACTTGAGCTTTTGAGTATAGACTTGGGAGTTGGTTTATAATGATGATAAACGTCTGACGGAGTTGTGATTGATTCTGCTTCTGTTGAAGACTAACAAAGTGCAAAGGAAAATACAATGAAACTGCTGCCCAACCAGCTGCTAGAAACCTATTATAACTATTATGATAAACTGGCTGGAATAGAGGCTTTGCACCATCATGTGATGGCAGCCATGACAGGAGGCACAACAATAGAGGCTTTTTTCCTCAGTGAAGTACCGAATTCTTTCTGATTGTAAATCAGATTCTATTGCTCTTGCCAACTGTCATGCCATCAAAAAAGATACCTTGTTGCCTGAATTTTCCTGAAATTTCCTTGAAAACACCATTATGACCGAACATTAACAAAAATGAATGAATGAATGAATGAATGAATGGATGGATGGATGGATGGATGGATGGATGGATGGATGGATGGATGGATGGATGGATGGATGGATGGATGGATGGATGGATGGATGGATGGATGGATGGATGGATGGATGGATGGATGGATGGATGGATGGATGGATGGATGGATGGATGGATGGATGGATGGATGGATGGATGGATGGATGGATGGATGGATGGATGGATGGATGGATGGATGGATGGATGGATGGATGGATGGATGGATGGATGGATGGATGGATGGATGGATGGATGGATGGATGAATAAATTGATAAATAAGATAAAAGGCCCTGCTTACATCAAGGTAGGGTCTAGCTAGGTAACATGAAATTCTGAATTGAAAAGAAAAAAAAAATCCTATTTACATACCACTAATACTTGATTATTCGTTGTAACAGATCCACTAGACGAAGGGTTAGTAAAATTCACCATAATAGTCCTACTATCATCTTGGCCTTCGGTTTCACTCCTGCTATCATCACTATCATCACTGTCATCACTGTCCAAGCCTGTCAGTTCCAACTCATCAGCAAACTTTACTTCAGTTCGTTTTGGTTTCGGTAAACTCAGATTATCATATTTTACAGATTCTGAATCCTTAATTCTTTCAGATACACCAATCTTTTCAAGTTCTTTATTCCTGGTTTCGTTGGCTTCTAGTCTATCCAACTTTGCAAATAATTCTTTGTCTTCTTTACTCATATATTTTGCTTTGTGGGGTTGAAACTGCTTAACTCTTTTGGGTGCAAACTGTTTGGCTCTTTCATGAGCTTTTCTTGGGCCTTAAAAACAGATATTTCAAATGCATTTGTAGGTACTCACTTTCAAAACAATGGTTCAAAATAAGAGACCTGGTTTTACTATAATAGAGACGAATAGAGAAGAAGGGGGAGGGGTGGTAGAGTAGAATGTTGGTCGCATAGTAGAAGAGAAGAAAACAAGGGATTGGAGGGTTAGATTATTAATTTTTTTGAATTTCTTCTCCCAATTTAAATTTTTTTTAATGATTCCTTGAAATAGAACTTCCTTTAGAATATTGCCAATTAGAAAAATTACTGCAACGTTTACCTCAAGATCTTACAGGATTAGTCTAGGATCCTACAGGAAATATATAAGAGAATAGGACCTTGGAGAAGATCCTGTATATTATCTAGGATCCTGTTAGGATCCTGTAGGATATTGTACAGGATAATAGGTAGGATCCTAGCTAGGATCCTGGCAAGGACTGGCACCAGGGAGTTTACAGGACTATTCTTCAAAAATACCCATTGACAAATCCGAGCTTGCTAGAATAACGAAAAGGCCCAGACAGAATGGGAACATCCAGTAGTACATCCCTATATCCCTGAACCACCCCTTAATAACCAGAAAGCATGAACCTGTTATTTATGATTATAAATTAATGGGTCATTCACTGAAACCAGTGTCACATCATCCATATCTTGGAGTTGAACTATCCAATACTCTAGACTGGAGCCATCACATTGACAGCAAGGTAACAAAAGCAAATCAAACTCTCGGCTTTCTACGAAGAAATCTTGGCAACTGCCCTGAATCAATTAAAGAATTAGCTTATAAAGCCCTGGTACGACCTCATGTTGAATATGCAAGTCCAGTGTGGGACCCCTGGTTAGACAAGCATATACAGCAAATTGAAGCTGTTCAACGGCGATCTGCACGATTTGTAAAAAATTGTTGGGAGCGAACACCTGGAACTGTCACAAACTTATTAAATAATCTGGATTGGCCTCCCCTTCAAGAAAGAAGGAAAACTGCTCGTCTTACACTTCTACATAAAGCCATTCATGGCGAATCCTTAATGGAAATTCCCAGCTATATCCAAAGGCGCAACCGACAATTAAGATCTTACCACAAGGACAAATTCATTGAACTAACTCCACATACTGAAGCCTATAGAAACTCCTTCTATTGCAGAACCATAAAAGAATGGAACTCATTGCCTAGCAATGTTTTAGATATAGTTGAAGCTCCACTATTTAAGAAAGCTCTTAGATCAGAATAATTGAATTTGCTTTACCATTTTATATATACATAATTTTATTAATCGTTTAATTCTATTATTACAAATCCGAGCTTGCTAGAATAACGAAAAGGCCCAGACAGAATGGGAACATCCAGTAGTACATCCCTATATCCCTGAACCACCCCTCATACCTCACCAGTTGACCAAAAAGTAAAGGAAAGCATAATTAGAAAAGAACAGAACGAGACCAAAGGGACTGTATTAGTGACGACAAATCTATCACAAACCTTTTTGTTTTCCATTATCTTCTATTTCTTCTTTTATTTCTATTATTTCAGAATCAACCTGTAAAAATAAATAATCAGGTCTGTTTGGGTTTTTCTGAAACCTCTTAAAGTGCACCTAACCCCTGATACAATACTTTCTGCATCAATTCTACATGAATGGTCAAATATTTCTTCATTTGAGTGTTGCGTCTTTAAGATATGAAGGTTTATATTTCCAATATGTAAATGACCGTGACGTCACCCCAGGCTTCATTAAATATACAAACTTTAACAGGTTCACAGAAAAAGTATTTAAAAAGCATCATCATTATACTCATGGTTTCCACAATGTTTACAGTAAATTTGGTGTCTCATAATGTCCAGTGTTTAGTATTATATGTAAAACAAATACACTCAAAAGCCTGGGGTGACGTCATGGTCATTAACATATTAAAGTATAAACCTTCATATATTAAAGACGCAACACTCAAATGAAGAAATATTTTACCATTCAACTAGTCACTTCATGTAGAATCGATGCAGAAAGTATTGTATCAGGGGTTAGGTGCACTTTAACTTCAGTTGTGATCATGAGTTAAAGCATTATCAATGAGTGTGAGTGTTTCATTGGGGGGGGGGGGGTCTCTATCTCATTAATAATTCATTATAAGCTAAACAACGATTCAGAACTTTAATTTGATTCTGTCAGGACAGGATGCGACTGGTTCCCTTGATGGAAAAGCACAGGTGGTGCTCGCCTCTCACCGATGCAACCCAGGCTCAAGTCCTGCCATGATCAGTGTTGTATAGAGTTAATTTTGGTTTTGTGTAGAGTTTGTTTTTGGTTCTTTGATGTGCTTCAAGGATTTTTCTCCAGGGTTTCTCAGGTTTTCCTCCCTTCACAAAAATCAACTTCTAAATTCCAATTCTATCATGAAACGAATGAAGGCCACAGGTTTGTTAGCAACTAGCTATTATTTGTTAGCCTCATAAAAACAAGGACTTTTTTCCTGGAGTGATGAAACGCTGCTAGGAACTTTGACACCTAATTAGAGTGCTCTGGACTAGTGTGAAAGTCTATAGTAAGCCCATTAAAATACTAAAGTTCTATAAGCTGCAAGAAATGTTGGAATACCTTATTGATGTTTTTAAATTCCTGAGTAAAATTCAACTGAGAAGAAAAGAATTCCAGTTCCTTGTTAAGATTCTCTATATTTTCTTCCACATATTTCTGTCTTCTTTCAACAATTTCACATGCTTGGGAAGCAGATCTCTTGGCAAACCAATTGTCTCCAAGGAGGACAAGGATTTCATTTGTGTGGACAAGTTTTCCAGGCATAAAGGCTAGAGAACCAAATGGAACCTTCAAAAGAAGAAAACATCGCACTGTATCCTATCAATGGGATCACCATAATAGTGCATTCAGAGAAAGGAAATAATTATTATAATTATAACTTTTTGCAATTTTGAGCCACCAATATGGGTTTATATTGGCGGCTAGTTGGGAGAAAATATATTCCTTATTGGCCGTAGTCACAAAGCGACGAAGGCCAATACAGAATATATTTTCTTCCAACGCTGTCAATATAACCTGTATTGGCAGCTCAAAATTGCAATAAGTTTTGTATCGCGATTTTCCTATCGCCCAGCAATTCTGAGCCGACAATACAGGTTTATATTGGCGGCTCTCTCCCAATGAAACTTATAGGAGAATTGCGATACTTATTGTTATTACTGTTTGGGTGTGGAGATGAGGATAGAAGAAAATGAGAAAGAGTGAAATGTGGCATGGGTGGTGTAGTGGTTTAGCGCTTGTCTCTCACTGCTGTGGTCCGGGTTTGAGTCCAGGCTCGGGCTGGATCATATGTGAGTTGAATTTGTTTGATGTGTTGCTCTCTCCCTTGCCACAAGGGTTTTTCTCCAGTTTCTCTGGTTTTCCTCCCTCCATAAAAATCAACATGTGAGTTGATATAGAATGTAGTGGTAATGTGTGTGGGGCGAACCTCATGCACAGGAAAAAAAATCGAAAAACCATGAATGTTTTCATTATAAACCATGATGGTTTTCTGTAAAAAACCACTAATAAACATAAACATTAATGGTAAAATGAATTTTATTTTTCAAATAACCATTAAAATTGAATTTACATTAATGGTTAAATTAAAAACCATTCTTGTATTTTACTCAAAAAACAATATGAAAAACAAAAAAACATTAATGTGTTTTGTTTTTATTCATAACATTAATGTTTTATCTAAATACATTAACGTTATTGCAAAGTGTACCATTCATGGTTTTTACATATCCATCAATGGTTTTCTATGCCCCATCATTACCATTAATGGTTATTGTTGATGCATTAATGTTTTCATGAAAATACATTGTAGATTAGTAAAAAAACATGAATGGAAAAATGCTCCTTAAAATACATTAATGTTATTGCAGTTAGTGGCAGTCTTTCAAGGGAAAATGTGAAGATGCTCAAACCATTTTAACAAGCATGGTTTGAAAGAGAAAAAAATGGTTTTCATAAAGATAATGACAGAATGATTCATAAGTTAGAGAGAAAATGTCTTAAGGGTAATAGGCAACTTGAACAATGTCATGTCTCCAAATTGATTAGCATTCACAAAAATGAACTTATATATTTTTCACAAAATACTCCAATATCTTTTTCAGTAAAAGTGCAAAGTCAAAGCTGTTTAGAATTATAGGAGAACTTAGTACTTTGTTCAAAATAACATTTTGGATGGCAATGCTCAAGCATCCACATGTTTTTCCTAAATGACAGTCACTATAAGTAAATTTGATATCTACACTATAATTTTTCTTCTCTCTTATATATTTTAAGCTGAAACTTTTTTGGATTTTTACTAACATTAGGTTATTTTTCCATTTCTGGGTTCATTTTGATGGTGCTCTTCAACTAGGCCTATGACCTCTAAGTGTAAGTCACTAGTGTTTATTGAATCAGATCATTTCCAGAGAGAAAATGTTGTTGTTTACAAAATGTTAAATCAGCTCATTTTGAGAGAGAATGTGTTGTTGTTTATAAAATGTTGCTTTCAAGTTCGTAATAAAGATTATATGTTAAACTCTGTTTCTTTAATAAATTTCTTGTTATGTTCCTTTCAGCCCTCAGAACCATAAAAAAGCATTAATGTTTTCATGATGGTATTACTATATTTCCCATCATAGTATTGCGCTAATTAAACATTAATGTTTTAAGCCATATAACCATTTACATATACCATCAATGTACAATGTGACTTAAACATTAATGTTTTCATGATGGTATTACTATATTTCCCATCATAGTATTGCGCTAATTAAACTTTAATGTTTTAAGCCATATAACCATTTACTTATCATCAATGTATTATGTGATTTAAACATTAATGTTTTGTTATCTGATACCATGCATGGATTAACCATGTTTCCCATCCCTGTAGTATTGTAGTAAACCAGTAATGGTTTAAATATTAAGTCCATTGACGTTTTTTTTTGTTATACCATCAATGGTTTATTACTTATAATAACCATTAATGGTTAGTGTTCGGCAAAACCATAGATGTTTTTTTCAATGGTTAATGGGCATTTCCCATTCAAAAAAAACATAAATGGTTTTTCGATTTTTTTTCCTGTGATGGAAGAGCCCCGACAGGGAGTGATGGTTGTAAAAAATATGTTTTAATATGTTTTGTTCCAATAGTTTTTCTCCAGGTCCCAATTTTTCTCTTTCCACAAAAATCAACTTCCAAATTCCAATTTGATCTTTGGGATTTGACCTAGTTTGGTCAGCCTAGCTCTGTTGTGATTGTCCCATGCTGTGATATGATTGTCAATAAGCCTAATATTTTTTTAAGAAGAAGGAAAATAAAAAGAACAACAAAAAAGGAGGGAAGGAAGGAAGGAAGGAAAGAAGGAAGGAAAGAAGGGAGGAATTTAAAGAGTGCTGGCAGAGAGGGAAGGAGCCTGGGGAGAGAAACAAGGAAGGAAGGAAGAAAGGATGGATGGATAGATGTACTACCAGACAGATGCATGATTGGATGGAAGGGAGTAGACAAATGGGTGAACAGAGAAAAAAAAAACACAAGAAGATATAATATATGCTATCGTAGAGGCATGATTACTAGCCAAATGAATTTGCATGTCCAAATTTAAAGTCATAGAATTCCCCCCAAAATTCCTCTACATGGCAATATTACAAACAGAAAGAAAGAACCACTACTTACCATGACCTCATGACTAATCTTCTGTGGTAAAAGTTTCAGTGACTCTTGAAGTGATTGATAGTCCTTCTGAAATCCATTCCTGCATGTTATAAAAGTAATACTGAATCGTAACAGAACACACTGTACCCATTGCATGTATTGGAGGGTCAAAAATATGGTGATGAATGCCGGGATGGGGGGAGGTGTGTGTGTGTGTGTGTGTGTGTGTGTGTGGCAGGGGGGAGGGGGGGGGGGGGGGGGGCAGAACACCTTTATTAACAAACTTAAAGTTCCTGAAAGTCAGTCTAGGGAAACGATAATAAGGTAATGCAGTGGAAGCCAAATGTCAAATATAGAGAATGGAAGAATGTTGGGGAAGGGAGGGGAGGGATGGGGGGCTGAATATATTTTTATTTCCCACGTTTGCTATCAGAACTCAGACCTCATCTCTCAAAATCCTTGAAATACGAAACCCTATGCAGCAAAAACTAATCATAGAGAACAAAGAAAAATATCACAGTCAATTTTCCTAATACAATTATGACGGTATCCCAATTAAATTGTACAAACTTCCAAATATCAACGTTTTCGCGTCGTCTGACAAGATCTGTTGTCATATGCTTACCATGTTGATAGACGATTCTCCAATTCCAGAATAGCCTATAAACACAAAACAAAGCAAAACAGATGTGAACAATGATTTCAGCAGCTAGGAGCTAAAATATAACGTTATAAAATATTTTTACATTTCTTTTCTGTTCTTCTAGTCTTTTGGTGTCTATCTTGTCAGCCATTTTGAAACTGGATGAAAAAGACTGGGAACCACAGACAAAAATCACCCTTGGGTAGGCTGGGTAAGACTTGGCATTTTGGTTCTCATCTAAAACTATCTTTTACAAAAACATTCTAGGGACATTTAAGTTTATGAGTTAATTATTTCCAAAACTTGTCTCCTTAAATTTCAATATATTTCTCTTATTGGTCATAAATATCTTTTCTTGATTATTTTTTTGGGGCCGAAAGGTTTCCTAATCCTTTTGGTTCCCCTACCCCTCCCAAGATGTTATCACATTACCCATAGTTCCTGTATATGGTAAAGAAAGATGGCGGTCAGTTTGTTGTCGTTACAAAGTTTGACATTTGAATCATTTGAACGAAGATTTCCTTTACAAAACAACAAAATATGGCTCTAATATTTACGCTGAATTGAAACTAAGGGGCCTAGAATCCCAAAATGGAAAACTACGTCCTTTATGATGAGATTGGCCGGGGTGAACACTCAGTTGTTTACAAAGGAAGAAAGAAAGGCACTGTAGAGTTTGTAGCGATTCACTGTGTGGAAAAATGCAAGCGGTTAGAGCTGCGAAATGCTGTACGCATTACTCATGACTTAGAGCATCCTAACGTCGTGAAGTTCCACGAATGGTATGAAACTACGAATCATATATGGATGGTCGTGGAGCTTTGCACTGGATACAGTTTAGATGTCATAAGATCACAAGACACCAACTTGCCTGAAGAAACGGTAAAACAGTTTGGAAGAGAAGTTATCAAGGGTTTATACTATCTTCACTCTCTTGGAGTCTTATATTGTGATTTGAAACCGTCAAAGATCTTGTTGGACGGACCTGGGCATTTAAAATTGAGTGATTTTGCACTGTCCTGTGTTGAGGGTGAAGACGATATTTTTGATTTGGAAGATGATGCAGATGATGCCCAGATAAGCAGTGATAAAAGAATCCCTAAGCCATCTCCTTACTACATGGCTCCTGAAGTCCTCATGGGGTCCCCAGCAAGTAAGGCTAGTGATCTATGGTCATTTGGATGCCTGTTATTTGAGTTGTTCACTGGACGACAACCTTATGCTGCAGATTCCTTAGAAGAGCTTGCAGAGAAAATTCTTGGGGAACGTTGTCCAGACATAAATCAAGTTGTTGACGGGAAAATGATTAGTGGTTCAAGCAGCCTAAGAAGTGTAATTAACGGGCTTCTAGTCAAGGATCCTCCTCAGAGGCTTAACTGGTCTGATCTGATTAAGCATCCATTTTGGGAGAACTCATTTGATGGCCTTTTAGGTGTTGAAGCAGAAGACAATGGAAAGGAGCTTATGTCAGAACAATATGATAAAAGTGATATTATTACTGAAGCTGCTTTTGAAGATGTTATTGAAGATAATGGGCCAACTACTAAAGAAAGTGGTTCTTTTGAGAGGGAATCAAATACTAGAGGGATCAAACAGGGGACTTACACCTTTCAAAGTAAGCCTCACGTAGTAGCCAGATCAAAGCTGGTTCATTCAGATGAAAAGAACAATAGAAAACCAGAGGATTTTTATGTTAAGAAGAACTCTGAAGAGCTTAGAAATGGAAAGCAAGCTATCCCAAAAAGCCAGTCAGATAATCAATCCAGAGCTATGATTCTTAAAAGCAACGCTTCTATTGCTACTGAACGGGAACACACTATTGTTTTAAGCAAGAAGAGAAAAAATAGTGGCCAAAAGGAAAACACAGTTATGAGTAACAGCAACAAGAACCCAGTAGAAGCATCGGCTGTAATTACTAATGATGAAAATAATGCTCTTGCTCCACAAACTTTGGATCTTATTTTTCATCCCTCCGATTTTATTGTAACTCCTATTATTGATAATCTTAAAATAAAGAAGATGTCAGTACCAAGGTTTGACCCAAAGGCTTTGTGCTGCCAAGCCCTCAAGCCTGAAGAACTTCTTCATCTATCTGATGAAGATATCGCAGAACACATAAAAACAATAGAGGCCTTATTCTCACCAAGTCAAAAATCTGGTGGCAATGCAGCATTTGTTCAGCGCAGTAAACTCCACACTGCAGCATACCTCGCATCATTATGTCGCCATGGTGATATTGCTAACGTGATTTTTGAGTCTAATTTGGTGTCTTCGATGTTATATCAAGTCAAGAATGGATTTTCTGTTGATTTGAAAGCAAGAATTGGTAAGAATTAGCTTCTGATAATTAGTGTACTCCTTGATCTTTGTACAGACAGCACTTCAGAATGAAGCTCAATTTGGAGGACAAAACAGTAAATTTCCAATTCTCAGGAGAATGAAATTCTTTTATTTTCTCCAAATTGAACTGCTTTGACATCACTATGCAAAGGGTCTAAATTACACAAAGGGGACTTAATTTCTATAAATACAGAAATTAACTTCTAAATTACAATAGTCCCTTTCACAGTTCCCTGTGTCATCTTGAAAGGTAGCCATGCCTTTGCATTAAAGTGAGATAAACGGTAAACTTACAATGATAGAGACCTTTTGTTAACACCTAGGATAATTATTCACATCTATCATTGCAAGCTCACCGTTCAATTCGCTTCAATGCAAAGGCCTTGCTACCTTTCAAGATGGACTAATTTGGCTGGTCATCACGATCGGCTATTATTTCAAGCAATGGTATCAGACTATGAGCCAACTAATACACTTGTAAACCTATTGTTTCAAGACCTTCAAAAGCCTATGGCAGGGACCGCGTAAGCAGGGGGGGCTGGGGGGCTACAGCCCCCCAATGATTTTGCCGCCATTTTGATTGATTTATTTGCTATCTTTTATCAGATATCCTTTTTCTATTCTTTTTCATAAATTGTCATAACTTTAATGCAATTAAATATGTTGCAAATGCCCCTCAAAATCGCACTTCCGAGAGTCTCAATATCAATTTTTTTTCTAGGTAGTCCAATATTTGGTTCTCGTTAGCCCCCTAATCAAAATTACGCTCCGCGGTCCCTGTATGGAGCCATCTTAACAAACATCTCTATTTGTTTGCTGACTAGGTTATTGTCTTGGCTTGCTTGCGGGTTCTGCTACCTTGATCTCAGAGGATTTCAACATGACAGAGGTCTTCACAGTGTTAACAGAAGTCATCAGGGATAACTTTCGTAACATTCAGCTCAAGCAACATCTTGTCCCTGCACTGGGGGAGTTCCTGTTTTATGCCTCAACACAAGAAGAAACTGAAAACAGACAAATTGCAAAATGGGATGTTCCAGGTAAGAGGGTATTATGTGAATTTTAAAATAAAAATTTAATCAATTAATCAATCAATCAATTTTATTTATTAAAGTCATAGCGTGGGACTAGGTTACCCTAATTGTCCAAGCCAGAGGCTCATGTATTAAACGTATGACAAAAAATAAAAATTTAATGAGATGATTATTATACTTTAATTATCACCACTCTTGATTTAATATATAACAACAGAACTCTACCAAATTACTAATTTAGACATGCTCTTTCTCGTGATCAAAATATATTTTGAAATCATTGATGATTCATGGTGCTCATTCCCAGTCTTTTTCTCTTTATGCATAGGGTGTATGTTCATTGTCATCTGTGAGCAGCTCTAGCTTGTTGCCTCTCTCCTGTGCTTCAAGGGTTTTTCTCCAGGTTCTCCATTTTTCCTTTCTCCTTAAAAATCAACTTACAAATTCCAATTCATTCCTTAACCTCACAGTAATTGGAGCTTAGTTCTGTCATGAGTGTCCCATGCTGTCATACAACAGCCAAAGTTAATAGGCGTTTTTTTTTTAAATTGTTGCTCAAATTGTGTTGGATTTTGGCAATACAATAATCTTTATTTGAAAGGGGAAAGCACATTAACCAGTTGATTAACATACGGCCCATCGGGCTATTCATAGTTTTTTGGTGGTTTCACCAGGTTCTCCAGTTTTCCTCACTTATATTAGGAAAAAATGAAGGACCAACTATTCATCTATTTGAAATTACTTTATTTATTATCCAAACTTTGTTATCTCTTTTTAAGCCATTACTTTTGTCATCATAACAAGATGTCTGCATGACGGAGAAGACATCTACGTGCAGCACTTTGCAGCAAAGACAATAGATAATGTTGCATCTACCCATGGAAGGCACTGTGCAAGGTTCGCATCCAATGATACTTCACAGGTAAGACAACACTTAGACTTGAATTGCTCCAAGTCAGCCTCTCTGAGACTCACAGACTCATGAGGGAAGCAAGTGAAAACAAAAAGCGAACATCAAAGTCGCGAGAGGTCGACTTGCATGAATTAATTTGCGTTTCGCGCCAAAAATGTAGTAGACGAAATCACAAAAGAATTCGTACATCTTTTGTTCCAACAGCACGAGCTTTGAAAAATGTTCGTTAGAGCAAAAACGTCTAGTACGCGCAAATTTTCGTTGATAAAGAGCGCAAGCAGTATTCAGCGACCCGGTATCGGGGTCACTAAAATTGGCGGGAAACAAGTTGGGAATTCCCTTCTTCCAGCGCTAGTGATCCTGGTTGGGCTGCCTGTGCTTTATTCAGCACGCGTTCACATCGGCTGAAAGGGCCTTCATTGTTTTATAAAATAATAGAACGAGGCATAGATCTATTGTGATACTGCCTCGTTCTATTGTTTTATAAGACAATGAAGGTCATTTCAGCCGATGTTAACGAGTGCTGACCTAAATGTGATACGGAGACGATGGATTTCGTGAAAGAACTGTAATAGACTGTTTTCGAATGTCGCGAAAAATTAAGTGTCGCGAAAAAGTTATGACGCGAACATTAAAGTGACCCTCAATTTTTGAGGAAGTAGAGAATTTAATGGCCATTCAAAAGCATGGATATAAAAGACGTTGTTACTGAGATCAACAATGAATGATTGGAACCAGTATTCAATATACTAAAGTCAAAACCAAGGAACTAATGCAGACTTTTTTAATGTTACGTATAATAAAGTGGGTTTTCTAAAGGAGTTTGGGTCTATTTGGAAAGAAATTATAAATGATGAAGAATATGATGTTTTCGCAAAATCGCGAAATTGAAGTGTCGCGAAATATGCGACCTCAAAAATCGCGAAATTAACGTGTCGCGAAAATTTCCTGTAACTAGCTGTTTCTGATAGAAAGTGAGATGCTGCGATACATAGCCTATAACATAATTGCAAAATCTTATACTTTAATGGAATATATGAAGGTACCAAGAAATGAATAGAATGCATTACTAGAGGCTGTAAAGAGAACAGAATGTATACTTTGTAAATATTATAAAGTCATTTTTCGAACTGTAGGTTTATAATGTATCTTGGAAATCTAGGAAATAGTTGCCATTAGAGTAATCAAAGAATTAAATATCTTTAGAAATGCAAAAGACAACTTTAATATTCTAGACAAACAATAAGATGATGTTATTTCAATGGGCGTAATGTATTGTTCAATATTATGAATCACTTGGAATGCATTACAAAAAGAACATGTTCTATTTCAACGGTATGAACAAAGAATTGAACAAATATAACTTCATTGAAACATATGTCAACTAAACATGCTCGTCTCGTTTGATATTTCCTTGGTAAAAAGGTGCATAATTTACCAACCAAAGTAGGTTATCATTTGCCTCTACCACCGGTAGATTAATATTAGTCACCCAGGTAAGTGACTGAGTATTGTTCTCTGCCCTAATAAGCGGATTATTTATTTGTTTGTGATTCTGCCCAAATAAGCGAATCATTTGTTTTTGCGGAAATGGAGAACTTGTTGGTGTTTGCCTCCATCGAACAAAAAGCTATGTTAGGCAGATAATTTAGAGACAAAGTGTCTGTATCAGGAATAGATCTCTTTTGAAAAGCATCCATATAAAGTTTATCTCCTTCGTCTAGAATTTGATCAACGGTGGTGGCAGTCCACTCTTCGATTGGTAAATTCTGAGCACATAAAAGGGCTGAAACTAATAAAACAACATTGTCTTCCTCGTGAAATGTCACCAAATCGTTCGTGGCCTTGATGAATGCTTCCAGCAATAAATAAGTGTGCGTTTGACATATCTAAAGTGTCTAAAGAATGCTTACCTTTAGTCTACTTGTCGATGCAAATGCAAAAAAACGTGTAGTGGAAGAACGTGCACGTTGTCATGCAAACTTGTCATTCTCAAGGTACGAGCATGCTCTGATAATGCTACGAAGAAAATCAAATTTCCGAACCTTGTGCGAGCAGACTCCGAACACCTTCCGAAAAATCTTCTAGGAAATCCTAAAATCCAGATATCACTCGCATATTAAAATCCACCACAGGGATCCCAACGTAAATGGAAGACCGTCGTAATTAGTGTCGCTGCTCGCTGGGGCTCGCAGCAATAAGGTATTTGTAATGAAATGAAGTATTTTGATTATGTTTCAGCTGTTATGGAAGCTGTTCAATCACTGCACGGTAGACAACCAGAAAGTCACTGCTATTTCTGCCCTATGTCGCCTTACTTGTCACTCAGTTGGTGTCTTTCAGTACGTAGTAGAAAAAGCAGGCTCCAAAGCCGTACAAGATGCGTTGTCTAGTGGAATACCTCAAGTACAGCAAGCTATCGTGACAATGTTTGCAAGCTTGATTTCATCAAAACCCCAGGCCAAGCGAATTATCCAAGAGAAAGACGTCATTAGCAAAGTCATGCGAATTTTTGACAGCCATTCTGCTGTCATACGAGGCAAGGCGTTCCTACTACTGGTGTCACTAATACAGTGCAATCAAGAAGCTTTATTAATGTGTTGCCAAGCCCGACTTGTCTTACATATTGAAAAAGATCAGAAGCGGGGAACTCCAATGAAAGGTGAAGTGCCTGAGACACATCAGTATCTCATGCATTGTCTTCAAAAATGCGTGGAATGTTTAGTTGAAGGGGCACTAAACATCCTGGAAAACGTGCTATCATCGCTAAATGCTGTGGAAGGTCGGCGTCACCCGTCAGCAGCTCATACAAAACAGCTACGCCTACACTTACCAAACCTCCCAGTCATCTTACATCTTATAACAAGCCATGCATTTAGGTCTTTGATCATCACCGATGGCTTTTTGGAAGATATTGGTGTACTCCTTGCCCATGTCAAGTCCATCGACTGTGGCAACACAAGCCTTGGTACAGCTGCCGGCCCTAGTGCAGAGGAAGACCTTACATATGTCGTTCTTTCTATAATAGAATGCATTACACAACATCCACCTCTTCTCTTAGAGTTTGCCAGTACTATATCAGTGAATATTTTACCAATACTTGTGGCGTTAGTGAGCAGTTCCAATGGTAACACTAGAGCGCTGTCTTTTAGGCTGTTTGCTGAAGTAGCCTCGCTGTATTTGGATAATCAGAATGTGTATAATTCTGCCAGTAATGCAGACAGTGTTATTGCCAGTACAAACAAGCTCAATGAGGTGAGTGGGAAGTGAAATAGTATTCATTTTACACTGCAATCATCATTTTTTACTGATTCAAGGAATAAAGGGTAGCTGTAGTGGAAGAGCATTCTACTCTCACCTCTGGGGTCTATGGTTGGATTCCTGTACTCAGCATCATAGGCTTGTTGGGCCTCTTCCTTGATTCGAGGGGTTTTCTCCAGGTTATCTGGTTTTCCTCCCTCCACAAACCTTATAAGCAAAATTCAAATTCTATCTGTGAGTTAATCCTGCCCTGTCTTTGATAAGCCTAGAGGTTTCCAGAAGGACTGGATTCAATCTGTGAGTTAGCCATGCCCTGACTTAGATCAGCTCAGAGGATGTTTCTGATCAGGGTTCAATCTGTTTGGAGCCCCCTCTGTTATCTCCTATAATGTAATTGTGTGGCTTTAGCAATCCCATTCATTCCCCTTGCTGCTATCCCTCCTCCCCCTCTCCAGTCCCCTGTATATAATTGTCTATTTCTGTTCCAGGTCATAAGGGATCATCTCCTACCTCAGTACCACACTATTCTACAAGACCAAAACCCTCTACCTGCCTATGGCCTCAAGCTGCTGTCTTCACTACAGGACCATTGTCCAGATATTCTCCAGGACTTCCTGGACCAGGACCTTGTGCTGTCCTTACTCCACATTAGCAACTCCCAGACTAATGCTGGTAACATCACCATGACAACAGCTATTGCCAATCTGTTGAGTCATGTGTTGTTGACCAAGAACATTGACATGGCGATTGTTTATCAACAAGGACTGGTTGATTGTGTCAAGTCATTGTTTATTGAGGTGACCACCACTTTGTACACTGACGAGAATTGTGACAGTGAAGATGCATCGGCAATGCTCATGCCTTTGCTGGACACACTTAACATCATTCTAAAATATGTTTCCAAAGAGGTACGGCATGCCCTGCTTGAAAAAACCAAAGGTCAAGCAACACAGGTAGCTGAAACACTGCTTATAGACACCAAACCTCTCGCAGATGTGACTGGGATCTTAATCAGTTTACTAGGAAACCAAGATGACAAAGTACACGAAAAAGCTTTGAAGAATCTTTACCTTATGGCCGAGCTATTTGGTGGGCTGTACGAAGACGCTATGAGTGAAGATAATGTTAATCATTTCGCCGTGGCTTTAGAATCCGGTGATGAAAATCAACAGAAGCAGCTGTTGAGAATCATTAAGAGGATGGTCTCATCTAATGGCAGTCACTCCAAGTCCTTACTTGCTCATGGACAGCCACTGATTGATGTGTTGAATAAACTAGAGGCAAACCCCAAGGCTGTAGCGGTGCAGACTCTTGCTAAGGAAATCCTTCAGAAGATTTGTACAGCAAACTAGAGGCAGATCCCAGGGTGTGGCAGTGTAGACTCTTGCTAAGGAAATCCTTCAGAAAATTGGTACAGCAAACTAGAGGCAGACCCCAGGGTGTGGCAGAGTAGACTCTTGCTAAGGAAGTCCTTCAGAAGATTGGTACAGCAAACTAGAGGCAGACCCCAGGGTGTGGCAGTGCAGACTCTTGCTAAGGAAATCCTTCAGAAGATTGGTACAGCAAACTAGAGGCACACCCAAGGGTATGGCAGTGCAGACTGCAACTTCTAATATGGACACTTCTTTTGAGATTGGTGAAACTAATACCTAAGAAGTTCAGTGAAAATATTGACAATAAAAAGTGAGATTAAAAATGAAGCCAAAGTGTTTATTGTGTGATTTGTTCTTTATTTATGGTTCCAAGATATGTATGTTACAGAACTAAAGTTTTATGGTTGACAAAGGATGTTTTAAGTTGAAAAAGGATAAAGATAATAATAAAATAAATATCTATATTTTACAAGAATGATTCCTGAATGTTAACTACTACCTGAGGTACTGTATAATACAACAGTCACCCTGTCAATTCAAATTGCTCCACTCTGAGTATTCTTTTTGACCAAACGAGCATGTCCATAGTTTAGTATTTCTCTTTGTTCTTACTTGCTTTTTAGGATATTTTCTCATTGATTAACTAGGAAAATACTTCCAGACTTTGTGTGCTCAAGTGTCGTATCGCAGCACGAAGCATTTACAGCTATGCTGGAGGAATTTAAGTTTGATCAGGAAGCTCGGCTGAAGCAGTATTATTTAGGGAGACGTTAGTTGGCTCTTAGACTGTAGATGATTGCTATGATCAGCAAACCTGGTATGTTTAGTGTGATGACAAAGCATCCCATGGTTGCAGACTTTTCCATGTGGGATGTGTTTTGAAGAACAACCCATGACTTATGATCTGAAGTTTGAAGGCAAAATTGAAAAATGACAGGTTTTTTCTTAACTAGAGGCTTTGCACAATCACAGGATGGAAACAATGACAGGAACAATTGAATCTGATCAAATTTGATTTACATCAGTTTCCCAAAAGAAAAAATTGTTGTGCCTCCTGTCAAGATTATTATCACGATGGTGCAAAGCCTCTATACCCAATGACCACTTTTTACATAATTATTGGCCTTTCCTAAGTTGGGTAAAAAACTGGTAATGAGTAGGATACACACCGAGTCATGGGGCTGAGCTTGGAGATCCAATTTCTTTTAATGATGGAAAACTTACCAAAATCCCTAGGAAAAAAACAGACTGAAAACCAAACTAAAATTACTCGATTCAAAAACTAAACCCTGTAAAGTGAAAAAGAGACAAATGGCATCTCCTAACTCATTGAAAGATTATAAACTGCCAGAATATTTAGAAAACTTGGATCTTTAATAAATTCCATAAAAATATACTTAATTCCTAAATAGTATAAATTAACATTATATAACCGTTTCATTTTCAAAAATTTGTGTTTCACATTGATGAATGGATAGTTTAGTTGCTAATAATGAGAGATTGTAAGATTTATATTATAGTCAATATAAAAGTATTAAAATATTTTTACAAGCCTTGGCAATCTAAGGCACAGTTACACAAAGAAATTTTCTCTGCTACTAGTCCAACAACTGTTTTGCGACACAAGTTGCAAGAGTGTTTTGCTGCAACTTGTTTCACAAGATTTTTCAAATTGCACTGTAGGGTTACAAGCCGCAATGCTCCATGCAACTTATAACAACGTCAACAAGTTGCAGAGAAAAATGCTCTATGTAATTGTGCCTTCAGAGGAAATTGCTCACCACAAGATAACAAATTTTTGAATTAAAGTAACCTTTTTAGGTTAAAATGATATGGCAAGCAAAAAGAGATCTCTGTCAAACAGACTTACACTTTCAAACCCAAATCAAATCTTGGGCAAGAATTATTTTTAAGCTTTAACGTAAAGCAATCTTGTTTGTTAGTACGTTATAATCATTTTCAAAATAAATTTTCTATAGAGCCCTAGTCATATTTTCTACACAGAGACCCCTGTGGTTTCTGTGATCTTAATAATTTCCAGATATTTGAGTTTTTGGCTTCTGTAAAATGGTATTAGTAAGTTTGACAGACTGTGGCCAAAACATGAGAAAACAGAGTTATCCGATTCCCAGAAATTTTACTAGAAGTGCTGTAATGTAACAGCCTTGCTTTATGTTCTTATGCATTAGAAATGTTTTAAGAAGCCATTAAGGGTGACCCTACTTGGGATATGAAACAAGACATCTCTTAGCATCCAGATCACCCTATCTACTCAAAGCTTCAGTATAGCTATGGTCCTGTTCAGACAACAACAACACTCAAATGTCATGTCCATGACTTGCAACAAATTGACCTTTACCAAATTTGCTTTAATAACCCCAAAATAATGGCTTCAATTCGAGGTTGGACTTGATGTGTTCATACATTTGCTGTTCAACCTTGACTTGGCGCTATTGTTTTGTGGTTGCTTTAGGGAATTCAGAAAAGGAATCCATTAAAAAGGAATAACAACTTGGTGAGCTGTAAACATGCTAAAGAGCGAAATAAAACTGAAGCTGACGTATCTTATTGTTGCATGGCTGAAGCCTCATCTCCCCTAGTGATGCAAGTATAAGCATGGCCGAAGCCTCATCTCTCCTAGTGATGCAAGCATAAGCATGGCCGAAGCCTCATCTCCCCTAGTGATGCAAGCATAAGCATGGCCGAAGCCTCATCTCCCCTAGTGATGCAAGCATAAGCATGGCCGAAGCCTCATCTCCCCTAGTTATGCAAGTATAAGCATGGCCGAAGCCTCATCTCCCCTAGCGATGCAAGCATAAGCATGGCCGAAGCCTCATCTCCCCTAGTGATGCAAGCATAAGCATGGCCGAAGCCTCATCTCCCCTAGTGATGCAAGCATAAGCATGGCCGAAGCCTCATCTCCCCTAGTGATGCAAGTATAAGCATGGCCGAAGCCTCATCTCCCCTAGTGATGCAAGCAAAAGCAAACTAGCATTTGCAGTGCGTAAGCAGGCATTAAAGTAGGTCAACTTAAAATAATTACTCCGACTCTGTGCTTGCATATACAGCTATTTCAAAAAAAGGTTGGTGAAGTTTTTGTTACATGTTGCATACCAAGCCTAAGATATATTGTGGATCATATGTAAATAATGTGGGGGAAAAAAAGGGGAAAGCTTGGGAAAATTTCATATTGTTCTGACCTTGCATTGATAGTATATATTACGCATATATCAGCCATGGTGCATTTTGGGTTTCGGGCTTGGTATGCAACATGCAACAAAACCTTCACCAACTATTTTTCGAAATAGCTGTATCACTATGCTTGTACTTGCATCACTATTAACCAGTGCTCATTTTTCTTTTCCTGCTAAAAAGTTATCTTAAAAAATACAATTCCACTCTTACTCATCTTATACATACCAAAATATTATAATAAGCTCTTAAAGGATTTGATTAAAAGTTGTAATCAAACTGTATAAAAATTTCAAGAGAAAATCCTTAAAAACCTGTTTTAAGATTCAAGCAATACAAACTCAAAATGGAGAAGTTTCATGGAAGTCGTTTGGTGGAGTAACACATGCTTTTCCCATAAAAGATTTGTTGTATTGTCCTACAACATGGCTGTCATTACACCTCTATACTATTGAAGCAGAACCATAATTCATGTTGGTAGAGCCTTTTTCGTGCTGCTTGGCGGTGTCAGAGGAGCAAAATGTTGTACAATAATTGGAGGACTTTCTGAACGACTGGAGGTGCTGTCGGCTGTGCATTGTTTGTTCTGTGCATTCTCCTGTAAGGAAATATTTATTTTAACTTTGAAACATTCCTGTAACTTCATAAGCTATATACATACTAGTTATACAATGGTTTCGAGTGGCATACCATGGAATATCCCACGAGTCACTTGTAGTTTCTAGTATACACGAGCCTTTAGACGAGTGTGCATACAAAGAAAATACAAGTGACGAGTGGGATATCCACGGTATGTCAAGAGAAACCATTGTATACAAATGCATAGATTCAACACGCAGTGCATGATGGGAAGGAAGAGTGAAATACCAACGAATATACAACAGCTTTTCTGCTTGGCTATATTTTCTATGGTGTGGGATAAATCATGATATAGAGCAGGTTTTGTAGGAGTGTGAAAAGTTACAGCACAAGGCACTGTTACACCACAGCATGGAAATGCATTTACAAACAAATGATCAACCAAAACAAATCATACTAATATATCCCCACCTAAATCATATTTTAAATAATTTAAAAATTGTGCATGATTGTATCAGAAGCCACTGTCAGTCGTCAAGCTAGATACATACCAGTAATGTTAAGTTACTAATGTGTGTCTGTATATTATGTGCATCTTCTGATTTCACCTAGCATACAAAAACAGTCTGTTAATACGACATACTTGGAAGTCCTTAGACATAGTGCGACTGTGAGCCAGGATAACACCAAGCACTTAGGGTAACATCACACACACACAAAAATAATTCTCTAGCTTTGAGTAAAGTTTTGATTCATCCTAGATTTGAAAGAACAAGAAAGAACATTACAGGGCAAAATATATCTTTACCCTCAAATAACCTCTTGGCTGATAAAATTCAGGGAAAAGCTAGCTCACAGATTAAACCCTGAAACAACCTCTGGGCTGACCTAAGTCAGGACATGGCTAACTCACAGATTGAACCCTGAAACAACCTCTGGGCTGACCTAAGTCAGGGCATGGCTAACTCACAGATTAAACCCTGAAACAACCTCTGGGCTGACCTAAGTCAGGACATGGCTAACTCACAGATTGAACCCTGAAACAACCTCTGGGCTGACCTAAGTCAGGGCATGGCTAACTCACAGATTAAACCCTGAAACAACCTCTGGGCTGACCTAAGTCAGGGCATGGCTAACTCACAGATTAAACCCTGAAACAACCTCTGGGCTGACCTAAGTCAGGACATGGCTAACTCACAGATTGAACCCTGAAACAACCTCTGGGCTGACCTAAGTCAGGACATGGCTAACTCACAGATTGAACCCTGAAACAACCTCTGGGCTGACCTAAGTCAGGACATGGCTAACTCGCAGATTAAACCCTGAAACAACCTCTGGGCTGACCTAAGTCAGGGCATGGCTAACTCACAGATTAAACCCTGAAACAACCTCTGGGCTGACCTAAGTCAGGACATGGCTAACTCGCAGATCGAACCCTGAAACAACATCTGGGCTGATCTAAGTCAGGGCATGCCTAACTCACAGATCAAACCCTCAAACAACCTCTGGGGTGATCTAAGTCAGGGCATGCCTAACTCACAGATTGAACCCTGAAACAACCTCTGGGCTGATCTAAGTCAGGGCATGCCTAACTCACAGATCAAACCCTGAAACAACCTCTGGGCTGATCTTAGTCAGGACATGGCTATCTCACAGATCGAACCCTGAAACAACCTCTGGGCTGACCTAACTCAGGACATGGCTAACTCACAGATCGAACCCTGAAACAACCTCTGGGTTGATCTAAGTCAGGGCACGGCTAGCTCACAGATCGAACTCTGGAACAACCTCCAGGCTGATCAAAGTCAGCGCAGGCTTAAACTCACAGATCCAATTGGAATTGGAATCAATTGAGCATTGGATTATTATTCAAAGATATAAAAGTTGAATTATTAAAGCTCTGAATTCCTTTAAGTTTCCTTACATGTTCAAATGTCTTGAGAACTGGAGTTGGCATGTCACTGATCACTGATGCTGCGAAGGATTGCATCCACTGTATACAAGGAAAAAGTTCTTCCCACTTGTGACCTACGTAAGTTGGAGTAAAAACCAAGAAAAAAGTTGTATGGATAGAATATTGAAATTCAAGTACAGTTTTAGTATTGTATTTGAGGTGTTTGTTGCGAGTAAAAATCAACATGTGAGTTAAGAGGTGGATTGCATAGAATTTTGAATCAACATCATTAATCTTGAGAGCTGTATGTTGATATGTTTTATCCCTCCTTAATTATCGGGATGTCTTCAAATCCAATAATCACAACCACTGCTGTCATCATCATCATCATCATCATCATCACCACCACTACCATCATTATCACTATCATGATCATGATCACCACCACCATCATCGTCACTACCATCATTATCACTATCATCATCATCTCGTCATTATCATTATCAACACTGCCATCATCATCACTATCACTTCCATCATCATCATCATCAACAACCTTGTCATGATCACCACTACCACCAAAACTGTTAGTTTCATTAGATTTGAAGTCAACAACGTTATTTTTATCAACTAAGACAATTATTATAACATATATATTTTTGGTTCCCATTAGGTATCACAATCTAAAAAAATAGTACCTGTGATTTCTTCAATGTTAACAGGAATCATATGGTATAGTGCAGATGAAGCAATAATACTGTATGAGAACTGAAGGCTACCAATATCTAAGCAGCATAAGTCTAATAACTGAAGGAAAAGATAAATGTTAAAATGTTGTTGAGTACTGCACAGTTACAGAAAAATATATTATATTGATACCTCCCTCTTAGATAAAAAATTTTTTATCACTAATCACCACCACAAAGTACAGCAGTGGCACTGCCCAACAGTGTTGAACTAAAAGCTTGCGAAGGTGCCTCCAGCATCCACTATACAGTCCATGTATATGACCCCAGAGCACAGCTATGAACAGTTTGACTAGTTAGGGTTGGTTTGAAAGGAGGGACGAAAAACTAGAGAGCTAGGAAAACCCTTGGAGTCAGAAAGAGAACCAACTCAGCTCACATGGGCAACTGGGATTCAAACCCCCTGATTCCCCTAAGATGGGGAATGACGAACAAGAAAAGATAATACTTTACAGTGTGACTCGCCAAACCGTGGCCACCCAACTAATTTTTATTTCAACTTGGCATATTTTTGGTCCTTTCTGTCAAATATAAATAAAATTTTTGCTGGCACGACTTTGACCTGACGTAAAAATGTACAAATTCTCGTTTGCTGATTGGCTAACTTGTAAAAAATTTAATTGGGTGGCCACAGTTAGGTGTGTTGCACTATAATAGTGTGATGGTTTGCAGTGTCTTACCTGTGCAACTCTCAGAAAATCCTGCTGAGAGTATTCTGGATAAACAAAATTATACTTGCAAGGAATCGTCTTGGGATCACTCTTTGTCGATGCTAACCAGTAAAGTTGAAGATAGATGTTAAGCCAAGTGTTACAAGTAACCGGACAAAGATTCCAGTTGAGGTGTTTCAGCATGATGAGCTCCTGCTGTAGGATCTCAGACTCTGTGCATGCACCATCTGTGACATATGCAAACTCTGACAACTTAGGTGGGTAGATTTCCTGCCAATCAAATCAATGGTTAATCACAAATAACAATTAATTAATAAATAATAATATATATCAGGTGTAATGCCTAATTTTAGCTAACCATCATTCTCTCGCTGTCAGCCAGTCAGCCAGCTAATCAAAACTCTCATGGGGGGGGGGGGGTCACAACCCCCAAAACAACCAACCCAGTGCTACAAAACTGTGTCAGGGCTCAAAATAATGGCCAGTCATACACTGGTCAAGATGTCTGGCATATGAAATTCTATTTTAATTTTTACAAATATGACCGATCAACATGTCCGTTCAAAACCCTATTTGAAAGGTCAAGTACCAAATTTGGCCGGATATTGAGCGTTGACCGGCCATTATTTTTGAGCCCTGAGAGTATGAGCTCATTACCTTAATGGACTGTTGCCTCAACTATTATTCACTAATCTACGTTTCTTCTAAAAACTTGTCCAGATAAGTTCATGTTATGATACAATGACATACCTCCATCTTAGAAGCAATGAAAAGAGCTGTTGTGCCTATCAACTGCAGTCTTTGCTTTGGAATATCTTGTTTGGTAGAGAGATATCTATCAAAGAAGTCTACAGCTAAAAAGAAGGTCTCTCGGTGTAGTCTATACACTTCACATACCTGTTGGAGATAAAAACTTAATAAGCTCACCTTATATACACTTATCAAATTATGAAAAATTAAGGGAGGGAAAATGCCCTGACTTAGATCAACCCAGGGATTATTCAATAGACCATTTTGGGCAAGATTGCGTGCACTATTCATGCTGCCTGAAAATGCCTCAAGATCATGTTTGTGCCTGCAATATTTTAGAAAGTGCTTGCGCATCTCAAAAATGGTCTATTGAGTCAGCTGTGCCCTGACTTAGATCAGCCCAGAGGTTGTTTCAGGGTTCGATCTGTGAGTTAGCCATGCTCTGACTTAGATCATCCCAGAGGTTGTTTCAGGGTTCAATCTGTGAGTTAGCCATGCCCTGACTTAGATCATCCCAGAGGTAGGGTTGATCTGTGAGTGATCTGTGACCCGACCTAGATCAGCCAAAGGTTATTTCAGGGTTCGATCTGTGAGTTAGCTGTGACCTGACTTAGATCAGCCAGAGGTTATTTCAGGGTTCGATCTGTGAGTTATAGTTGCCCCAAACTAGATTGGCCAAGAACTGAGCTGCTTCAGGAATTGATAAAATTTGAAGGTATTCTAAAAATGTTTAGACCTACCTCAATTAACCAGTCTAGTAATATACTTCGCATTCTTGGTCGTAAGTGTTTATGCATCCTTAAATACAATGGATCTCTTGCATACTTTTTGTCTTTTTCTAACATAAAATTCCAAAGTTCTGTAGAATCTGCCCAATTCAGCTCAGGCAGTGGAGTGAGCTTTCGTACCACAGGCACAAAGAAATTAGAAAATGTATAACTAGAGGAACCAGTATGTTTATCAGTTTTGTGAACCATGTTTTGTACATTTGTAGCTAGTGTTCTGTCCTTTAAAATTCTGTCAGTGCTTGATATTCCTTTTTCGATCTTGCTGAAGGAGCTTATACTTCCTACTGTGTTACAGAGGGTCTCTGTCATTTTGATATTGCTCTGAAATACAACACATTATTGATTTTGTTATTATTATTATCAATCAATAATTTATTAAAAGGTTTATTAGGTTATATATAAAGTGACTGCCATTCTGCTGATATCTTTGACAAATTTAGAAATTGGTGGAAGGGAAACTAAAGGAGATTTGCAGAAGTGAGCACTGGAACAATAATGCATTACACAGTTCTACAATTTTTCTCCCTCCACACAAATCTTCTAAATTTTTATTCAATCATGGAAGAAGTCCACATATTTTGGGGGGTATAAATCTCTAACATCCCTAATCTCTATCATCTCAAGCCATTGAAATTGTATAATAAAAAGTTCAGTAGTTTGTGGATATTGGTTTTGTTAGAGTGAGTCTTGTATGAAGGAATTGAAAAGAGGGTTTGCACAATTTGACTTGCATGACAACTAAATCCTTTGAACAAATAAAAAGTTCATACTTCAAAACAAATTTCACACATATTTTTGTTATTGAACCACTTGTTGGCAAATAATTACATCAAGCTTAATCACGTAAACTTCTATTGTCGTACTTTCTTTGGAAATGAAGCACTTTGATTGGTCAATTTGTAATTTCACCATCTTTGACTGGTTTAGAGCTGAACAATTGGAAACCATTTCAGAGTCAAATGCCATTGTAAACATATTGCTGAAGCATTTCAGGAGAGCAAGACAAAAATCATAGATGAATATAAAACATATTTACATGCTAATATTCTTAGATAATAAACAGTCTATCTTTATAACAATTCTTTTTAGTTTCCACAGGAGTAATGGTTAATCAAAGATTGAACCTTCTGTAAATATTTGCTTTGAAAATATCTACCATTATTGAAATTTGCATCTGTAATAATGTATTTTTTCACTTTTCATAATTATCAACTAAATATATTGTAGTACTGCACTACATGAGAATAACATAATTTTCACAAAATATTACAAGTATAAATTATTATGAAAGCTGATTTGCCCTTCATGTAAAAATATAAGAATATGTATGACATACAATAAACAATTTTGTATTTCAAAAAATAAATCTATTGGAGTTTGGGTATCTGACATATTATTATTTAAAGTTATCAATAAATCTTTGTATCGACAAATAACCCAAAATAATCTTAAAATTCCAAGGGAGCAGTGGATTGCTAAGGGCTGTGCCCCTTGATAATAAATATTAGCTAGAAAATACATTTTTTATTTAAAAAATTTAAGGACATAAGAGAGGAAAATTTTGAACACCCTGATAAAGTTTTATGTTTCTTTGAAGTAAAATATCTGATTTTGGAGAGTAAAATATAAATATAATTGCTAATGAAGCAATATAAATCCGAAATAGTTTTATCTTATGTCAACAGATAAGAGTGAAATCATTCATTGGAAAAATCAATTTTTCACCACTTTTGAAGCAGGATATAAAGAAATAGAATGTAAAAGTATGAAGGAATAAACTTTATAAGAACCAAAGTAGAAATATTCGTGGAATATTTTCAAAGGAACAAAAAGATAATTTTGGATCGATTGAACAGCAGGTCAGCATACTTCAAAATGGCGGGAGTTCTTGGCGCGAAACCCAACTAGACAAAGAACTCAAAAAGACTGCTTTACCTTGCTTCTAGCAGACGTTCTTGGCCGTTTACAAGTCGTTTTAGAGATGACAGTATCTTTGCTCTGGAGAATTAGAAGAAAACAGTCAAAGTTAAGAAGAAATTTGAGGCGAGAGAAGAGTTTGAAAGGGTGAGAGCCAATGTTGTACCTTCCTCTTCTTCTTCGGGATATTTTCTTCGATGCTTTGGCGATGACTCGATATTTTTTCACTGAAGCGAAAGAATAATAAAAGAAAATCTATATTAAAGGCTCTGTACCTATCATTTGTGAATAAAACAAAAGTTATCTCAAATTTCTCAGCCTGAACCGAAGAAGCATGGAGGACGCCTCGAAGGATTCCTTTACAAACGACACAACTGTAAAATGTCCAACTTTTTGCTAAAATAACTCACCTACGACTGGCCATTTATTCTCCTCGACTCCAATGAAAGACACCAAGCTAGGCTAACTACCTGGGAATCTTTTATCACGCTCAAATATCGTTCAAATACAATTTTCTTGGAGCGTGATAGTTAACCTTGTTAACTTGGTGCCTCTCACTTCCAAATGAATGAGTCTCGATTTGGCGCGCTGATTTATAATTCTTTAGAACCCGCCAATTATTAGCCAATCAGAGACCCCTGGGAATACCCTTCCAAACTTTTCACTTTTTATCTTCTCTTTCTGTTTTCGATAATCCTACAAGCATCATTTCAAGGAAATATACACCCAGTTACCTTCAAATGAGATTTATTATATTTAGATATTATAAATCGTACTCTTATAAGGCTAAATTGACAGATGAAATGATGTCTCGTTGTCATGGGTGACGCTCGTAATAATAACACAGGTAGCCCAAGCTATGGTTCTGAGTAGCTAGGTAATCATAGAGAATGTAAGACAGATAGTAAAATTTCTTTAAAATAAGATAAATTCCATCCTTTATATTGTTTTCTTATCTTTTTTTCAGGTTTCAGAAAAATTCAGTCCGTATTTACTATCACTTTCACTTATATTGCATGATTTGTGGTTTCCTGACGGTTTGGTTGTATTTTAGGCAATTTTAACGAGAGGAGGTTAAAATCCCCTTAAAATACAACCAAACCATTAGGAAACCACAAAGTATGCAATAAAACATTGATATACAGTTAAGAAAACAATAAATGATGAAATTTATTTTATTTTAAAGAAATTTTACGATCTACCATACATTCTCTCTCTATAGCTATTCAGAACCATAGCTTGGGCCACCTGTGATAATAACTCTACGAGATCATCTCAAGGAAATATACTTTCAATTATCTCACAACTCATAAGATTTATTCTTTCAAAATAATTATATTTCGTACTTTTATAAGGTAGTATGGACAGATGAACTGATATCTCGTTCCAGCTTGACCGTGAGAGATGCTTGTAACACAGGAAGCCCAATACAAGCTTCTACAAGATCATCTCAAGGAAATATACTTTCCGTTATCTCCCAATAAGTTTAGTATTTTAGAATATCATAGTTCGTACTTTTATGAGGGATAATTGCTAGATAAACTGAACTCTCGTTGCATAGAGGCACACGCTTATAACACAGGAATCCCAACACAAGCCTATATTATTTGAATAATTCTACAAGAATCAACACAAGCATCATTCAAGAAATAAACTCCCAGTTAACTTCCAATAAAATTGATTACCTTTTAGTATTATATTTTGAATTGTATAAGACAGAATAGAAGCATAAACTGCATGATGCATCGTTGTCACAGGTGATGTTTGTACCACAGGAAGCCCAAGTACTAGTCAATAGTAGGGTTTGGGTTACGGGATTCAACTGTATTATTATAAGCGCCACCATCAGTATCATAATGCATCACCAGCAACAACATCATCAGTACCATCATCATCACAGCAACATCATCAGCACATCATCATCACCATCATCATCACAGCAACAGCAACATCATCAGCTACATAATCATAATTATCACCATCAAAACCAACATTATCATTAACATCGTCATCATTTTCTAGCCTCCGTTAATGACGTTTTATGTGGTTCCCTTCATCACCATCATCATCAACAACATCATCTGCACCATCATCACCACCAGCACCACCACCTTCATAATCATCATCATCATTACAAGTAACAACATCACCGGCACACCAACAGCAGCAACATCATCTGCACCATCATTATCACGTACGGCCATAAACATCATCATCAGCACCGCCATCATCACAAGCAACAACATCATCAGTACCATCATCATCACCAGCAACAACATCATCAGTACCATCATCATCACCACCAACAACATCATCAGCACCATCATCATCACCAGCAACAACATCATCAGCACCATCATCATTTTCAGCAACAACATCATCAGTACCATCATCATCACCAGCAACAACATCATCAGTACCATCATCATCACCAGCAACAACATCATCAGTACCATCATCATCACCAGCAACAACATCATCAGCACCATCATCATCACCAGCAACAACATCATCAGTACCATCATCATCACCAGCAGCAACATCATCAGTACCATCATCATCACCAGCAACAACATCATCAGCACCATCATCACCACCAGCAACAACATCATCAGTACCATCATCATCACCAGCAACAACATCATCAGCACCATCATCACCACCAGCAACAACATCATCAGTACCATCATCACCACCAGCAACAACATCATCAGTACCATCATCATCACCAGCAACAACATCATCAGCACCATCATCATCACCAGCAACAACATCATCAGCACCATCATCATCACCAGCAGCAACATCATCAGCACCATCATCACCACCAGCAACAACATCATCAGCACCATCATCACCACCAGCAACAACATCATCAGCACCATCATTATCACCAGCAACAACATCATCAGTACCATCATCATCACCAGCAGCAACATCATCAGCACCATCATCATCACCAGCAACAACATCATCAGTACCATCATCACCACCAGCAACAACATCATCAGCACCACCATCATCACCAGCAGCAACATCATCAGTACCATCATCATCACCAGCAACAACATCATCAGTACCATCATCATCACCAGCAACAACATCATCAGCACCATCATCATCACCAGCAACAACATCATCAGTACCATCATCATCACCAGCAACAATATCATCAGCACCATCATCATCACCAGCAACAACATCATCAGTACCATCATCATCACCAGCAACAACATCATCAGTACCATCATCATCACCAGCAACAACATCATCAGCACCATCATCATCACCAGCAACAACATCATCAGCACCATCATCATCACCAGCAACAACATCATCAGTACCATCATCATCACCAGCAACAACATCATCAGTACCATCATCATCACCAGCAACAACATCATCAGTACCATCATCATCACCAGCAACAACATCATCAGTACCATCATCATCACCAGCAACAACATCATCAGCACCATCATCATCACCAGCAACAACATCATCAGTACCATCATCATCACCAGCAACAACATCATCAGCACCATCATCATCACCAGCAACAACATCATCAGCACCATCATCATCACCAGCAACAACATCATCCGCACCATCATTATCAGCAACAACATCATCAGTACCATCATCATCACCAGCAACAACATCATCAGTACCATCATCATCACCAGCAACAACATCATCAGCACCATCATCATCACCAGCAACAACATCATCAGTACCATCATCATCACCAGCAACAACATCATCAGTACCATCATCATCACCAGCAACAACATCATCAGCACCATCATCATCACCAGCAACAACATCATCAGTACCATCATCACCACCAGCAACAACATCATCAGTACCATCATCATCACCAGCAACAACATCATCAGTACCATCATCATCACCAGCAACAACATCATCAGCACCATCATCATCACCAGCAACAACATCATCAGCACCATCATCATCACCAGCAACAACATCATCAGTACCATCATCACCACCAGCAACAACATCATCAGTACCATCATCATCACCAGCAACAACATCATCAGTACCATCATCATCACCAGCAACAACATCATCAGTACCATCATCATTTTCAGCAACAACATCATCAGCACCATCATCATCACCAGCAACAACATCATCAGTACCATCATCATCACCAGCAACAACATCATCAGTACCATCATCATCACCAGCAACAACATCATCAGCACCATCATTTTCAGCAACAACATCATCAGTACCATCATCATCACCAGCAACAATATCATCAGCACCATCATCATCACCAGCAACAACATCATCAGTACCATCATCATCACCAGCAACAACATCATCAGTACCATCATCATCACCAGCAGCAACATCATCAGCACCATCATCACCACCAGCAACAACATCATCAGCACCATCATCACCACCAGCAACAACATCATCAGCACCATCATTATCACCAGCAACAACATCATCAGTACCATCATCATCACCAGCAGCAACATCATCAGCACCATCATCATCACCAGCAACAACATCATCAGTACCATCATCACCACCAGCAACAACATCATCAGCACCACCATCATCACCAGCAGCAACATCATCAGTACCATCATCATCACCAGCAACAACATCATCAGTACCATCATCATCACCAGCAACAACATCATCAGCACCATCATCATCACCAGCAACAACATCATCAGTACCATCATCATCACCAGCAACAATATCATCAGCACCATCATCATCACCAGCAACAACATCATCAGTACCATCATCATCACCAGCAACAACATCATCAGTACCATCATCATCACCAGCAACAACATCATCAGCACCATCATCATCACCAGCAACAACATCATCAGCACCATCATCATCACCAGCAACAACATCATCAGTACCATCATCATCACCAGCAACAACATCATCAGTACCATCATCATCACCAGCAACAACATCATCAGTACCATCATCATCACCAGCAACAACATCATCAGTACCATCATCATCACCAGCAACAACATCATCAGCACCATCATCATCACCAGCAACAACATCATCAGTACCATCATCATCACCAGCAACAACATCATCAGCACCATCATCATCACCAGCAACAACATCATCAGCACCATCATCATCACCAGCAACAACATCATCAGCACCATCATCATCACCAGCAACAACATCATCAGTACCATCATCACCACCAGCAACAACATCATCAGTACCATCATCATCACCAGCAACAACATCATCAGTACCATCATCATTTTCAGCAACAACATCATCAGCACCATCATCATCACCAGCAACAACATCATCAGTACCATCATCATCACCAGCAACAACATCATCAGTACCATCATCATCACCAGCAACAACATCATCAGCACCATCATTTTCAGCAACAACATCATCAGTACCATCATCATCACCAGCAACAATATCATCAGCACCATCATCATCACCAGCAACAACATCATCAGTACCATCATCATCACCAGCAACAACATCATCAGTACCATCATCATCACCAGCAACAACATCATCAGTACCATCATCATCACCAGCAACAACATCATCAGCACCATCATCATCACCAGCAACAACATCATCAGTACCATCATCATCACCAGCAACAACATCATCAGCACCATCATCATCACCAGCAACAACATCATCAGTACCATCATCACCACCAGCAACAACATCATCAGTACCATCATCATCACCAGCAACAACATCATCAGTACCATCATCATCACCAGCAACAACATCATCAGCACCATCATCATCACCAGCAACAACATCATCAGCACCATCATCATCACCAGCAACAACATCATCAGTACCATCATCACCACCAGCAACAACATCATCAGTACCATCATCATCACCAGCAACAACATCATCAGTACCATCATCATCACCAGCAACAACATCATCAGTACCATCATCATTTTCAGCAACAACATCATCAGCACCATCATCATCACCAGCAACAACATCATCAGTACCATCATCATCACCAGCAACAACATCATCAGTACCATCATCATCACCAGCAACAACATCATCAGTACCATCATCATCACCAGCAACAACATCATCAGTACCATCATCATCACCAGCAACAACATCATCAGCACCATCATCATCACCAGCAACAACATCATCAGTACCATCATCATCACCAGCAACAACATCATCAGCACCATCATCATCACCAGCAACAACATCATCAGCACCATCATCATCACCAGCAACAACATCATCCGCACCATCATTATCAGCAACAACATCATCAGTACCATCATCATCACCAGCAACAACATCATCAGCACCATCATCATCACCAGCAACAACATCATCAGCACCATCATCATCACCAGCAACAACGTCATCCGCACCATCATTATCAGCAACAACATCATCAGCACCATCATCATCACCAGCTACAACATCATCAGCACCATCATCATCACCAGCAACAATATCATCAGTACCATCATCATCACCAGCAACAACATCATCAGCACCATCATCATCACCAGCAACAATATCATCAGCACCATCATCATTTTCAGCAACAACATCATCAGTACCATCATCATCACCAGCAACAACATCATCAGTACCATCATCATCACCAGCAACAACATCATCAGCATCATCATCATCACCAGCAACAACATCATCAGCACCATCATCATCACCAGCAACAACATCATCCGCACCATCATTATCAGCAACAATATCATCAGCACCATAATCATCACCAAGTTGAGTTTTATCCAAATCTAGGAAAAACTATTAGCACTTATTTCTTCTAGATCATCATATTTCAGCGTAGCTATATAGCAGCATGCTGAAGTGACGACGGAATTTCTTTATTTGCTCGCAATCGGAACGAACTCGGACCGTCGTAGCTTAGCCTGCATATAGCCCGACTTAAACTCCGGTTAAGACTTTCTATTTGACTGTTACTAAACGAGTGCTTTACACTATTTTTTAATTGTTAATCCGCTGTCCAGTTACATAACTGACTAGTCGTTGAGATCGTTGAGACCTATTCTACAGAAGGATTACGGCCGTTGAGGTCTCATTTTAAACTACAGGACACTTGCGACATTAGCTAAAGACACAGGGAACCAATTAAAGAAATACATATTTATAAGCCGTTTAAAGTTTAAGAATCGTTTTCAAATCGCATGCGATTTTATCCCGAATTTCTCACCTTTTTTTTGTTTAATTAAAAAGCAAATGAAGGTTTAACAAAAGTAAGGTGAGAAATTCGGGATACTGAAATGGCATGCCCACTGAAAACAAATCTTAAACTTTGAACTGGCTTATGAAGTACTGGAGCCGGGTTCCCTGTGTTACTAACGGAGTGTTAGCGTTTTTTTAATTTCTTCCACTATTAACAGTGGACGAAAAAAACGCTAAAACTGGCTTAATTCGAAATCTAACCAGGCAGGGCGATAAAGGTATGACTTCTCGAAGGTCAGCTAAAATTTCTTTACTTTATTTCACATTTTGACGATTTTTTTTTTTTTTTAGATCCCCATACATTTTCTTATAATATGACACCACAGAAACCCACCTTGAGTTACCTGTGCTGAACCTTGATCGAAACAGCGATTCTAGCATTGATGAAGCATTTTACAAGTGAAATATTATTTATTCAAATATGCAAAAGACATATATACACTATGTTTTCTCATCTATGAGCCGTTAAAGTTTTGTATAGATTTCGCTTGCCTATCTTTATTAATTTTGTGTTGTTCAAAATCTTTTATATTATTTGTCTGAAAAAATATAAGCCTGATATGAAGTAAATTAGTCAGAATGGCCAAAAATATTTTGTAACAGTTCAAGTACTTTAACAAAATGTCTTTTTGAATTCATCAAACTCTCCTAAAATATTACGTCCATTAAATACAGTCTCGTCTGAGCTGGCGATGTCCAGCAACTCAAACACGTCAATGTCCCATCCCACTCCTATTGAGTATATTTCGACACCTTTTGATTTGAGGCCTTTGGAAGCAACGTGTAGATTCACAAAATGACCTCGGTCCTTTGTTTGGATGCCATCTGTTACGACAACAGCAACCTTAAAGAGAAAACAAAGAAGATGAGCGTGGTAAGAATACAAAATAAAAATATTAAATTGTAAATTGTTCAAGACATTTGACTAGAAAATTAAAAGATGATAATGATGCTGGTAATAATGATATTAGGAAGAAGAAGAAAATGATCCGAGGAGGAGTGAATATCAAGATAATGATGATGATGCATGATATGATAATAATACTACTCATAATGATGAAAATAGGAAAGATGATGATGATAATGATGATTAAAAGGATAGGGAGGAAAACAAGAAGATTAACATAAAGACGATAAAGAAGAGAAATTAAAAAACAAAACAAAAAACAAAAAAAATAAAAATAAATAAAAATAAAACAAAACATGATTATATTAATGCATAGACGGAATGATAGAATCATTCTTCATCTAACCTTTCTTGCGTTCTGTCTCATACCAGCCTCAACAGTAAACAATTCTTTCTCTGCTGCAAGAAGAGCTTTGTCGATGAATGTATAGCCTCCTCTGCTTGTTAAACCCTCGATGTCACCATTGATCTTTTCACTGTTGAGTTCCGTTCCGCTGTATTTGTTGAATTTCATATCAATTTGTGGTTTGGTGCTGAAGGTCATGACAGCAAAGTGATTACCGTTTTCAGATACACCAAATTCATCAACAATCTTCTTGGAAATGCGTAACGTCTGGTTCCAGGTTTTTGCGTTAAAGATGTCACTAGCATCCAGTATGAATGCGATATCCATTCCATCAGAGCAACGATCTTTGGAAATAGAAAATACATGCATTTAACTTATGAGAACAAGTGTTGCTTAAAACTTTATTAGTAACATCCTTTCTCATGGTACTTTCGCAAATATATTGTGCATTGAATATCTGTTAGAGAGAGCTCTACATATAAAAAAGTGAAGAATCTAAATTAGTAAATTCAGGTGTTTGACTTCCTTTACTAACCTTTCTTTACCGGTGCTGGGAAGGCGTCCTGGACGAGGCACAGAGCAAAGAACACAAATAACAGTCTAACCATGATTCAAGCGGTATTCAGGCAACACTTGATGATACTTTGAGCACTAAATAATAATAAAACTTTATTTATGTGTCAATATCATCTAGCTTACATATAAATAGTATGCTAATTGGGGACACCTATCTAAGACCCAGTAAAAAAACCCATATCATACCCAGTTAAATAAAATGTATAAAAGAGAAAGTAATAGGCCTTCCCTGACCCCGCATATACGTCTAGAGCCGAAGAAACAATGACCCCCGGCCAAGACTGAGGACAAGAAGCGTGCCCAACCAGTCTCCGCCAGAAGTCATCGCCCACAACCACGAAAGCGAGTTCAGGAGAGGCCCATTAAAATACGGAACTAATTATATAGTATTCTATTAACCCCACCCCCCCACCCCCAACCAACCCGCAACCCGTCCAAATGTAAAATACCAACCAAAAAAAAAAAAAGCAATAGGGAACCTTCGGCCCAGAATAAGCACCGAATCCAATGCAGGTGTAAGGTGTAATAGTTGACAGGTTTTCTTCTGTTTTCTTCGTCTTCGTTCTGTATTGATCTGAATACACAGCCAGACCGTGTGCCTTTTATAGGGTTCTATTATGCTCTTCCGGAAGCTTATTTGACCTGTTTGCACTGGTTGTAGTACGATTTGGCTCTGATACTAAAGTTACATGCACGTAAGGACAGGGAACAGTATTACAATGACCGGAAGTGTCATATATCTTCATAGAGGATCGCTCTTTTCCGGAGTTTTACAATCAGGTGATAGACAAAGGTTAAGATTATTAGATTTTAATGAATTGAAACGAAATGCTTTTGTTTTTATTATTATTTATTATAGCCAAAGATATGTCAGCTTGTAAAATAATTTGTTAAAAAAATCCATGGTGGAGATATGGTTAAGGAAAGTTACGGGGATTTTTTTTATTAACTTCTCGGTGTTGGGGAGTTTCCAACTTTCAGGCAACTCATAACGTCACAAATGCTGAAACGCCAATGTCCCTGCAAATAAACTGCAACAAAGTAGCGATAATGATCACGTTTTCGGTTTATTAGAACTTTCCGTCAGTATTTGTGAGAAATGCTCTCCCTATCCTCCCTATCGTCATTTGACCGCGGAAGGAAATGTTTTTATTTTTTCTGTTTTCCGGAGTTTTGCAATCAGGTGGTTGTCAACGCCAAGACTAGAGTTTTTAGTCATTAGAACTTTTCATTGTAATCGTTAGAAATGCTCTCCATGTCGTGTTTCGGAAGGAAATGTTTTTACTCTTATTGTTTAGCTTACTGCTTTAGAATATGGTTCCTGTAAGTCTTATGCTTCGTGTGTTGTAAATGACTGTGATTTCAAGTTTTGGTGCATGAAGTTCACCTAGTTTGAAAATCACTAAAACCAGCTCCCTGCTAAATTAAAACTAAGAATTTAAATGGATTAATATTTCCTTCACCCGTCCACTCTTATGCGAGAGCAAAGTTTGAGTTTCGAATGAATAACGGTCATATTATCCAAAAAATCCTTTTTCTAGCTAACATAATTTATCTAATTTTCAAAATGGGTGAATTTCGTGCCAATGAAAACAACTCAAAATCCTAGTCATTAACAACACTGAGCCCAAGTGATATACACATAAGCATAACACTTACAGGAATCAAATCCTCCAATTAATTCAAAATTAAAGGAAATGGCCTACATGGTGTTACTATCGATGCACTACATCTAAAGGAACATTGGCACAGCTTTTATGATAAAAGATGGAAATTTACACTCTGCAGACAGAGCAGACTCCTGTACATAACAAAAACAAACTGATTTACGTGCACTTCACGTTCAACGTTTTCCATGTGTGGTGAAAGATAAATGCCAAACGAATGTCCGACAACAAATATGATGAAACTGGCCTTGCGGTCAGTTTTCAAGTCTGATAGCATGACGACGGAAAAGGACGATCCTGTTTGAAAACATGATACTTCCGTTTACAGTATCCGGACCTAAAACGTTACTATAGAAACAAACGATCAATGACAAGACTCAGTCATTACGTCATCATAACCACATCATGCAAGGTGAAGGAGAGTTCAGATCCGGTCCTTAAAGTGTTTGGCCCCAATTTGTTTCCTTGTTAAGTTCTGCTCAAAGCAAAAAGCAGATTTGAACTGATTGTGGCTTCTGGCATGAGACAGAAAATTGGCGAATATTTTACGATGCTTCTATTGTTCATGTAACTTATACTCGTGAGTCATTATTGTTATTATCATTTTATTTTCCTTGGGGAGGAAAATATGTTACTTAATGGATTATTTGAGTCATTATTATTATTATTATTAGTTTCTTTTTCCATCGGGGATAGGGGGGGGGGGTATATGCTACTCATAGGACTATCTGAGTCATTATTATTATTATTTTGGGGGAAGGGGGAGGGAGTATATGCTCTTTCTAGAACTATCTAAGGGTTATTAAATTATTATAATTTGTTTTCTTTGTCGGTGGGTGGCTATTTCATAAGTTTGTCTTTTTTATATGTATATTTTATATTATAAATAGTTCAGATTATTAGAGTAGTTATGGTCATGAAAAAGCCACCCAGTGGAATAACCACTAAACCATTTCCCTACTGTTTCTGCAGGCCCCGTACCTAGGGGGTGCACGGGGTAAGTCCGTAACCCCCCCCCCCCCCCCCCGACCCACAGGACCCAAAGGTCCACATTTTGGTTCCGCCAAGTCAAATATTGCATACACTGTGGTCCGTTTTGACCAAGCTCATATTAAAGACTGGTGGACGGTGGAAAATCCTTGATCTATTTTCCTTGTTAGTGTTTAAATTTTCAAACTAGGTGAACTTCATGCACCAAAACTCGAAATCACAGTCATTTACCACACCGGAAGCATATTATAAGACTTACAGGAACCAAATTCTAAAGCAGGAAACTAAGCAGTAAGAATAAAAACATTTGCTTGCGAAACACGACATGAAGAGCATTTCTCACGATTACAACGAAAAGTTCTAATGACTAAAAACTTTAGTCTTGGCGTTGACAACCACCTGATTGCAAAACTCCGGAAAACAGAAAAAATAAATCCTCCCGTCATCATCGTGTATACAGTTCCCGGTCCTTACGTGCATGTAACTTTAGTAACAGAGTCAAAACGTCCGGAAGAGCATAATGGAACCCTATAAAAGGCACACGGTCTGGCTGTGTATTCAGATCAATGCAGAACGAAGACGAAGAAAACAGAAGAAAACCTGTAAACTATTACACCTTAGTGCTCAAAGTATCATCAAGTGTTGCCTGAATACTGCTTGAATCATGGTTAGACTGTTATTTGTGTTCTTTGCTCTGTGCCTCTTCCAGGACGCCTTCCCAGCACCGGTAAAGAAAGGTTAGTAAAGGAAGCGAAACATAGAATTTACTAATTTAGATTCTTCACTTTTTTATATGTAGAGCTCTCTCTAACAGATATTCAATGTACAATATATTTACGAAAGTACCATGAGAAAGGATGTTACTAATAAAGTTTTAAGCAACACTTGTTCTCATAAGTTAAATGCATGTATTTTCTATTTCCAAAGATCGTTGCTCTGATGGAATGGATATCGCATTCATACTGGATGCTAGTGACATCTTTAACGCAAAAACCTGGAACCAGACGTTACGCATTTCCAAGAAATTTGTTGATGAATTTGGTGTATCTGAAAACGGTAATCACTTTGCTGTCATGACTTTCAGCACCAAACCACAAATTGATATGAAATTCAACAAATACAACGGAACGGAACTCAACAGTGAAAAGATCAATGGTGACATCGATGGTTTAACAAGCAGAGGAGGCTATACATTTATCGACAAAGCTCTTCTTGCAGCAGAGAAAGAATTGTTTACTGCTGAGGCTGGTATGAGACAGAGCGCAAGAAAGGTTAGATGAAGAATGATTTATCATTCACTCTATGAATCATCATCACTCTGGGGTTTTTTTTCATAATCTTCTTTATGTTAATATTTTTCTTTTCCCCATCTCCTTTTGTACATTATCATTATCATTATCATCATCATTATACTTTTTCTTCTTCTTCTCCATCGTTATCACCAATGTCAACATCATCAATATGCTTATCATCTTCTGTTTTAGTTATCCAGTCGAATGTTGTGAACAAATTAGAATTTAATATTTTTATTCTGTATACTTACCATGCTCATCTTCTTTGTTTTATCTTTAAGGTTGCTGTTGTCATAACAGATGGCATCCAAACAAAGGACCGAGGTTATTTTGTGAATCTAGACGTTGCTTCCAAAGGTCTCAAATCAAAAGGTGTCGAAATTTATGCAGTAGGAGTTGGAAGGAGCATTGACGTGATTGAGTTGATGAACATGGTCAGCTCATGGGCAAATATATTTAATGGACGGAATATTTTAAGTCAGTTTGATGAATTTAAAAAGACATTTTGTTAAAGTATCCGAAAAATCAATTTGAAAAGGGATTATTGCCTGCGGTTAAACTAAAAAGATATTCCATGTTTTGGGCATTATTGCTTTACTTATATCGTTTTTGTACATAAATAACGATAGATTTACACTTGGAGAATCATCTTAAACTGAATTCATCATTTAAGAAGTTAGATAAAGTATATAAATTTTATTTAAAAGCATTTTACTATATTGCAAGAGTCAAAGGTAGTTTGGTTTAATTTCTTTGTGCTGAAATCATATCATTTATCATTATGATGTTTCATCTATTTTTGCGTAATGTTAACATAGTAGTAGTAGTAGTGGTTATATAAAAGTGAGAAATTCCCAAAATCTCGAATTATATAATGTTTAGTTTAAACTTGTACTGAATTAAAAAATAAGGAAAGGAGGTCAGTCGACGTCAAAAACTAATAAAAGCGACTAAAAACTCACGAAAATATTTTTTTGTGGTCATCATATGTGTGGTTTTACGGCTTCAGAAAACATATTGTTGGGTAAGTGGTGTAAAATGTGATACAAACCTCTATTAAGAAGCAGGCGTAGCTCAGTTGGTGAGTGCGCGTTTTAAAATAAACTTGAAGGAAATGTTTTCGTTTCAAATAAATTTTGATAAAGATTATACATCTAGTTGGGAGTGTTGAATGCCAACCGATCACCATTTTTGTGCACCCACCCCTATATCTGTTTAGTATGCCCCAACGAACAATTTGACAATTTGCACGATCTTCGCTATTTTTGTCGCTAACAGACCTCGCTATTAGAGTGTTCATAAAATGAAGCGAGCAATAAATAAAATTAGAAAGTGTGAAATTGAGTTAAGAGCAGGTTAAGAGAGATGATGGCTTTAATCTTGAGGTTAAATGGTTAGTGTTAATTGCAGGTATATATTATGTTGTGTTTGATGAACGTGTTAAAAGACTGAACTGGACTCATCTCGCGTATCTTCGTACTGTTCGTACATAAGATATATTCAATTGCTATTATTACTATACCTGTAATTTTAACGTTTAGATTGAACAGACTGGAAATCCCTAATTATAAAGATTCCTTTAGTCACCCGATACTTTTCAAGGATAAGACAGACACAAGAACAGAAATTATACAATATTTATAATAACATCCCCGACTAAATCTACCAGTTCTGCAACCTATATAACACTGAAACTTTTCATGCTGCAAGAGTTTGGTTACATTGATATTACATCGAGCGACAGAAGTAAAAGCCAAGCGCGGCAATTAAATTAATTTGTGTTTGACCTTATATTTTATCAGCCAGTCATGTTTTATCATTATTGTTTTTCATTGGTGACGACAGAAACAAACTATCAAAGGCAATTGCGAAGGTTTGCCATTACGTCATCATGATCACATCGTTCAGCTCGAGTCGTGTTTTTATCTTTTTTTTTTCTTGTCAATTCTGGTCAAAACAAAAGCAGGTTTGCGTCTACATTACCCTGCAGGCAGAGGTCGTTTTCTCACCTCTGTTTTCGCTTTAGCCTGCCGCAACCACAGAGGGAAAAAAATAACATCTGCTCGCAGGGTCAATATATCACTCATTGGACTATTTATGAGTCATTATTATTATTATTATTATTATTATTATTATTATTATTATTATTTTCGTTTTTCTTTTTTCTTTTTTTTTTTTTGAGGGGGGGGGGGATATGTTACTCATAGGACTATTTATGAGTCAATATTATTATTATTATTATTATTATTATTATTATTATTATTTTCGTTTTTCTTTTTTCTTTTTTTTGGGGGGAAGGGGGATATGTTACTCATAGGACTATTTATGAGTCATTATTATTATTATTATTATTATTATTATTATTATTATTATTTTCGTTTTTCTTTTTTCTTTTTTTTTGGGGGGGAAGGGGGATATGTTACTCATAGGACTATTTATGAGTCATTATTATTATTATTATTATTATTATTATTATTATTTTCGTTTTTCTTTTTTTTTTTGGGGGGGGGGGATATGTTACTCATAGGACTATTTATGAGTCAATATTATTATTATTATTATTATTATTATTTTCGTTTTTCTTTTTTCTTTTTTTTGGGGGGAAGGGGGATATGTTACTCATAGGACTATTTATGAGTCATTATTATTATTATTATTATTATTATTATTATTATTATTTTCGTTTTTCTTTTTCTTTTTTTTTGGGGGGGAAGGGGGATATGTTACTCATAGGACTATTTATGAGTCATTATTATTATTATTATTATTATTATTATTTTCGTTTTTCTTTTTTCTTTTTTTTTTGGGGGGGGGGATATGTTACTCATAGGACTATTTATGAGTCATTATTATTATTATTATTATTATTATTATTATTATTATTATTTTCGTTTTTCTTTTTTCTTTTTTTTTTGGGGGGGGGGGATATGTTACTCATAGGACTGTTTATGAGTCATTATTATTAATATGTCATTATTTTGGGGAAGGAAATATGTTACTCGTTGGACTCAGTTGGATTCAAGAGTTATTAAGTTATTTTTATTATTTTTTTCTTTGTGTGTGTGTGTGTGTGTGGGGGGGGGGGGGGTGGCTGTTTCACAAGTTTGTCTTTTTTATATGTATATATGTATATTTTATATTATAATTAGCTCAGATTATTAGAGTAGTTATGGTCATGAAAGAGCCACCCAGTGGAATAACCATTAAACCATTAAACAATTATCATTATTAGGGAAGCACGGGTGGAGTTTGACTTTTGGTCGCGGGTATGTGGTGCGGGTGCGGGTGCGGGTATGTGGTGTGGGTGCGGTTGTTGGTGCGGGTATGTGGTGTGGGTGTAAATCCTCCGGTCATCGTGTATGCAGTTCCCGGTACTTACGTACATGTAAGTATAGGTAATCATATGGTTTCGAGTTCAATTTGGGATTAACTCGCACGAGTGTGTTTTTCGAAGAGTTCAAATTGCACAAGACCGTAGGTCAAGTGCAATTTGAGCTCTTTGAAAATCACGCGAGTGCGAATTATCCCAAATTGAACGAGAAACCATATGATTAGTTGTTAATAATATACATGAAAAACCTTACAAACATTACAGGTACCGTCCGACATTGAAAATCTCAAGAAAAAACTCTGAGCGCGCGCTCAATGACTGAGAAAAACAAACAAAATCACCAAATTTTTAGCCGTTTTCACCGCTTAAACTTGGTCCTTCACGATCGGAAAATGCATAGTCTTGATGCTTAATAATGTTATCAAGAGTAGAATAAAAAAAAAATTGGTTTCAAGACCGTTTTCGAAAATTGTAATTTGCACTGTGTTACACTTTTTTGCACTGTGTTACAGATTTTTGCACTGTGTTACACTTGAACTGCACTGCTCTAAGCCAATCAAATTCGAGTAATTTTTTCATGTATATTATTACTTTAGTAACAAGTAATCATATGGTTTTTCGTTCAATTTGGGATAATTCGCACTCGTGTGTTTTTCAAAGAGCTCAAATTGCATTCGACCTACGGTCTCGTGCAATTTGAACTCTTTGAAAAACACACTCGTGCAAATTAATAATGGTAATAGAACTGAGTGGAGTACAATTTGGGCTGAAATCGCAAGAGTGATTACAAAATTGCACGACCGCGCAGCGGGAGTGCAATTTGTTAATCACGAGTGTGATTTCAGCCCAAAATTGCAAGACACTAAGTTCTATTACCATTATTAATCATATCCATTTTGAAATCATTAGCAAATCCTGCAATCTGATTGGCTACAAAGTGTGCGATTTAAGCATTAATCATATCCATTTTGAAATCATTAGCAAATCCTGCAATCTGATTGGCTACAAAGTGTGCGATTTAAGCATTAATTGCACTATTTTGAATCATTAATTGCATCATTTTGTCAAACAATCACTTTTGAAGCTACATATAACTGTTGAGTATTTTAATATATTAAGTTTCAAAATGGAAATGATTAATAGGTAATAGAACTGAGTGTCTTGCAATTTTGGGCAGAAATCACACTCGTGATTAACAAATTGCACTCCCGCTGCGCGGTCGTGCAATTTTGTAATCACTCTTGCGATTTCAGCCCAAATTGCACTCAACTCAGTTCTATTACCATTATTAATTGCACTATTTTGAATCATTAATTGCATCATTTTGTCAAACAATCACTTTTGAAGCTACATATAACTGTTGAGTATTTTAATATATTAAGTTTCAAAATGGAAATGATTAATAGGTAATAGAACTGAGTGTCTTGCAATTTTGGGCAGAAATCACACTCGTGATTAACAAATTGCACTCCCGCTGCGCGGTCGTGCAATTTTGTAATCACTCTTGCGATTTCAGCCCAAATTGTACCAAACCACAAATTGATATGAAATTCAACAACAACGGAACGGATCTCAACAGTGAAAAGAGCGATGGTGAAATCGATGGTTTAACAAGCAGAGGAGGCCTTACATTCATCGACAGAGCTCTTCTTGCAGCAGAGAAAGAATTGTTTGCTGTTGAGGCTGGTATGAGACAAAACGCAAGAAAGGTTAGATGAAGAATGATTTATCATTCACTCTGTGCATCATCATCACTGTGGGTTTGTTTTTCATAATCTTCTTTATGTTAATATTTTTCTTTTCCCATTCTCCTTTTCTACATTATCATTACTATTATCATCATCATTATACTTTTTCTTCTTCTTCTCCATCGTTATCACCAATGTCAACATCATCAATATGCTTATCATCTTCTGTTTTAGTTATCCAGTCGAATGTTGTGAACACTGAATTAGAATTTAATATTTTTATTCTGTATACTTACCACGCTCACCTACTCTGTTTCATCTTTAAGGTTGCTGTTGTCTTAACAGATGGCATCCAAACAAAGGACCGAGGTTATTTTGTGAATCTAGACGTTGCTTCCAAAGGCCTCAAATCAAAAGGTGTCGAAATTTATGCAGTAGGAGTGGGATGGGACATTGACGTGTTCGAGTTGATGAACATGGCCAGCTCAGGCGAGAATGTATTTAATGGACGGAATATTTTAAGTCAGTTTGATGAATTTAAAAAGATATTTTGTTAAAGTATCCGAAAAATCAATTTGAAAAGGGATTTTTGTCTGAGGTTGAACTAGAAAGATATTCCAAGTTCTGGGCATTATTGCTTTACTTATATCGTTTTTGTACATAAATAACGCTAGATTTACACTTGGAGAATCATTTTAGACTGAATTCATCATTTAAGAAGTTAAATAAAGTGTATAAAATTTTATTTAAAAGCATTTTACTATATTGCAAGAGTCAAAGGTAGTTTGGTTTAATTTCTTTGTGCTGAAATCATTATATCATTTATCATTATGATGTTTCATTTATTTTAGCGTAATGTTAACATAGTAGTAGTAGTTATATAAAAGTGAGAAATTCCCAAATTCTCGAAATATATAATGTTTAGTTTACACTTGTACTGAATTAAAAAATAAGGAAAGGAAGTCAGTCGACGTCAAAAACTAATAAAAGCGACTAAAAAGTCATGAAAATATTGTTTGTGGTCATCATATGTGTGGTTTTTACGGCTTCAGAAAACATATTATTGGGTAAGTGGATATGATACAAACCTCTATTAAGGAGCAGGCGTAGTTCAGTTGGTGATTGCGCGTTTAAAACTCAAAGGAAATGTTTTCGTTTCAAATAAATTTTGATAAAGATTATCCATCTAGTTGAGAGTGTTGGGTGCCACCAAACAAACATTTTTTGGCACCCACCCCTGTATCTGTTTAGTATGCCTCAACGAACAATTTGCCAACTTTGGTGCATTCAAAAGTGCACGATCTTCGCTATTTTTGTCTCTAACAGACCTCGCTATTAGAGTTTTCATAAATTGAAGCGAGAAATAAAAAATTACCAATGCTGCCACATATATATCACTGAAACTTTACTACTGCAAGAATTTTTTTTACATTGATATAACATCCAGAGGCATGCAGAAGTAAAAGCCAAAGCCAAGCGCGGCAATTAAATTAATTTGTGTTTGACCTTATATTTTATCAGCCAGTCATGTTTTATCATTATCCTTTTTCATTGGTGACGACAGAAACAAACTATCAAAGGCAATTGCAAGGGTTTGCCATTACGTCATCATGATCACATCGTTCAGTTGGTGTCGTGTTTTGATCTTTGTTATCTTTCAGCTGCTCTAATGTGTTTTCTTGTCAATTTCTGGTCAAAACAAAAGCAGGTTTGCGTCTACGTTACCCTACGTTACGTTTTGTGCCCTCTGTTTTCGCTTTAGCCTGCCGCAGCCACACGGAGGGCGAAAAAATAACCTCTGCTCGCAGGGTCAGTCTACGTTTGGGACGTCAAAATAAGCAGTAATTTTGCACGAACTTTGACGTGCAAAGATGCAGAATGTCCTGGTGTTCAGTTTGCCATTTTGGATTATGTTGGCTAATACCAAAAGTTAAAAACGCGACACTTATCTGTACTATTGCTGCGCTACATTTGAAAAAACATTGGTACGCCTATTACGATGAAAGATGGAAAGTTGCAGCCTGCACGCAGAGCAGACCCCTGTACATAACAAAAACAAACTGATTTACGTGCACTTCACGTTCAACTTTTTCCGTGTATGGTGAAAGATCAATGCCAAACGGATGTGCAACAAAAAATATGATGAAACTCGCCTTGCGGTCAGTTTTCAAGTCTGATAGCAAGACGACTGAGAAGGACGATCCTGTTTGAAAACATGATACTTCCGTTTACAGTATCCGGACCTAAAACGTTACTATAGAAACAAACGATCAATGACAAGGCTCAGTCATTACGTCATCATAACCACATCATGCAAGGTGAAGGAGAGTTCAGATCCGGTCCTTAAAGTGTTTGGCCCCAATTTGTTTCCTTGTTAAGTTCTGCTCAAAGCAAAAAGCAGATTTGAACTAATTGTGGCTTCTGTCATGAGACAGAAAATTGGCGAATATTTTACGATGCTTCTATTGTTCATGTCACTTATAAGCCGGACTACTCATAAGTCATTATTGCTACTATCATTTCATTTTTCTTGGGGAGGGAAATATGTTACTCATAGGACTATTTGAGTCATTATTATTATTATTTCTTTTTTCTTTGGAAGGGGGGGGGGGGGGGAAGGGGGAATATGTTACTTATAGGACTATTTTATTCATTATTATTATTATTATCTTTTTTCTTTTCATATTCTAATTAGTTCAGATTATTAGAGTAGTTATGGTCATGTAAGAGCCACCCAGTCAAAAACCATTAAACCAGTATCATTATTGGGGAAGCACGGGTGGTGTGGCGGCGAGAGACCCGGGTTCGAGCCCCGCCGAGCTCGTGTAGTAGTCGTTTGTTGGTTCTCTCCCGTGCTTTGAGGGCTTTCCTGGGCTTTCGTGTTTCACTTCTCTCCCCCAAAATCGACTCCTAAATTCCAACTGGAATGCAGCGGAGAAAGAGCTGTTCCTCCTCATTTGCTTATTTATTTATTTTATTTGTTATTATTATTATAAAACTCATGAATAATTATTGAGGAAAGCGCGATAGAAATCATTGTCCGTGGAGGAGGTTGTATACGAAATTGTCCTGATTTGCATAAACTCCAATTTTCTCAGCTAAATTCAATTTTATCTTTAACATTTTAGTAGAACATGAATGTATACACCTAGACATTTCATAAGTAATATACAATATTCGTGTCCGTGTTGTATCAGGTACGTATGGTTTTTGTAACGACGGTTGAAAGCCGTAGCCGAAATGGTTGGTTCATAGCACATCGGATTGGCAATGGCTTCGAAAAAAATTGGCTTTTGAAACTGTTAGCGTTGAATTCCGAAAGCGAGATCGATTGTGTGGTTGTATCAGATATCGGACTAAGGTTCTGTGAAAGAATTTCGGCTTGATGTGTAATTTTGGCTGAACTAGAGGTGAATTATTGACCCTTATCGAGGGTTCAAGCGGCCTGAAGTGTGCTACCTTCCCAATGTTTAAGTACGAGGGATACTCCACCACGATACTCGCTCAATATTGCTTCAAATGACCTGAAACTTCACAGAGACTCAAAGCAAAACACGAAACACAAGTAGGGAACTTTTATTTGTGTGATTTACTGATTTTTAATTTTTTCGAAAAATCGCCGTACATTACCTTATGAGTTCGATAGGAAACCACAGAAACCCAGCTTGGGATACCTGTGTTTTGACGATCTTTTAACGATCTTTTAACGGTTCACAACTATGAGAATTGAGTTATCAAATACATGGTAAGTCATAGAACTCAAACAAAGGCGAAATGACAAGTAAATCTTACGTTTTCTGTCCCTTCCAACCTACATGACGTCCATTAACCAGATGAACACGTTGGGCACTCGACCCAGATCCTCTCGGACGAATACGGCCGTTACACACAACAATGAGAGCATTTCTCACGATTACAACGAAAAGTTCTAATGACTCAGTTAAAAACTCTAGTCTTGGCGTTGACAACCACCTGATTGCAAAACTCCGGAAAACAGAAAATATAAATCCTCCGGTCATCGTGTATGCAGTTCCTGGTCCTTACATACATATATGATTGGTCCTTATATTCGTAAAACGCAAATCGCGCGCGCTTATAGTCTTTAAATAATTTGAATCGTTGTAACACATACTTTTCGCCCTGATGATGCACTAGAAGTGCGAAAGCTCGTTATTATATTAAAAAATAGTGGAAGAAACAAATGTAAACAATATGATTCTAGCATTGATGAAGCATCTTACAATAAGTGAAATATTATTTATTCAAACATACAGAAGACATATATACACTATGTTTTCTCATCTATGAGCCGTTAAAGTTTTGTATAGATTTCGCTTGCCTATCTTTATTAATTTTGTGTTTTTCAAAATATTTTACATTTTTTGTCTGAAGAAATATAAGCCTGATATGAAGTAAATTAGTGAGAATGGCCAAAAATATTTTGTAACAGTTCAAGTACTTTAACAAAATGTCTTTTTGAATTCATCAAACTCTCCTAAAATAGTACGTCCACTAAATACAGTGTCCTCTGAGCTGGCGATGTCCAGCAACTCCAACACGTCAATGTCCAATCCCACTCCTATTGAGTATATTTCGACACCTTTTGATTTGAGGCTTTTGGAAGCAACGTGTAGATTCACAAAATGACCTCGGTCCTTTGTTTGGATGCCATCTGTTAAGACAACAGCAACCTTAAAGATAAAACAAAGAAGATGAGCGTGGTAAGAATACAAAATAAAAACTGATTAAATTGTAAATTGTTCACGACATTCGACTAAAAAATTAAAAGATGATAATGATCTTGGTAATAATAATATTAGGAAGAAGAAGAAAATGATCCGAGGAGGAGTGAATATCAAGATAATAATGATGATGATGATGATGATATGATAATAATACTACTGGCCATAATAAAAATAGGAATGATGATGATGATGATGATGATGATGATGATGATAATATGATAATAATACTACTGGCCATAATGAAAATAGGAATGATGATGATGATGATGATGATGATGATATGATAATAATACTACTGGCCATAATGAAAATAGGAATGATGATGATGATGATGATGATGATGATGATGATAATGATGATATGATAATAATACTACTGGCCATAATGAAAATAGGAATGATGATGATGATGATGATGATGATGATGATATGATAATAATACTACTGAACATCATGAAAATAGGAAAGATGATGATGATGATAATGATGATGGTAAAGAAGATGATGATGATCATGATGAGGATGATGATGATGATGATCATGATCATGATCATGATCATGATAATAATAATGATGATGATGATGATGATAATGATGATGATAATGATGATGGTGATGATGATGATAATGATGTTGATCATGATGATGATCATGATGATCATGATGATGATGATGATCATCATCATCATGATGATCATGATGATGATGATGACGATGAGATGATGATGATGATGATGATGATGATGATGATGATGAAAAGGATAAGGAGGAAAACAATTAAGAAGATTAAAATAAATACGATAAAGAAGGGAAATAATAATAATAATAATAATAATAATTAAAAAAAAAACAAATAAATAAAACATGATGATTATGGATGATAATGAATAATAAATAAATGCGATTAACAGTGGAATCCACCGAATGGCTCTTCCTCCACTGCATTCCAATTGGAATTTAGAAGTTAATTATACTAATGCATAGATGGAATGATCAAATCGTTTTTCATCTAACCTTTCTTGCGTTCTGTCTCATACCAGCCTCAACAGTAAACAATTCTTTCTCTGCTGCAAGAAGAGCTCTGTCGATGAATGTATAGCCTTTTATTCTTCTTAAGCCATCGATGTCACCATTGATCTTTTCACTGTTGAGATCCGTTCCGCTGTATTTGTTGAATCTCATATCAATTTGTGGTTTGGTGCTGAAGGTCATGACAGCAAAGTGATTACCGTTTTCAGATGCACCAAATTCATCAACAAATTTCTTGGAAATATGTAACGTCTGGTTCCACATTTTTGCGTTAAAACTGCCACTAGCATCCAGTATGAATGCAATATCCATTCTATCAGAGCAACGATCTTTGGAAATAGAAAATACATGCATTTAACTTATGAGAACAAGTGTTGCTTAACAAATTACTAGTAACATCCTTTCTCATGATACTTTTGCAAATATATTGTACATTGAATATCTGTTAGAGAGAGCTCTACATATGAAAAAGTGAAGAATCTAAATTAGTAAATTCTATGTTTCGCTTCCTTTACTAACCTTTCTTTACCGGTGCTGGGAAGGCGTCCTGGACGAGGCACAGAGCAAGAAACACAAATAACAGTCTAACCATGATTCAAGCAGTATTCAGGCAACACTTGATGATACTTTGAGCACTAAGGTGTAATAGTTGACAGGTTTTCTTCTGTTTTCTTCGTCTTCGTTCTGTATTGATCTGAATACACAGCCAGACCGTATGCCTTTTATAGGGTTCTATTATGCTCTTCCGGAAGCTTATTTGACCTGTTTGCACTGGTTGTAGTACGATTTGGCTCTGATACTAAAGTTACATGCACGTAAGGACAGGGAACAGTATTACAATGACCGGAAGTGTCATATATCTTCATAGAGGATCGCTCTTTTCCGGAGTTTTACAATCAGGTGATAGACAAAGGTTAAGATTATTAGATTTTAATGAATTGAAACGAAATGCTTTTGTTTTTATTATTATTTATTATAGCCAAAGATATGTCAGCTTGTAAAATAATTTGTTAAAAAAATCCATGGTGGAGATATGGTTAAGGAAAGTTACGGGGATTTTTTTTATTAACTTCTCGGTGTTGGGGAGTTTCCAACTTTCAGGCAACTCATAACGTCACAAATGCTGAAACGCCAATGTCCCTGCAAATAAACTGCAACAAAGTAGCGATTATGATCACGTTTTCGGCTCATTAGAACTTTCCGTCAGTATTTGTGAGAAATGCTCTCCCTATCCTCCCTATCGTCATTTGACCGCGGAAGCAAATGTTTTTATTTTTTAATGCTTACTTTCCTGCTCAGTTCAGAATTTGGCTCCTGAAAGTCTTATGCTTTGGGTGTTGTAAATTACTGTGATTTCGAGTTTTGGTGCATGACGTTCACCTAGTTTGAAAATTTATTATTTCGTTCACCCGTCCACTCTTATGCGAAAGCAAAGTTTCAGTTTCGAATGAATAACGGTAATATTATCTTACTTATTATTAAACTTTTTTATGTAGGAAATTCTACGTGTTATGCTAAAATTATTTAGATACATGTAGATAGAGCTGTAACCCCGATCTACGTCTGAGTCTACCTCTATGGTATGTAAAAAGTATACAGTCTTTTGATAGTTCATAAAACCTTAATCAATCACATCAGATCAATAATTTACACAATATTATTGGAATTTTAAGAAAAATGTGTGCCCAATTTCACGGTTTACGAGCGAAACTTGAGGAAACAGCCGCGATGCGCTATTGACCTTGTATTTTATCAGCAAGTCATGTTTAATTTGGCGACGACAGAGTTTGCCATTATGCCCACCATAATCACACCGTGCAGGTCGAGTCGCGTTTGAATCTTTGGTAACTCTCAGATGCCCTAATTTGTTTTCTCGTTTGTGACATCAAAAAAGCAGTAATTTTACATGAATTTGAGGTGCACGTGCGAGATGGAGACTTTACAGCCCTGCTCTGTTAGCAGGGTAAGACTATGTATTTAGATGAAACTGCGAATAAGTATAGGAAATGATATATGGTTTCGAGCGCAATTTGAAATAAATTTGCACGAGTAGGAATGGATTTTGAGAGGGACACTAAGAACGACTGCAAAGGGGACTAGTTTTCAAAGAGCTGGTTCAAAATTGAATTCACGAACTTGAAAAGTTAATACTTTTTATTTGCTCTTGTGGAAGATGGAAGATCCAAAAAATTCCTTTTTCTAGCTAACATAATTTATCTAATTTTCAAAATGGGTGAATTTCGTGCCAATTAATGAAAACAACTCAAACTTCTAGTCATTTTAAAACAACACTGAGCCCAAGTGATATACACTTAAGCATAACACTTATAGGAATCAAATCCTCCAATTAATTCAAAATTAAAGGAAATGGCCTACATGGTGTTACTATCGATGCACTACATCTAAAGGAACATTGGCGCAGCTTTTATGATAAAAGATGGAAAGTTGCACTCTGCAGACAGAGCAGAGTCCTGTACATAACAAAAACAAACTGATTTACGTGCACTTCACGTGCACGTTTTCCATGTATGGTGAAAGATAAATGCCAAACGGATGTCCGACAACAAATATGATAATAAGTCTGATAACAATATGACGGAAAAGGACGATCCTGTTTGAAGACATGATACTTCAGATCATTGTACAGTATCCGGACCTAAAACGTTACTATAGAAACAAACGATCAATGACAAGGCTCAGTCATTACGTCATCATAACCACATCATGCAAGGTGAAGGAGAGTTCAGATCCGGTCCTTAAAGTGTTTGGCCCCAATTTGTTTCCTTGTTAAGTTCTGCTCAAAGCAAAAAGCAGATTTGAACTAATTGTGGCTTCTGTCATGAGACAGAAAATTGGCGAATATTTTACGATGCTTCTATTGTTCATGTCACTTATAGGACTACTCATGAGTCATTATTATCATTATTTTCTTTTTTCCTTGGGGGGGGGGGGGGTATATGTTACTCATAGGACTATCTGAGTCATTATTATTATTATTATTTTGGGGAAAGGGGGAGGGAGTATATGCTATTTCTAGAACAATTTAAAAGTTATTAAGTTATTATAATTTTCTTTGTGGGTGGGTGGCTATTTCATAAGTTTGTCTTTTTTATATGTATATATGTATATATGTATATTTTATATTATAATTAGTTCAGATTATTAGAAAAAAACAGAAAAAATAAATCCTCCGGTCATCGTGTATACAGTTACCGGTCCTTACATGCTTGTAACTTTAGTAACAGAGTCAAATTGTACTACACCCAGTGCAAACAGGTCAAATAAATTTCCGGAAGAGCATAATGGAACCCTTTAACAGGCTTACGGTTTGGCTGTGTATTCAAATCAATACAGAACGAAGAGGAAGAAAACAGAAGAAAACCTGTCAACTATTAAGCTTACTTTCCTTAACCATATCTCCACCATGGATTTTTTTGACAAATTATTTTACAAGCTGACATATCTTTGGCTATACCGCGTCTTGGAAATTCAAAATAAAAGAAGCTAAATTGTGTCATTAAACTTGACGTTGAGCTCCTGTGTTTTGATAACATAATAATAAAAACAAAAGCATTTCGTTTCAATTCATTAAATTCTAATAGTCTTGGCCTTTGGCCATCGCCTGATTGCAAAACTCCGGAAAAGAGCGATCCTCTATGAAGATATATGACACTTCTTACGTGCAGTATCAGAGCCAAATTGTACTACACCCAGTGCAAACAGGTCAAATAAACTTCCGGAAGAGCATAATGGAACCCTATAAAAGGCATACGGTCTGGCTGTGTATTCAGATCAATGCAGAACGAAGAGGAAGAAAACAGAAAAGATAATCCAAGTTCTGCATGAGCATTATTACTTTACTTATAACATTTTTGTATATAAATAGCGCAAAACCTACACTTGGAAAATCATTTTAATATTCATCAGTTAAGAAGCTAGATAAAGAGTATGAATTACTGGGTTGCCATGGTGGCAAAGCAGTCTTAAAATGAGATCCGCTTTTCGGGCGTCAGGTAGACCATAATTTCACACGTCATGTTTGGTCGAGAACTTGTAAACAATGTCCAATGTCCAATGAAGTTGCCACACGACATCGAGGACGATGTATTTATAGTTTTTAGTGTTGTGTCGCAATTAATTCATTCGTTCAGGGTTCGTGGAGTACTATTTTGTCTGTAGGCATGTTGCGTAATATTGTCTTTCAATATATCAAACAATTCATGAATCTATCGAGAAATATACATTCAGTGACTGTGATATTTTTGAGAGAGCTATACATTTATCTGTAATTGTATTTATTGGTGATAATAAACATTCTATAAATGATTTGAGATCTCGTTATTCGAAGTTTACTTACTGTAAGACTAATAATAGTCCACAACAATGCGACGCTGTTTTTTTTTAAAGTGAAAACCTTCGATTCTGAAATGGATATGTTTAAAAACATGTTTAAAAACATATCCATTTCAGAATCGAAGGTTTTCACTTTAAAAAAAAACAGCGTCGCATTGTTGTGGACTTACGCTATTATTAGTCTTACAGTAAGTAAACTTCGAATAACGAGATCTCAAATCATTTATAGAATGTTTATTATTTAAAAATACTGAATTACATATATTTCATTACATAGTATTGAAACATCCCGGTACACTAGTAGGTCATGTAGAAATATAATACGCGTTGATGCGTAAGTAACGCAAAACTAGATTTTTAAATATAAATAATAAAGGGGTAATTAGAAAACAAAAGGAAAATTTTCGTGTGCAATTATAAAATTTATAGGATTGCAGGGTGAGAGAGTTCTTGCACAGGCAACCCAGTGAACGCTCCAAGAGCGTCTAGTTTTATTTAAAGTACTAGCATTTGCGTTCTATTTTGAAGAGATTTTGTGTTTCGTTTTGTGTCACGCTTGAAACAGTCACCCTGCCGATGCATGTCTTTTAATTTCTCAGTTTCTGCAATACTTCTGGACGCAAAGGATAAAGCAAAGAAGTTCTCTTAGCTTTTCGCTGATAAACTGCTGAATTGCATTGTATATATAACATTTGATCGTAAGAAAGAAACGAATAAGGAGCCATTAATTTTCTATCATTAAAAATATTTTACTATATTGCAAGAGTCAAATATAGTTTGTTTTAAGTATTGTATTGAAATCATATCATTTATCGTTATGATCTTTCATCTATATTTACGTAATGTTCACGTAGGAATAGTAGTTTTAAAAGTGGGAAATTCCCATAAGCTCATATTATATAAAGTTAATTTTTTAGTTTAAACTTATAATTAAAACTGAAAGAAGAAATAAAAGCGACAAAAAAGTCATGAAAATATTGTTTGTGGTCATCATATGTGTGGTTTTTACGGTTTCAGAAAACATATTGTTGGGTAAGTGGATGTGATACAAACCTCTATTAAGGAGCAGGCGTAGCTCAGTTGGTGAGTGCGCGGCCTCCGGAGCTAGAGGTCGACGGTTCGATCCTCAGGATCTCAACGCATTGATAGTTTGAGGGGGTAAAGTGGGAACCTTCGAACACTTTATACATGAGCCGCTGGCTCGGGAGAACGGGGCAACCCCCCCCCCCCCCCCTTCCCCCAGCATTTTGAAGTAAAATATTGGCTGTACCTCTTGCCTTTTTCAAGAAGTAGACAAATGACCGCATTCAGATATACAATACAATATACTTTTATTTCACATTTCTGTTAATATATACCGTTACATTATATTTTAATATTTTGCTGTATTTTTCAGTAAAAATAATTTGAATGTTTATTTTAGCAAAAATCTATATTAAAATAGTCGTCCGTCTGTACCGAAAAATTATCTCATGGTGATTACTCTGGAGCCAACTAAAGCCCGTAAATCTCAAGAGCAAGTGTTAGTGTGGTGCCTTTTGGGTATCTCTGGCTGAGAGGTTCGCACTTCGCAAAACTAGAAATCAAAGTTTGTCTTTAAAACTCACGCTCGGCCATATAAGCCACAGGTAGCCGCTACCTTCTCTTGCTCTTTCCGAGTAAATTTACCGGATGACGTCACAACCCGCCCGCATGATCGTGACACTCGGAACGTCACGCTTCACAACACACTTCAAAGGATGATTTACTTTTGGTTCTAAGATCTTTTGCATTAGAATTATTCTTACAAAAGGCTAATGAGTTTTAGAATATTCATTTAAACATGCAGTGACTGCTTTTGATCAAGCTATGGTTAAAATGAGTTGGATTCATTTGTCAACACTGACTGAAAAACAACAATCAAAACATTGTCTGTGAGTCACGTAAACGACTGTAGATTTCGATCCAAATGGCAAACCAACAGATATTCGCTAACAAATATTCACTGTACAATATATTTGCGAAAGTACCATGGGAAAGAATATTATAAGTAATAAAGTTTTAATCCACACTTGTTCTCATAAGTTAAATGCATGTATTTTCTATTTCTAAAGATCGTTGCTCTGATGGAATGGATATTGCATTCATACTGGATGCTAGTGACATCTTTAACGCAAAAACCTGGAACCAGACGTTACGCATTTCCAAGAAGATTGTGGATGAATTTGGTGCATCTGAAAACGGTAATCACTTTGCTGTCATGACCTTCAGCACCAAACTAAAAATTGATATGAAATTCAACAAATACAACGGAACGGAACTCAACAGTGAAAAGATTAATGGTGACATCGATGGTTTAACAAGCAGAGGAGGCTATACATTCATCAACAGAGCTCTTCTTGCAGCAGAGAAAGAATTGTTTACTGTTGAGGCTGGTATGAGACAGAGCGCAAGAAAGGTTAGATGAAGAATAATTTATCATTCACTCTATGAATCATCATCACTGGTTTTTTTTTCATAATCTTCTTTATGTTAATATTTTTCTTTTCCCCTTCTCCTTTTGTACATTATCATTATCATTATCATCATCATTATACTTTTTCTTCTTCTTCTCCATCGTTATCACCAATGTCAACATCATCAATATGCTTATCATCTTCTGTTCTAGTTATCTAGTCGAATGTTGTGAACCAATTAGAATATAATACATGTTTATTTTGTATACTTACCACGCTCACCTTCTTTGTTTTATCTTTAAGATTGCTGTTGTCTTAACAGATGGCATCCAAACAAGGGACCGAGGTTATTTTGTGAATCTAGACGTTGCTTCCAAAGGTCTAAAATCAAAAGGTGTCGAAATTTTCTCACTAATGGTGGGAGGGGACATTGACGTGATGCAGTTACTGGACATCGCCAGCTCAGACGAGACTGTATTTAAAAGCATTTTACTATATTGCAAGAGTCAAAGGTAGTTTGGTTTAATTTCTTTGTGCTGAAATCATATCATTTATCATTATGTTGTTTCATCTATTTTTGCGTAATGTTAACATAGTAGTAGTAGTGGTTATATAAAAGTGAGAAATTCCAAAAATCTCGAATTATATAATGTTTAGTTTAAACTTGTAATTAAAAAATAAGGAAAGGAGGTCAGTCGACGTCAAAAACTAATAAAAGCGACTAAAAAGTCGCACCCGCACCCGCACCCGCACCCGCACCCGCACCCGCACCCGCACCCGCACCCGCACCCGCACCCGCACCACATACCCGCACCCGCACCACATACCCGCGACCCGCGACCAAAAGTCACACTCGCACGGGTGGCGTAGCGGTGGGAGCGCTTGCCTCTCACTAAGGCGACCCGAGTCCGAGCCCCGCTTTGCTCGGTGTCGTATGTGAGTAGAGTTGTTTGTTGGTTCTCTCCTGTGCTTCGAGGGTTCTCTGGGTTCTCCTGTTTTTGCTCCTTCCTTAAAAAATGAACTTCTAAATTCCAATTGGAATGCAGTGGAGGAAGAGCTGTTTTTTCTCATTTATTTCTTTATTTTATTATTATTATTCTTTTTATCATTATTATTATATGAGGCCTCATAGTCGAGTGGTCAGAGCGTTGGTGTGGCCACTAGCTGAGACTGTATTTGTCCCGATTTCGATTAGGTCAAATTCAGCCTCTCGACCATGCTCGTGAATAGCCTACTGGTTTGCCTCCTTACCAGTTGGGTTTTTAAATAACACTTTAATTTGTAATTATTATTAGTTTATTTGTGTCGCATTGAGATTTGTAATGTGATGCGCTAAGAATTGTATTATTATTATTATTATTATTATTATTATTATTATTATTATTATTAACTAGACGAGCGCTAACTCGGCGCATATCAAGAATATAGTTCACAAGCCCGCAATAATTATAAAGACAAGTCTTAGCCTGACAGTCATATGTTTTGTCTTGTAATGTCGTACTTGACTAATTCTGGCCTTGGGCTACCTTCAACTTAGGCAACTCTCTGGTGACGTCATGTCCCGACAGGCTAACTACGTATATTAATGAATCTTTCCGAAGTTATTATGGGGTAGGTACAAAAAGAAGATCGAAGAACGAAAAGACGGAAGACCAAAGACCTTAAAACGAAAACCCCCAAATTCAACGGGGGAAAACACCGTAACAGTTGTAAGCCTTCAATTAAACCTCAATATCAAGTTCAAAATAAAATAAAGCAATTGGAACATGCAGGGCATAAGACTTGACCTTCTTAACAGCAATAGCTTTCTTACCAATCAAACTTGAAGTGATTCTTGATTGATTTATTACTCGGCTTAATCTACTTTTGCTTCCGAATCACGATAGGGAGAGCATTTCCGAGTCTGAGGATTACGAACGGAATATTTACTCTACTTTTGCTGCAGGCCCGTACCTAGGGGGGTGCACGGGGTACGTCTGCACCCCCTCCCCCCACAGGACCCAAAGGTCCACATTTTGTTTATGCCAAGTCAAATATTGAATACACTGTGGTCCGTTTTGACCAAGCTCGCACCCCCCCCCCCCCCCCCCCCCCAACACACACACACACAAAGTCCTGTGACTTTCGGGACGTTATATAAGAAATGGAAAGTTGCCTGAACATTGGAAAATATTCACCACATGCCAATATGTTAGCATCAATGATAAATCATTCTGTGCATATTAGAGACGGATAGTATCTATTTAAGCTACTTTATGCTTCGTTTTTAATGACCATTGATACTGAAACGTTGCTCTTTCTTATATTAAAGACTGGTGGACGGTGGAAAATCCTTGATCTATTTTCCTTGTTAGAGTTAGTGATTAAATTTTCAAACTAGGTGAACTTCATGCGCCAAAACTCGAAATCACAGTAATTTACAACACCCGAAGCATAAGACTTACAGGAACCAAATTCTAAAGCAGATAACTAAGCAGTAAGAATAAAAACTTTTGCTTCCGAAACACGACATGAAGAGCATTTCTCACGATTACAACGAAAAGTTCTAATGACTAAGTTAAAAGCTCTAGTCTTGGCGTTGACATCCACCTGATTCCAAAACTCCGGAAAACAGAAAAAATAAATCCTCCGGTCATTGTGTATACAGTTCACGGTACTTACGTACATGTAAGTATAGGTAATCATATGGTTTCGAGTTCAATTTGGGATTAACTCGCACGAGTGTGTTTTTCGAAGAGTTCAAATTGCACAAGACCGTAGATCAAGTGCAATTTGAGCTCTTTGAAAAACACGCGAGTGCGAATTATCCCAAATTGAACGAGAAACCATATGATTACCTATACTTACATGTACGTAAGTACCGGGAACTGTATACACAATGACCTACGGTCCAGCTACGGTCACGTGCAATTTGAACTCTTTGAAAAACACACTCGTGCAAATTAATAATGGTAATAGAACTGAGTGGAGTACAATTTGGGCTGAAATCGCAAGAGTGATTACAAAATTGCACGACCGCGCTGCGGGAGTGCAATTTGTTAATCACGAGTGTGATTTCAGCCCAAAATTGCAAGACACTAAGTTCTATTACCTATTAATCATATCCATTTTGAAACTTAATATATCAAAATACTCAACAGTTATATGTAGCTTCAAAAGTGATTGGTTGACAAAATGATGCAATTAATGATTCAAAATAGTGCAATTAATGCTTAAATTGCACACTTTGTAGCCAATCAGATTGCAGGATTTGCTAATGATTTCAAAATGGATATGATTAATCCCAAAATGAACTCGAAACCATATATGCATATTATTACCAATACTAACAGGGTCATATTGTACTACACCCAGTGCAAACAGGTCAAATAAATTTCCGGAAGAGCATAATGGAACCCTTTAAAAGGCTTACGGTTTGGCTGCGTATTTCGATCAATACAGAACGATAACGAAGAAAACAGAAGAAAACCTGTCAACTATTACACCTTAGTGCTCAAAGTATCATCAAGTGTTGCCTGAATACCGCTTGAATCATGGTTAGACTGTTATTTGTGTTCTTTGCTCTGTGCCTCTTCCAGGACGCCTTCCCAGCACCGGTAAAGAAAGGTTAGTAAAGGAAGTGAAACATAAAATGTACTAATTTAGATTCTTCACTTTTTCATATGTAGAGCTCTCTCTAACAGATATTCAATGCACAATATATTTTCAAAAGTACCATAAGAAAGGATGTTACTAGTAATTTGTTAAGCAACACTTGTTCTCATAAGTTAAATGCATGTATTTTCTATTTCAAAAGATCGTTGCTCTGATAGAATGGATATCGCATTCATACTGGATGCTAGTGACATCTTTAACGCAAAAACCTGGAACCAGACGTTACGCATTTCCAAGAAGATTGTAGATGACTTTTGTGCATCTGAAAACAGTAATCACTTTGCTGTCATGACCTTCAGCACCAAACCACAAATTGATATGAAATTCAACAACAACGGAACAGATCTCAACAGTGAAAAGAGCGATGGTGAAATCGATGGTTTAACAAGCAGAGGAGGCTATACATTCATCGACAAAGCTCTTCTTGCAGCAGAGAAAGAATTGTTTACTGTTGAGGCTGGTATGAGACAAAACGCAAGAAAGGTTAGATGAAGAATGATTTATCATTCACTCTGTGCATCATCATCACTGTTTTTTTTTTTTTCATAATCTACTTTATGTTAATATTTTTCTTTTCCCCTTCTCCTTTTCTACATTATCATTACCATTATCATCGTCATTATACTTTTTCTTCTTCTTCTCCATCGTTATCACCAATGTCAACATCATCAATATGCTTATCATCTTCTGTTTTAGTTATCTAGTCGAATGTTGTGAACAAATTAGAATTTAATATTTTTATTCTGTATACTTACCACGCTCACCTTCTTTGTTTTATCTTTAAGGTTGCTGTTGTCTTAACAGATGGCATCCAAACAAGGGACCGAGGTTATTTTGTGAATCTAGACGTTGCTTCCAAAGGCCTCAAATCAAAAGGTGTCGAAATTTATGCAGTAGGAGTTGGAAGGAGCATTGACGTGATTGAGTTGATGAACATGGCCAGCTCAGGCGAGAATATATTTAATGGACGGAATATTTTAAGTGAGTTTGATGAATTTAAAAAGACATTTTGTTAAAGTATCCGAAAAATCAATTTGAAAAGGGATTTTTGTCTGAGGTTGAACTAGAAAGATATTCCAAGTTCTGGGCATTATTGCTTTACTTATATCATTTTTGTACATAAATAACGCTAGATTTACACTTGGAGAATCATTTTAAAATTCATCAGTTAAGAAGCTAGATATAATGTATAGATTTTATTCAAAAACATTTTACTATATTTCAAGTGTCAAAGTAAGGTAGTTTGGCTTAAACACGTTATAATGGGTATCAGTATAGCTTGATTATGAATGTAAGAACGAGAAGTGACAACATGATGATCTTTTGGTTTTGAATCTGTTCTAGCATGTGTAAACCAGAGATATTTCAGTGCTCATCATCATTTAGGCTTAATTTCTTTGTGTGAAATAATATCATTTATTATTATGATAAATAGTAGTTTATAAGGTGAGAAATTCCCAAAAGCTCGAATTTTATAAAGTTTAGTTTAAACTTGTAATTAAAAAATAAGGAAAGGAAGTCAGTTTACGTCAAAAACTAATAAAAGCGACAAAAAAGTCATGAAAATATTGTTTGTGGTCATCATATGTGTGGTTTTTACAGCTTCAGAAAACATATTGTTGGGTAAGTGGATGTGATACATATAGGATATTACATGGTCGCGCGGAGATACGAATTTTATCTTCGCCGGAGTGTTGATGTTATCTCTCACGAGAGATAATATCAGCACGAGAAGATAAAATTCGTATCTCCAAGCGGCCATTTAATGTTCTGTTTATTATATGAAATCTTCAATGAAAAATAATGACGATTTTGAGACTTGCTGAGCAAAAAGTCGAAATTTGTCACCACAAGTACTGATATAAATCGTATCCCCACTGGCCACTGGGGGGGGGGGGGGGGGGGGAGATATCAATTTTATCATTTTGATGTCTCTCAATATCACACTCTATTTCATATAATAAAAACCTTTATTAAGGTGGCTGTCCGTAAATATCGACTATGGTCGGGAAAAAACATTTTCCCAAATTTTTCTTTCCCTTACCAGAAGATTGCATTAGTTGAGGTGATGCTCAGAAAAAAAATATCAGTGTCGAAAGATTTTTTTTTCTTGCCGAAAAATGATTTTTTTGGTTTTGCTCCTTCCAGACGGGTTTTCAAGGGCCAAAAGTGGACCTTCATGTGTTTTGTCGTCAATTTGCGTTCATTCAACGTCCATTGCGTGACCCAAGTACCGTGAGTTTGTCGCTAAATTTTACCTCAGAGCAGCTTACGTTGTGAGCTCTCGTGTTAGATAATTTGAGTAGCCCAAAAATATTATTGCATTTTCTCGTAGACGAAACAATGCTCTTTCACCTGGATATAGTTTTGAATCCATAGGGGATGTAGAAATGGACAAAAAGATGCCCTGATTTTGATGAATATTTTTGTACTAAAAAAATGTCAAAGATAAAAAAATCACTAAACAATAAATGCTATATCAATTAGAACAATTTCATACTGTAAACATCAACCATTATCTGTTCTATCAAACTAATCTATTAGTTTTTAGTTTAAACTAAAATAGAATTTTTTAGAGAGTTTATAACGAGGTGTACTTTTGACCCTTGAAAACTTTCTGGAAGGGGCAAAACCAAAAAATTCATTTTTCGACAAGAAAAAAAAAATCTTTCGACACTGATATTTTTTTCTGAGCATCACCTCAACTAATGCAATCTTCTGGTAAGGGATAGAAAAATTTGGGAATTTTTTTTTTCCCGACCATAGTCGATATTTACGGACAGCCACTCTTAAAACTTGAAGGAAATGTTTTCGTTTCAAATAAATTTTGATAAAGATTATCCATCTAGTTGAGAGTGTGGGGTGCCTCCAACCGACCACCATTTTTTGGCACCCTCCCCTATATCTGTTTAGTATGCCCCAACGAACAATTTGCCAACTTTGGTGCATTCAAAAGTGCACGATCTTTGCTTTTTTTGTCTCTAACAGACCTCGCTATTAGAGTTTTCATAAAATGAAGCGAGCAATAAAAAAATTTATCAATTCTGCCACATATATATCACTGAAACTTTTCTTGCTGCAAGAATTTTTTTACATTGATATTACATCCAAAGACAGAAGTAAAAGCCAAAGCCAAGCGCAGCAATTAAACTAATTTGTGCTTGACCTTATATTTTATCAGCCAGTCATGTTTTATCATTATCCTTTTTCATTGGTTACGACAGAAACTATCCGAGCCATACGTCATCATGATCACACCGTGCAGTCGAGTCGTGTTTTGATCTTTGGTGTCTTTCAGCTGCCCTAATTTGTTTTCTTGTCCTGCAATTTCTAGTCAAAATAAAAGCCGGTTTTCGTTTAGATCAAACTTACGATTTGTTAATTGCTTTGGCAAGAAGGACTGTGGGGGATAAGAACCCATTTTAATGTAATGCACCTAGTTTCCAAAATAGACCACTGAACTTTCACATGAGGAAAATTGTAACTGAAAGCAGTACAATGGCAAGCAACAAAGCAACAAGAATGACAACATTTGAGACGAATTGTCAACAGTTAGAACATCAGATTACGGACGGAGAGGCTAATCACCCGGTGTTCCGTTTGGCAACGTGACCATAACCGCTACGGTTCCTACGATGCTTTTGCATGATCAAATTAAAGTTTTAGCTTTTATGCTGTCATGTTAGCGATGGAACGTGTCTCTTTAAGGTACGTTATGCTTCGCTTTTTTATGACCATTGAAACTGAAACTTTAATTTGCTCTCGTATTAAACATTCGGGTCGACGGTGGAACATTATGATCATTCCTTCTTAGAGTTAACGATTAAATTTTCAAACTAGGTGAACTTCATGCACCAAAACTCGAAATCACAGTCATTTACAAGCAAAAGACTTACGGGAACCAAATTCTAAAGCAGGAATCTAAGCATTAAGAATAAAAACATTTGCTTCCGAATCACGAAGGTGAGAGCATTTCTCAATGTTCTAATAATTGGTCTTAATGACCCGGTATTACGTTTAAGCATAGCAAGGCCCGTATGTTAGCTTGAGTCAGAAAAGCTGATCATTATCGCTACTTTGCTGAAGAACAATTGAAGGGACATTGGCGTTTCAGCTTTTTGGACGTTATAAGAAATGGATTTCAAAGTTTCCTGAACGTTGGAAACTCCTCACGACGAACATGTTAAGAGGGGATGTCAGCAGAAGTGGAACATACACTGGCAACAGTCAAAAGTTTAAAAAACCATAATATCCTTCATTTGTCGAAATATCGCTTCATTTCCGAGAAAAACGAGAAAAAAGAATTTGTCCATAATTGATCTTTTGAGAGAGCCAAAATAACTTCCGAGGGATCACTTTGCCTTTTATACGGTGTTTTAACTTTTAAAATCGTAGTAAACCGCCACCCGGTTAGTCCAGAGCTGGACCCACTTTTATCGATGCGATATAAATTAATCAGTTACTGAGGAAAGTGGGGCCAGTTCTGGACTACCACCCGGTTGGCTCAGTTGGTTGAGCAACGGACTTTCGTGCGGGAGGTCGTGGGTTCAAGCCCCGACCGGACTTACACTCATGCAGGGTCTTAAAATAACTGAGGAGAAGGTGTTGCCTTTGTAATTACATCTGACATACGGTTAGATCTTCGCGTGGCTCGGATGACCACGGCCGTCCCGTCTCTCCAAACTACCTAACCCTGCATCGGAGGGACGTAAAAGAACCACTGAGGACGTAAAGAAACCCTGGCAGTGACCACCCTCAGTGTCTGGCCTTTACTAATGATTTCTTAATGGGTTGATTGCGGGATGGGAATGGGAGTTTTAAGGGGTTGGGAATTGGTGCAATGTACCTCGAAGGGGACCCCGTGTTCTATTGTACAGTACCAGCCTGCGGGCAAATCTCATATAAAAAAAAATAATAATAATTGGCTTAACGCTGTTGCGGTTCCCCTGTCATATATAGAGATTTTTTTCAGTAACATAATTATATTTCCTGATTGATTTATTGTAAAATATACTAATTATATAAACATATATGACAAAGCTAATAAAATTAAAATATAAAATACCGCTTGCGTTTTGGAAATTCAAAATAAAAGAAGCTAAATTGTTTTTAAACTTGCATTTTATAATAAAATAATAAAAGCAAAAGCACTTCATTTAAATTCAATAAAATCTAATCCTGCCGTTGACTGACAATTTGGCCGCGGTATATATTAAAAAAGCTGAAACTGAAACGACTGAAAGAGCTAGCCCGTATATTGCCGAATCAACTTGTGAGATTTTAAACCAAATGTTTGAAACTGGCATTTTTCCCGACGATTGGAAAAAAGCTAAAGTTTCTCCATAATAGAAATTAGACAAAAGAAATCTACCAGAAAACTATAGACCAATTTCTATTCTTCCTGCAATTTCTAAAGTTGCAGAAAAATTGATACATCTACAACTATCAAACTTCCTTAAGCAGCACAAAATCCTAACTGATTTCCAATCGGGCTTTCGTTCTGGGCATTCAACATGCAAAGCATTACTTCTTGCTCTGGATAACTGGCTTAGAAATATGGACAACGGCTTACTGATCATGAATGGAAATGTATTTATTGATTCAAAAAAAGCCTTTGATACCGTAGACCGTAACATTTTATTAAGAAAACTAAGTTGTTACGGTATCAATGGAAAAGCCTTACAACTATTCACATCATATCTAAGTCACCGAACCCAAAAGTGCCATGTTAATGGAGTCTTATCCAATGAGGAAGAGGTAATTTGTGGTATTCCGCAAGGGTCAATATTAGGCCCTTTATTATTCATAATCTATGTTAATGATTTTCCTAAATGTCTTAATCGCTCGACACCTGGGATGTTTGCTGATGATACGTATATAACAACATCAGGCAAAGACATCCAGGGTGTCGAGCAAATACTAAATAAGGATCTAGAAGAAGTGGATAACTGGTTGAAGATAAATAAATTAAGTCGCAACTCAAAGAAAACTAACTATATGATAATAGGATCTAGACAAAACTTAAAAAAAGTAAACAATATTGATTTAACTATGAGCAATCAGGCTATAGAGCGTAAACGCTGTACTAAACTTTTGGGATTGCATATTGATGGAAATGTGCTTTGGGATGACCATATTCAACATATCACTTCTAAGGTATCAAATGGACTGCGTATGCTATATAAAATGAGAAACCTGACAAATGATGTGAAAATATCAAACTCTGTTTATAGTTCACTGGTGCTACCATACTTTGATTATTGTGGCATAGTCTGGGGCAGCTGTTCAAAAACACGAATGGACCGCATGCAACAGCTACAGAATAGAACAGCGCGAATTATAACTAGAGCTGATTATTCGGTCAGATCTCATGAACTCCTAACTGAATTAGGCTGGCAGAATTTGAAAGAAAGACATCACTTACAATTATTGACCATTATGTTTAAAATATTTTATGAGCAGGCACCAAAATACCTGCAAAGCCTATTTCAACTGACCTCTGAGGTACATAACTATGAATATAACTATAACTATGACTTTTAACTACCCAAGCCTAAAACAAACTTCATGAAACGCTCCTTATCCTATTGTGGTGCTATTGCATGGAATGAGCTGCCCAATAGTGTAAGGGAGCTTAATACTTTGAAATCTTTTAAAATAGCTCTACAGGAGGGAAAGCAATAGCACGCAAAATAATTATTTTAGCACCGAAATATATACACGATGTATATATGTGTACATATGTGTACGTATTTTATTTATTTACTTAGAGTATAGATATAACTATAGTATTAGAATAGTATTTGTTTAACTTATTCACATTATTGAAACATTTTAGATTTATTCTTATATACTTATATATTTATTTTTAGAGTATTAGTGTAAATTATTTCGTACGGCACGCCTGAAAAGCAGTTATACTGAGTCGTTTAACCGTCGTTAAATAAATTTAATTGATTGATTGATTGATACCCTGGTTCCAGAAGCGCTTCATATAGGGAGCCGATGGCGAGCCGTGGACTGAGACGATCTGGAACCAGGGAACGGGAAGAGCTGAAAGACATTGAGTTCCTGCCTTTAATAATAAAACAATAAAAGCAAAAGCATTTCATTTCATTTCATTTTTTTTTTTTTTTAATCTAGTCTTGTCGTTGACAATCATCTGCATGGGATCGCTGTAAAAGGCTGAAACTTAAACCGCTGGAAGGACTGAAAGCTGAAAGAGCTTAAACACCAGGAAATTTCAGAAATTCAATACATTTTATACTCGAGTTTTTGTACAAGAATCAGAAATCCAAAAGATATCTATGAAAATAAACCGGGCATCCATCAACTTGAAACATATCTGGAAATTTCAAAACCTAAATATCCATGATTTTAACTGAGCAACCGTACAATTCAAAGCTAGAATAGGCGCTTTATTACGCGGGTTCATTCTATGTCGGCGCTGACATCATCACTAAGGTCAATGTCAAGCATTCACTCTAATTTTTACCAAATCCTCCACAAAAACTATGCTCACGCGTTCTATTCTGCTGCTTTTTTGATCCAGGGAAACTAATGTAAGGATTACTATTTAAAAATGCAAATAACATTAACTTTAACATAATTGATGAAAGTTTGAAATCCCAATGAAGAAGTAAAATAAAATACATATATATCAGGAGTCGTAGAGTGAAATTTTGATTAGGTGGGGGGGGGGGGGGGGGCCTAACAGCCAGCAAAGGCAAGAGAACGTAAGGGAGATTGGGGTATGCACCTCGGAAATGCTATTTGCAGTGATTTGAAAAGGACATTCTCAACATATATATTGCCTTTAAGTTCGAGGCATTACCGTGCTTGCTCGAATTTTTTTTTCTTTGTCGCACAGAAGAATTTGCGCTTTTTTTTTTTTTTGAGGTTTAAGAGCTTGATCGATTTTTTGGGGGGGGATTTAGGATTTAGGCAAGCCCCTCTCCCGGGTCCGTCCCTTAGTACCAGAGTCAAACTGTACAAATAAATTTCCGGAACAGCATAATGGAATTTAATTATTGGTTTTGAAACATTTTATAATGAAATTTATAACAACAAGTCTCGACGTTTCAACGCCACCCGGCGTCATTCTCAAGAGTGTAAATGCATAATAATGCATAGCAATGTATAATAGAATCCTATAAAAGGCATATGGTCTGGCTGTTTATTCAGATCGGTACAGAACGTATCAGAGCCAAATCGTACTACACCCAGTGCAAACAGGTCAAATAAACTTCCGGAAGAGCATAATAGAACCCTATAAAAGGCACACGGTTTGGCTGTGTATTCAGATCAATACAGAACGAAGACGAAGAAAACAGAAGAAAACCTGTCAACTATTACACCTTAGTGCTCAAAGTATCATCAAGTGTTGCCTGAATACTGCTTGGATCATGGTTAGACTGTTATTTGTGTTCTTTGCTCTGTGCCTCGTCCAGGACGCCTTCCCAGCACCGGTAAAGAAAGGTTAGTAAAGGAAGCGAAACATAAAATTTACTAATTTAACTTAGATTCGATTCTTCACTTTTTCATTTGATGAGTTCAGAGGTTGCATATACAGTCAATGTCATTAATGTTGTCCACCAAAAATGACATTTAGACCAAACGAAATGTCACGTGATCTATTGCACTCGCTCTAAATGCTCGATACCAGCAATCATTGTATAAGTAGAGTTAATAATTATTATTCTCTGTTCATTGTTACTCATTATAGAATTTGAAACCAGAATTTATATCGTTCAAAACAAATATTCAAATCATCAGGTGATACTTCTTTTGGTCTTTAAGTCTTTTTTCACAGGACAACCTTTTTGACAATAACTGTATATGTATACATGAAATTGAAGGTTAACGTTTACGGCAAATGCTAGCAGCTATATAATGTACAATATATTTGAAAAAGTACCATGACAAAGGATGTGACTAGTAAATTATTAATATTTAAGTAATATATATTTTGTATAATTTTACGAAGATCGTTGCTCTGATGGAATGGACATTGGATTCCTTTTGGATGCTAGTGGCAGCGTTAGCTCCAAAATGTGGAAGAATATGTTACGCATTTCCAAGAGGTTTGTGGATGAATTTGGTGCATCTGAAAATGGTAATCACTTTGCTGTCATGACCTTCAGCACCAAACCGCAAATTGATATGAAATTCAACAAATACAGCGGAATGGATCTCAACAGTAAAAAGATCAATGGTGACATCGATGATTTAAGAAAAAGAAAAGGCTATACATTCATCGACAGAGCTCTTCTTGCAGCAGATAAAGAATTGTTTACCGTTAAGGATGGTATGAGACAGAAGGCAAGAAAGGTTAGATGAAACACTATTTATCATTCATCTATATATGCATCATTATCACAGGTTTTTTTCATTATCTTCTTTGCGTAAATCTTCTTTTTCCTCTGCCTTTTCATATTTATCATTATCATCATCATTCTTTTTCTTCTTCTCCATCATAATCACCATCGTCACCAACGTTAACATCATCAATATGCTTATCACCTTCCGTTTTTTTTTTGTTATGTTGTCGGATTTTGTGAAAAAATTATTTTATTTATGTATATTTGTATACTTACAACACTCACGTACTCTGTTTCATCTTTAAGGTTGCTGTTGTCTTAACAGATGGCATCCAAACAAAGGACCAAGGTTATTTTGTCAGTCTACAGGAAGCTTCCAAGGGCCTAAAATCAAAAGGTGTCGAAATTTATGCAGTAGGAATAGGAAGTGACATTGACGTGCTCGAGTTGCTGGACATGGCCAGCTCAGCAGACAATGTTTTTAGTGGACGCACTATTTTAAATCAGTTTGATGAATTTAAAAAGACATTTTGTTAAAGTATCCGAAAAATCAATTTGAAAAGGGATTTTTGCGGCAATACCTAAGTTTGAAACAAAAAGATAATCCATGTTCTGCATGAGCATTATTACTTTACTTATAACATTTTTGTTTATAAATAGCGCAAGACCTACATTTGGAAAATAATTTTAAAATTCATCAGTTAAGAAGCTAGATAAAGAGTATTAATTTTATTTAAAGTACTAGCATTTGCGTTCTAAATTGAAGAGATTCGGTTTCACGCTTGAAACAGTCACCCTGCCGGTGCATGGCTTTTAATTTCTCAGTTTCTGCAAATGTTCACGTAGGAATAGTAGTGGGAAATTCCCATAAGTTAATTTTTCTAGTTTAAACCAGTTGTAACTAAAACTGAAATAAAGTCAGTTGACGTCAAAAAGAAATAAAAGCGACAAAAAAGTCATGAAAATATTGTTTGTGGTCATGATATGTGTGGTTTTTACGGCTTCAGAAAACATATTGTTGGGTAAGTGGTGTAAAGTGGTAGACTTTTGAGGCCCACTCCAACTTTCACGGTGTATAATTTCTGTACAGTAAAAGCTAAAACCATCTGACTTTTCCTAAAAGTTTTCAGGAAACATTTTTAGCATAATGAGTTATGTTCACCAACTTCGATGTTTCCATGGTAACTGTTTTGTGACAGGTAGGTTTTACAAACAAATACTAATTTCGGCTTATTCAATATAATTTCCAGGTTTTCCTGTTACAATTGTAGTTTTCTGCGTTATTCACAAAATCTTATAGAATTAGATTCAACCTTTAATGATAAAGACATCAAAGACCAGAACTCTCCTCGACCAGCACGTATTTATTCGTTTATTTATTTATTTATTCCGCCCTCAAATAAGCGCCACAACCGGCGAAATGCTAAACATTTAAAGAGCGCCGAGGCGTTAATCTAGTAAATACGATAATAGTTTTTGCGTCGCATCTAAGGTACTTTTAATAGTAAAGGTTTTCTGCAATAATTGCAATCATTCAGTTTTGTGCTCAGTCCTTTCTTGAGTTCCATAAATAGCTTTGGAGCAGGAGGGAGGGGGCGTCTCTATTGTTTTCTAATTAACTTTCCAGGACAGCGTTGGTTCCGATCGTGACGTCACATAGCAACCGACGGATTGCTTCGGGATTCTTGTCCTCGTTCATACAAGTTAAACACCATAGCAGTTAGAAAATGGACCAAAAGAAAGGTTAAGTTGTACATTGAAACGCTTTTAAATGCTAAAGTGGTCTTATGTGCAGTTGTTTTATAGTCTTGTACATTTTTTTTTTGTACTTCCATCTAAATGTTTGTCGATATTTTACTTTCTTTATCGCGGGACGTTTCGACGATCCGCCATTTTCGCTGCGGGTCGGAAATTTGTTTTTTATTGAGAAAATGTTTTTCAGTATAAAGATAGAGTATTGTTAATCCATACTAGGAGGTTTGATTAACTGGTAATTTGGCTTTAAGAATCTGTCAGTGTTATGTTTTTTTGTTCGCTCAAACCTCATATCAATCCTTCTGAACGAGTCCGACTAGAATTCAAATCAACTCTTCCTCCATTTTGAATCATCGTTGAATGCGCAATAACTACTTTATAAATGTTAAATATGCCCTTTCATCTCCTCTAAATGTAAGATAAAGATTCAAGTGTATTTTTTTTTTTCATAGAAATGTCTTTCAAGTACGTTTTTGAATTTTATTTCGATATTTAGTTAGTTGAAACCTCAAGTTAGTGTACAACAGCTAGACACAGGTAGCCCAAAAGGGGTTTTTAAGCTCAATATTGGTTTTTGAAGTTTTAATTGGTATTTTTGTGATTATTTACAAGCAACAAAACCCGAAAAGGCTTCCTTTTACTCAGAAATTTTGTAGAAAAATTGTAGAAAAAATTTTGTAGAAAAATTGCAATGCCTGTTTATGCCATTTCATATGGACTTCCATATCATATTTTTAGACTTTTACAAAGGTATTATATATTGAGTTTTGACAACATGTGTACTGATGTGCTTTGACTACCTCATTTTCCAGTCTTTCCAAACAGACTGTAATATATACTATCCATATATAGTTCATACTGATGTCAAAAGAACTGTTTCAATAGGAGTCAAGCGATGTGCCTTTTATTCACCTTGAATTTGAAAATTTCAGTTGACTTACTATATGGCTGATTTGACTTCCAGCTAGTACACTAAAATGCCTTTTTTATGCATTTACAATAATGATGGCTCCAAAACTAAATTACCAGTTAATTTAAAAAATAATCTAGATAAAGAGTAAAACAGATATACACATCAGAAACAAGGACAGATCCAGCATTGAAATAGCACCCACCGGCAAAAAACACTGAACCAACATAATAATAATAAATAAATGAATAAAATAAATGAATAAAAAAATGATAGAACCCTAACAATCCAACTAAGAAAAAATATCTTCAAAGTAGGGGCACAAAGTCTACCAAGGTGGGCAAGGGGAGGGGGATGGGGTGCATCCCTTAGAATCAAAAAAAGAAAAAAATATTTTGTATTGGTTATCTTCAAAGAAGGGGCACAAAGTTGGCCAAGGGGGTGTGTGTGCACCCCCTGAATCTCTCTGCTAGCTTCGCACAAGAGCAAAAAATATTTGATTGATATTTTCATTTGATGTAAACTGTTTGTATTAGATTGTAGACTGTGTTCCTTGGGCATGACGCATTACATTGTAAATTATACATGAAGAAATTTGAAAGCAGAATTAATAGAGAGCCTGCATCAAGAGTCCAGTAAAGTGACATTGGCATTTCTATATGTCAGCTACAAAGAAACATTAAAACAATCATTATTATATAGCCACTTAATTATATAATAATTATATAATTATTATGATATTTCATTATTGTTTATACACATGAATATATATTGCTTTCCTTGAAATGTCATGGAAGTACATGCAAGTACATGCAGACACTAGCTTTTATGATATAAATTAACTTACATAATTTTTTTTTTTTAATTTACACAAAGGACATCCTCAATAGATAGATAGTTTATTTCTAAAAGCATAAAATAAGCGATTAATGAAGTCGTATGCCCATAAATTGTTGCCCATGATCTATTATTCAAGTTTCTAATGACCAGGAAAGTGGATATCATAATATTTCTTACCTATGTTGTTTTGAAATCACCTAATAGCCCATTTATCACACCAACTGCCATTGTGTAGTTCGTCTTCAAACCCCATCAAAACTTTCAAGGGATTGATATGGAGTTTCAGAAAACCAATCTCCTTGAAAATTGACAGGGATGATGCTTGATATCTCATTTATCAAACCTCCTCTTTTAAAAGCGATTCTTGATGTACTTTTCTTAAAATTATACATTGAAGCTCAACGGCCATTCGAAATTTACACAGCACTCTGGCTATCTTTCTAAGTTTCAGCTCCTAAAACTATACTATTTTTCTGCGGTATCCGTAGAATAACTCATAAAAAATATTCTAGGATAACTAGAATTTGTGCTGATTGGTAAATCAAGACAGAAAATGGTCGTAATAAGAATATCTTGACCAGTTAACCCAAGATCTCGCCGTCTTCAAATTGGGCGCCATTTTGAAAATCATCGAGCTGGAACGTGACGTCACGATCGGAACCAACGCTCTCCCAGCGTTTTCCTTAGAGACGCCCCCTCCCTCCTGCTTTGGAGCAAAGAAGGAGGAGGAGAGAGCGTAGCTCAGTTGGTCAGCGCGCGGCTCTCGGCCCTCAGGATCTCCACTTCTGTTTCGACTCCTCCCTATTCCGTGTAAGCATCACCGACCTGAATATAGGTGGATTCGTACTCCTCGGCCGGCATGGGAAACTTAGCTTTAATTTTCACATTACTATTAAATCATGTTTGATATCATCCGTTATTCATAGGGTTTAATAACATCATTCTTCATGATTTCCCATTATTTTTTTATCTTATCTATTTTTAAATCATATTCCTTTTTATTATGATTTTTTGGGGATTTTCGTACCACTTAATGAGACCTGAGATCGACAATGTAAATGAATGTTTTCAGTTGTGAAAAGACACGAAATGGTCACAGTCGGAACTCCCACAAGCGATTTTTCAGTGACTTTGTTTCTTTTTTTACTTTTACGTTAACAGTGAATAGGACGTACAACACGATCTCTGTGGTCAGGGGCGGCGCAGACGGGGGGGCTAGGGGGCGTTTTCAAATAGTTGTGAGGGTTTTGGTAGATATATTCAACTGGAGCCCCCCCCCCCCCCCCCCCACTTAAAAAAACGCTGCGCCGCCCCTGGTGGTTTGCAAGATTTCCTATTAATAGTGCAAGCATTGAAACCTTGGATAGGTACTGGGTAATTGTAGATAAGTCATTTTTATAGTCTGTGGGGATATTGAAATATTTTCCCGCGATAAATAATGGGGGCCTCAGTATGGATTTGACAACGATTTCTAGTGCGAGTACGAAGTATGACCACAGGCAGACCAATCGTATTATCTCGCAATAATATCAGTATATATCGATAATAAGCCACAAAATCAGGGAAAACTAATCGTTCCTTTCCTATAAAATCACACAATATTCTTGTATGCGAACCTTTTCTTGTATCTAGTGCATTTTTATTTTAATAAGCCGGAGGTATAAGAATGTTTTTTAGATAACGCAGTAAGATATTAGTGACGTAAGAGATGTCGCGTGGTCGCGTAGTCAGTGTTATTCAAACAATTCACTCAAGAACAATGTACTGGTACAGAAAAATAACTATCGTTTATATAATCTCTTTGAATTTTAGCCAGAGAAAAAGTACATAATTAAGGTAAGTTCAAAGTATATACGATCACATTCATATGTAATCGAATCATAAACAAACAACAACTTATATAATATGACTATTTCGGGTGTCCTAGTACCCTTGCCAGGGGGGGGGGGGGGGTAAGAATTTGTGAATTTTGGTATAAATAGAAGTAGCTTTCCTTCAAAAGTATATGAAAGGGGTACCTTTTCAGGCAAAAAAGTATATAAAAGGGGTAACTTTTTGCTGAAATTTGGTATATCAAAGGGTAAGGGGTCGAGAGTCCGGGCGGAGCATCCCCGTATGAATCGACCCAAAGTACCCCCCCCCCCCCCCGTTTACCCTTGGTCAAAGGTTATATTAGATTTGATGATTGCTTGGGAGTTCATCGACTTCATTGCTGCTACTATCCGGCTGGGTTATGAGATGGACTTCTTTAATGGTGTCAGGCATTGCTTTGTTGTTGGTCTCTGGCAGAGTTGTAAACATTATTCCACAGATCAACGCATTGATTGCCATGATACCAAAAGGCATCAATGGATGGACTCTTTGCTGTGGAGGGACCAAATGAATATCATATGAGAGTCATGCACAGTATTCTACAGATCAACGCATTGATTGCCATGATACCAAAAGGAATCAATGGATGGACTATTTGCTGTAGAGGGACCAAATGAATATCATATAAGAGTCATGCATAGTATTCTACAGATCAACGCATTGATTGTCATGATACTAAAAGGCATCAATGGATGGACTCTTTGCTGTAGAGGGACCAAATGAATATCATACTGATTGCATTGCAACACATTGATTGCCATGGTACCAAAAAGCATCATGCATTTTGGCTCATTTGCATTAGCTTTTAGGGACTCCTTACATAGATACAACTTACTCACTTACAGAGTAGACGATGTATGAAGAACAGGCAGAACCAATGTTAGCTGCAGAGTCCAAAAAGCCAATGGCCGTGTTTCTAAATGTAATCACAAAATAACCGTTATAAATCTCGCTTTCAGATTGGTTGATGCAGCATACATTATGAGAGAACATAGCACGCGCGCATTTGTATTTTATAAAAAAAATGAAAACTTGCTCGTTGTGCTGTGTGGAGTTATACTCCTGACACTTCTCTCGTGTTCCGCCAATCCCCGCGTTCTTTATTAATTCATGCACACAGCAAGCATGTGCGTTTTCTATTTCTTCAACATCGCCGTTTCTTGAGTATTTTTTTATTACACGCTGGGCTAGCACAGTACTGAAATCGGCGCTATTAAGCGTGAATTTGAATAACTTTTTACAATAAAAATCAATCAACTTGAAATTTGACATCTGAAGAGTACTCGCCGAAAGGAAAAATTTGTTCTTTTCACTTTTACCAATGTTACGATTTTTGGCGGGAAAATGACGTCACCAATTTAGTAAGAAATTGAAAATGAGAGACATGGCAAATTTTAAATAATTGCTTTTGAAAGAACTCATTAAGATATGTTCCAAACCGAAGAGATAATTGACATGGGTGCTTGCACTCAAAAGATATGATTTTTTGAAAATTGCATTTGTTATGTGCTATCTAGTTTCTTCTGCGTTGAGAGTTTAACACTATTTGCCACCCAAGCTTTTGGGTCATCCACATATTATCTGGAGCCGGGATGTCAAAAATAGCAAATTCATGAATAATGAAAGGTATTCACGTAGATACAACTAGGTTTCCATATCAACAAAGGTAATTTTTTCCATTCTGAATTATTTGTTTCCCATGGTTGGTTTGTTCTTGTGTTCCGGTGAAGGTCCAAGAAATTCAAAGTGTATTCTTATTGTTGTAGTTGTGCATTCTTTACAAGCTTTATTGTTGGTATTTATGAATATATGATGTTGTCCAAATGAAGCTAACTCTGCCATCTCCTGCCATTAAATGATTGTGATTAGACTTAAATATTCCCCTACAAAATACCTGACAACCGTCGGGAAAAGCTCTGAAGAATGAACATAAACAGCGCCGAAAACAATAGTGATAAACAGCTTCCCAAAAACTATGGCCGATAAGATCTTCCCAGCAAGAAAACCTATGAGAAAAAATATTCATTTGTTAAGATATTTATATTTAGCTAATTGGTTCGCTCCTGTTCTTCGAGGGTTTTTCTCTATCCGCATAACAAGGACAAGGACAAGGACAAGGACAAGGACAAGGACAAGGACAAGGACAAGGACAAGGACAAGGACAAGGACAAGGACAAGGACAAGGACAAGGACAAGGACAAGGACAAGGACAAGGACAAGGACAAGGACAAGGACAAGGACAAGGACAAGGACAAGGACAAGGACAAGGACAAGGACAAGGACAAGGACAAGGACAAGGACAAGGACAAGGACAAGGACAAGGACAAGGACAAGGACAAGGACAAGGACAAGGACAAGGACAAGGATCATCATCATGATCAGTGATAAGGATGAGGATGAGGATGAGGATGAGGATGAGGATGAGGATGAGGATGAGGATGAGGATGAGGATGAGGATGAGGATGAGGATGAGGATGAGGATGAGGATGAGGATGAGGATGAGGATGAGGATGAGGATGAGGATGAGGATGAGGATGAGGATGAGGATGTTTAGGAGCATGACGAGCATAATACGAATGATAAGAATTTATATACCTAGTCCCATATATATATATACCTTGGCTTCCATTGTCATAATAAGACAAAATTGCAGCAATCAACATGAAAACACCAGCCATCCACAGACCAAAAATGATCGCCTTTTTACGCCCAAACCTAATAACAATGATGATAATAATAATAATAATAATAATAATAATAATAATAATAATCGTCGAAAATGAAAATGCAAAGATTCTCTGGGACATTCCTATTCATCAAGACATCCCCCAAGGAGCGGAGCCAACAAACCGGATATAAAGATTCAAAGCAAGAAGGACAGACAATAAGCAATTATTGGATGAGGTTGAGCATGATATCGTAAAGTATCAAGACCAAGGTCGTGTTATCTGCCGAAGCCGTAGGCTGATGCGGATAAAACGGCCGAAGTCTTGATATTTTACGATATCATGCGAAAACCGAATTCAATAATTGTTTTATTATACATTTTGTAAACTAAGAATAAAAAATTAATTCTGCTTTAGAAAAAATAGCAAACATATTTCCATTTCCATTGTGACCTTTGAACTCGACATGATAAACGTATTATCTGTAGGTAAAACTTAAAGATAATACATTTATCATGTCGAGTTCACCCAATATCAGGGATTGGCTGAGGGCTCTCGGCCAATCAGAAGCGAGATAGTGAGTAAAATGTATAATAACCGCCATCTTGAATTTCTAGAGAAGGAAGGCTAGTCCGTTGATATGGCAACTACTATAATCTGATTGGCTAATTCAGTTCCTATTGTTTATTAGCCAATCAAAAGCGAGAATTTTGTTTGTAATTTGCACTGTGTTACACTTTTTTGCACTGTTTTACACATTTTTGCGCTGTGTTACACTTGCATTTCGATCAAGTTGAATTCGAGTAATTTTTTCATGTATATTAATAGTGATAATAGTCAAAAAGCGTATCCAAGAATATCTCAATGTCCTTTACAAGAACATGATATAAAAGTTTAGTAATGGCGTTTTTTTTGTAATTTGATATGTAGAATATAATCTATAGAATGTCATCAATTCCAAATCGAGATCACATGGATTTACATATTTCTTTATCTTTTGATGTCACTTGCCTATCCAGAATCACGCCAAGATCTCGACCACTAGAGGCAAGATTTTGTTTTACACTTGATTTCAAAAAAAGGGTTGAAAATTCGGTATTTTATTTGTTTGTCAATGTACGACGTTCAGCCGACATCACTCGATGACTTTAATTGTAAACAGGCATACGATACATCCTCGTCGCAACATTTTAGACTTTTCTCGAATTCGCTTAAGTGATCAAGAAACAGTAGCTCCAATTCGAGGTTGGACTTGATGTGTTCATACATTTACTGTAATCTATCAAGTCCCACTTTGAATTGGAGCTATATGCTTAATGGTTTGAAAGTTGGTTAGTGTGTTCTAAGCTCTTTGCTCCCTGGTCTTAAAATATATATAAACTAGACGCTCTTGGAGCGTTCACTGGGTTGCTTGTGCAAGAGCTCGCCCACTCGCCGATCCTATATACTCTTTATTATTTGGCACGAAAGTGTTCCTTTTGGGTTCAAAGTCCCCCTTTATTAAAAACATTTTGAATTCTAGTAAGACATTAGTGTTGCGTTTATACTGACTCGTCAACGCGTATTAGGTTACTACTTGACCTACTAGAGTACCGTAACCTTTCAATGAGACAATGTCTCATTTTTACAGTAAGGAGAGCGAGTCAACTTAACCCCCGAACTTTCGAAGCCCTAAACAAGCATTTTTGAGGCTTTTTCGCAAAACAAAACACTTCAAAACACGTAATAAACTATCAAACTTTATTTTAAGATAAAATGTTTTTGATGAGCGACTACTGAGGACAGATTTTGGGAGCAAAATTTGAACTACATCGATAAACGGCTATTTCTGTGCCACAGGGATCCCAAGCCAAGAAACCACAAATACTTAGGGTGATAAGCCTGTGGTCTAGTTCTACGATTCTCATAGATTCTCAAAGATAGCTCATAGATACTCAGACTTCTCTCCTTGAGTACGTGGACCAACCCGTTCCAAAATCGCTCAATAACATCTTTTAGTGTGGGTCTACCACGTACGGCGTGTGCGTTTGTAAGTAGTTTAGGCAACATGCCTACAGACAAAATACCTCACGAACCTTGAACGCCACAACACCGAAAACTATAATACCTCGTGCTCGATATTATGTGGCAAATTCTATTAAATTGTCGACACAACACAACTTACTTCATTGGACAGACTATTGCTTTGTTTACGAGTTCTCGACCAATCATGACGTGTGACGTCACAATAGACATTATGGTCTACCTGACGCCCGAAAAACGGCCCTCATCTTAAGACTGGTTTGTCACCATGGCAACCCAGTAATTACGTTGGGCCGGGCTGGGTTGTGCTTGGATGGGCTGGCTTATATTGTACTTACCTATTTATTGCAGGTATTCCCATTATGATCGCGATTTGTTCACACACAGCTGTCAGAAAAAAGTTCAAGTACATGTTACCACCAATAGTTGGTACACTCAGTATGATGCCATAGTACAATAACGCGCTGACAAACCTTAAAGTTGGGAAAGATAAAATACATGAGCAGAGTTTCTTCTTTCTTCTTTCTCTCTTTCTTTTTTTCCCTCTGGGTTCTGCAATTTTTCTCAAGGCCTCACTATGTGTACCTACCAGCAATACCAAGAAAATACAGTCCTGTGGGCCATTGAACGAGATGAAAACAGATCCCTTATGTCTCCAAGCCTCTCTTTCTTCTCAAGAATCCCTCTGTCTTCATCCACTCCAAGTAGGCTCATGTCATCATCCGAGATGACCTTTTTGTTTATTCGTGCTGCAGTTTTTAATATCTTCTTGGCCTCATCAGTCTTGCCTCTCACCAAGAGCCAACGAAGAGATTCTGGAGCAAACCTTTTGTATAAAAATGATTTTCGACATTTTTTCTTTCAAGACCATAAAACAAAGTGTGTGAAGAAGGCAAAAGCAGCAGCAGCAGCAGCAGCAGCAGCAACAACAACAACAACAACAACAACAAAGAAATAAAACGTAATTATGGATCCATAGAAACAAGACTTTCTTAAATTCGTAAAATACCACTATTATAATTAGTTCAGATTATTAGAGTAGTTATGGTCATGTAAGAGCCACCAAGTGGAATAACCATTAAACCATTATTATTATTATTATTATTATTTTATTTTAACCTCAGAAAAAAAGTTTTTTTACATAATAGGATTTTTCCCTGGTAAAATTACTAGTCGGGTCTTTTCCCAAGACCTAAGACTTCAAACTGACATTTCAAAACCTAACCGAAACCTTTAAACCTTTAACCTATTGTTACAATGCTGCTTGACTTTTTCTTTTTCTTTCTTTTATCCCCCCCCCCCCCCCCCTTTTTTTTTTTTTTTTTTTTTCTTAAAGTTCCAAGACTTTCCTTAATATTCTGGCAGTTCCTAAAATTGCGATTTCTGAAGTGTTGTTATCCTGTTACTTATGCCTAACATAGTTACATATTTCTTCAGTCTCTTTGACACTGAGCCTAAACTTCCCACTACTACTGGTACTACTTTGACCTTTGTTTTCCATATCTTTTTTAGTTCTCTAGCAAGGTCCTGGTATTTTTCTATCTTCTCAAGCTCTTTGATTTCAATCCTTCTGTCAGCAGGCACAGCTACATCGATAATCCAGGTTTTGTTCAATTCCTTCTCAACCAGAACTATATCCGGACGCCTAGCCTGGATTATCCTATCTGTCTGGATGGTAAAGTCCCACAGCAACTTCACTTCATGGTTCTCCATTACACTATCGGGATCATGTTCATACCATTTGTCACAACATGGTAATCCATATTTCTTGCAAAGTTCCCAGTGCAGTAGTCCGGCAAGTGTGTCGTGCCGACGCTTGTACTCTATCTGTGCAAGTTTATTATTATTATTATTATTATTATTATTATTATTATTATTATTATTATTATTATTATTATTATTTGATCTTGAAAAGTTGTTCAGAAGTCACTAACTTGTACAGGGACTCGGAAAAAAATCCTTCCGGATACCGGTCAGATGCTCTACCACTAAGCTACAGGGAGACCATAAGGGATACCACTGTGTTTCCTTAAGGTGATTCCCTCGAAAGAAATTTTGCCAATAACTTTGTTCGGACACTTTGCATGGACATTAATGATGTAATGGACAATTAAAAACTGCAATAAAAAGAGGGGGTCACCATGCTCGTTTTTTTGCGCTAGATGCTCTTCAAATATATCAATTTATAGGTTTGTGGCGAAATGTGGTTGAAAGTCGGAATCAAAAACCTTTATTCTCGGTTCAGAGTACTTATTTATAACAAAACGTACCTATAATTCAAAGTTTCCTAGTTAAGCTATGTTTCTAAATGTATCAAATTAATTGAATGATTGTTAAGTAGTAAAAATATTAGTGAAAAACGTGAATATGTGCGCCTCTACGAACGTCAAGAAATTCAACTATTCTTATCGAAATTTATCCAATAAATTTTCCTTGGTATTTTGATATAGAATGCGCAGCAGGAATTTTATTAAAAATATCAAATAAAAAATGGGGGTCACCCTGCTTGTTTTCGAGATATTTCGTGAAAAACATCACAAAATGGTCGAAAACTCACACTTTTCCGAGAAGAGACTGGGGCCAGTTTTAAAAAATCGTAATTTTTCCGCTCAAAAAAGAGAAAAAAATTGAAATTTAGTTTTGAACAGAATTTTTACCTAGAATATAATATAAAAGTAAAATGCCTAAGCTGTGTAAGTTCCGTTCTTTTAGTCGCATGCACAGAAAGATGCGGAGTGCAAAACAAGGGAATTACCTTAACTACCAACTGGAATTTGTTAATTAATCTATTCTTTTGTCTTTTTATTATTTCTTATTGTTTTTTCTTGTAACCTTGCCTACCTTGCTCTCATTGGTTATCTATTTTCTATCTTTATCATAGATACACTACCTTCCACTCTTATTCTCTCTTTTACTCCGACGAAAGACTAGCGTCCGAAACGTCAGTAAGTGATCTCTCTTATTTTTTACGGTGTAAAATTTAACTTTTTATCCATACTGTTTCATTAGAAACACCGACGCAGCCCACACTAGCTTACCGCTAGTTATCATCTCTTAACTACCAACTCATTTACTCGACACGCAAAACATCATCTGAGCAGGCTCTAAAGTCTGTATGTAAATTAGTCCAAATCGTCTTTATGCTATTGTGAAAAATATGCAAATTTGACTTTTCGAGCTTGCCTGACAAATGAACTTTACAAAATGAAAAAAAAAACTTTAACGTTTACCCAGGGCTAGCCTCATTTCAGTGTTAAGATATCCGAAATTACTAACGGGAAAGTAAAAAAATGTACAACTTCTACAATACCAGCGCTTCAAAATTCCACAAACCTTCATTGGAAATCATAAAATTCTACAAAAGAATACAAGAAACAGAAAATTCGATTGCTTAGATTCACTAGACGGCATATCTAATATTGTAAAATATTCATCAGCTGAATCGAAAGTTTTCATTACAAATTCTTTCTGGCAGACAGCAAATGGTGGTCAGTGTTTGACCAGTATTTGGAACAGATAATGAGATTCAAGGAATTTTATCAGCTGTTATAAGCTGGTAATAGCTGGTAATCCAGTAATAGGCTTTTCCCAAACTTGCTTAAGAGCGGTTTTCTGTAACCATCGAGAAAATAAGAATTCGCTTGGCAGCGGAACCTCATGGATTTCCCTAATATTTTGTGTGGTAATAGGTATTGGGTCACTGATAACTAAAACCGATTTAGTTTTCTTATTTACTTTTTTTTTTTTTTAGCGACATTTTTAATAAGGTGACTCGTCACACTGATTTGAGAGGGAATTTTGGGGGAACATTAAGGAAGCTAAAAATACTTTCGTTTGGTTATTAATCAAAATATTTTTCAAGAAATAGTGAAATACATCTTTAGTTGTCAACCAGGACTAATTATTAACTCATTTTATGTTCATCTTGGAATTTTACGGTCCTTCCCCTACGAGCTATTTTGTCCAATTTTCAAAAATTCAAAATTAGAGGTTTTCAAAAAATTGTAACTTCCCTGCCATACATCAAAATCAATCGATTCTTTGGGTACAATGCATTCATTTACCATACTTTCAAATAAAGTATTAAAAAGTTTTGGCAAAATTATTCTAATGCTGGATATATTGCAATTATCAAAGCAATGTTACGACAAACCAGAAATATTGCCTTGAAATCGTTTCAAAAAACTCCCTTTAATCTGCTCAATTTCGAACAAATAACCATAGCTAGAGTATTATAAGTATATTAGTTAAGTATATTTTTAATTTTCATCGTCAGCATTTTGCGAATGACGAGATATAAGTACGTTTTTGAAGTCCAGTTATGGGTAAATTTTGCCAAGATTATCCATCGAGCTCAAATACGCAAACCTCGGACTTTTCATTTCCTTTCGTTTCATTTCCGGTCTAATTTGCATTTGAGCTGAAACAATGATCACTTTATCTACAGTTCTAGGTTATAAATGATCCAAAAAGAAATGTCGTTCAACAGTGAAACGAATTTTGACAGCTTTTACACAGCAACAGGTTTCGTGTACAAGACCTATATAGCTATCGATAAATTACTCAACACAATACTTTTAATCGATCTTACTTGGCTTCTATCGATAAAGTTTTACGACCAAGGTAGTACTGGACTATTTTCTAGCTTCTTTCAACCTCCAGGTACATGGAATATCTTCGGAAAGAAAGAGAATATCACAACTAGCCTTTTGTTTACATCAGCCATGATCACCCTATAAATTGTAAACCAAGACCGCTGACCGGATGTGGCGAGGGATGTTTATATTATAAAATTGCAGTTACCTGGTTTGAGTGTTCTACCTCAATCTTTTTTGATTTATAGCCATGAAAAATTGTGATGTTTCAAAACTGATTAAGAGAAAGGGTTGTTGCGATGAAAAAAAATTTCTAACCTTAAATGTGATAGAGAAACGGAATGCCACTTGAAGAATAATAAAGTTACGCTGGAAGTAGACATCTCGGAATGGCAGTTGATATTGAGCAGAGCAGGTAATCGTTACTGTACCATTTTTGTTTTTATCACTTGTAGATAATTATTTTGATCGGAAAAAATTGGGACGAGGGAATGAGTAAAGGGGAGAGGAGGTAAAGGCTCCGACACGGTGCAACATAGCGTGCAACATCACACTAAAATATAAAACGTCTGTTTTATTTTGTTTATGTTATTTGCATTACCCTCGTAAATTAAGCGGAAAAATCGAGATTTCATTTTTCTGTTTATGCTGCTGGAATAGTACTGTAATCATAATGTTGCAAGGAATGTTGCAAGGAGTGTTGCACCGCGTATCTGAGCCTTATATTAAGGTAATGTTTTAGTCAAGAGCATGGGGCATGAATGGTAGTTACTGAACCCCCTCACCCCACCCAAAGATAAAGGTATGGTAATAGGTATATACTTATTTCAATAAAGTTAGTCACCAAAAACCTACAAAGCTAAGATAGTTATCAAGCGGTTGAAACATGGAAAATTTATCTACCCATAATCCCTGCTGGTCTCAGCTATGTAGCTTTTCAGGTGACTAACTTTTTTGAAATAGATATATACGAGGCATTTAGTTCATACAAGCTGAGCGAACGACTAGTCGCGCAAAACATTTTTGATCAAAATCCGCGACCATTTCAGAGCGGGGGGGGGGGGGGGGGGGGGTCCGTTCGTGAATAATTGGCTCTGGTTATGAGCAAATCAACATTTCACTATCACATCATTAAACAATTCTTTAAAAATACGCAAAAAAATCCCCAGGGGGGGGGGGGGGGGTGAGGGAGGGGGGTGGGGGTGGGGGTGCATTCGCACTCCACCAGCGTATAGGCCTTCATCGGACTGTGATTGTTTAGAAAATTCAATGCACCTCAGCTGGTAGTTTACAAAAGGTATCTGCAACCATATACAGCTTTTTCAAAAAACGGTGAATGCGGAATAGTGCATATTAAGACCAAATGGCATTGTGGGTCTCATTAATTTGAACTCAATATACAGCGATTTGCTCTCTATGTAGCAAGTATATTGTGTCGGATGGAATGCACTGAAAATAAAATAAATTTAACTTTACACAATGTACCATGACCCAAAATGCATTTCGGTCTTGGAATGCACTATTCAGTCAGTGCATTATTCACTATTCAAAGTTTTATGAAATAGCTGTATCAACACTAAGACATATCAAACCTAACACGATCTAGTAAAACTATAATTGCATTCGATATCACATTTTCAGTTTTGTCAGACTCCGTTGTAATGAATGAGTTTGAAAATCATTTGTATTCAGACAGATTTGGAATTAATTGCATTCCTCGCCACATCCGGTCAGCGGTCTTGGTTTACAATTTATAGGGTGATCATGGCTGATGTAAACAAAAGGCTAGTTGTGATATTCTCTTCCTTTCCGAAGATATTCCATGTACCTGGAGGTTGAAAGAAGCTAGAAAATAGTCCAGTACTACCTTGGTCGTAAAACTTTATCGATAGAAGCCAAGTAAGATCGATTAAAAGTATTGTGTTGAGTAATTTATCGATAGCTATATAGGTCTTGTACACGAAACCTGTTGCTGTGTAAAAGCTGTCAAAATTCGTTTCACTGTTGAACGACATTTCTTTTTGGATCATTTATAACCTAGAACTGTAGATAAAGTGATCATTGTTTCAGCTCAAATGCAAATTAGACCGGAAATGAAACGAAAGGAAATGAAAAGTCCGAGGTTTGCGTATTTGAGCTCGATGGATAATCTTGGCAAAATTTACCCATAACTGGACTTCAAAAACGTACTTATATCTCGTCATTCGCAAAATGCTGACGATGAAAATTAAAAATATACTTAACTAATATACTTATAATACTCTAGCTATGATTATTTGTTCGAAATTGAGCAGATTAAAGGGAGTTTTTTGAAACGATTTCAAGGCAATATTTCTGGTTTGTCGTAACATTGCTTTGATAATTGCAATATATCCAGCATTAGAATAATTTTGCCAAAACTTTTTAATACTTTATTTGAAAGTATGGTAAATGAATGCATTGTACCCAAAGAATCGATTGATTTTGATGTATGGCAGGGAAGTTACAATTTTTTGAAAACCTCTAATTTTGAATTTTTGAAAATTGGACAAAATAGCTCGTAGGGGAAGGACCGTAAAATTTCAAGATGAACATAAAATGAGTTAATAATTAGTCCTGGTTGACAACTAAAGATGTATTTCACTATTTCTTGAAAAATATTTTGATTAATAACCAAACGAAAGTATTTTTAGCTTCCTTAATGTTCCCCCAAAATTCCCTCTCAAATCAGTGTGACGAGTCACCTTATTAAAAATGTCGCTAAAAAAAAAAAAAAAAAGTAAATAAGAAAACTAAATCGGTTTTAGTTATCAGTGACCCAATACCTATTACCACACAAAATATTAGAGAAATCCATGAGGTTCCGCTGCCAAGCGATTCTCGATGGTTACAGAAAACCACTCTTAAGTGACCACGAAACAATGGCTCCAAGTCGAGATTGGACTTGATGTATTCGTACATTTACTGTACGACTACCAGCTGTACGAAAATCTAAACGCGAAAAAGATTGCTGTTGTAATTCGAGCGGCCCTCACCCCAGTTTTAAAAGTCATATATTGCTTGGGGTTCGAGAACATGGGGATTGTAAAATAAAGAGTATGGTAAATATTGGCTTTAATTTTTAACACATTATGTACTTCAACCTTTTCTCTCTAAATTGTTAGCCGAAATGAGTATTTTTGTATTGGGAAGAGATTGGAAGCTAGGGCCGCTTGGCTAAGCAACGAAGCGCCGCTGTGATTGGTCAGTTCGTGCTTACACAGGATTTTTATTTATTTATCAAGTCCAACCTCGACTTGTAGTCATTATAATTTTGTTGTCACTCAAACGAATCCGGGAAAGGTCTATTGGTAGAAATATTTCCCCACTTACCACCAAAACAGAATAATCAACATCCCTGGCGCACTTGTGATAACAGTAAGAATACGCCAATTTTGTACAAGGTATCCTAGCAACGCCAACAGGCACATGCCAAGCTCCCATGCCGACCAATATGCAAATCCAACCACGCCGCGATGACGAACACCGACATATTCTATTACTAGGGTGTAAGAAGTAGTTAGACTACCTGAAAATAATGAAAATAATTGTAAACGTCTCCCAATTCGCTTGAGTGACCATGAAACAGTAGCTCCAAGTCGAAGTTATACTTGATAGAGTATACAGTAAATGTATGAACACATCAAGTCAAATCTCGACTTGGAGCTAATGATTCGTGGTCACTGAAGTGAACACACGCTTTAAAAATGCTGCACTACGCATGCTCACGTAATAATAATAATAATGATAATAATTTTATTTAACAATAACAATAATAATAATTATAATAAGTAGCTATTTCATAAGATAAATAATAATAATAATGAATGATTATGATGATGATATAAGAATATCAATTAGAAAGCTATATATGCGTAATAATGATAATAATAATAATAATAATAATAATAATAATAATAATAGGGGGGGGGGATAAAAGAAAGAAAAAGAATAAGTCAAGCAGCATTGTAACAATAGGTTAAAGGTTTCGGTTAGGTTTTGAAATGACAGTTTGAAGTCTTAGGTCTTGTGAAAAGACCCGACTAGTAATTTTACCAGGGAAAAATCATATTGTATCAAATTTTCCAAGGTTCAAATAAAATAATAATGATAATAATAATAATAATAATAATCTTCTAAAAATCTTTCTTTGTACAGTGGAAGCTATATATATGTTTTTCTTTAGTTCTATTTTTCCATAGAAATTTTTACATTTTTACGACCATCCTTTAGTTAATGAAAAAAAAAATATTTGTAAGCGCTGTTTGTTTTGAAATCTTGCTATATGCCTTGAAAAATAACCAGGTGACTGGGCCTTGGGACGTCATATTGTTTGCAACGCTTGATAATTTCTTGTTCTTACCTATTCCGATTCCCACAAGAGTTCTGAAGACTGCAAATACCCAGTACGTTTGGGCAAACGCTGACAGGAGCCCACAAGTGCAAAGGGAGAAATTAGTGAAAAGTGCCATCTTTTTCCTTCCATATTTGTCACTAAGAATGCTGGCTGTCAATGCACCGACGATTCCGAAAAGAAACGTAAGGGAATTTACCAAGCTTGCTTGAAAACCTCGTTCACAAACCAAGTCCCACTAGAAAGAGGAAGAAAGAATATTAAAACCAGCAGGCTTGTACTACTGAGAGAGGATAAAGTTTCAAAAGTTTCCTTTGTGTGAAAGAATTCTCCATCCGTTAGTGAGGTCAGTTCAGTTCAGTTGCTAGGTTACCAGGGATTGGGGTGAAAATTAGAATTTCTTAAAGAATCAGTTTTCAGGGAAATATAACATTTCAAAATCCCAGGAACAGTACGAACCATGGTGATATTACGAGTACAACTTTCTTAGCCATTGTTGTGAACGTTGTCAGATCGCAAGCGGGTCGATTACGTATACTGTTTTCTATCGAGGCATTGATTATTACACTTGCAGTTACAACGATAGTTTGTAATCTGATTTATTATAGAGGCTTTGCATCATCACGTGATGGCAGCCATGACAGGAGGCAGGAACAATTGAATCTGGTCTCATCTGATTTACATATGTACATTTATAGTAGCCAGTCTATCATTGTTTTCGGTTAAATTCGAAAAACGACGAAAAGAGAAAACGAGGGAACTACAATACATCAAAGATTAAAACCAAATTACAATCAGGTTGTTTTATTATTTATCAGTCTTTTTCCACAAAGGGTGGGTCAAGGGCACCCTAGGATCCCTCCCCCTGCCCCTGGTCCCACCCAGTCCAGGTGATCCAGTCTACCCTGCCCGCAGGGTCTTGTTATTTAAAAATTAATTAATTAAATATAAACTGGAATATTTTGTTCTTAATGATTAAAAACGTAAAAATATTATAACATAATCCATCTTTTGCAAATTTTCTAGAATCGGGCTTCCTGCGGTCAAAGTGGACTGGTGTTGGGAAAATGGCGGGCGCTCGAAAAACAGTTGATGTTTTGGTTTATTTTTCACGGGAAAAGCACCCAGAAATTAAGGGGAAAAGTAGAAATCCAACATATGTGGTGATTCTAAGCCTCTCTGTGTTTATTGATATTATGGAGATGTCTATAAAGTTGACTGAAAGGTAACCTTTTTAACAAGTTTGTACAAACATTTGAATAATAATGTTCGCTTCTAAGCTTTTAAATAAAGTTTTAAGATTGTTGTACATGTTCTTGTAATACTTTCCATTGGTTTCTAAGGGAATCGTATATTTCTTTATGAGGTGGTCCATGCACCAGGTCCGAATAGGGGTCCATGGACGGGGTCTACAGAAATGGTCCATGGACCAGGGGTTCATGTTTTGCCACAATCCCTGACTCATGGCGCATTCACTCGTTTGACTCACAAAACAGGCATCCTCCTTTTGCCCATATTTTCAAGTGTTTTGGAAACCCTGTTTATCTACTGGTTCACGATAGAACTGAGCAGTTCACATCATTCTATGGTTATGGTTATGGTTATGGTTATGGTTATGGTTATGGTTATGGTTATGGTTATGGTTATGGTTATGGTTATGGTTATGGTTATGGTTATGGTTATGGTTATGGTTATGGTTATGGTTATGGTTATGGTTATGGTTATGGTTATGGTTATGGTTATGGTTATGGTTATGGTTATGGTTATGGTTATGGTTATGGTTATGGTTATGGTTATGGTTATGGTTATGGTTATGGTTATGGTTATGGTTATGGTTATGGTTATGGTTATGGTTATGGTTATGGTTATGGTTATGGTTATGGTTATGGTTATGGTTATGGTTATGGTTATGGTTATGGTTATGGTTATGGTTATGGTTATGGTTATGGTTATGGTTATGGTTATGGTTATGGTTATGGTTATGGTTATGGTTATGGTTATGGTTATGGTTATGGTTATGGTTATGGTTATGGTTATGGTTATGGTTATGGTTATGGTTATGGTTATGGTTATGGTTATGGTTATGGTTATGGTTATGGTTATGGTTATGGTTATTTGTTGGAGTTGTATCCATATCCATGTGTCTTCTCATGCACAAACGTTAACAATGAAAAGATACTGAAGAGAATTGGGAAAACATTATGACCAAGGTATAAAGAGTTCTATTTTATTATATGGTTTACTTTAAGTAGTGTTTAATAAACGAGCAGGAGTGTTTTATCAGGTATAAAATCCCGAGGGCGAAGCCCGAGGGATTTTATACCTGATAAAACACGTGCTGCGAGTTTATTGAATAGCTTAAGAAACTCATTAATATTCAACGACCATTTTGTCCAATATCGATGAAATTATCATGTATTGATGCGAGAAAACAAAAGAAAAAGGCGGGTTGTTTGCATTTGGGAATTGACCTACAGTAATAATAGATGAATAAAATTAGAAATTCAAATGTGCAGAACTTTTTAAATGTGCAGAACTTTTTCAGTATTTCATTTGCATGTGAAGTCTTTCGGGACTAGCTTTTTGGATGAGTAACAAGATGCCTCCAAAGCGGCAGTTTAGGCCACCAAAGTCTAAAGAAGAAGAAAAAAACACATTGGAAGAGTGCATCCCAAAGTCCACACGTTCCTCTACGAAGTGGGCCTTTAAAGTCTTTTCCGAATGGCAAATTGGTAGAGCCAACAAAGATTCTTCCAAAGAGCAGCGTTCGTTTGAAATTGACATTGGAATAGTACAGTCATTAGAAACGAATATCGCCAACATGAATGCAGAGACCCTGAACTTTTGGTTGACTAAGTTTGTCCAGGAAGTATTCAACAATTGTACTTTTCATTTGAGTAAGTAACAAAGCAATCACGAAATAAATGTTATGATTATTCAATGCCTGTTATATTTCATTTTTGTACTGCCTAAGGACATGAAGCATTATATAATGACACATGTGCCATTATATAATGCTTCATGTTCATTTGCATTCCATTGTTCTTCTATTCTACCCCATTATTTCCTTGGCCCGAATTCAAATCCCTCCCCGGGCTTTAAATTTGAAAAGTACTTTATGCGGTATAAAATGTTTTCCTCGTGACCAAAAGTGAGCATCGGATTGGACAAAATGGTCGTTGAATATTAATGAGTTTTTTAAATGCTGTTTAAAGCCTTTAAAAAATATCTAGCCTTATTATACCTCTGTGACGATGGAACCAAAATTTTCCTCCACAACAAATTCCCAGTCTTTACGTGGAATACTGCACCGATGTTCATAGTTTTTATCGCCAGCTTTAAACGTTCCATTCAAGGTGCATGAAGTAGAGTTTGCTTTACACATCCATGGGGGCTCAGCTGTACTGAACGTTATCACTAATAGCACCATTGTATAGAAACACAACGCATAGCTCATGATACCAAATAATCGAAGCTGATAGAGTCCAAAACTACCAATTTTGTCTAGAATGCGCTCTTTTGATTCCTTTGCCATGTTGATAGCTCTAATGAAGGCTAAATAAAACGGTTTTTGTTAGTGCGCATAGCATTAAACGAAGAGTACCAAGTGTGCACAAACCAATCCTACAATATAACCTTACCATACCTTAGTATACAGTACTGTTACCACACCACACCACACCACACCACACCACACCACACCACACCACACCACACCACACCACACCACACCACACCACACCACACCACACCACACCACACCACACCACACCACACCACACCACACCACACCACACCACACCACACCACACCACACCACACCACACCACACCACACCACACCACACCACACCACACCACACCACACCACACTACACTACACTACATAGGGAGAGGTAGTCACGCTGTTTCATAAAGCTGCGTCACACTCAGTCACGCATTTCTTGAAAAATTGAACTGGGAGCTCCGCTTGGAGGCAATGCCTAAATTTATATATTATAAACATTAGCAATTTCCTTCTTGGAACTATTTTTATACATGTCATGATCCGCAAAAGTAGCTTGTCATGCGGATATAAATAAAATAACAAAAAATAACTGAATGGTAATAAGTACTTAGAAGAAACTGCTTCAAAAAGGCCTATCATTTGACTGCAGCAATGGCGCGTCTTTAGATCCCTTGATAACTTCGTACACTGTGAGAGGTTATATACCTAGGCACTGTATACTTAGGTCCCTGAAACTATCAGAGAAACCGAGCAGGAGACTTCATTTCTGAGCTCGACAGTGAAGTATCAAATTTTTCAACAAAGGGTTCAGTAATACTACAGGGTGACTTTAACGCAAGAACGAGCCTTTTGCAAGATTATATTCTTTTTGGTGATGATAAATATTTAGACCTCCCTGAGCAGTATGAAATCGATGAGCCTATAAAGAGGAACTCGCAGGATAAAAGTAGTGACTCCCGTGGGAGGGCAGTTATAAAATTTCGCCATTATATCTTTTAAATCAGCTTCATTTCATATTCAGTGTTGAGTTTTTAAAGATTTTTTCCGCATGTTATTTGATTTTCGTTTGATTAAAAACCATAGACAGCACCCTATCCCGGTCAGGCTAGTATTGACCCACTAACTTTTTCCCCTCGGAGGCGCTAACAAGTTGTTCATGTTCACTTCGCGCTGATTGTTTAGTTCCCTCTAAAGGATTTAGCTAGAACCAATGAAAGCAAAATATGTAAGCTAGATAACATGGTGAAAATCACTCGTTAAATAAGAACTTCCAAACACAAGCTCGAGAGTATTACACTGGTGACACTAGTAAAAATGTCCAAAACAGGAAAAACATTACATTTTATCCGTTGACCGTTGTAAAAAAGGCAACGGTTAAAAAAAAATGTCTGCGACTTTAAGACAAAATCACCGGACGTCGCTTACACTCGATGGAGATTGCAATTAAATTGCTGTTGAAATCACCGCTCAAGTCGCGCGACAGAATTTCTTGAATAAACGAGCGTTATTGAAACACTCGCACTTGTTTTTGAAATGTTACCTGCAACGTCATCTCCTTTAGCAGGTCTCTAAATTTCTTTACTTTCAAACTGATTGTGGTACTTAGAATATGCAAAAGAGTAGATAAAAAAAATTGTGCAGCAGAGATATTTAGAGGTCGTTCATTAACTATTCACTACAACATTGAAAAGCCAAAGGTTGATGCTTGATGAAACGATATTTAAATATTTTCTTTTAAAGACTTTCAAATAAAATGTCCTACCTTTAATAAACGAGCAGTTTCTAGATGATTTGGATTAATGTGTAAATTGCGTTTAGAAAGGAATTATATCTTAATTGCAGCCGTCTACCCTGAATGAAATAGCTGGCTCGACCGAACGGCATATGCATGCGAGTCGAGTTTGTTCTTTCTCATTTTGAATACTGTCTAATTAGAACATGTTAATGCGGCCCTTAGGCAATTCTTCTTCGTAAAACAATGCTTCCATTTCAGGTCAAATCTATTTCTTAATTTGATCATGTTAAAAGCTTTCAATGAAGATGAAAATTTGAGACGATGTTGTTCATATATTGATAAAACGACCATGAAAGTTTAAAAAAAATCTATTTCACCCTTTTTGAAATATCAAAAACTACAATATATAAAAGGCAATCAGTCAAAAAACTGTGGTTTCGTATAAAAAAATTCAATCTCAAAAACGAAAAGGAGAAACTCATTCATTAAGCTTTCATATGTTAAAAGTAACTTTTGCCGTGATTTAGAAGTTAGGACTATATTAAACATTTACGGAAACAAAATATCAGATTCAAAACAACATCTAAATGGTTTTAACACCACAGGAGAAGTAATTCCTTTTCGTTTGAACTCCAGAATGGGAATTAGTGCAAGGAGTACGGAGGACATAACGTTCTAAATAAACATTGCCATTTTATGTTAGTGTACCAACCATTTAAACAGTAAGTTTTGCCACTTTTACTTTATTGGATTTCTGGTTGGCAAATGAAAAAATGGATAAAATAAACAATCCACACCTATAGACTACGTTACTGTCAACAAAATAAATCGTCAGAGAATAGGTCCCCATGTACATTTACGTAAAATAAGGAATTATTTGGTTGAATCCATGTTAGCTGATAGCTCTCGTGCGATAAGACTATTATTCTCTATGGTTTCATCAGTATTATTTATCACTAAATAGTGCTAGTTATATACACCTAATTGCAACAACGTTATCATATTAAAAAACGAATAGTAATTAATTAGAAATAGTTTTCTTTATTTTGATTCTAAAGCGCCCCTAGATTAATGAGAATAATCATTTCAAAATATCAGTCTATACCTTTAAAACAGTGAAATGATTATTATCTTTTTTGCAAAAATACTTAATTCCTTTATGTTATTTTATATTTTTATATGCTAACCTTCTTGCAATTAGGTGTAGTATCCTAGATATAGTTGTTCTCCTCTTTACTATTCAGGACGTTGCGAAGACACCGAACATCAGCATCGGAATTTTTTAAAGTGGGAACTAGCGCTATGTCATAGCAATATACATCAATATCCACATGATAATGTTACAAACTGGTTTTGATCTCATCTTTCAAACCCTATTTGAGTGGTGGTATATGAAATTGAATCGCGACTCATATTTCTTCAAAGCAAGGAGGTATGAGAGAGAATTTCTCCCTAGCAATTCCTTGCCAAAGTTTGTTTTTTTGTAGACGTCAATATCATAAGCAATTTGTACGCAACCTTTTAATACGTAAATTTCTATAGCAGTTAAATTGTATATATTTGTATTTATTTTCTCTCTCTGTCTCTTCAATAACTTTGACCTTCTCTCTGCTGTCCAAGGTTAGATTAGATCTGCTGATTCCTTTGGAGTTCATCGAACTCAACATCGCTATCCTGGATTATAAAATCGAGCAAAGACTCTCATGGTAGCAAATGACCAACTCTCTCTCTCTCTCTCTCTCTCTTCTTAAAATGATATATAACGCTCTTATACAGCCTGTTTTCGACTACTGTGATGTGGTGTGGGGCAATTTAAATAGTGGTCTCACCAACAAACTACAAAAGTTACAAAACCGTGCTGGCCGAATAATAACCTTTCAAGGTTATGATACCAGATCCAAAGATATATTGCGTTATCTAAATTGGGACAATCTGGCATCTAGAAGAGATAAACACTTGAGTTTGCTAAGGTACAATTCAGTTAACCATGCTGTTCCTAAGTACATTAGTGATCTTTTCCAAAAATGTTCTGAAAGTAACCCTTAATGTCTTAAGAACTTAATGTCGAGATTGCTCGTGTCCCAAAGACTGAGTTCTATAAAGGGTCATTTTCATATAGGGGTGCAAAAAACTGGAATTCGCTACCTCATAATGTAAAGTCATCAAAATCTAAAGAGATTTTTAAAAAGTTATTGTTGGGCCAACAAATTGTCAATTAACTTTGACTGTTTTTATTATATAATTTGAAATTATATTTCATATTTAATGTCGTACATATTGTATGTATACCCAGACTCTTTTTATCACGGCTTTCATGTAAAGAAGTTTATAACTTATGGAACTACCGTGTATAAATAAAAGTGATTCATTCATTCTCTCTCTTTCTTTATAATTGATGAAATTCTGAGTATAATAAAGATCATTCACTCTCTCTCTCTCTTTCTCTCTCTGTCTCTCGCTGGTTGCTGTCTAACAAACTTAGTTTAAATGTCGTAAAATCTGAATACATGCTAATTGGTTCTAGATTTAAAGTCTCGAGTTTTGGCAGTTTTGCTCCGATCGAGATTAATGGCTCAGAGATTAAGAAAGTTACTTCTCTTAAACATCTTGGTGTCTTATTGACCAAAATCTAAACTGGGATACACACATCGATCATCTATGTAAAAAGGTTGTCAAATCAATTTACGGTTTAAAACAAATTCGGAATCTAGTTCCAGTTACTACCCTTATAACAATGTATAAAGCATTAATACAGCCCACGTTTGACTATCGTGACCTTGTATGGAGCAATCTGAACAAGGGTCAAGCAGATCCTCTTCAAAAGCTACAGAACAGAGCTGCACGCATAATAAACTGTCAGGGCTATGATGTGAGATCTGCTGACATTTTGCGACGGTTAAACTGGGATTAGCTACATGAAAGACGAGACGAAAGAGTGTGTTTACTAATGTTTGACATTCTGCATAATAATTGTCCATCATATTTAAGTAATTTATTTAATATGAGGTCTTCGGACCCAAATGACTATAAATCTAAATTAAGAGGGAATGATGAAATTGAAATGCAATATATCCCAAAGACAAATTGTTTTAGGAGCAGTTTTTTTTACAGAGGGACTAAGATGTGGAACTCTCTCCCCTCAGAAATCAAATATGCTCAAACAATCTGTTTATCCCAACCTTCGACAATATTGCAACTACATAAAAAGCCAATCAGTGTTCCCTGTTCCCACTGTCATTTACTAACATTTCTTTTGTTTCTTGAGCAGATGAGCGTCGATCACAAATTTTGCTTGCTTATGTCAATCAAGCACTGGGCCTACGTCACTTAAGTTCGTATTACATTTGTGTTCGAATTGTTTCGAAAGACTAACACGAAGAATGTTCGGATTGCAAAACTTTTCATATGTTAGTGAATTCTTTTTGCTTTGCAGTTGAAAATCTAGCACACTTCACATTTTTTTGATTTTCACGAAGATCAAAAATAATGTGAAAAATAAAACGGAATATACTCCTTCCCGAATTCGTTTGAGTGACCATGAAGCAAAAGCTCCAAGTAGAGGTTGACCTTGATAAACATCAACACATCAAGTCCAACTTGACATGGAGACATGCACTGCTTCGTGGAGTCACGGAAGCGAAAAAACGTGCATCAAAGGGTTTACGAACATTATGCACTAATATACTTTTTTTTATTTTTTATTTAAACATATAAATTCTCTGTGTTCTCTCCAAGAGTTAGTCTCATCGTGGGAGATTACACAGTATAAATTTACAGATTTTGGAGTAAAGGAATAAGAGAAAAAAAGAGTTGTACAATATTGACATTATAATATTAATTAAAATAAAGATAAACTACGAGGAAACTACAAGAGATAAATATGTATTAAGGAAGATAAAAGTAAGCAAAATAAAAAAAGGTTCACATTACAATAAGATTTGAGAATATACATTATTTAAAACTTTTTGTATCCATTATATAGTTTTGCACATATATAAACAACTTTCTGTTTTGTCATGGCCAGGAAAAGCGGTCATCCTGAACCCGCTGTAATTGAGTGGAAAAAGATGGGGCTGATGGAAATGTAAGGGACGAAATAGGTCTCATGTAAAAGACTTTTACAAGCAGCTACATAATTTTTCTTCGGATATTCCATATGATACAGGACTCTCAAGACATATTCCAAAAGCTTTATATCTGAGCGAATAATTGCAAAATGTATGCAGAAAGCATAATGCAACCTCTGTTACGCCGCTATCACTAAGCCGGATTGTGTTCTATACATAATTTAACCGACAAGCTTACATGAGATATTTCTATACTACATTATGTAGCTTAAATTTATCAAACCACAATAAACCTTCAAAAAGTGGCAAGACAATGCTTTCATAGTTCTCAGGGCAAATTTAATGGCAATCTATGAAGTCTGTGAGGGAAATAGGCAATCACGCACCCTTTGAGAATTGTGGTTTTCGCATATATTAACTACAAATTCAAGGAATTGCTACGCAGTCACAATTAATTCCCCCTACAAATTCTTAACGGTTTTCAAAAGATCTATTCTTCCTTAAGTTTCAGCATAACTTTCATTCCAATCAAAACAGTTGCCGATAGTAAAATTAATGTTTTTTTTGAGGTAACTATTTAGCACAGGTCTCTGTCTATCCTGTCTTGCGTTAGAATTTGCAGAAAGAACAAGTTTAAGAGCAAAATGGAAAAGCTTATCATAGAGAACAAGATATGAATTTTGCTTAGCGAAAAGATGATCATGACTACTGTAAGGATCGATTTGTGCTTTTTTGGTAACGACAATCGATCAAAGATTATACCTCCTAGAATATTAGGATTTACGCTTGCTATAAGAAGATGTATGGGGGAATGTGTCACTATTCTTCGTAGTAAAATCATCAAAAAGGAAAGGTAAGATTTTCAGTGTTCTGATTTAAATTTATAGTCAGATAGGTCCGAGAGATGTAATGCTTCATGATAGACTGATTCTGGCTTTAGAGAGAATTTGAGTATTTAAGATTATATTTATGGTTCTTTGTTTGCTTCAAGCCATTTCTTTGTAAAAAGATATACATACACACATACATACATAGTTTATTCAAATCGCAAATAAATTGTTGACAACTAGTAAAATTAAGAGCAAATACGAGCAAAAGGCGATACAAATCGGACAATAAAGCTAAATAATAGGCGACTTGAAAGGAAGTTATGAGGTTAACCCTATGTAAAAACTCCCCCCAAAAAACGGCAAAACAAGACAAAAATACTTTAAAAAGAAAAAATCTAAGCAGCGTTATTAGCGAAGAATTCGTTGTAAAATGGAATATAAATACATAAATATATACTGATTAAAGAAGAGACTTGCAACTTTGATACTCTCATGGTGGAAACCGCTGCTTTACTGCAGGCTCAAATGGCCGGTATTCCTGGCCATGTTCTAAACTGAGGTATGGAGATATCATGTAGAAAATAATGTACTTTATTTTTATCGGGAATTGGTTTATTGAAAAGCTGTGAGGAAAGTGATATCAAAGTTTGACGTTGAGCGGCATATCGAGAACAATGTAAGAAATAATGAGAAATTGACTCAACAGATCCATCATTACAGTCACAAAGTGGTGACGATTTACACGAAATTTTAAATAAATATACTTAGTTTAAAATGTGAACAGATCGACTGCGAGCCGTCTAATTTCCATTATTATAGATTTTAACCTCAATATTCAACCTCAATAATTACAAAATACTTTTTCCGTGATATGCTAGATCATATGATATATTTTTGAAAAGTAGTGGTAATAAACAAAATATTAAAAAGAGTCAAAAGCTTTAATTTATTGCTCTTTTAAACTTAGAATTCGCAGTAGAGCGTAACTCGAATTCATTAAAACTTCTTAATGTGTTACGCGATGTGCGGAAAACTCGAACTCACAAACAACCTTTAGTGTCTTCGAGTTACACGCAGAGTGTGGCAAAGACAATTTTGGGTGTGGTCGAGCGATGCGCGTAACTCGAAGCGCGTACTTCGAAGAATACCCGCCAAGGTCACATGCACAAGATGACAGTTTAGAGTGCAATTGACATTTTATGCCCTGATTCAAGAGTTTAATTTCTTGGAATTGTTACGCCATAGTTATCGAAGAATCAAACCAGGATCTGTACTTATTTTCAACTTAATCTTTTAAGAATCCTGTGTCTTATCCGCCCGTAAGAATATGATTAAAACTATTTTCCATTGATTCAAGCAATAACATGCAAAAGAGCCAAGCGAGAACTTCTCAATACAGCCGTATACATATTAAACAAGGCAGAACATTGATATTCATGATGTGAATTCAGTCGTTTATAATTTCAGACCTCGAAGAAAATGACGCTGAAGACTAATACAAAAATGAATAAAGTTACTTGCAAAGTTAATTATATAAGGTTGTACAAACAATGATAATGTTGCTAACGCTTGTTATACTTGCTAGACGCTGATTCTAAACGTCTTCATTAAGTCAATATTGTTCGTAGAATCGAAGACTTGGAATTAGTTTGAAAAATAGACCAAGAAATTCCCCAAAATAATGGTATATATATACTATACTAATAGGAATATATCAAAAGAATCTTAAGCATACTAAATTTACCTGTTTCCTCGTACAGTCGGTCAATTAGCGATAATAGTCTTTCACTTCCTTCTTCAACCTCGTTCCCAGGGCCTTCTCACGCGAAGACGCGAAGAAGAGAAGACCCTGGCGTTGGCTGGTCAAATAAAGATTTTGATTGGTTAACTTCAATCTGGATTTTGATTGGTTGTAGCTTTGTTATGATATTTTGGCGCGCCAGCCAGCCACTTGTGACAGATTTTAAAAACAAAATGTAGGCTACTGGAAGTAACAATTATTAAACTGCGGCTTTGGCCGCTGAAATTTCAGAAAAGTTTGTTCTCTAAATGTAGTTTTGTTGTCAAAATGTAAACTCGTACGTTGAGAAGCGATGGAGAATGGCGAAACACCAAAGAAAGTTTATTACAGACAAGAAAAAACAAGTTCGTCCTCCGCCTCCTTTTGTACATTATGTGGGAATGAAGCTGAATCTCGCCACTTATTACGACTTTTTGGTGAATCTGGACGAAGAAAAGAAATAGCCTCGAAAGTGTACACTACTTGTGGTTTAAGAGTCGAAGAAAGCGATTCCCTTATTTGCCGAAAATGCGAAGCGTTTGTCGACAAAATGAACAACTTTCGACAACTTGTTCAAACTACAGCAGGTGCACGGCAAAAGCAGTCGATAAAACGATGTCCAAATATTTCACCTTCTTCAAATCAACCCAGTGAAAAGCAAATCAGACATGGCTCTAAAACGGCTAAGCGACTCTTCAGCAGTTCAACTAGTACTTCCACTTCGAATTCCTCGATATGTGACTCGGAGTTGACAATCAATATTGAAAATGGCAAGTCAGATAAAGAGGTTGAAACAAGATTTGTTTCCATACACTACACTCCTATTATTCCTGCAATATTACCTAAATCAATCCAACCTAGGCCTGAAGCAGTACAAAGCTTCAAATCGGAGATGCAAGGCATATACTTATCTGATGCCCAGCAGCAAAAGATAGTCAGAGCTGCAAGTACCAAACAAGCATCTGCAGTGGCTCATATAATAAAAGAGCATTGTCCTAATGTCTTGTCAGAATTAAAAAAGTCTATTGTAAAGGACATTAATTCATCATGCCAGAGTTTGTGTAAAAGATCGAAAGGAACTTGTTTGTATGGCAACAGCTATGATAGCATGTCAGAAATGGACTTTGGAAAAATATGGGAAGAAATCAAGAGCACCAACCCCTTTTTGATTGATATCTTTAATGCTGTATCAGGAGTAAAAGAAGAAGCTACTGGTAAATTACAAGTGAAATACAGTTTCATTTATTCCATTCTCATGAATGTCAGATGGCATGAGCTCAGTGTTGTTCAGCGAATCAACACAGTACTGATGATTGAAGGTGGATGCACAAAACAGGTAAATTTATATATATGTATATAGAGTGCTTACACTATGTTCATGAAATAAAATCTAAATAGTTACTACCTAATAGTTTTTATTTAGTGACTATTAGTCACTATCACTCAACTGGAACAGCTTTAGTAACAATACACAACAATACACAAAGTATTATCTTTCTATTGTCTTGAGCTGTTCCAGTTGAGTGATAGTGACTAATAGTCACTAAATAAAAACTATTTAGATTTTATTTCATGGACAGAGTGTAAGCACTCTATCATAAAGATCTTGCTTTTATATGATAATTATAAGATTGGACAAATTATTTTTCATTTCCTCTTCATTTTACCATTTCTTATTAAAACAATATTACAATGATATTTATACATGCTATATCATTGTAGGAACTTTTGTAATAGCATTACTATAGTTATTGTGGGCTAGCTAAATAAGATAATGGCTGTGACATGCTTTAAAGTAGAACAAAATATAGCACTTATAGATATTGATGGGGGGGGGGGGGGGTACTAGCATTAGCATGTAATTATGTAATATTCAAAATATGTTTGAATTAAATTTTCATATACATTCATACCCTACTAGGCATGCTGAAGATTATAGACCTCATTTTTGTAGAACAAATATTAAAAAATTCAATATTGTATTTGAAGACCCTCAACTTTGGATCTCATTACCTACTGAAATAAAATCTAGTCATTCATACAACTCTTTCAAAGCAAACTTAAAAAAACATTTAATTGACCTTTCACAAACTACATGTAGTTAATGCACTAAATGATTCTTTCCTCCAAAATAAAGACTTTCACCTTTGCTAAACATCCTTTCTTTTTTCTTTTCTTTTTTTCTCTCTCTGATTAATAATAATAATAATAATACAAAATTTATATAGCGCTATTTCCTAAAGCTCAATAGCGATTGATTCTCATAGGTGAATCTATAAATCTATAACTCTACTACTAAGTTTAAAACAGCTAAGGCAGTTTAAATGTCATAAGCCATGTGGTTTCTTTTTAAACTGCCTTACCATCACAATGTCAAATTTTCTCACATTATTATTATTATAATCTATTATCTTGTAAATATAAAAATTCATTATTTATTCCATTGCAAATACTCTTTTGTAAAAAAAAGAAAAAAAAAATTCTTCTATGTACAGTACTAAAATTTAATGTAATATAAATAATTCTGAACAAATTTCAAACTGTACAAAATGATATATAATTTTTCACATATTCTGATGGTTTAAATAAATATTGACTTGACTTGACTTGTAGTTATTATTTTGCTTTGAATGAATCCTTAAAAATGTTTTTATCTTATAATAATTAGGGTTTTTACACATCTTTTCATTAGCCAACCCATTATTTCAGCTGTCACACTGATAATATTTCTATCTGTTATTAAAATATTCTAATTCATTTTGAATTTTCTTCTTTTTTGACACATAGCTACAACAGCGCCTCAACAACCTTGGTGTTTGTCTTTCTCATGCAAGGAGAGACATTTTATTGAAACTAATGGGAGGTCAATTCCTCAAGAAAACAGTACAAGAGGTTAAAAATGGGGTTACTTTCAGAGGTACTGGTGATAACTGGGACCTCAAGATTCTGAAAGGGCACATGAGGAAAGAGGTCCAGAATGAGGATTTGCACCTGTTTGCATCCAATCTTATTGGTAACAGGGTGGGTTTTAACCAGCTGCCAAATGATCACCCAAAGCATCAAATACAGCACTTTAGTAGACTGAACTTTATCTTGAACAACAACGAGTGGAAGAATTATGCTCAGTGTGCAAAAGTGATTGTAGGGAGAATTGTTCTTGAATTCTTACCTAAATTCAAGTTTTTGAAAGCTGTAATTCCTGACCACATTCCCCATGAATATAGCATCGAGATGTCACAGAAATCACATATTGCCAGCTTGCCCATTATCAATGCTGATGAAAAAAAATATGCAGATTGTGTTTTGATCCTAAGAACATATGAAAGATGGATTGCCGAGATATATCATGAAGCAGGATTACTTCCCCAACTTCCCAATGTTGATAATCCTCCTCTACCTGGGAATGCTGCTGCACCTGGTCAAACAAAAAGCCACATGGAAGATACTCCAAATGATGAAATGAAGAGTATGAAAATCCCTTTTGGTGGTGACCAGCTCACAAGAGTCAGATTTGCTGGGGCTAAAGACTTATTAGCTGGTTCACACACCCCCTCTGATCGCTTTGAACACTGTTCTCCTTTCAAGCCAGTTATGTGGCATACAAGAGCTTCACTTCTGCAGTACTCATATTCACTTCTTCACAAGGCAGATTCTGTCAATCAAGTTGGTACACTTAAGTACTTTAGAGAGAAGTTTAATCGTCGCAATGCTACACCAGCAAAAGTATTAGATTCATTTGAAGGAAGCGAGGAATTATTTTTGAGTATGGGTAGAGCATACATTGTGGTTGCAGTTATGAAGTTCTTTGGAATGGCTACGATGGAAGACTGTCCAACAGTAAACAGATTTCCCAATAACATCAGTCATGGCTCAGTACAGAAGAAGAAGGAGTATTTTGATGATACCTTTGGCAAGTTGACTGACAGGTTACTTTCTCTCAAAGATGATGAACATCATCCTCCAATGGTAGATGACCACATCAGAAATTATGCTACATGTAGTATCTTCCTGACTATTTTGATCCTGCAAATGAAGGACACTGCAAGAGAAGCAGATGGTGAAAGAAATCTTCTGAATCAAAAGATGTTATTGTTAGTATTTAAATCATTGGGAGCATACAGCAAATATGCAATTGAGATGTTTGTGAGTATTGCTCAAATTGAATGTCTTTTAACACCAAGACTTTCAGAACAGTTCAAATGGGGATTCTTTGTCAACTGGAGAGGTGGGGCCGGCAGAAACATGGAAGATGATTTGGCTCAAGAAACCAGCAACAAGATTAGTAAAGGCATTGTTCAAAGAATGGGGGCAAACAAAACAATTCAATCCATAAGTAAGATCTGCAAAGCTGTATCTGGCATAAAAGAGATCACAGAAAGATTTGATGAGTCTGTTGGGATTCACAAGAGATCTGTGCAGCATACCACCCGAGAAGCACTAACAGATGAAAAAGAAATGGTTGCTGATCTTCTCCGACTACAGCCTTTTGAATATCAAGGCAGGGCACATGCAAGTTTCCCAGATGTCAGAAGATGTCCACTAAATTATTTGGATGTAGCTGAATTTCATATTTGGTTGGAAAGACACAAATGGGAGCTTTATAATTAATTAAAGACATGTTTATTTAAGGTAGTTTTTAAAAACCATTTTGCAGTACTGTATATCTTATATCAATGAAAAAACTTTGTACCAAATTGTGTGAGTTCAATCAAAAACAATAACTAATCAAGGACACATTAATGAAGATATAACACATCTTCAAATTTTCATACAGGAAATGTTGCCAATGAGGTTTGTTGATTTCATATCAAATTAACATGATTTCAGTGGTGGATCCAGGGGTGGTTTCATGGGCTCATGATGGAACCCTTTCCCCTTTGAGTGCATGATTTTGTAAAGCTGGTGGTAATTCCTTTTCACTCAGTAAAATGAAAATGGAACTATTTTGCAAAGCTTGCTTTGCTGCATGGCAATCAATTTTTTGCCAGTTTTAAAAATTCTGGGTCTATCACTGAATTTCACATATAATTTAGAGCACTAATTCAGTAAACATCAGAAATTGACCATCAAAATTAGAAGACAAAAATGATGGTCATCTAAGAAATATATTGAGATTTGCCATTCCCATATCTTTACAGCCCAGAACAGAGCATAATCCATTGAAAGAAAAAGATTTTCAAGACATATTTTGTAGTTTATACTCAAATACCTTTGTTTTCACTTGTCACAGTCTTTCAATGGGGCATATTCTGATATGAGCTGGAAAACATGAGAAGAGCAAATCTCATTCCATATACCATGGTGTTCAAGTAGATCTGATTCAGTTTTAATAGCCCCAATGCAATCAATAATTTTATCAATATCTGTTTCTGTTGGCAATAATGTTCCATATCTGCAATCCATTTCTTCATCTTGTATTGCAAGTTCAATGCCAATAAGTTCTTTCAAAATTGCCCTGTTTTCATGAGGGAGTATTCTAACCTTTTCTCTTGTAACATGAGGCAGTCTTTCATATGTGCCTTTAAAACTCCCATCACAAAGACAACAACATTGTTTTTGATACCTGTGAGTAAATCCCAAATACTGAAGAATAATCTTTCGAAGACAGGTAACATTGGACTTGCAATAGGCTTTCATCTCATCACATACATTTTTCTTATTTCCAGAAACATCAGAGTTATTGTAGTATAGTGTTGCCCAGGCTTGAAGTCCATTTCTACCTGCTCTACCAATTTCTTGCATATAAGATTCAATGTTGCTTGGAGGTCTGATGTGAATAACATGTGTAATGCATGGTGCATCAACCCCCATGCCAAGAGCTGAGGTAGCAAATATGACTCTAATTCTTGAGTCATTCCTCTTGATTTCATGAACTATGTCCTTTTTCATCAGGTTTGTCTGAGGAGCATGAAACTGGGCAAATAATCTGGAAGATGGATCTATTGTCTCTCCAACATATTGTCCATCTCCTAACACTCTTTCAAATAAACTGTATGCATAGCCACAATACTTTAATTTCATGTAAATTATAGTCATTGGGTATTGTTCACGTTGAATAAAAAGTTCATTTGCTATTGGTTTTAAGATGTCATCATATCCCTCACACCCATAGCAATTTGCCTTGCGAATTTTCTTATTCAAGTATATGTTGACACGGTTTGGGTTTGCAGAAACAACTTTTGGATTAATCATACACAAACCATTCTTTATGTTGTCTACCATACAAGGGGGTGCTGTTGCTGTTAATGCCACAAGTGGGATGCCAGGGAAAAAAGCTCTCACTGAACTCAATTCTTTGAAGTCCTTTCTAAATTCTTCTCCCCTGGAAGTAAAAGGGTTTCTCGTTAGTGATTATTTGATTTTGATTTTAATTTAGAATCGATCAATATTTAAGAATAATTAAGCTTAAGTATAAGCTTAAGCTTATATTGAGCTAATTCAAGAAAATATTTCCTACCATAAGTTAACACAGTGAGCCTCATCAACCACCAAAGCAACAACATTGTCTTGAAAGACTTTGCTTCCCATCAGTTTTCGTCCTTCATTACTCAATAAAGCTTCAGGATGGGCAAATATAATCGAGGTATTTCCATTCACCAAATCATTGGGAAGATGTTTCAGCTTTGGTTCTACATGGTCGCTCGATTCTTGACACGGTTCTTGACCTTCAGCGAACAAATTTTCGATCGGTATGCAGTTTTTAGCAATTTGTAGCACATCAGAGGTTATATTTCTGTCCCTCAAGACTCTCAGTTGATCCTCAATAATCGAGTTTAAAGGGCATACTACAATCACAATGTTTTTCCTTTTTTTGACAGGAATGAAATGTGGCAGCAAATGAAAAAGAATAGACTTTCCAAAGCCGGTTGGAAGAATGCCAATAATATCTTGTCCTTTAAATACATATTCCAGACATTTAAGTTGAAGAGGCTTAAAGTTTAAAGAAGGGAAATTGCCTTTGCTTAAGGCAAACTCAACTTGACTAAGAACTGATAAATACTCGGGAGAATTGGCAGCCATATTTAATTTATGCTCATCTAATGCGCCCGCATTTTCCCGGTTATTTAAGCGGTATTTGCGTGACACCCAATATTTCTGGGTGTCACGTGACCAGCCAACGCCAGGGTCTTCTCTTCTTCGCGTCTTCGCGTGAGAAGGCCCTGGGAACGAGGTTGTTCCTTCTTCTGCTTCAGTCAAGTCGGACGGCCCACTTAGATAATATAAACCATGATGAATTGCGGTCATGGCATTGTATAATTATCAGTGACGTCATATCCTAGGATGTTGCCTTGATGACGACGTTTGTTTAGGACTTTTGAATCTACGTTTTGTTGGCATGGAAAAGGGTCATATAATGATCAAAACAGGGACAGACTGTATCTAAATTATTTTTATCCTAATTACTGGGTTGCCTGTGTCTAACCAGTCTTAAAATGAGGGTCGTTTTTTTACTTTTTACTTTCTTATACTACTAATCTATTTTCAAAAATACGTGAACAGTAAACAGGACGTACAACACGATCTCTATGGTCAGGGGCGGCGCAGACGGGGGAGGGGGGGGGGGGGGGGGCTAGGGGGATTTTTCAAATAGTTGTGAGGTTTTGATAGATATATAGTCATTTGAAAAAATGTTGTCACTGACCGGCTCCGCGACTACGCGACTGAACCGAAACGGAGCATGGGTAGAAATCGCTGAAGAGCTTAATTTTTCGCTCTGAAGTAGTTGTTTTTGATTACTAATGAGATAACACAAGCATCAACCCTTTCAACGTTTGTGTTCGAGTTTTGCGAAAGGAAGACAAAGGCCTATATGACTAATATTCAGTCAAAGATGTTCCCAATTTTGAAACTGTTAAGTCATTGAAATACTATTTCGTCAGCGAATTTTCTCTACTGTAAGCCCGGCGCATATTTAATCAGTGAAGAATTCAACCCCTTCAGTGATTTTTACCCATACTCCCGTTCGGGCTAGTCGCGTAGTCGCGTATTCCCCTAGCCGTTCGATGACAATGTTTTTTCAATTAGCGTGCGAGTACGAAGTATGACCACAGGCAGACCAATCGCATTATCTCGCAATGATATCAGTATATATCGACAACAAACCATAAAATCAGGGAAAACTAATTGTTCCTTTCCTATAAAATCACACAATATTCTTGTATGCGAACCTTTCTTGTATCTAGTGCATTTTTATTTTAATAGGCCGGAGGTATAAGAATGTTTTTTAAATAACGCAGTAAGATATTAGTGACGTAAGAGATGTCGCGTGGTCGCGTAGTCAGTGTTATTCAAACAATTCACTCAAGAACGATGTACTGGTACAGCAAAATAACTATCGTTTATACAATCTCTTTGACTTTTAGCCAGAGAAAAAGAACATAATCAAGGTAAATTCAAAGTATATTTAGTAAATAAACCCCCTACTGGCGGCTGGGATATCGGCTGATAATGTCCGAGGATGAGAAATGGTCCGAAAAAAGAACATTTGGCCGAGAAGCGAAGCTTCGAGGAGGAATGTGATATTTTGAGGAAAACTTCTCATCCAAGGACATTACCAGACGATATTCCAGTGAGCCAGAAGGGGTTTATTTATTTTATAACCCAAAGACTTCATTGGAAGGGATTCAGCAAACTGCATTGACTCATCATCTCCAGAGTTTTCAAAAAATAATTCTCTCTCCTCTCCAAGCTGGATATAAAAACAATTATTTTGGTAAGTGAAAGCTGTTTGACATTGAATATTCAATTGTTTAACATTAGTTGTCGAATTGTTTGTTGGTTTTTAGTAGTTTATAAAAACAATTTCGAAAAGAAACCAAAAACTTCACGAAACAACATGGATACTTACCATTGAAGACATTTACAGTATATTTTGTAGATTTTTCGTTTTTTCTGGCGTAGTTTTCTCAACCAGTCTTTGTATTTTACTCTCACTTGTTTTTAAAAAACCGAGTTTCTTTGTTTTCCATGTTTTTTCTATTCTTGTTTTTACATTTTTACCTTCTACTGGACGAATATCACTTCGGACGGGGGATATCGCCTGATACCCGTCCTGCACGTGACCCATTTGAACCAATGACAGCGCGCGAAAATTCATTGTTGGGTTATAAACGATCACATTCATATGTAATTGAATCATAAACAAAGAACAACTTATATAATATATGACTATTTCGGGTTTCCTAGTACCCTTGCCGGAGGGGGGGGGGGGTACTCCCTATAATTGGCTATACAGGGATGCTCCGCCTGAAAGGGGTACGTTTTTTCCGGCTGCAAGTATAGAAAAGGGGTAAGAATTTGTGAATTTTGGTATAAATAGAAGTAGCTTTCCTTCAAAAGTATATGAAAGGGGTACCTTTTCAGGCAAAAAAGTATATAAAAGGGGTAACTTTTTGCTGAAATTTGGTATATCAAAGGGTAAGGGGTCGAGAGTCCGGGCGGAGCATCCCCGTATGAAACGACCCAAAGTACACCCCCCCCCCCCCCCCGTTTACTCTTGGTCAAAGGTTATATTAGATTTGATGATTGCTTGGGAGTTCATCGACTTCATTGCCCCTACTATCCGTCTGGGTTATGAGATCGACTTCTTTAATGGTGTCAGGCATGGCATTGTTGTTGGTCTCTGGCAGAGTCGTAAACATTATTCCACAGATCAACGCATTGATTGCCATGATACCAAAAGGCATCAATGGATGGACTCTTTGCTGTGGAGGGACCAAATGAATATCATATGAGAGTCATGCACAGTATTCTACAGATTAACGCATTGATTGCCATGATACCAAAAGGCATCAATGGATGGACTCTTTGCTGTGGAGGGACATAATGAATATCCTATGAGAGTCATGCACAGTATTCTACAGATCAACGCATTGATTGCCATGATACCAAAAGGCATCAATGGATGGACTCTTTGCTGTGAAGGGACCAAATTAAATGAATATCATATGAGAGTCATGCACAGTATTCCACAGATCAACGCATTGATTGCCATGATACCAAAAGGCATCAATGGATGGACTCTTTGCTGTGGAGGGACATAATGAATATCCTATGAGAGTCATGCACAGTATTCTACAGATCAACGCATTGATTGCCATGATACCAAAAGGCATCAATGGATGGACTCTTTGCTGTGGAGGGACATAATGAATATCCTATGAGAGTCATGCACAGTATTCTACAGATCAACGCATTGATTGCCATGATACCAAAAGGCATCAATGGATGGACTCTTTGCTGTGAAGGGTCCAAATTAAATGAATATCATATGAGAGTCATTCATGCACAGTATTCCACAGATCAACACATTGATTGCCATGATACCAAAAGGCATCAATGGATGGACTCTTTGCTGTAGAGGGACATAATGAATATCATATCAGAGTCATGCACAGTAGTCCATAGATCAACACATTGATTGCCATGATACCAAAAGGCATCATGCATTTTGGTTCATTTACATTAGGTTTAGGGACTCCTTACATAGATACAACCGTTTTTACTTGTTTTCACTTACAGAGTAGACGATGTATGAAGAACAGGCAGAACCAATGTTAGCTGCAGAGTCAAAAGTGCCCATGGCCGTGTTTCTAAATGTAATCACAAAATAACCGTTATAAATCTCGCTTTCAGATTGGTTGATGCCGCATACATTATGAGAGTAAATAGCACGCGCGCATTTGTATTTTATAAAAAAAATTGAAAACTTGCTAGTTGTGCTGCGTGGAGTAATACTCCTGACACTTCTCCCGCGTTCTTTATAACTGCATGCACACAGCACGCATGTACGTTTTCTATTTCTTCAACATCGCCGTTTCTTGAGTATTTTTTTCATTGAGGTTTCATAATAATTGTGCTATCTAGTTTCTTCTGCGTTGAGAGTTTAACAATATTTGCCACCCAAGCTTTTGGGTCATCCACCTATTATCAGGAGCCGGGATGTCAAAAATAGCAAATTCATGAATAATGAAAGGTATTCACGTAGATACAACTAGGTTTCCATATCATTTTTTTTTTTCATTTTGAATTATTTGTTTCCCAGGGTTGGTTTGTTCTTGTTTTCCGGTGAAGGTCCAAGAAATAGGTGTATTCTTATTGTTGTAGTTGTGCATTCTTTATAACCTTAACTGTTGGTATTTATGAATGAATGATGCTGTCCAAATGAAGCTAACTCTGCCATCTCCTGCCATTCAATGATTTTGATTAGACTTAAATATTACCCTACAAAATACCTGACAACCGTCGGGAAAAGCTCTGAAGAATGAACATAAACAGCGATGAAAGCAATAGTGATAAACAACTTCCCCAAAACTAAGGCCGATAAGATCTTCCCAGCAAGAAAACCTATGGGAAAAAAATATTCATTTGTTAAGATATTTATATGTTGCTAATTGGTTCGCTCCTGTGCTTCGAGTGTTTTTCTCCGATTCCCCGGTTTTCCTCCATCCGCATAACAAGGACAAGGACAAGGACAAGGACAACGACAAGGACAACGACAACGACAACGACAACGACAACGACAACGACAACGACAACGACAACGACAACGACAACGACAACGACAACGACAACGACAACGACAACGACAACGACAACGACAACGACAACGACAACGACAACGACAACGACAACGACAACGACAACGACAACGACAACGACAACGACAACGACAACGACAACGACAACGACAACGACAACGACAACGACAACGACAACGACAACGACAACGACAACGACAACGACAACGACAACGACAACGACAACGACAACGACAACGACAACGACAACGACAACGACAACGACAACGACAACGACAACGACAACGACAACGACAACGACAACGACAACGACAACGACAACGACAACGACAACGACAACGACAACGACAACGACAACGACAACGACAACGACAACGACAACGACAACGACAACGACAACGACAACGACAACGACAACGACAACGACAACGACAACGACAACGACAACGACAACGACAACGACAACGACAACGACAACGACAACGACAACGACAACGACAACGACAACGACAACGACAACGACAACGACAACGACAACGACAACGACAACGACAACGACAACGACAACGACAACGACAACGACAACGACAACGACAACGACAACGACAACGATGATGATGACGATGATGATGATGATTACGGGCATGATGATGATTACGGGCATGATGATCATGATAAGAATCATAAAAACTTATACATCTAGTCCTTCATATACACCTTGGCTTCCATCGTCATAATAAGACAAAAGCGCAGCAACCAGCATGAAAACACCAGCCATCCACAGACCAAAAATGATCGTCTTTTTACGCCCAAACCTAATAATAATAATGATAATAATAATAATAATGATAATAATAATAATAATAATATATGATGATGGTAATAATAATAATAATAATAATAATAATAATAATAATAATAATAATATTAATATTGATAATCGTCGAAAATGAAAATGCAAAGATTCTCTAGGACATTCCTATACATCAAGACATCCCCAAAAGAACGGAGCCAACAAACGGGAATTCTAAAACTCATTAATATTCAATGAGGATAAGAGCCAATCGTGTCGCCCAAACTAAACACGTGACGTATATTTTATACTAGGATAAAGGTCCATCAAACTAAAAGTCGGGGGCGGTTTTGAATATCTCAGGGGAGTGCGGGGCTGATTAATAATTAATATCCGTGCTGATACCATGCATTTGTGCTTGATGAACCGTTGTAGTTATAAAACTGTTTAATAAACATGAGTGTTTTAACTGCAGTTTCATTGCAGTTAAAACACTCATGTTTATTAAACAGTTCAATATCTACAACAATTCACCAAAGACAAATGCATTGTATCAGCACATGAATTATTAATCAAACCTGCACTCTCCCAAAACCAGGTCAAAACGGCCCTCTCTTATGAACCTCTATACCTAAAAAATAGAATAAAATAAAATAAAGACAATTAAAGACAATCCATAGCGGAGGAAATAGATTTACTAATATCAAACAAATGTGTACAACTTTTTATCTAAATTTACTTATAACTAGCGTTTTTCTCAACTAGAAACATTGAAAATATAGTTTTATAGATTGGCTGATTGATAACAGTGTTCATATTCTAATTACCATTGTTTCTGTATTGGAAAAAATTCAATAATCTAGAACTACTATTCGAAAAAAAAACGACAAAATATCGTCAAAACATGAAATGTGTATTCACGATAAAATATCGTGTGAAAAATAAAAGTTTAAATCAAACTATGAGATACAAGCTCTTCAGCGGATAAAGCTCACCATTTTGTTTCGCGACTTCTTGATCATGAATGAACATCACCAGCCAGAAATCGAGTGACTGTGTGTTAAGATTTTGTATAACTGAAAGATATCTTCAACCTGCCATGGAATAATCTCTTTTGAAGGATCTTGCATGATCTTGTTTGACTCTAAATCTCATCCAATCCTCAAAAATGTTATGGGCCCACTTTGATTTGGTACTCGAAGGTACCGAATCTACTAAAGCTTTCTCTTTCAGAGGTTTGTACTCTCCGAAAGCGCTGCATTGTCATTATGACACACGAAAAAACAGAACATGAAAAAACAAAGCAAATCTAAATAACAAAGCATTGATGTTTAACAAAGAAAGGTTTTTCAAAAGCGTTATGCCCTAATAAGTAACAGAAATGTTAACTGAGCCTCCTGAGATTTCTATTTATACTTATTATATAATTATGTAAAGCGCTTTGGGCAACTAGTGGATTTAGCGCTATATAAATAAAGTTTATTATTATTATTATTATTATTCCTTACAGACATCATATTGTAATTTTATTCATGAAACACACGATATTCAAAACTTATAATGTGGCACCAGATTATACTGCAAAATACATTTTTTTTATTATAGTCTTGAATACAAATGCTCAAAAAATTTTTTTGACTCTTCATGGATTTTAGAAGTCATGTAAAAAACTCGCGCATGCGCATTCGTGTTTTATCGTGCGATAAAACACTCAAGCTCGTTTTTTAAATATCACATAAAGGTTCAAAGCAAGAAGGACAGACAATAAGCAATTATTGGACGAGGTTGAGCAAAATATAGTGATTTGTTAGTTTCGCCACTAACAAATCTCGATATTTTACGATAACCGAGTTCAATAATTGTTTTATCATTCAAATTATTTTTTCTAATATTTGAGGGGCAGTGCGCACGAGTCAAACAATAACAAAGAAGTCAGCTCATTTTTTCAGGGAAGTGAGTCATTGTCAAATGCAACGTTACTGCGCATGAGCAGACCGTTATTTGCAGCAAACCGGCTTTATACCGTAATACGCATGAGCAGACCGTTATTTGTAGGCAGTTATTTGTAGTTCTCTCGGCCAATTAAAAAGACGGAAAAAATAATTTGAATGATAATAAGCAATTATTGAATTTGGTTTTCGCATGATATCGTAAATTATCAAGACCAAGTTTGTGTTATCTGCCGAAGCCATAGGACGAGACCGTAGGTCGAGTGCAATTTGAGCTCTTTGAAAAACACACGAGTGCGAATTATCCCAAATTGAACGAGAAGGCGTGTGATTACTTATTTATCATATCCATTTTGAAATCATGGGTTTTTTCTGCAATCTGATTGGCTAAAAATTGTGCGATTTAAGCATTAATCGCACATTAATCGCACTATTTTAGCTGTAAATCGAATCCTTTCTTCAACCAATCAGATTGAAACACTGAACCAAAACAACCAATCAGATTTCATGACTGGTTTAAACTAACCAATCAGATTGCAGGAATGAAAAGACACAAAATGTATTTTTTTGGGGGAATATTTTTAATTTTTGTTGCAAAAATTCTCACTTTTCTTTATAAATATGGACGAATTTTTAAACTAAAACAACTTACAGTTCCTTAATGATGAGAATGACCTTCTTAAGGCCGAATAATTTTTTTAGGGGATTTTCCATCATTTAGTGTCAGCGATTTTGCTCCAAACATTGCGTGAAGTTCCGCGCTCCCGATTCCATCGAATACAAAACAAATAAACAAACAGCGACAAATAATCAAGACTCAAACCACGAAGTAGATTTCCAGTAATTTCCAGCAAGGATATAGAAGAACTAAAGTCTGTTGCTGTTAATAAAAACACTTCACTCGACAAAACAGTCGATGAACGTCTTCAAAAGCTAGTGCACATTTCGTCATCTTGTAAGCTTAAGAGTGGATGTCTGTAACGATCGAGCAAAATTTAAAATCCGCGGCAAACCTCGAGAATTCGATTTCGCTCATACTTTCAAGTTTGATAGAGCAATCTTTCCTGAGAATAACTGTATAGTTGGTTTTATAAAATAATGTTTCATTTCGGAGAAAAATGCAAATTTACAAAGTCCGCCGAAAATGCCATTTGTAACTATGAATTTTGACTCAACTTTAGTGGTCTCGCGTAGAAAACTGAGTCGCTTCAAGACCAAAATAACTCCTAATCCTTGTTATATAATCTATTGTTTATTGTTTGAGTGATTTTGAGATAGATTAGCCAATTCTAACCCCTCGAAATAATTTTATTCTCTACACCTATATTTTGAGTAGATAAAAATTGATCTTACAAAAAGCCATATAGCAAATGTGCTAAACCTTAAATTCACTTAGAACTTCGGCGATTGAATGTTGAAATGATGGTCTTTCAAATCATAGAAAGATTTCTTTGGGCAAATGCTTGTGCGTGACGCTTCACATCGTCAAAGTATGGTGAAATTGTATTTATTTGACCTCTGGCGGTCATTAAAAGCAACTCTAAATCTCGTAGTTTGTTTTGACTTCAAGTCAATAAAACCGCTCTAAAAAGCTACAAAAAGATAAAAGAATGCTTCTTTAGAGAATTCTTACCTGTTTCGATCTGAAAGTGGTAAATTTTAGGATCTCTCGGCAAAGTTTTCACTTCCGATTACCGTTACTATAATCCCCGGCTCGTGTCACAAGCTTGTCAACAGTTTCGCCACAGGAAGCCCAACGATGATTATATAACTGACACGCACAAAGCAATGGAAGACGAAGTTCCGGGAAAAAATGGAGTAATCCTAATATATTCTTTTGTTTCCCCGGAGTCTCATCTTGAATTGCTTTGTGCGTGATCACTCAACCTGAATATCGAAAGTGGGCTATTTTACACTATATCTTTAAATAAGTTATCGTTGTCAACCAGCTTTTGTACTCAGACATACTATATATATGGAAAAAACAAATATGAAATGACTAAGATTTACACGTGCATGATTTGACCAATTCGGTCAGCATGTCAAGGTATGGCTTCTCCGGTCCAGAGAACGAGAAAAGTGATAAATGGTTAGAAATATCCTTTGAACATGACAGTAAAAGAACAACATGGACTTCATGTTTTCTATCACGACTATCGGAACCACAGAGTCCTCCAACTATTGATTTAAATGAACCTCAAACCTCCATTTGTAAAGAACTACAGTATTTATGAAATACCTCTAAGGGATGGACCATTAGATAGTTGATGGGGGGGGGGGGGTTGCGTAAATCCCCCAAAAAATATCGAGCAAGCCCTTAAACCTCAAAAAATTATCGCGCACGCTCTTCTGTGCGAAAAAAAAAATATCGAGCAAGCACAGGTCAATTGAATAGCACGAACTTTATAAATATGTTGCTTATGCCCCTCAAATCACTGGAAATTGCATTTCCGAGGGTCTCCATTTTCAAAAAAATTCGAGGGGGGGGGGGGGCATACCACCAAACCGCCTACGTTCGCCCACCTTTGGCGGTATTTAGTCTCCTTCCCAATAAAAATTACGCTCAACGTCGACTTCACATTTTGCCCAAAAGCCCTGCTTGATTAACCAATCAGTAATTTTGATTAATAATGTTAATGATTCCATACTAGTTTTTAAAAAAAATATCGCGCAAGGTTATGATGTGCAAAAAAGAAATAACGTGCTGAGGGTGGGACAAAAAAATAAATATCATGCAGCTAAAATTCCTGCAACCCCCCCCCCCCCCCCCCCCCATCAATGATCTAATGGTCCATCCCTAACTCAGTTTTTTAGAGCGGTTTTATTGACTTGAAGTCAAAACAAACTACGAGATTTAGAGTTGCTTTTAATGACCGCCAGAGGTCAAATAAATACAATTTCACCATACTTTGACGATGTGAAGCGTCACGCACAAGCATTTGCCCAAAGAAATCTTTCTATGATTTGAAAGACCATCATTTCAACATTCAATCGCCGAAGTTCTAAGTGAATTTAAGGTTTAGCACATTTGCTATATGGCTTTTTGTAAGATCAATTTTTATCTACTCAAAATATAGGTGTAGAGAATAAAATTATTTCGAGGGGTTAGAATTGGCTAATCTATCTCAAAATCACTCAAACAATAAACAATAGATTATATAACAAGGATTAGGAGTTATTTTGGTCTTGAAGCGACTCAGTTTTCTACGCGAGACCACTAAAGTAGAGTCAAAATTCATAGTTACAAATGGCATTTTCGGCGGACTTTGTAAATTTGCATTTTTCTCCGAAATGAAACATTATTTTATAAAACCAACTATACAGTTATTCTCAGGAAAGATTGCTCTATCAAACTTGAAAGTGAGGGTTGTCCAATACTGTCGACCTGATACGGATCGTCAAAGAAGTTCACGATCCGTACGGTTCGTGAAACTCATTTGTATGCATAAAACAAGCATATCATTATCGATAACTATGTACAACGTTTTACGGTAATCCTGTGTAAAGTGTTTATGGTCACCCTGTGGTAATTCCGATGATCCCTAACACACACTCCATCCCTTGTACTAAAGACCTTACTTACACATTACTATAGCCAGGAATGGTAAAGGTTGAAGTTTTTGACTTTAACAAATTTAAGTGATGAAGGGTAAAAAAAATTGTACCCTACCACTTACGGATGGTACGATATGTACGAATCGTACGGATGGTACGAATTGAGAGCTATCATGGCAAGAAAGTCTTCGTGCAATCCGCGAAAATTCATGAATGGGCTTCCTGTGTTATGGGCTTGACTCAACTCAACTGGGCCCCCACCACCCTTACGATGCGTACGATCCGTACGGATCGTACGAACCGTGCATCTAATTATCGTTTCGTGCATTTCGTGCAATCCGTGAAAATTCATGAATGGGCTTCCTGTGTTATGGGCTTGACTCAACTCAACTGGGCCCCCACCACCCTTACGATCCGTACGATCCGTACGGATCGTACGAACCGTGCATCTAATTATCGTTTCGTGCATTTCGTGCAATCCGTGAAAATTCATGAATGGGCTTCCTGTATTATTTGCTTTACTCAACGGCAACTAGCCCTCACCATCCGTACGGATCGTATAGTACGTCTCGTATACGTCTCGTGCAATCCGTGAACCTAATGAATGGAGTACTTTTGTTACATGGAAACTTCAACTATATATATCTTCACCATCTCAACCATCTTTGCTATTTTTACAAGTAAGATCCTGCATCTATAATATGAATTTGAAAGATTCATCATTTCCTACTTTACGATCTTAGAAAGAATTTAGTGATCTTTGAAGATGAAATTTATAATAAATTTGTTTTTATTAACGTACGCTACGTTTCAAGAAATACTCCATGTTGGGCTATCGAAATATTCTAAAAAAATGCTGCAGATAACCTAAAGCAATGTAGTCCAGTAAAGCAAGTTAACATTATTTGTTTACGTTTTCAAAGTTTCTCTTTTGAACGTGGTAATTTGAGGATTGTAAGTTTCTTCTGCGCTCAGCATAGTATACAAAGGACGTAATAGTTATAACACTTGGAATATTGTGATATGAGTTTATTGCTAGTATACATATTACAATAAATAAGGTCCTAGTTCGGCATTCGAAATATTTAATAAAAATCACAGCAGATACTAGGTAATGTAGTGAAGTAAAAGCGAGATGACCTTGTTTAGGTTTTCAAAACTATTCTGATGAACGTAATCATTCGGGGATTCTACAGTTATTAATATTTTTGTGATCTGAACCGATCGCTGGACATTCATCCTCTAGAAATACTCCGTTTGCAGCAGTCGCCCAGGTTCTAATGTCCAGGGTAACTGCGAAGTAAAAATTTATTAAAAAATTAACAATGAAGGGCTATGTTTTTTCCAGAAAAATAAGGGGAGGTTATCACAATTTCTTTGTGCTGAGATAAAAAAACTCCAGTCCTCAGTCCTCCCCCCTCATTAAACATATGTACTGTGCCTTACTTTTACATATTAAAATATAAATTATTGAAATTCTTTTGGCCTTTTGGTTTGCATAAAGGAATATATTATATTCCATATATATGTTGTGATAAATTTATGGAAATATAATGAAGTGAAAAAATATATTTTAAAATAATGTGAAATGGGTATAGTTTTCCCAATGGAACTGACAGAACTTTTGAGCTCGAATGTTTGATCAACAAACTCAAATTCATAAAAATTGTTTTAGCAGTTATGGATTCTTTTCTAAATGAACCTTAGAATGCATTTATTGTAAGACAGACACTTACAGTTTTTAGAAATCACTGCAGTCTGTTTCACATGTGTATATGGAAAACACATTTTAGCTTGTCCAATGCAACTGTGAGTGGGAGATTAATGCAGGATCGGGGTATTATTATATATAGGGAGCTATTTTTGGTTATTAGCGGAGCTCCCGCGCGGGCCTTCGGCCCGCGCGAGCGGAGCACCATACTTAAGAAAAAATGGTAACCCATCGAGTTGATTTTTCATGGCTTGATTACGTCATCATCTTGTCCATACATACATACATACATACATACATACATACGTACATACATACATACGTCCGTCCGTGTACCACTTTGCACAGGGTTCCCGCGCGCTTTGCTTACTCACAGATGCACAGAAAAATTGCAATAATGTAGTCAAAGATGGATCAAGAAGTATTTTTTCTTATTTTTGCAATGCGAAAAATACGTTTAGTCGAAGTCATGTCTGTCTTAAAGTGAACAAAAACAATTTTTCGACTTTAGCGACTTGCTAAAGAAGATTTAGCGAGGGAAAGCGAGGGAAGATTCTTAATCTTACGATTAGATGAAGTTTCGTGACTGAAACTTCAGTGAGAGAAAAAGTGGCCTGTAGACCAGAAAAACCTGATTATACTGCAAGAATGATATTTCAGTTCCGTAGAAAACACTTCATAGAAGGTAAATTCATTAATTTTAACTAATATTTCGTAAAAAATCGACAAGAAATGTGTAAACTAGCTGGAGAAACTCTCAGACAAGCCAAGGACGTTGGTTCGGCAAACATTGTCAGAAAAACTTGGATAGTTTGTCGTTTTTACTGCATTCTAGATTTTTATCATCTTTTTCTTCAATACTTGTGAACCAAAAAAGCGATATTTGAAGCTTTGATCTTTTGTTTTTGATCCCATTTCAAGAAAAAAGGCTAAGACTTAGTAAAAAGACTTGGTTCTTTGAAAAAACATATTTGACGGCCAGCGAACCTCACGCGAAGTCAAAACAAGATTCCAGTTTCATAATCATATGAATATTTTGACATTTTTATAGATAATTTATTTTAATGTTGAATGAAATATGAAAAAGGAATACATATCACACCAAATATTTGCTATTTATCTGGCTTTTCCAGCTATTACTATTACACAATCGCAAAAATGATGAGCTTGTTTTTTTTTTATGGATAAGCTTATGTTTTTGTAAGATATTTCGCTCGATAATAAAGTTAAGAATAAATCTGAAAAAAAAACTTTTCAAAGACCAACTTACTAACAAAGAAAATTATTATCTTGCATTAATGAATATGTCTCTTTTTACATGTGAAGTTCAAGTGAATGTAAGCTTAAGCTTATCAGTAATATTTTTCGACAATTTTCAGTGTAGTTCACTTTCCACCTAAAAAACTTACAACTTTGATTACTAAGATTTGCTGAATAAAATCCTTTGTTCTATACATGTATTCATATGCTCTACGATCTATGATTATTTTTCTTCGAATTGAAAAGTTTTCTAATGCTTTTGAAGGCTTAAAATAATGGTTTTTCTTTTAGTTTTTCCTGGGTAACGAAGTGCCGGGTAACGCTATAACCAGCGTTATGCCGCGTCACACAATTGTCACGTTTTTAGCACTAAATATACTATTTATGGGAGCTCCGCTTTTAGGCAGTGCCTAAATCTATATTATTATCCAACCTGGAACTAAGGTTTAAATGTACACTTCTATTGTTGATTGAAATTGAATTGAAACTGTGCTTAGTTTGTATCTCCTTGTTGAAAGAGGTAATGAAAATGAAATGTCATATCTTCAACTACCAATCACAATATTCTGGTTTGTTTACCTTAATTTCTCTGAAGTTAAACTCAGCTAGAATGCACACAAAACAAAAGGGGTTACCGTGGAATTGAGTTTTATCATCATTTATTAGTGAAAGATATATTTAACAGGTTGAATGACTTCACTCTATTATTGTAACATTTATGGCATTAAAATGGAATAAAATATACAGAATATTGTTTCAGTAAAATATGTACACGGCCAGGGTTATTCAATATTAAGACTTAACTACCTTTCATACCATGTAATTGCAATCTTGGGAGTTAATTAATTTTTTCATATACAAGTACTATATGTATATATATGTATATCAAAAAAGAACTAGCATCAAGTTAGTATGTTGATAGAGTGCTCACACTATGAACCTGTGATCCATACTAATTAATTGTTATTATTAAAAAGTACTTTCTAGAATACATGTTTGGTGTTTATATATAATACTGTATTTAGTATTAATAAAGTAAGAAGAATAAGTAATAAGTATTTTAAATATATAATAGTTTTTCATAGTTAACATTGGTATTGAGGAAGCAGTTTTTGAATTTATACAAATATACAACCAGGTTCATTGATTGCATACCAGGTTTGTTGCTCTGGGTTAACATTATTTGTACCAAAGCAAAAATTATTTGAAGTGGCTATGGTATACATTGTGTGCACTGTGCACTGCGCTTGAAGCCAAAAAAAAAAAAAACCTCAAAGAAACTTAAAGCTTTCAGAGTGACAAAAGCTAGATTATAAGTTGTTAGTATGGATGTACGAATGGAAATAAGTATGTTATATTATATGTTATATTTATACCTAGAGAAAATTAAAAAAGGTACATAAAGAGGTCTTTTATTGTTATATTTTGGGTAAGAAAACTGTAAAGTGATTTTTAAACAGCTTATAAATTAAAAAAAATCCCCTGGACTCCCCTACACAGCACACGCCTTGTGGATGGGAACTTCATTCTACTGAAACTGATATATTAGTTTATGTAATGCGTGAGTCAATATGAACCCCAACCCCTTCCCCACCCCGGGACAAGGTGGGGTTACAAGGAGAAATGTGGGGGATTTGTTATGAGCCTTGAAATGTTAAGCCAGTAGTAGTCCATTATCAATTCATTTAGACTATGCTGTCCAAAATTTTAAACTTTTTTGCTATTTGACATAATATTTGGCTAAAACTTTAATTCTATGGTTCACCAGTACTTATAATCCCTTGATCCACCAATTCTTTGTTTTGTTATGTTCAAGGAAAATGTTCAAATGTCAAGTCTTTTCATCTATTTTAAAACGATAGGATTATTAGAAATTAAGGCTATTTATACCCTGTCTTGTTTAAACGAGAAGTTGTCCTTTTCTTCAGTATATAGTTATAAGGAAATGTTTGTTAACGTCATGAATTAAATGAGATCTGAAAAACCAATAAATACAACCGTGAGTCATAAATTTACGTTGATTCTTATCCACTGTGATAGTTGTGTTGATATTCGAGCGAGGTCTATACTATTTTGAATGGTTACTTGTGATTTTGATGTGAGATGATCACGATACAATGGGAGGTTTCACGCGTGACGTATTTCCGGTGGCAAATAGAACTTTGCAAAAAACATAAGTTTAAAATACTTGTGTGGTTTTCATTTTATTATCTTCGAAAAGCGAAAAGCACGTTTGAGCTATCACTGAAAGCACAGAAGTCATGTCTGTCTTTAAGTTAACCAAATAAATTGTTCGTCTTCACCAAAAGAAGATTTGCGAAGCCATTTTGTGGTTGTAGCTCTGAGAAGAAGTGACCTAAAGACCAGAAAAACTTGATTGCACTGCAAAAATAGTCCTTCAGTTCCATAGAAAACACTTCATAGAAGGTACATACATTGATGTTAACTAAGATTTCCTAAAAAAATCGACACAAAAATACGTAAAACTCTCGATACGGTAATACAAAAGAGGGTCGCCATTTTGAGATATTGAGATATTTGGACAGAAATACTTGAACTGTGGTTGTTTTTTGGTGTTTTTACTACATTTTACACTTTGATCATCTTTGTCTTCATTACTAGCAAGAGAAAAGTGATATTTGACACTTTGAGTTTTTGTTTTTTAATCCCATTTCAAGAAAAAAAAGACTAAATTTGCATAGCTTTCCAATAAAATTTGACGGCCAGCGAACCGCTCGCGCGAGGTTGTTACGTCAAAAAAAGATCCCATGAAATCTCCCATACTATTTTGAATGGTTTCTTGTCCCAATGATCCACTGTGATATATAGATGTGTTGATATTCGAGCGAGGTCTATTACGATAGATTAGCTTTTGAAAACGACGCAATTCATATACTATTTTGAATGGTTTCTTGTGATTTTGATGTGAGATGATCACGAGTGTTGATATTCGAGCGAGGTCTATTACGATAGATTAGCTTTTGAAAACGACGCAATTCATATATTATTTTGAATGGTTTCTTGTGATTTTGATGTGAGATGATCACGATTCTTGTGTTGATATTCGAGCGAGGTCTATTACGATAGATTAGCTTTTGAAAACGACGCAATTCATATACTATTTTGAATGGTTTCTTGTGATTTTGATGTGAGATGATCACGATTCTTGTGTTGATATTCGAGCGAGGTCTATTACGATAGATTAGCTTTTGAAAACGACGCAATTCATATATTATTTTGAATGGTTTCTTGTGATTTTGATGTGAGATGATCACGATTCTTGTGTTGATATTCGAGCGAGGTCTATTACGATAGATTAGCTTTTGAAAACGACGCAATTCATATATTATTTTGAATGGTTTCTTGTGATTTTGATGTGAGATGATCACGAGTGTTGATATTCGAGCGAGGTCTATTACGATAGATTAGCTTTTGAAAACGACGCAATTCATATATTATTTTGAATGGTTTCTTGTGATTTTGATGTGAGATGATCACGATTCTTGTGTTGATATTCGAGCGAGGTCTATTACGATAGATTAGCTTTTGAAAACGACGCAATTCATATACTATTTTGAATGGTTTCTTGTGATTTTGATGTGAGATGATCACGATTCTTGTGTTGATATTCGAGCGAGGTCTATTACGATAGATTAGCTTTTGAAAACGACGCAATTCATATATTATTTTGAATGGTTTCTTGTGATTTTGATGTGAGATGATCACGATTCTTGTGTTGATATTCGAGCGAGGTCTATTACGATAGATTAGCTTTTGAAAACGACGCAATTCATATACTATTTTGAATGGTTTCTTGTGATTTTGATGTGAGATGATCACGAGTGTTGATATTCGAGCGAGGTCTATTACGATAGATTAGCTTTTGAAAACGACGCAATTCATATATTATTTTGAATGGTTTCTTGTGATTTTGATGTGAGATGATCACGATTCTTGTGTTGATATTCGAGCGAGGTCTATTACGATAGATTAGCTTTTGAAAACGACGCAATTCATATATTATTTTGAATGGTTTCTTGTGATTTTGATGTGAGATGATCACGAGTGTTGATATTCGAGCGAGGTCTATTACGATAGATTAGCTTTTGAAAACGACGCAATTCATATATTATTTTGAATGGTTTCTTGTGATTTTGATGTGAGATGATCACGATTCTTGTGTTGATATTCGAGCGAGGTCTATTACGATAGATTAGCTTTTGAAAACGACGCAATTCATATATTATTTTGAATGGTTTCTTGTGATTTTGATGTGAGATGATCACGATTCTTGTGTTGATATTCGAGCGAGGTCTATTACGATAGATTAGCTTTTGAAAACGACGCAATTCATATATTATTTTGAATGGTTTCTTGTGATTTTGATGTGAGATGATCACGAGTGTTGATATTCGAGCGAGGTCTATTACGATAGATTAGCTTTTGAAAACGACGCAATTCATATACTATTTTGAATGGTTTCTTGTGATTTTGATGTGAGATGATCACGATTTTTACCGAATGATTCACGGATTGCACGAAAAGTACGAAATGATAATTAGATGCACGGATCGTACGATCCGTACGGATCGTACGAATGGTGAACGATGTGTGTTAGGGATCATCTGATTTACCACAGGGTGACCATAAACACTTTACACAGGATTACCGTAAAACGTTGTACATAGTCATAGATAATAATATGCTTGTTTTATGCATACAAATGAGTTTCACGAACCGTACGGATCGTGAACTTCTTTGACGATCCGTATCAGGTCGACAGTATTGGACATTCCATACTAGTTTTTTAAAAAAATATCGCGCAAGGTTATGATGTGCAAAAAAGAAATAACGTGCTGAGGGTGGGACAAAAAAATAAATATCATGCAGCTAAAATTCCTGCAACCCCCCCCCCCCCCCCCCCCCCCCCCATCAATGATCTAATGGTCCATCCCTAACTCAGTTTTTTAGAGCGGTTTTATTGACTTGAAGTCAAAACAAACTACGAGATTTAGAGTTGCTTTTAATGACCGCCAGAGGTCAAATAAATACAATTTCACCATACTTTGACGATGTGAAGCGTCACGCACAAGCATTTGCCCAAAGAAATCTTTCTATGATTTGAAAGACCATCATTTCAACATTCAATCGCCGAAGTTCTAAGTGAATTTAAGGTTTAGCACATTTGCTATATGGCTTTTTGTAAGATCAATTTTTATCTACTCAAAATATAGGTGTAGAGAATAAAATTATTTCGAGGGGTTAGAATTGGCTAATCTATCTCAAAATCACTCAAACAATAAACAATAGATTATATAACAAGGATTAGGAGTTATTTTGGTCTTGAAGCGACTCAGTTTTCTACGCGAGACCACTAAAGTTGAGTCAAAATTCATAGTTACAAATGGCATTTTCGGCGGACTTTGTAAATTTGCATTTTTCTCCGAAATGAAACATTATTTTATAAAACCAACTATACAGTTATTCTCAGGAAAGATTGCTCTATCAAACTTGAAAGTATGAGCGAAATCGAATTCTCGAGGTTTGCCGTCACTTGTTTGATTTTTACGGACAGTCACTCTTAAACATCAACATTGTCAAGTTCAAGCGGCATTTTTTCAAGGTCCTTATTAAATTCTACTTGAAGTTAAAAACAAAGGACAGAGCAGATTACGAACCGGAATCCCTCAGAATAATGCAAAGTTCCATTGAGCATTATTTAAAGGAAACTGATATCGTCCTCTAGCTAAGCATCCTTCGAGCGAGTTTCACAACTCACAAGAAAATAGCTTCGACGAGCTGAAGGCAATTTTAAAATCTCTTCAAGTTCTCTGTCTCACTTCCAACAGTTAAAGCCAAATGTATGCAGCCCATGGATTTCAACCCTGGTTTTCAGCCTGGTGGATTTATAATTGGTTTTCCATTATAAATTATTTCAACCAAATTTTGCTTCTCAGTGTCACATGCTGGCTTTCAACACTACTGCCAGCAGCTGCCGGCCGTTCCAACACGGTTGCACCATCGATTACTTCACAAAAGATGCTGATTCTCGTCCTTAACCATAGAAGAAACTTAAGAGCGGATGCCCGTAACAGTCGAGAATCTCAAGTCAGATGAATAAATTCGAATTTTTTTTTATTTCACCAAATGATCCCATTTAGTGTTCCTATCATGGGAAAAATACTAAAAAGTTGATGCGAATTTTTTTTCTGGCGATCTTTACGAAATTTTGGTTTGGCGGTAAATTAGCCGATTTTCACACCCGAACTGACTGATTTATAAGCTTACTTTGTGGTACTGCTGACGGCTAAATATAAAACCGATTAATCTAATATTTCTCTCACATATTAAGACACTCTAAAAGTTTGATATTGCATTAGAAGTTTATTTTTAAGTTGGCTATTTATTTTTTTATAGTTTTTTTTGTGAACCCCATTTTCGTGGTCTTGAAAAACATGCGAAAATTGGCTAAGTTTAACGGCCAAAAACCTTTCCTGGTACCTAAAACTTCGAGACAAAAATTACAGTCAGCCAAAGCCTGGTTATTATTTGTTATCTCACAGAAGTTTCATGCTTGGACTCGAAGTGGTTTGGTGTTGACAAACCAAAGTTTGAAGTGAAGTGTATCCGGCTAAAGGGTCACGCCAACCGAAGCGTTACGCTTAACGCGTCTATAGTACATCGAAGAAATTACATTCAAAAGGTTCCCTCGACTTGAATTTTATTGGTTCATGATCTAAAATACAAAGAATGTATTTTGAAATGCATATACGGCATTTCCGCTTTTTAAAGTGAGTCGGAAACCGGAGTAATATTAAAAGCCGATTAGACGAATTTCATGTCAAACTAGTACAGATGTAAACAAATAAGCCGACATGTACAATAGTTGAATGGTAACTATTTTTTGTGGATTTAACATTAGCACTCTTCTAAAATTGATCGTATCTGTCTTTTATAGAGGTTTTAATTCTGTATGCACTCAAATAGAGTGCATAGAACTGAAGCAATTATTAGTATACCATATGATAATATTGTGTGACATCCATTGTCGTCTATATATAGTACATATGTACAGCTCTACTGATGGCATGATAAAGCTAAACTAGACGCTCTTGGAGCGTTCACTGGGTTGCCTGTGCGAGAGCTCGCCCACTCACCAATCCTATATACTCTATTATTTCTTACCAAAGTGTTCCTTTTGGGTTCAAAGTCCCCCTTTATTAAAAACATTTTAAATTCTAGTAAGGCATTAGTGTTGCGTTACTGACTTGTCAACGCGTATTAGATTTCTACTTGACCTACTAGAGTACCTTTCAAGACTAGCTGATGAAATAAACATATCTATTTCAGTATCGAAACTGTTCGCTGCAAAACAAACGTTTTATCAATGTAAATACTCTTAGCCAAAATGTGTTTAACTGGTCATTTGTTTTTCCCTCAGTTTTGGTTTTCCGTATTTTCATAAATGGAAATATTCAACAAGGAGTCTTGGCAGTTCGCTTTCTTGTAGATCACTATCACCTCGTCTGACTTCTACAAGTTCTTGGAGTCAGCTTTCATCAAAGCTTTGTTTGTCACTCGTTTTGTAGTTTGTCTCTCGTTCTGTAGTTTGTCTCAGTATATTTTTTTGTATCTGAGATCTGGTAAGATCTAGCTTGGTCATAGCTGGGTAGTTTATAGATTCTCTTAGTCTATTTTGACTAGTTTGTCTAGTTCTACGATACTCATACCGTAGTTTGCTCATAGATTCTCAAAGATAGCTCACAGATTCTCAGACTTCTCTCTTTGAGTATGTGGACCAACCCGTTCCAAAATCGCTCAATAACATCTTTTAGTGTGTGTCTACCACGTACGGCGTGTGTGTTTGTAAGTAGTTTAAGCGTAGCGTTAAAAAACCTAAAGACAATAGTACGCAACATGCCCACAGACAAACTAGTACTTCACGAACCCTGAACGAATGAATTAATGGTGACACAACACTAAAAACTATAAATACATCGATGTCGTGTGGCAACTTCATTGGACATTGGACATTGTTTACAAGTTCTCGACCAATCATGACGTGTGAAATTATGGTCTACCTGACGCCCGAAAAACGGATCTCATTTTAAGACTGGTTTGCTACCATAGCAACCCAGTAATAATTAGAATTATAAGTGTTCAGTACTGTAGACAAGTGAAATCGGATTTGTACCTCCATTTCCATAAACTTTGATATGCATCCTGTACAATACAATATTTTTTTTATAGTTGCTTTTGATATAGTACATATTAGAGTACACGTGGTACAATACAAAGGAACCTAAAGTGTGATGAAAACCATTCTATTAAACCTTGAGTAATTGCTCTCTTATCAAAATTGCAATCAAAAGTGGCAAGAATTGAGACACTGTCATATATTTACCGAAACCATTATTCGCTGAAGGCGAAGTGACTATCAGTGAATAGTTAGAGCTGTGAGTTTTCTCATAACTAGGGTTTTTAAGGGCCACTTGCTTTTATGCACTGCAAAGTGCACTGATAGTAACAAAACACTGTACAGATCTAGACCCTTGGCAAAGTGTTGTGTTTTTCGCACTTGACGTCATATTTATCTTGAGTTTGAAAGAAATGGAACTGTGACGTTAAGTGCGGAAAACACTTCAGGCCTTTGTGGGTCTATAGAATCAGTGACAGGTTGTGGCAATTCTAATTTTTTGTAAAATCGTGAATTCAGAAACTAAAAATCCCAATAAATTCAGGTTTTAGAATTTTTTCTCTTTTTCACAACGCCAATATTCCTACCTTTTTTAAAGATTTTAAGAATAAATTCCAATGATGGGAAAAGGTACCTTTTTATTCCATAAAAAGATAGGAAACTTAATGCATAATCTCTTTAATGGATGTGATGAAATTTCCCACCTTTTTTTAAGTTTCACCTTTTGAAAGAAATCCGAAAAGCGGATAAAAAGGTACCTTTATTGCCCTTATGCGAGGTGAAAAACCTGAGTAACAAAAGCTACCCTTTTCTATCGTACTAGCCACTTACTATATTAATATTAATTGATTAATTCAATAAATTGACAAACTATGCCGAAAGATGTCATCATATGTTTATTACTAATCAATATTAATATTAATAGGCTAACCGTTTTATTTCCCGCCGATTCTAAATTATCATTTCCCGCCTAAATGTCACGTGACTGTGAGAAAAAATTCTAAAATCTGAATTTATTGGGATTTTTAGTTTCTGAATTCACAATTTTACAAAAAAGTAGAATTGCCACAACCTGTCACTGATTCTATAGGTAAATTCATTGGAGGACGAGGGAATTCCACGTTGAATTTCACGAGAGAAATCAATATCGCACGAATCGCGGAGTCCGCGGAGCGATGATTATAAACAGGAGACAATACCCTGGACATTTTGTTGCAGTTGTTACAAATAATCCCGCTTCCGACACCTATATCTACGGTGGCTTATAAAGGACTTCTTAAAGAGTGAGATAATTTTCTAAAAAGTGAATTTTCTGAGAAGCGAAGTTCATGGAAATCCATTGAAATGTCTTTGATTGACGGCCCACTAAGTCCACGTCTAGAGGCGAGACGTTTTGTCTCCAACTGATCACAGTTTAAGATAAAAATTATCTCACTTTTTAGAAAAAATATCTTACTCTTTAAGAAAAATTATCTCGTAGTTTTACAAAAATTATCTCACTTTTTAGAAAAATTATCTCACTTTTTAAGAAAAATTATCTCACTCTTTAAGAAAAATGATCTCACTTTTTAGAAAATTATCTCACTCTTTAAGAAAAATTATCTCACTTTTTAAGAAAAATTATCTCACTCTTTAAGAAAAATGATCTCACTTTTTAGAAAATTATCTCACTCTTTAAGAAAAATGATCTCACTTTTTAGAAAATTATCTCATGTCCTTTATAAACCACCGTATATGTCATCGCAAAAAAAAAATTATTTAAAAATAATAACAAAACAGTTATAAAAGTAAATTGAGATTTTTCAAGTTTAACATTTTATTACAATGTTCACGTGATATGGCACATTTGTGATTTGTCATGCTGAGTGCTAGTGTTGAACCTTGAACACACAATGAAACCAACAGCTACTTGGTCAGCAGATTATCAGATATTAACACGGATATCATATGCAATCTTGAATGAATGCATTGAATGAATCATACAAGATTCATAGTTAAAGTGACATTATTAACAAGTAGCATTACAGACCAATACAGACCATTACCTTGTACACATGTACTATATATAGACGACAATGGATGTCACACAATATTATCATATGGTATACTAATAATTGCTTCAGTTCTAATTATTTGAGTGCATACAGAATTAAAACCTCTATAAAAGACAGATACGATCAATTTTAGAAGAGTGCTAATGTTAAATCCACAAAAAATAGTTACCATTCAACTATTGTACATGTCGGCTTATTTGTTTACATCTGTACTAGTTTGACATGAAATTTGTCTAATCGGCTTTTAATATTACTCCGGTTTCCGACTCACTTTAAAAAGCGGAAATGCCGTATATGCATTTCAAAATACATTCTTTGTATTTTAGATCATGAACCAATAAAATTCAAGTCGAGGGAACCTTTTGAATGTAATTTCTTCGATGTACTATAGACGCGTTAAGCGTAACGCTTCGGTTGGCGTGACCCTTTAGCCGGATACACTTCACTTCAAACTTTGGTTTGTCAACACCAAACCACTTCGAGTCCAAGCATGAAACTTCTGTGAGATAACAAATAATAACCAGGCTTTGGCTGACTGTAATTTTTGTCTCGAAGTTTTAGGTACCAGGAAAGGTTTTTGGCCGTTAAACTTAGCCAATTTTCGCATGTTTTTCAAGACCACGAAAATGGGGTTCACAAAAAAAACTATAAAAAAATAAATAGCCAACTTAAAAATAAACTTCTAATGCAATATCAAACTTTTAGAGTGTCTTAATATGTGAGAGAAATATTAGATTAATCGGTTTTATATTTAGCCGTCAGCAGTACCACAAAGTAAGCTTATAAATCAGTCAGTTCGGGTGTGAAAATCGGCTAATTTACCGCCAAACCAAAATTTCGTAAAGATCGCCAGAAAAAAAATTCGCATCAACTTTTTAGTATTTTTCCCATGATAGGAACACTAAATGGGATCATTTGGTGAAATAAAAAAAAATTCGAATTTATTCATCTGACTTGAGATTCTCGACTGTTACGGGCATCCGCTCTTAAGGCTTACATCATTTACTTGGACGACGAGGATTGAACTATTTAGTTGACTGATTTTGCGAAGACTTTTTCTGACTCGCTGACTCGAGAACTTTAAGCTCGAGAGAAATTTGTCACATGACATTTATTGAATTTTTGCATACAAAATGAGATGTAATAGTGTTTCCGGTTTCGCTGTTTTCGGTTCTTGGATAATCAAAAAATATAATGGTATGATTTCAAAATGGATATGATTAATAGATAATAGAAAACAAGAGTGATTACAAAATTGCACGACCGCCTATTATTAATATTATAGTACTCTGAACAAAATTTCTCGATTCTGATTGGTCTAGAGCACTACAATTAGAGCGTTAATAGGTACTCCATAAGGGGTACCAACTAAGTCGCTATGGAAACACTGCTAAACACGGCCAACAGCGTGAGTGTAAACAAAAATCTTTTTATGCATTTCAGTTATCCTTAATTAGAATTTGTTGGAGAAAATCGGCCAAAGAGACAGATGAATGCCTTCGCTTCGACATACTTGTCTTTATAAAATTTTGTTCAGTGAACTTTAAATAAAAAAATCACACGACCTTCTCGTACAATTTGGAATTAATAGGCACTCGTAATGTTTTGAAAGTTCTTTAATTGCACGAGCCTAAAGGCTTTTGCAATTACAAGAACTTTCAAAACATTACTCGTACCTATTAATTTCCAAATTGTACTCGAGGTCGTGCGATTTCCTATACAAATTAGCAAAAAAGACAATCAAAATAAATGTTGACAAATGTGCACGTAGCGAAAAAATCGGTTAGTTTTCCGTTTTTTTCAAAAACTGGTTTATAAAAACAATACCTACAAAGAATTTATACAAGCAAACATTAATTAGAACAAAGGTTGTTTTATCTGTTTAGATAGTTAAAACTTGTATAGAAAAGCATAAAAATTTTTTCTTCATTTTCAAAACTTCAAATGTTTGACATTGTTTGTGAAAACTAGCCGGGGAGAAATTCTGCTAAAATTACTGTAAATTATTAAACATCCTCTTTATTTATTTTCCTGACAACTGAAAGTTAAATACAGTTATTATTATCATACTTAAGTTTGTTTTACCTTTTGACAGATAAAGGAGCCGAAAGTTCTTGTTTAGAATCTATTCTTCCTTAATCAAGTTTCTCCTTTTCAACTTTCGTGTCAAGTGACTTAAACAACTTGAAAATGGTTCAAATGATGTTTTCTTTGCTTGCTCAACCCCTAATAACAAGCATTGAGTCCTTCCTTTGCAATTTTCAACCTTTTCTGTTGGTTTTAAACTGATTTAACTTGAATTTTTTCAAACCAGTTTAGAGGCAAAAAACCGTCATCTTGAATTTCTAGAGAAGGAAGGCTAGTCCGTTGCTATGGCAAGTACTATAATCTGATTGGCTAATTCAGTTCCTATTGTTTATTAGCCAATCAAAAGCGAGAATTTTGTTTGTAATTTGCACTGTGTTACACATTTTTGTGCTGTGTTACACTTGAATTTCGATCAAGTCAAATTCGAGTAATTTTTTCATGTATATTATTATAATGGTAATAATAGTAATAATATTAAAAAAGTGTATTTAGTAAATAAACCCCTCCTGGCGGCTGGGATATCGGCTGATAATGTCCGAGGATGAGAAATGGTCCAAAAAAAGAACATTTGGCCGAGAAGCGAAGCTGTAATCTATCAAGTCCCACTTTGACTTGAAGCTATATGCTTAATGGTTTGGGAAGTTGGTTAGTGTGTTCTAAGCTCTCTGCTCCCTGCTCTTAAAAAAAAAATATAAATTACGTTAGGCCGGGCTGGGTTGTGCTTGGCTCGGCTGACTTATACTCAGTGTACTTACCTATTTAATGCATGTATTCCCACTATGATCGCGATTTGTTCACACACAGCTGTCAGAAAAAAGTTCAAGTACATGTTACCACCAACAGTTGGTACACTCAGTACGATGCCATAGTACACTAACGCGCAGACGAACCTTAAAGTTGGGAAAGATAAAATACATGAGCAGAGTTTCTTCTTTATCTCGCTATATTCAAGGTTTTTTTCCCTCTGGGTTCTGCAATTTTTCTCAAGGCCTCACTATGTGTACCTACCAGCAATACCAAGAAAATACAGTCCTGTGGGCCATTGAACGAGATGCAAACAGATCCCTTATGTCTCCAAGCCTCTCTTTCTTCTCAAGAATCCCTGTGTCTTCATCCAATCCAAGTAGGCTCATGTCATTATCCGAGATGACCTTTTTGTTTACTCTTGCAGCAGATTTCAATGTTTTCTTGGCCTCTTCAGTCTTGCCTCTCACCAAGAGCCAACGAAGAGATTCTGGAGTAAACCTTTGGTATAAAAATGATTTTCGACATTGTTTCTTTCAAGACCATAACAAAGTGTGCGAAGAAGGCAAAAGCAGCAGCAGCAACAACAACAACAACAACAACAACAACAACAACAACCACAACATGAAAAAATTCAAACAAAACGTCATTATGGATCCATAGAAACAAGATTTTCTTAAATTCGTAAAATACCACTATGTGATCTAGAAAAGTTATTCAGAAGTCAATAACTTGTACAGGAGCTCGGAAAAAATCCACGTCCACCTGACAGGAATCGAACCCGTGACCTTCCGGATACTGGTCGGATGCTCTACCACTAAGCTACAGGGAGAGCATAAGGGATACCACTGTGTTTCTTTAACTACGAACTCATTTACTCGACACGCAAAACATCATCTGAGCAGGCTCTAAAATCTGTATGTAAATTAGTCCAAACCGTCTTTATGCTATTGTGAAAAATATGCAAATTTGACTTTCGAGCTTGCCTGACAAATGAACTTTACAAAATGAAAAAAAAATTAAACCTTTACCCAGGGCTAGCCTCATTTCAGTGTTAAAATATCCGAAATTACTAACGGGAAAGTAAAAAATGTACAACTTCTACAATACCAGCACTTCAAAATTCCACAAACCTTCATTGGAAATCATAAGATTCTACAAAAGAATACAAGAAACAGAAAATTCGATTGCTTAGTTTAATTTCACTAGACGGCTTATCTAATATTGTAAAATATTCATCAGCTGAATCAAAAGTTTTCATTACAAATTCTTTCTGGCAGACAGCAAATGGTGGTCAGTGTTTGACCAGTATTTGGAGCAGATAATGAGTTTCAAGGAATTTTATCAGCTGGTAATAGATGGTAATAGCTGGTAATCCAGTAATAGGCTTTTCCCGAGCTTGCTTAAGTGACCACGAAACAATGGCCCTAAGTCGAGGTTGGACTTGATGTATTCGTACATTGACTGTACGCGTACGACTACCAGCTGTACGAAAAACTAAACGCGAAAAGGATTGCTGTTGTAATTCGAGTGGCCCTCGCCCCAGTTTTAAAAGTCATATATTGCTTGGAGTTCGAGAACATGGGGATCGTAAAATAAAGAGTATGGCAAATATTGGCTTTAATTTTTATTACATGATGTACTTCAACCTTTTCTCTCTAAATTGTTAGCCGAAATGCGTGTTTTTGTATTGGGAAGAGATTGGAAGCTAGGGCCGCTTGGCTAAGCAACGAAGCGCCGCTGTGATTGGTCAGTTCGTGCTTACACAGGATATCTGGTTATTTGTCAAGTCCAATCTCGACTTGTAGTCATTATCTTTTTGTTGTCACTCAAATGAATCCGGGAAAGGTCTATTGGTAGAAATATTTCCCCGCTTACCACCAAAACAGAATAATCAACATCCCTGGCGCACTTGTGATAATAGTAAGAATACGCCAATTTTGTACAAGGTATCCTAGCAACGCCAACAGGCACATGCCAAGCTCCCATGACGACCAATATGCAAATCCAACCACGCCGCGATGACGAACACCGACATATTCTATTACTAGGGTGTAAGAAGTAGGCAGACTACCTGCAAATAATGAAAATAATTGTAAACTTTTCCCAATTCGCTTGAGAGACCATGAAACAGTAGCTCCAAGTCGAGGTTATACTTGATAAAGTATACAGTAAATGTATGAACACATCTAAGATGTTTTGGGAAGAATGCAGAAAGCCACGATCTCATGCTTGCTTAACATAGCACGTACTTTCAAAGTAACTGTTGCATGAACTTGAATTTTTGTAAAATATCTCGTGAGCATGCGCTTAGAGCAGTAGCGCGAAACTCTTGATGCGTGTATTCGGGAGAGCTAGTTTTATAAAAAAAAAAAAAGTCTATTAAGTTTTGCTGTTATATCACAGCGTGGGACAATCACGAACGGAGCGTTAAGGTCCATGCTAGGTGAAAGCTCAAAGATTGAATTGGAATTTAACAGTAGATTTTTGCGGAGGGAGGAAAACCGGAGTAACCGGTGAAAAACCCTCGAAGCACAGGTGAGAACCAACAAACAACTCTACTATACGACATCGAGCCCGGCGGGACTCTCATCGCCACCCGTGCTTTCAATCAGGATATCCGGCAAGGGGTCTATTACCTAAATTTGCAAAGCCCTTCACATCACTATCAAAACCTATCAACACCGTGTCCTGTGATTATAATCAAGGTTAGGGATGCAGTCCATCCACAAAAGGGCTAAAAAAGAAACGGACTGATTTCGTTCCATACAACTTGGCCATCCTTAACAGCTCAGTTGCCGTTTTAATCCCCAGCAACAGCAGCACTATTGAAGTGCATATGACATGAAATTTTTTTGGGCGTTTCTCGAAGTATGAGAGGTGCTGAACTCGATTCTGATATCAAATCACGGTTTTAAATAAAGAACCAAGAACCATTTTTGAACAGTGGTATAGTGCAAGCGTTGCAAAAAAAAAATAATTACGTTACAAGGCTTAGTCACGACTTTGTCGTTTGGTCGCACGTTGAGGGCATTTTTCAAGGCATATAGCATGATTAATGAAAAACATATTTGTAAGCGCTGTTTGTTTTGAAATCGTGCTATATGCCTTGAAAAATAACCAGGTGACTGGGCCTTGTGACGTCATTTTGTTTGCAACGCTTGATATTTCTTGTTCTTACCTATTCCGATTCCCACAAGAGTTCTGAAGACTGCAAATACCCAGTACGTTTGAGCAAACGCTGACAGAAGCCCACTAGTGCAAAAGAAGAAATTAATGAAAAGTGCCATCTTTTTCCTTCCATATTTGTCACTAAGAATGCTGGCTGTCATTGCACCGACGATTCCGAAAAGAAAAGTAAGGGAATTTACCAAGCTTGCTTGAAAACCTCGTTCACAAACCAAGTCCCACTAGAAAGAGGAAGCAAGAATAATAAAACCAGTAGAACTGAACAGTCCACATCTATGGTTATGGTTATGGTTATGGTTATGGTTATGGTTATGGTTATGGTTATGGTTATGGTTATGGTTATGGTTATGGTTATGGTTATGGTTATGGTTATGGTTATGGTTATGGTTATGGTTATGGTTATGGTTATGGTTATGGTTATGGTTATGGTTATTTGTTGGAGTTGTATCCATATCCATGAGCCTTCTCATGCGCTACCATTAACAATGAAAAGATACTGAAGAGAATTGGGAAAACATTATGGCCAAGGTACAAAGAGTTCTATTTTATCATATGGTTTACTTTAAATGCTGTTTAAAGCCTTTAAAAAATATCTAGCCTTATTATACCTCTGTGACTATGGAATCAAAATTTTCCTCCACAACAAATTCCCAGTCTTTACGTGGAATACTGCACCGATGTTCATAGTTTTTATCGCCAGCTTTAAACGTTCCATTCAAGGTGCATGAAGTAGAGTTTGCTTTACACATCCATGGGGGCTCAGCTGTACTGAACGTTATCACTAATAGCACCATTGTATAGAAACACAACGCATAGCTCATGATACCAAATAATCGAAGCTGATAGAGTCCAAAACTGCCAATTTTGTCTAGAATGCGCTCTTTTGATTCCTTTGCCATGTTGATAGCTCTAATGAAGGCTAAATAAAACACTTTTTGTTAGTGCGCTTAGCATTAAACGAAGAGTACCAAGTGTGCACTAACCAATCCAACGAAAATATAACCTTACCATACCTTGGAATACCATACTGTACTCACTATATCAAACCATACTACACTACACATCACCACACTACACCACACCACAGTACACCATGTAGAGACCACAAATGTAATAACTGGCCTCAAATGTAATAACTGGCCTCAAATGTAATAACTGGCCTCAAATGTAATAACTGGCCTCAAATGTAATAACTGGCCTCAAATGTAATAACTGGCCTCAAATAATGTAATAACTGTTGGCCTCAAATGTAATAAATGGCTTCAAATGTAATAACTGTTGGCCTCAAATGTAATAACTGTTGGCCTCAAATGTAATAAATGGCCTCAAATGTAATAACTGGCTTCAAATGTAATAACTGTTGGCCTCAAATGTAATAACTGTTGGCCTCAAATGTAATAACTGGCCTCAGATGTAATTGAAAACATAATTGTTTGTTTGGAAATCCCCCCTGTAAAATGTTGTTACGGTTGTTGTTGTTGTTGTTGTTGTTGCTGCTGCTGCTGCTCAACGTCTTTAATGCAAAAGTCAATCTGTAGTGTCTGCCGGTTTGCCGTTAACGTGATGCTTAAACTATCTTATGACCAGTTACGAATTTTTGAACGCAAGCCATCAAGTATTATAAATTTCCGTGCAAATTTCCGTATAGTTTTCAGTTCAGTCGTTCTAACCAAATAAAGATTGAAACATGACTTTATAATTATATGCTTTTGATGTTCATTTCTTGAATCTGTATGTTAACTGAATAGGACACGTCAAAGGCCTATGTGTGCGCGTGCGCGCGATCATAATTCTAGGTCATGTCCAATGCCAATATCATCCCGCATATAGAAGAGAAAAATACAGATTCCTATTATTAATAAGTTATTAATATTAATTTACTCTACTTTACTCTGTTAATACGAGCGTGACATGCGAAGAGGCAGACATGAAAGGCCACAACTAAATGCTTTGTGGAAGCCGCTATGTCACACTTTTAGTCACGCTACGTCTATTAACTAAGGTAGTAAACAAATCGTTGACGCTAGCAAAATAGACTCTTTATGGTAGATAGTTTCAACTGCACTAGCCCAACTATTAAAAGGAGAATAAGCCTTTATTCTCCTTTATGCCATTATTCATCCGTTATTCTATTATAGCTCTTTTTAACTTTTAACCAACGCTCTAATTATGCATTTCCCGTCTCAATATAGATGATTCAATCAAGTTAAGGATTAGCAAAATACCGTCCACATTTTCGCTTCGCCACGAAAGAGTTTTTACGGGCCAAGAACATTCATTACTGAAGATTAGACTGTCAAGAAAATTTTTATTTGGGCTCAAATAACACATATCATGGGTGTTTTCTGCTTTTGAAAATTGGGTATTTTAACTCAGTCGATCCGATGCCCTTAATTTGATGTCTGATTGTAAGATTTTAAACCTGGATTTTTCAAAGAATTTTTAGTGTTTTGAATTGAAGAAACAATGCTTTAATAATTACTTAGTAAGATAAATATAAAGCATTTTTTTACAGCTTTTAGTGTAGGGGAAGAATAAGACTATTAACCGGAAGCGGAGCTGGAGTCTCCAAAAATGCATATATTACATATGTTTGACGATATCGTGCATCGGCGCATTAATACTTGCCCAGTTTTTTATTTAAGAAATGAAATAAGCTATAATCGAATTATGTTCAGTAGCAAAGGCAATTTCTAAATCGACATACCAGTGGAGATATCGGCTCCTAGAATCACCTCATATTTTAGAGCTGTTTATAATACCTATACAAATGGAGGTCGTTTGCTAAGCTGTTTAAACAAGACCCTGCGGGCAGGGTAGACTGGGTTACCTGGAGCGGGTGAGACCAGGGGCAGGGGCAGGGGCAGGGGGAGGGGTCCTAGGGTGCCCTTGAACCACCCTTTGTGGAAAAAGAGTGATCAATTATAAAATAAGCTGGACTGGAATTTGGTTTTTAATATTTCTGATGTATCGTACTGTCGATGCCCTCGTTTTCTTTCTTCGTCGTTTTTCAAAAGACAGTGATAGACTGCCTACTATAAATGTACAGTGAAAGCCATTTTGGAAAAAAAAAAAAAAATCAAAAACTAAATACCCATTTTGGTGAAGTCCAACTTCCATATCCTTCCGATTCCAGTCCGAGTTGTATCATACTTAATAAAGTCGCAGACAGAAAGTCGGCAAAGCGAGCTGACGGTGACACGTTTGCTTGAGGTCAGCATTATTTGTTTACTACATGAATCCTTCGTTTAGAACGGTAAGACGAGCAAATAATTGCTCAAAACTACCCTCAGAATTGCTTTACATTTTACAATTTTCTATGTTCGTGTATATTTGTAAATCAATCGACAATTCGTAAATGTTTGACGAGTGAGCCGCGAGTTGAATGACTTTATAAGAGATCGATCTGAGAATCAAAATACATGCGTTCGATTTAACAATATTTCTCATTACTCTTCAGTTCTTAATATCAAAATGAAGGCCCGAATAAATTTCTTTGTACCTCATGTTTATTTGTAGTAGTCTTGTTGAGTCAAACCATTAAATATAGCATCCGAGAATCGGGTCGGTAAAACTCGAATGAAGTCAGGACGTCCCATCGGTTTGATTTAGCTTGGAGCGCGTAGAAATTCTTTAATACAAGAATTAAATATCGGCCACGGCTAGCTTTTTTCTTTTGTACTGATACTACAGATTATACTGCTTTAAATAGCTGAGTCAAAGCACGAGTAGTTAATCAAAGTTAGCGGATTTGCCATGAGCAATGCAAATTCTTCAGAATTCCGGGTTGGATTAGAATTATCCTTGTTTACGAATAAATTAAACATTCTGACTCGGCTCACTCTTTAATTACAGCAGTCAACGAAATAGAGCATGCGTAGACATTAATTTATGTCACGTGATACGCTAGCTCCGCCCTCTCTTAATTACTTAGCAACGTAGTGACATTGATTGACAGTTGGCACATGCTAATTGATCGGACTATAGACAGGAACCCTGTAGTAGATGCCCGCTAAGGACTCTTGGGTAAGGCCGCAATGACCCTCTGGGTAGTATTGCGCAACTTTGCCATTTTGTCGCGAAGGAATCAGGAAAAAAAAAAAAAACGAAGGTATTTTATGACTGGTTTACCACAGGTAACCCAGTAATAATTGTCAGGTTTTACTATGTGCAACCGAAGTATATGAATAGAGGGTTTTTTTATACCAAAATATTTTCCAAAATATAAACGCTTATATTTTTTGGAGTGCTACCAAAACAGTAACTAGCCTTGTAACTAGCCATTCACGGCCAATAAGATTGACCCTCCCCCCAACTTTTCCCGTAAATTTTTTTTTTGACAAAATATTATAGATTTCGTATTTAGGACCCCAAAACAAGTTTATATACCAAATTTCACCAAAATCCGTGAGGTTGACTTGCCGGATGTTTCTAAATTTGCTTGATCCTTACAGACTATGACTAAAAATTCGTGGAAGAAACAAACGTAACCAATATGATATTTACATCTTTTCTTTTAAAAACTCTCAACTCTTCAGTTCAGCAATATAAATTTCTTACCTTAATAAACGAGCAGTTTCTATATGTTTGGATTAATGTGTAAAGTCCCTGTAGAAAGAAATTCTATCTTGCAGCTGTTTACCCTGAATGAAATAGCTGGCTCGACTGAACTGCATATTCATGCGAGTCGAGTTTGTTCTTTCTAATTTTGAATACTGTCTAATTAGAATATGTTAATGCGGCCCTTCGGCAATTCTTCTTCGTAAAACAATGCTTGCATTTCAGGTCTAATTCATTACTAAGTTGATCATGTTAAAAGCTTCCAATGAAGATGAAAATTTGAGACGATGTTGTTCATATATTGATAAAACGACCATAAAAGTTTTAAAAAAGATCTATTTTTGAAATATCGAAAACTACACGTAATTGCAAGAACGTTATCATATAAAAATAAAAAAAATAAAAATAACAAATAGCAATCAATTAGAAACAGCTTTCTGTATTTTGATTCCAAAGCGCCCCTAGATTAATGAGAATTATCATCTCAAAATATCAGTCTATACCTTTAAAACAGTGAAATAATTATATCTGTTTTACACAAATACTTAATTCCTGTTTGTTATTTTATATTTTTATATGCTAACCTTCTTGAATTAGGAGTAGTATCCTAGATATTGGTTTTGTACTCTTTACTATTCAGGACGTTGTGAAGACACCGAACATCGGCATCGGAATTTCTTAAAGTGGGAATAATGTTACAAACTGGTTTTGAACCCATCTATGATATTATTTGTGTGGTGGTCTATGAAATTGAATCGCGACTCATCTTTCTTCAAAGCAGGGAGGTATGAGAGAGAAGTTCTCCCTAGCAACTCCTTGTTAAATTTTTTTTTTTTTTTTTGTAAACGTTCTCAATATCATAAGCAATTTATACGCAACCTTTTAATACGTAAATTTCAATAGCAGTTAAATTGTATATATTTGTATATATGTGGGGAAACCTAATAAAGTATGTATGTACGTATGTATGTATAGGCGGAATCATACAATTTGCCGTCGCCACAAAATACGATTTTGGTGGTCGTCAATCTAAGTCTTTCCATCCATGACATTGTCATGTAAACGCCATGATTGACGTCCACCAAACATTGCTTCATCGCGACGACGATTCTGCACGTGCTAGTAATAAGCATTGTTAGCGCCAGATAAAAATCCACGTACCCAAGGTGTTTGAGTTGAAGCATAGTTAATGGAGTGGAATGGTTTGGAAACCTATTGTTCTAGGTTTTTGTTCAACCTTTTCTATTGTTATATGACGTTGACCGTGCACAGAGAAGGAAAAGTTGCAGCGTTTTTTCATCGTAAATTAGGGAACATAGACGTTTTTTCCTCAAAAATGTTATAAAATAGGAGATATTTCTTAATTAATTCTATATGATAAAAATTAATTGTTTACTGAAAAGGGTAATCACCTTTTTGAACGCTTTCTTATCTATCATCTAGTAACTTAACTGTGTCTGCGTGGGATTATTTATCCTCTTCTTTGTAATCTTAGAATGAAAATTTTACTCCTTCAAAATGTTCGTACATGAAAATAGTACGGAAACTAGTATTTTCAGCCATACTTGCTTTGGTTCATTGTGCATGGTCAATATCACGTGATGGTACGTTTCAACATCGCTCGCCAAACAAAAACCTAGAACAATAGGTTTCCAAACCATTCCACTCCATTAACTATGGTTGAAGGCAGGAGTGACTTACGTTGTGTTTTGATGGTGATTCTTATAATTTGCCAATACAGTTTTCGACTTTCGTTTGACGAAGTCTTATTAATAAAATTAATTAAACGTTAGTTTCATTTATTCATATATTCGCCCTTGCTTAAGTCTGCGCCATGTGTAAGGGCTTTTAACGTTGTGACGTTCCTAACCGAATGTCAGAACAAACTCAATTATTCCTGACAACAGAATTGTGTTAGACGCATTATCTTCCTTTAATTATTCTTTGCGCGCTAAAATATCACCTTTATAAAAATATCAATACACTTATAAGAACTACGCAAGTAGGTATATGATGCAGTAGCAAACACACAGGTGTTAGTATTTTCTATCGTAGCAAATGACCAAGGCTCTTGACCAATTCTAACTCTTTTTATCTCCCAATAATAGCTCTGTCGACCTTCTGTCTACTGTCCAAGGATATATTAGATCTGCTGATTGCTTGGGAGTTCATCGACTTCAATGCCTCTATCCGGTTGTATTATTAGATCGAGCTGTTTAATGGTGTCAGGCATGGCTTTGTTGTTGGTCTCTGGAAGGGTTGTAAACATTATTCCACAGATCAACGCATTGGCTGCCATGATACCAAAAGGCATCAATGGATGGACTCTTTGCTGTGGAGGGACCAAATGAAGATCATGCCATGATACCAAAAGGCATCAATGGAATATGTGAGAACTTCTAAAATAGAGCTCCTTAAGTGCATCCTTAACAATTTTCATATTAAGCAATCCATTCCATGTATGATCATAGATGACAGTTTGAATCTCAGTTAGAACGTTTGAAAACGTTCTATAGTGAGCCCCTCGATGAGCTTTTGCTCTTGGGGCAAACTAGAGTACAAGTGTGTCTAAATAAAAAAAAACTTCAAAATAAGCCTACCGAGTAGACGATGTATGAAGAACAGGCACAACCGACGCCAGTTGAAGAGAAGAGAAGTCCCATGGCAGTGCTTCTAATGAAAACAACGTCATGTTTTGGGGAATTGGTTGTAAGTAGATGATAATGATGATGATGATGATGATGATAATGATGATGATGATGATGATGATAATGATGATGATGATAATGATGATGATGATGATGATGATGATGATGATGATGATGATGATGATGATGATGACAATAATAATAATAATAATAATAATAATGATAATTTAAAAAAACAAACTAGAAACCGAAAAAAATATATATATATATGTATATTATATATAGGAAGGCTGTGTTTCGATTTTTCCGTAGTACAATGCTCGATACATAAAAGTAGAGTGGAATATAAATATTAAGATAAGAAAAACAAAGAGACTACACTTTCATCCCGACAAGCCTATTTCGACATTCTTGACTCTTAAAAACAATAACATTGACCACTTTATTTCGTGGTATATTCTTTCATCAAGCTCACCCTACAACAGCTCAAGTAAAATATGCAACCTCTGCCTTAAAGAAAAATTCCTAATCATTTGCCGACCTGAATTGTCATCACTTAACAAACGTAATGAACTTGTGTCTTCATGCCGCCACAGAAATAAAGCGTTGCTACGTAACAGCTGAACATTTAAATTTACCGCCGCATTAATTATGTAAATTTTATAGTATATAAAGGATGGTTATGGGTATTCTTGTCATTAAAATCCCCTGAGGAGTGAGTTAATCACGAAACAGGCTTGTCGGGATGAAAAAATATATATATATATAAGCAATACTTAGAAACTATAGAATTTAGAACCGCCACCCAGTTAGCTCAGTTGGTAAGAGCGTCGGTCTGTTCTGCGAGAGGTCGTGGTTCGAGTCCCGGCCGGACACAACACTCAGGGTCTTAAAATAACTGAGGAGAAAGTGCTGCCTTTGTAATCACATCTATAAATGGTTAGACTTTCAAGTCTTCTCGGATAAAGACTTTAAACCGTAGGCCCTGTCTCCCAACCCTTCCTTAACCTGTAAATGGGGGACATTAAAGAACCTGTTGAATTATTCGTGTCTCCCGGTTCAACAGCCTATCCCAATTTGGAGGCATAACACTAATTACTAACAATTCACTCATGATTGTAAGCTGCACGGCTGCTAATAGCGCCTTAATATGCAGCCCGTAAAGTTACACTGACCCACTGGTCACAATTGTAAAGCGCATTGAGACGATGTGAAATGCGCTATATAAGAACTTCCCATTATTATTATTAATTTTAAAAAAAGGAAAAAATATATATAAAAACAAAAACTTATGTCACTTAAAAAAAATACAATACGAAGAAGAAGAAAAAAAGAAAAAAGAAAAAACTGAAAACTAGCTAAAAATTTATACATATGCCATACTGTTTCAATATCAATGTCAATGTTTTCAATGTCACATTGTACTCCTTTTAATTTTCTTGATCCTCGTAGACACACGTACCAGAGCGTAATAATAATAATAATAATAATAATAATAATAATAATAATAAATCTTTATCATCATTCATAGCTTACCTATGAGCGCTCAACTCTCACCAATGCGAGCCAGGTTGGTCTATCTCATGAAGAGAGTATCAAGTAAGAAGGCACATCTCCGTGCCCTATGATAAATATTTGAAACTCTATTTTTAGCTCCGTACGCAGACTGAAATATTTTTATCATGCGATTCCTGATTCAGTCAAGGCTGCGCGCGCAGCAAAAAAAAATTTTTTCCAATAATTTTCATGGGGATACACCTATGTATAGGAGATGTACTTTCTTACTTGATACTCTCTTGATCTCATACAATTAAAACAGAACAACTCAGTCGTGAAAGAAAAACAGCGCTTAACTTGGATGCTCTACTACAAAATCGTTTACCTTACAACTGTTGGAAAAAGCTCTGAAGAATGAACATAAACACCATTGAAAGCAACAGTGATAAACAACTTCCCCAAAGCAATGGCCGACAAGATTTTGCCAGCAAGGAAACCTGTGGGGGAAAAAGGATTCCATGTTAAGATGATAATGATGATGAGGATATGGAGGAGCATGATGAGAATGATAAGAATGATAATAATTTATATATCTATTGCTACATATATACCTTGGCTTCCATCGTCATAATAAGACAAAAGCGCAGCAACCAAGATGAAAACACCAGCCATCCACAGATTAAAAATGATTGTCTTCTTACGCCCAAACCTAAAAACATCAAACAAAGAAAGTAATATTTTAAAGTAATAAATAATTTTGTTTGATCATGCTTTAAGAATTATTAAAATGAACAAGATATTTGAGTCCTTGTGATACCAACATTGCAACGATCTAGAGTTGGGGGTCCCATCTCTGCCCAAAAAAATATGGCGTCATTCAAATCATAAAACTAGATATTCCAGCTTCTGATCATACAAGACAGAGAATTCAAAACCATATCTGGCTTCCTCGGAAACCTGCTAAATATCTCCCTGTTCATTGAAGAAGAAAAATCATTGGGCTGGGCTAGGCTGGGCAGGGCTGGGTCATACTGTACTTACCTAATTAATGCAGGTATTCCCACTACAATCGCCATTTCTTCACACACAGCTGTCAGAGAGAAGTTCAAGTACATGTTACCGCCAATAGTTGGTGTGCTCAGCATGATGCCGTAGTACACTAACGCGTTAACGAACCTTAAATTTGGGGAAAAAATCATGTTATATTATTTATCAAAAAGCATTACCGATGTGTAAAGAAGCTTCGTTTGCTGTCGATCTGAACTTGTAAGAATCACCATATTAGGAATTCCTCCAAATTCCTAAATATGAAATGCTTTGATCTTATACTGACAAAATAATATTTCTAAGGGAATCAGGGGTGGTGTGGCGGTTGTGTGCTTGCTTTTTTTCTCTTGGAGGTGACGCCGGGGAAAAGTGTGAATGAGTGCCAATCTCGTTCCCAGAGCCCTTATTTCTTACTGCGCATGCTCGACGAAATAATTAGGCCCTGGGAAAAGTCCAATATAAAAAGGAAGAAATATTATTATTAAGAGACCTGAACTATAAATTTTACTAGCAAATAAACGTGATCGCTCGAAAAAATTTCATTAGAAAACACGCATTTGTCGTAGTTGTTACAATTCAGTTTAATACAATTTTTAACGCTCAACCCATCCTCGGATCCCTTTTTCTCTTACTTGGTCTAACATTAGTAAATTTAAGGGGGAGACGACAAGGACAGTACATATTCCTTCTAGTATTAGCTTAAGCTATTTAGGAGTGAACTAAGAACTAAGAATATTACATTGGTAGACTCGGAAAATGTAATCGTACACGATCGCGAGTGGAAAGCACTGATACACTTACAATTTGCCGTATCCCCGTCGTATCCAGTTGGCAACACAACTAAAGTATCATTTTTAGCCTACCTATAATAATAATGGCTTTGGTATTGTTTCTATCTGAGCTTAACTTATCATCAAAGCCCATTTAATTGAGAGCAACGGCACGATAGCGCCCTCAACAGTCGGCCATTTTGTTTTTATCAGTTGTTCGTGTTAAGTTCCGGTTTTCATAATGCGCATGTCAGAGACAACCAGATTCTGGCTCTTCCGGTTTTGAGTTTTCAAGAGCCTATTTGTTTCGTCGAGCATCCGCAGTAAGAAATAAGGGCTCTAGGAACGAGATTGGGTAAAGACTGAAATAAATCTCCTAATGCGTGGAATATTCCTTGGGGGCAGGAGGGAGGGGGCGTATCTATTGTATTCAAATAACATTCCTAGAGAGACATCGCTACCAGTGTGACGTCACGTAGCAACATAGAGAGGGTTTTGAGTCGCTTGCTTAGTTTAGCGCGGAGACGCCATTGTGCGAAGTAAAAAGGAAGGTTAAATAGTGGTTTAAAGATCAATTGTGGTCTACTTATCGTGAGTGTGGGCTTTTGTTTTATTCTTTTATCAGTCAAGTGCAACTAAACTTGGATTAAGTTTTTTTATCTCGATATATAATCGTTTAACTTTCACGGGAAGGTTACGGAATCCGCCATCTTTTGTTCAGGAGTAGTAAAACTGTTCTTGTAGGAATCGTTTTTTTGTCCTGAAAAAAACAATCAATCACTTCGAAAATAGGAGCTTGTATTCAGCGATAATAGAACTTGTAATCTAATCTATATTTGTTGGAGTTCAAACGCTCATTCTTCTCATCAATCCTTTTTTGTGTTCTGTTGGGATTCACTCAACTTACACAGTGTGATTTGCAACTACTATTCCAGTGTTGAACTGAATATTGTATCTGTATTTTTTGTGTGATTTGAGACTTTGAACCTGTGAAGTCTTTGATTGTCATCTGTGTTGTCCCGATTAAAGTTAATATTTTTGCGCTTTTTCACAAAATTATTGCTTTGTTGTTTAAAGTTCAGTATTTATTCACTCCTTTTGTCTAATAGTTGATATAAACTTATTGCTATAATATTGAATTGTTCTACTGCTCTGTTGCATGTTTAATGTTAAAATATTGTTGCAATAGTTGAAATATTGTTGCATGAATATTGAAGTATTATTGCATGTTTAAAAAAACCTTGTTGCATTAATTGAAATATTGTTGCATGTTTAAAAAAACCTTGTTGCATGAATTGAAATATTGTTGCATGTTTTAAAAAAACCTTGTTACATGAATTGAAATATTATTGTATGTTTAAAAAAACCTTGTTGCATTAATTGAAATATTGTTGCATGTTTAAAGCTGAAGTTACCTTACCTAAAGAAAATAAATCATTTCACTTAGTTAAAAAAATGTGAGAAGTGGTTTTTTCAGTCTTCATTTTTTTCTTCGTTTAAACACATTGTGGGAGCCTTTAATATTTTGACCTTGAAAGCCAGAACATGAAGAATAAAGACATATTCTCTTATACTTGTTGGCTTGTTTTACTTTTAGTCTATGACGTATACTTTGATTTTGTAAGTACCCTGTTTCTACCTTCTCATTATCAAACCGTTCAATATACTATGTCAGTATTACGGTGTCACATGTTATTTGCAAAGGCTTATCCTTTCTTTCCTGGGATTCATGCTCTTCCAAAAGCTCTTAAATTGGAAGATCAATACTTAGCCAAGTGCAAAATTCTAACAGTATCAAGTGAAAAGGGAAAGAAAAATCCTAATTCTGGATTAAATGTATTGCAAAGTATTTTTTGCATTACTGTTCTTTTGCTTCTAAAGTTTTTGAAGATCAAAAATAGTATCTGTGGTTACAAGAAAATCAACAACCCATTTTTCAATGAACCACTATCTCAGCTGGCCAATCCTTTTTTCTGTTTAATTTTTCTTGCATTCTCCTGGGAATTTTTTACACAAGACAACTATTTAAGACTGTGTATTACATTTTACCAGCACCTTAATGATGTGCTTGAATTGTTGTTGTTCCCATGTGTTTGTATTATGTACTTAGTGTTGACTGTTACTAGATCCAATGTATGGTGTTATTTTAAATACCAAATCACATCAAAGCTTTTCCTTGTATTTGCACATTTGGGGAAAGAAGTCAAAGGTGCTTCATACTTGTCTAATGATTTTTTCACTATGCTTTTTCTATATTTGCATACTCAACCAACTTTTAGAGAATGAAACAATTTATATTTCCCCTTGTTATTATTCCACTCCAATATACTTAATACTTGCTATAATAATTACTATTGTTTCTATCTCTCCACATTCAATTCTTATGCTTACTTTCACTGTGTTATCTTTGATGTTGGGAGATACATTTTCAAGTAATACCCATCACACTTCTGAGGGGAATATATTTTGGACTTCTCTCTATCTTTGACAGGGATTATTAATGGCATACTCTAGCATGCAGAATATTGAGCTGCACCACCCAGGGTTTTTTATGGGGAAATTTTTAGCATCAACCCACATCAGTGTTATAGATACATCAGGAAGATTTCGGATGTTCCAATTTGCTCCATATGCTACAGTTTCTGATTTAAGATTACAAATAAATAAAAAATGCAAGACAATGCAAAATAACTACTGGTTGTCTTGTAGTGGTAAACCCTTACGAGACCATATACGCCTTGATGCTATTTCTGGAATCGTAATTATGAATGACAGACTTCCTGGGGGTATGCTGTGTTGCATAAAAAATTGTAATAATCATGCAGGTACAAGAAAATGTGACAGTATGATAGGAGTTTATGAATTGAAATGTAGTTCATCTTTATTATCATCTGGAAACATAGACTTTTTAAAGGAACTGAAGGTTTGTGACAAACATTATAGTAGCTTATCTAGTCGTGGTCATAAACGAGCTAAAGGCAAAGGTGCCTCCAAATCCAGAAGTTATGCACAGCTTGGAATTTTGAAATCCACACCAACTGTCGTACAGTGTTCACAATGCTCTCAAGATATTGTTTTGTCAAGCACTTCCACCTGCAACAAACATAAAATCTTTGTTTTTGAAAAACTGTTTTCAGTGGCATGTAACTTTCTAGATGAAATTAATGACAGTGGCAAAACTGCACTCAATGCTGATCTGTACTGCACAAAAGAACCACTCCCTAAAACCTCTGGTTTCATTTGCACAGGTTGTCATTCCTTCTTTTTAAAAGCCTCGAGAATCGAACAAGACTATCTTAACTTGAAAAGTAATTTTGATGCCACATGTAAAAATGACATCACATCTCCAGCAGAGCCACAAACAGAGGTTAAAAAAGAAGTCACAACACCACTTTCTAAATGTGAAGCTTCAGGAAATGGAATTTTCACATCTGCTGTAATGGACTTCATTGACAAACATAACAACTCAGCTGTCAACCTTTTACATGGATCAGAGGCTACAGATTTACATACAGTTAGTACCAAGAGCACCATATCTGTATATTCCCTGTTTCAAGATATCCTTTCTGATATCTTCCCATGGACACTATCATTTACATATCCTGAACCATCAATGACGACTTCTATAAAAGTGTCCCTTACTCAGCCACTGATATCAGATGGCCTTGAAATTCAACAGTGGAAAGAAATTATGTTTTTATTACCAAATGAAATTAATCTACATGTACACTTGTTGGAAGAAAACTTTTGCCCTTTTAGCTTGAAAATTCTGGGACACCAAATTGACCAGGGAAAATTCCCTCTAGCTTTTTAGTCCTGATCTAATTTTTTCTTTTTTGTCAACTATTCTTGACATAATTAACGGATTACCTGTTTGTCCAGGTATCTGTGACCCTAACTTGGTTGAAGCAGCTGAAGAACAACACCGTAAGTCAACATATTCTATTGATACAAGAGGAATAATTAAAGATGGCAAGGTTTTTCCAAAGTGCATAAGAAACAAAGACTGTTCAGTCTTACTGCCACACGAATCTAAAACTAGATGCCCCAGCTGTCAAAATCTGCTAAGATCATGCTTACGATTTAGCAAATCAAAGTCATTGCCTGTACAGATCTACAATGCTCTAATTCGCCCCCATTTTGATTATTGTAGTACTGTATGGGATGGGTTATGTGGCCAATTATGCGACAAACTACAAAAGCTGCAAAATCGTACGGCTAGGGTTATCATGAAAGCTAGTTACGAAGTTCGATCCTGTACGCTTCTTGATTCTTTAGGCTGGGACAAACTCTCAGTGAGACGCAAGAAACAAAAAGCGTTGGTAATGTTTAAGTGCTTAAATGGTCAAGCTCCACAGTACTTATGTAATATCTTTGACCATTATAGCACAAGTTATGACCTTAGAGATCTAGATATGAAACTTGCTATACCCAAGCCTCGCACCGATTATCTAAAGCGCAGCTTCAGCTATAGTGGAGCTATCTTATGGAACGACTTACCACAAAGCGCAAAGAAATCGAAATCCATAAAGCATTTTAAAAACGAGCTTGACAAAATCTTTATGGAATAATGGCATTGAATTTCCACACGGCAATCTTGTAAAACAGTAGACAAATTTGATTTTACATATATATGTATCACTTTATATATTATTATTTTATTATTGTACATATATTTTACTGATGATTTACCGTGTTTAAATAAACTATGTATGTATGTATGTATGTATTGCCTGAAAGAATTGAGTCTAGAACTGCCTCTGACTCTCATACAAAACTTTGTTCACTAACATACAATGAACTTCTTGAAAGGGCAAAAAACCTTCATAAATCAGTTGCCCAAAGTCAAAGGCAGGCAAAACATTTTTTCAACTTGTACATGTATCAAAAGGAAAAACAAAAAGATATAGTAGCTCCTAAGAATTACAACCCTTCTTCATCTGATCTTGCACAGTTGGCAGACATTGCAGTTAAGGAGGAGTGGCTTTCAGAAAATTCAGTTTTATATACTCTCCTGATGGATACTGTGAAGTCTTTGAAGATGCAGGAAGAACAATATGAGAGAACAAAAAATAAACAAAAACCACACCCAAAAGGAATGCGTTTCAATCCTCTTGTCATTAAATGGAGTTGCAAGATTGCCAATAAATGGTGGTTATGAAGCAGTAAGAAGCATTTTACCCATCTCAAAAGAGAACTTACAAACCATGTTGCAAGAAATGAAAAGAAGGGGCTGCAAAGGTATTGGGGGTATACATTGGGATGAAATGACAATAAAAGAGGGGATTGTGTTGTGCAAGCGTACAGGAGAGCTAGTTGGGTTTGAGGATGATGTCATAGGTAATAATCTACACATGAATATAGAAGACTTATGTGATAACATTGATGATGTGATAACAGCAGATGATAATGATGATGGAAGCTGTGATGAGAGTTCTACTGGTAATTCAAGTGACCTAGATTCTTCAGCTGATTCAGAAGGAAGTGATGCTGCAAGTTATACACAAAGTATTCAATCTAAGAAATCAAAACTAATTTGTCAGTTCTTTTTCTCCTCTATTGAGGGTGACTTTACATGGCCAGTAGCATCATTTCCATTACACAGGATCAACCACAAGGTCCTCTCTTCAATGGTTTGGAAAGTCTGTGAATCATTAGGAAGTCTTTATATTGATGAAAACAACAAAATTCAAGTTATGTATCGTGTGTCTGATGGTTCAACGTATTCTCATGCTTTTTTCTGTAGAGCTTGAGCACAGAACTGGGTAACTTTCAATCCCTTCAACGACAACAAGCCAATATGGTGGTTATCTGACTTTCCACACATGATAAAGAAATTAAGAAATTGTATTGTAAACCCTGAGGAAAAACTAGAGGTTAGAGGTCAAAAAATCCATTTAGAACACCTAATTGGAGTGGTTGAAAGAAAATTAACTAAATTAAGTTGGAAGCACATCAAATTGACACCAAGAACCAAAATGAGTGTGAAAAGGGCTGTAACAGTTTGTTCTCTTGATGTAGCTTTGGATGTCCTGAAGGGTTTCTCTCCTGTAGAAGAAACTGTTGCTACACGAAAGTATCTCATAAATTGTTACCAACTTTTTAAGCTATTCAATAGCAACACAGGAGTAGATCCAGCTTACTACAGACAATTACTCACTATAATGACCTGGTTTGACAAATGGTACTCTGAGACCAAAAATGAAATTAAGGAAAAAGGAAGAGAAGTTGGTGGTTTAAAGGAACACTGGAAGAAGTTTATCCCTAGAATAACATACAAAGACCTTAAGAGAACAATCAGAGCTTTCCTCGGAGTTGTACAATATGTACAACTTCATCACCCACATGTCCATATTATACCTAAAACTATGTGCCAGGATGATGTGGAAAACTATTTCTCACTTCAGAGGGCCAGTGTTCCTGGAGGTATCTATTCCACTAACTAAACAAAAAAACAAAGAGTGAACAATCATTTTCAGAAAAAGATGGCTGGGAGTCATGCCACCATCACTTGTCTTGTGCAAATCACCATCACCTTCTTGCTTTTGCATGTTCTCTTGATTATTACCTACGAATAAATTTCTTCAAAGACAACTGGACACCAAATGTACTTCAACAAGCAATAAATACACTGAAAACAGACAAAGCACTATGTTTTTACTGGAAGACCCTACTAGAGAAAATTAATTTGTCAGACAAACTAATTGGAGTGTCATGTGATGTAATGTCAGGATTTGTAAGAACGTTTGCTAAGAGACGGTGTGTGCTTTACCTGGCAAAAGATGGTCTTTCACCAGTACAAAAATATCACAGTCACTGAATGTATATTTCTCGATAGATTCATGAATTGTTTGATATATACTTATAAAGACACTCGTAAAGACAACAATGCCCAACAATAAACCGAGTTGAACAAATGAGATTCTGCTCTGAAACACACAGCAATTCAATAGAATAAAACCGATTATAATTACATAAATAAACAAAGAATTCACCTTGAGTTTCAGTGGATTACAGTTTTTATTTTCAAGACACTTCTTGTCATCCTTGGAAGTTTTCAACATGGCGTCTTCGCAGATCACAATCTGCTCGTCTGACTTGAAGTTCTTGTAATCACCTTCAAAGTTTTGTTCGTCCGTTTTTTCGTAGTTTGTCTCAGTATAGTTCGTACTTGAGATTTGGTAACATCTATTTCGACTAGTTTCTCTATATAGTTCTAAGATTCTCATAGTTTGCTCATAGATTCTCAAAGATATCTCATAGATACTAACACTTCTCTCTTTGGGTACGTGGACCAACCCGTTCCAAAATCGCTCAATAACATATTTTAGTGTGGGTCTACCACGTACGGCGTGTGTGTTTGTAAGTAGTTTAAGCGTAGCGTTAAAAAACCTAAAGACAATAGTACGCAACATGCCTACAGACAAAATAGTACTCCACGAACCCTGAACGAATGAATTAATGGCGACACAACACTAAAAACTATAAATACATCGTCCTCGATGTCGTGTGGCAACTTCATTGGACATTGGACATTGTTTACAAGTTCTCGACCAATCATGACGTGTGAAATTATGGTCTACCTGACGCCCGAAAAACGGATCTCATTTTAAGACTGGTTTGCCACCATGGCAACCCAGTAAAAAGCGCATGCTCAGATGTTAAAAGTACCGCCAAATATGAAAAGAAGATTAATTTTGGTATATAATACATGAAATTTTGACCTTTTTTGAATGCGGGAAATGAGCCCTGAATTATGCAGACTGGTGGTATTTTGCTTCAGTGCTAACCTTTCGGGGCAACTGAAGCGTAGAATAGGAGATGGGGCAAGCGGCCCAAAATTGAATTATTTTCCCCAAGTTTTACTTGCGAAATAAACGAGTAAGTCAATCGGCGGTCGTGTTCCAGAAATAAAGTTATATTAGAGTTTTCCGATTTACAGGTACTAAGGCCGATTTGTCACTAATAGCACCGCGCTAGTACCACTGTTCAATAATATATGCCTATATTCTGGCAATAATATGGTTTTGTACTAAATATTTTATTCATTATTTGTACAGTTTATTTATGACTCTTATTCAAAATGTTGGAGAAAAGCGAAACATTTCACCATAGACACTCACTGCCAAAGAGTGTGATATTGCTTGGATAAAAACCGAAGCCTACTGATGGGATATGAATATCATTCCGTCGACTGAAAATAGATTTCATGAAAATTCAACCTCCATTATACACTTACGTTATGAATAAGATATCAGATCGGGCTAGCTAATAGGATGATTGACTTTGCAATTATAGAGCTTGTGTGTCCGGCAAAATGTTTTCAGCAAGGCACCGGCGATAGGCACCGATGAAATCTTTATTATACTCTTATCATTTTATCACAAGTATCGTTTTGTACAAACTCAGTTCTAAAATTACAATTGTCGCTGATACTTGCAAAGCAGGAAAAAGAAATATAAATATGAGACCGTTGTGAGATCATTATTATTTATCAATCGTTCCTAAAGTTTACAAAATCGCTCCTGTCAGGCACGTGAGAATTCGTACCGAGAAGGCTAAACTCAGAGGTTATTATTATTATTAAAGCTAACTTTCACTTTGAACCATGGTTCGTCCGCAATTTCGAGCTTTTCTTGCGATTTATCACTGGTTGTTGTTAGTTATGCAGTGATAATTTAGTAATGCCTCCCCCTCCTCCACGTACCAGTGCTTTTGAATCAAACTATTATCATTCTGTTCTGCTAGAAAACCAGCCTCTGTTTACAAGACTTTTTCCTAAGCCTGTGCCAGACAGAAATGTTGGTCGCGATGTTTAGACATTACTTGAAGTAGACCCTCGCCAGTTTTGGTACCTGGCTGCTTTTTATCTCGGAAACATCTCTCGAAAAAAATATCGAAAATGTAGTTGTTATAAATAAAAGCCGTGATATGCTTATCGTGCATCAGTGCACATATGCAAATTAGTACTTGGCACTATTAGTACCAAAGCCTGTAAATCGGAAAACTCTATTTCAAGCTAAACCGCTTGATTTATTAAGCTCTAGCGTAGCACTTAATGACTTCTTTTACTTCAGCTATCTTATTTACGCGATACGATTTCGAAGCAAATAGTAGACGAAAATACTAGCGAATCTGTTATAGAAGGAATGATAAAGGAGATTTTGAAAGAATCGGAGATTCATGGTGTTAAATCAATAGCAGAATAACAAATGTATTTGTCATACTTAGCACTATACCGGCCCTTAATTTGGAAATGAATTTTAACAAGGTTTATCGATTTGCCGACCTCTATGATCTCTATCTTATAAAGACTGTTATCCCTAGTTTGAGCTTTCTTTTAATTCTTTGGCTTATCTTGAGAAATTTTGTCGATATTCTCTTAAGAATCTTACACTGCCTTATTTTCTTTGCGTCCTTCACATTGAAAATGTGTCATGTTCCATGTCACGTTTCTAGAGTCAAATGACATTGCGCATGTCAAGAAGCAATTTGGAAGACTGGAGCCGATATATGCTAAATGTTAAAATAAGTATGCAATGACTTTGATATGATAAAGAAAGTATGAGATCTAATCATAAAATGAAAGTAAAATTAACCAACAAACTGTAAAAATTTCGAACTTTTTCGAAGAATTTTTCAACAACAAAACTAGCCCTGTGTGGTGGTTGGTAGTGGGTTGTGTACACGTGACAAAATGCCTAAGCGGGAGAGTAGTAAGGTCGAAATTCGTTCTCGCCCCAGTTCCGCTGCCTTAACGAATCGTACAGAAGATAGTCAGGTAATCTGCAGCCAGCGAACAATTTTCTGCACGTAAATTTCGTTTCGAGAAATCGGTGAGGAAGATCAAAACGACTTTTTAGAAAAATGAATCCCCCCTCCTAGGGAACATTTTGGTCAAGTTTTTTCGGGAGTTTGTGTTTTAAAAGAAGGTGAAATCGTGGTTTAAAGTGTGTTGTGTTTTTCAAGATGGCGGCTTGACTTTCCTCCCTTGTTAAATTATATTGACACAAATCCACACGTAGGATACCATAGGGGAATTATATAGGAAAACAAAGGCACGCGCGAAAAAAAAATGTTCTGATGCATTTTAATTTACGGATTTTTTTGCTCGTTCGTATTATGAAGGACATTATCTTGACCACGAATTAAGAAAATTAATTAAACGCGATTTTTTTTCGGATTTTATTTTCACCTTTTACTTTTATCTAAATTGGGCTCCCTGTGTCCTAACTAGTAGGATGTTGTGCTAAGCAGAAAAATTGTGAAAATGATGAAGAAAAAAATAGGAGCAAAAAGAGTATTGATTAAGTAAGAAGTTCCCTAAGTGGGATTTTGGTAAGAACTGTAGATCAGTGAGAAAGTATTAGTTTCCCAAAGACGAATGAGGTAGCCAGATAAAATGGCTTCAGGACCGATGGGTCAAATATGTAGTTAGAGTAAAATAATAAATACGAAGGGAAAATGAAAGAAGAAGTTAATGAACATATGAAACTAACCTTAGTAAGCAGAACTTGATGGAAAAGAATTGACGAGCCACCAAAAAAAGCGTAAAAAATAGTGGAAAATTAGAGAGAAAACAGAGCCAACCCGCCACCGCAAGAGCGCGCGCAGATCAATATAATTTCCAGGTTTTCCTGTTACAATTGTAGTTTTCTGCCTAATTCACAACATCTTATGGAATTAGATTACATCAAAGACCAGAACTCTCCTCGACCAGCACGTGTTTACTCGTTTAAGCGCCGCCCTCAAATAAGCGCCGCAACCGGCGCAACGGTAAAAATTTAAAGAGCGCCGAGGCGCTTAATCGAGTAAATACGATAATAGTTTTTGCGTTGCATCTAAGGTACTTTTAATAGTAAAGGTTTTCTGCAATAATTGCAATCATTCAGTTTTGTGCTCAGTCCTTTCTTGAGTTCCATAAATAGCTTTGGAGCAAACAAGGAGGAGGAGGAGAAAGCGCATCTCAGTCGGTCGGTGCGCGGATCTCGGAGCTAGGTGTCCACGGTTCGATCCTCAGGATCCACACGTCTGTTCCTATTCCTCCCTTATCCGTGTAATTATCATCGACCTGAATGTAGGTTGATTCGTACTGCTTGGCCGCATGGGAAACTTAGCTTTCATTCTCACATTACTATTAGATCATGTTTGATATTATTTGTTTTCTATAGGGTTTAATAACATCATTCCCCCACGATTTCGCATTATTTTTATCTTATCTATTTCTTAAATCATACTCCTTTTTATTATGATTTCTTTTTGATTTTTTTTACTACTTAATGAGAGCTGAGATCGACAATCTAAATGGATGTTTTCAGTTGTAAAAAGTATAATTGATTCTATGGGTGATAAATCCCTTTTTCCTGACAACAAATGGTCACAGTTGGAACTCCCACAAGCGATTTTTCAGCGACTTCGTTTCTTTTTTGACTTTTACGTGAACAGTAAACAGGACGTACAACACGATCTCTATGGTCAGGGGCGGAGCAGAGGGGGGAGGGGGGGGGGGGGGGGGGGGGGGGGGGCTAGGGGGATTTTTCAAATAGTTGTGAGGTTTTGATAGATATATAGTCATTTGAAAAAGTGTTGTCACTGACCGGCTCCGCGACTACGCGACTGAACCGAAACGGAGCATGGGTAGAAATCGCTGAAGAGCTTAATTTTTCGCTCTGAAGTAGTTGTTTTTGATTACTAATGAGATAACACAAGCATCAACCCTTTCAACGTTTGTCTTCGGGTTTTGCTAAAGGAAGACAAAGGCCTATATGACTAATATTCAGTCAAAGATGTTCCCAATTTTGGAACTGTTAAGTCATTAAGAGGGGATGTCAGCAAAAATCGAACATACTCCGGCAACAGTCAAATTCGATTTCGCTCATATTTTGGTATTAGGTAGGCCTATATGCGAGATATATCATGGGATGTTTCATTTGTCGAAATATGGCTTCATCTCCGAGAAAAACGAGAAAAACGAATTTGTCATTAATTGACCCTTTGAGAGAGCCAAAATATAGTCCAGCTTCGGGGGGCTCGCGTGCCTTTGCAAAAATATCTACATGTTTAATTCTTACACAACTGTTTTATATAATGTTTTAACTTTAAAAAGCTGAAATTTCATTGTCTTCAAATAAATTTAAAACGGTGAAAAAAAAAATTTACCAGGGTACTTTGACGCCTTGTGAAAAGTAACGAATTTTCAAAAAATGTTTTCACCATGTGCTAAATAAAATAATAGGCCGATATTAAGAAAATAAAAAGTCGAAATAATATTCTAATCGTGATTAAAAGCATTTTTGGGGTTTTTTATTCTGGGACGAGAAATAAAAATTTAAAGTTGGAGAAATTTCTTATACTTGGCGAGACTTTTAATGTTGACTGTTTTAAAATTGATCTAACAGCCCGTGTTAAACACATTTTTTATTTTTATTTCCCTTCTCTTAAAGCGTATAGGTTCATAATTACTGTCCGTAAAAATCCTTGGTGGTCCAGTAAAGTCTACTTCAATAAAAGCTGAAACGTAGAAGGATATTTCCAGTAGATTTTCCCTTTAGTAAATGCGAACGTGACATGTACATGCGTTATCAAAGGCCACACCTAATTCTTTGTAGTAAAGCCGCGTCTCCCGACTCCTTGGTCACACTTATGGTCACGCAACGGCTATTTGTAAAAGAACCCGCTTCGACTCTTATCTAGAAAAATTGCATCTTTCTTAGAGCTAATTTCAATTATATTAATCCACACCATGTAGTGTTACTGTAGTAGCTTGAGGTGGAACTTTGCTATCTTACGATATTTTGCTCTTTAAGGTAATTTTTAAATTCATTTGATTGAGCGCACCGGCCGCCGTTCTTTGAAATTTCTCCAACTTTAATTTTTTATTTCTCGTCGCAGAATAAAAAACCCCAAAAAAGCTTTTAGTCACGGATAGAATATTATTTCGAATTTTCATTTTCTTAATATCGGCTTTTTATTTTATTTAGCACATGGTGAAAATTTTTTTTGAAAATTCGTTACTTTTCACAAGGCGTCAAAGTACCCTGGTAAATAATTTTCTTTCACCGTTATGAATTTATTGGAAGACAATGAAATTTCAGCTTTTTAAAGTTAAAACATTATATAAAACAGTTGTTTAAGAATTAAACATGTAGATATTTTTGCTAAGGCAAGCGAGTCCCCCGAAGTTCGGGGGAAGTTGGAGTATATTTTGGCTCTCTCAAAGGGTCAATTATTGACAAATTCGTTTTTCTCGTTTTTCTCGGAAACGAAGCCATATTTCGACAAATGAAACATACCATGATATATCTCGCATATAGGCCTACCTAATACCAAAATATGAGCGAAATCGAATTTTTGTCTGTTGCCGGCAAATTTTGATCTTGTTCGATTTTTGCTGACATCTTCTCTTAAAATACTATTTCGTCAGCGAATTTTCTCTACTGTAAGCCCGGCGCATATTTAATCAGTGCAGAATTCAACCGCTTCAGTGATTTTTACCCATACTCCCGTTCGGGCTAGTCGCGTAGCCGTTCGATGACAACGTTTTTTCACTGATTAGCGTGCGAGTACGAAGTATGACCACAGGTAGACCAATCGCATTCTCTCGCAATGATATCAGTATATCGACAACAAGCCATAAAATCAGGGAAAACTAATCGTTCCTTTCCTATAAAATCACACAATATTCTTGTATGCGAACCTTTCTTGTATCTAGTGCTTTTTTTATATTAATAGGCCGGAGGTATACGATTTTTTTTTAAATAACGCAGTAGGATATTAGTGACGTAAGAGATATCGCGTGGTCGCGTAGTCAGTGTTATTCAAACAATTCACTCAAGAACGATGTACTGGTACAGCAAAATAACCATTGTTTATACAATCTCCTTGACCTTTAGCCAGAGAACAAGAACATAATTAAGGTAAATTCAAAGTATATACGATCACATTCATATGTAATCGAATCATAAACAAATACTGATATAATATGACCATTTCCGGTGTCCTAGTGCCCTTGGTCCAAGGTTATATTAGATTTGATGATTGCTTGGGAGTTCATCGACTTCATTGCTGCTACTATCCGTCTCGGTTATTGGATCGACTTCTTTAATGATATCAGGCATGGCTTTGTTGTTGGTCTCTGGCAGAGTTGTAAACATTATTCCACAGATCAACGCATTGATTGCCATGATACCAAAAGGCATCAATGGATGGACTCTTTGCTGTAGAGGGACCAAATGAATATCATATGAGAGTCATGCACAGTAGTCCATTAGGTTTTAGGGACTCCTTACATAGATACAACCGTTTTTACTTGTTTTCACTTACAGAGTAGACGATGTATGAAGAACAGGCAGAACCAATGTTAGCTGCAGAGTCAAAAAAGCCAATGGCCGTGTTTCTAAATGTAATCACAAAATAACCGTTATAAATCTGGCTTTCTGATTGGTTGATATCGCATACATTATGAGAGAACATAGCACGCGCTCATTTGTATTTTATAAAAAGACTGAAAACTTGCTTGTTGTGCTGTGTGGAGTTATACTCCTGACACTTCTCTCGTGTTCCGCAAATCCCCGCGTTTTTTATAACTGCATGCACACAGCAAGCATGTACGTTTTCTATTTCTTCAACATCACCGTTTCTTGAGTATTTTTTTCATTGAGGTTTCATAATAATTGTGCTATCTAGTTTCTTCTGCGTTGACTAGGTTTCCATATCAAGAAACATTTTTTGTTTCCATTTTGAATTATTAGTTTCCCAGGGTTGGTTTGTTCTTGTGTTCCGGTGAAGGTCCAAGAAATAAGTGTATTCTTATTGTTGTGCATTCTTTATAACCTTAACTGTTGGTATTTATGAATATATGATGTTGTCCAAATGAAGCTAACTCTGCCATCTCCTGCTATTAAATGATTGTGATTACCCTACAAAATACCTGACAACCGTCGGGAAAAGCTCTGAAGAATGAACATAAACGGCGCAGTAACCAATAGTGATAAACAACTTCCCCAAAACTAAGGCCGTTAAGATCTTCCCAGCAAGAAAACCTATGGGAAAAAATATTCATTTGTTAACGCGACAGCGACAGCGACAGCGACAGCGACAGCGACAGCGACAGCGACAGCGACAGCGACAGCGACAGCGACAGCGACAGCGACAGCGACAGCGACAGCGACAGCGACAGCGACAGCGACAGCGACAGCGACAGCGACAGCGACAGCGACAGCGACAGCGACAGCGACAGCGACAGCGACAGCGACAGCGACAGCGACAGCGACAGCGACAGCGACAGCGACAGCGACAGCGACAGCGACAGCGACAGCGACAGCGACAGCGACAGCGACAGCGACAGCGACAGCGACAGCGACAGCGACAGCGACAGCGACAGCGACAGCGACAGCGACAGCGACAGCGACAGCGACAGCGACAGCGACAGCGACAGCGACAGCGACAGCGACAGCGACAGCGACAGCGACAGCGACAGCGACAGCGACAGCGACAGCGACAGCGACAGCGACAGCGACAGCGACAGCGACAGCGACAGCGACAGCGACAGCGACAGCGACAGCGACAGCGACAGCGACAGCGACAGCGACAGCGACAGCGACAGCGACAGCGACAGCGACAGCGACAGCGACAGCGACAGCGACAGGGTGAGGATGAGGATGAGGATGAGGATGAGGATGAGGATATTTAGGAGCATGACGAGCATAATACGAATGATAAGAATTTATATACCTAGTCCCATATATATATACCTTGGCTTCCATCGTCATAATAAGACAAAAGCGCAGCAACCAACATGAAAATACCAGCCATCCACAGATTAAAAATGATCGTCTTTTTACGTCCAATCCTAATAATAATAATTATAGTACACTCGACAAAATTACTCGATTCTGATTGGTCTAGAGGAGTACAATTAGAGCGTTAATTGGTACTCCGTGGTAGTACCAATTAGGTCGCCATGGAAACACGGCCAAAAGCGGCAAATTTCCCCAGTGAAATGAGTGAAATTCCTAAAAAATCAGTGTTTTATAGATTAAAATGGAGAAATTTCAGAAAACTGTTCAATACACACATAGGAAGGCCTCAAATTATGATAATTAGACAAATTCAAGACCTAATAAATCATGTTTTGTAGTAGAAAGTCGTTTTTTCTTTCTAGTTTTCGCCAAACAATTTGAGTTGGAGCTTTGAATGTTCTCGTTTTATTACCTGTTGTTTTCTGTGGTTTTCTCAAAAAATAAATTCAACACCACATCTACAATTGTACCTGATATGTAGAAAACAGCTAACAATAGTTTTAAAGCAAATTTCTTTCCGTTTAGCGAAAAACCACAGCGAGTAGAGGCTTCTTTTTTGTTTTTAAAATAGTTAAGTTCAAATCTTACCGGCAAACTGTCGAGTAGTTGTAGAGAGACGAATTCAGCTATTTATCACGAGTTAATTGATCCTAAAATTGTCAATCCAGTCTTGAAATAATAAAATCTTCAGATAATTCACCATTCAAAGAAAATAGCAGCGAAATTCTTCAAGCTACAGGAGGGAATAATATCCAAAGCACATGGTCTGATCACTGGCGACTCGTTCACGGCAAGATATACTTCAAAACTTTTAACTTGAACGACATATTTGTCGCTTTTATCCCTTTTGATGTTGTCCAGCTAACTTGTTTTAAAAGAAAGTATTTTTGAAATTGTGTTTTTTGCAGTTATTAGCAAATGCTAAGAGGAAAAAAACTTATTTTAGCGAACTGTAAACTCTCAACTTTCGCTTAGTTTTCACACAGTACGTTTTCAAAGAAAAGTCGCTTCTTGATTCGCTGTTTAGCTGTCAGTACTGTCATTCAATAGTTGTAAACATGCATTAAAATGGCTTTTTACTTGAGATGTAAAATTATTTTCTAGTATTTTGTAGTTCAAATCATACATAAAATACTAATTTAAAAAGGTTTTACAGCACCGTTAACACTTTCTATGCTGTTCTCGACTTAGCTTTCTTGGAGAAGGGTCGGTTATAGCAAAGGCAATGAAGATGGATGAATGCCTTCGCTTCGCATTTTTTTATAAAATTGTGTTGAGTGAACTATAAATAAAAAATCGCACGACTTTCTCGTACAATTTGGAATTAATAGGCACTCGTAATGTTTTGAAAGTTCTTTAATTGCACTCGCCTAAAGGCTCGTGCAATTACAAGAACTTTCAAAACATTACTCGTACCTATTAATTTCCAAATTGTACTCGAGGTCGTGCGATTTCCTATACTAATAATAATAATAATAATAATAATAATGATGATGACGATGATGATGATGATGATGATGATGATGATAATAATAATAATGATAATAATAATAATATATGATGATAATAATAATAATATTAATAATCGTAAAGATTCTCTAGGACCAGCAGCTGCCGGCCGTTCCAACACGGTTGCACCATCGATTACTTCACAAAAGATGCTGAGTCTCGTCCTTAACCATAGGAGAAACTTTTAAAAGGCTCACATAATTTACTTGGACGACGAGGATTGAACTATTTAGTTGACTGATTTTGCGAAGACTTTTTCTGACTCGCTGACTCGAGAACTTTAAGCTTGAGAGAAATTTGTCACATGACATTTATTGAATTTTTGCATAACAAAAATGTAATAGTGTTTCCGGTTTCGCTGTTTACGGTTCTTGGATAATTAAAAAATATATTTTTTGCTCGTCGGAAATTTCCAAAAATACCCCTAAAAATTACAGGAAGTTTTTTCAAAAGGGCGTGGAAGGGTAAATTTTAACCCCTAAGAGATACCACAAAAATAATACTATTAATAAATAAAGGCTTTTGAAATGTTTTTCCTTGAGTAATAATCTGAGTTTACGCAGGCATACCTATTGCGTTATTATGCGATGGGCTATTTCCTTTTTCAACACCCTAACAGATATCAAAAAGTGCTGATTTGATAAACCTCAAATTTAAGACCCTAAAAGATACCAAATCGCTGATTTTTACCCCTAAGAGATACGACAAGCATACCCGATACTTTACCCCCGGAGTCCCCCCCCCCCCTTCCCGGGATTCGAGGTTAGACTTGATGTGTTCATACATTTACTGTAATCTATATATCAAGACCCATTTTGACTTGGAGCTATATGCTTAATGGTTTGGGAAGTTGGTTAGTGTGTTCTAAGCTCTTTGCTCCCTGCTCATAAAAAAATATATAAATTACTTTAGGCCGGGCTGGGTTGTGCTTGGCTCGGCTGCCTTATACTCAGTGTACTTACCTATTTATTGCAGGTATTCCCATTATGATCGCGATTTGTTCACACACAGCTGTCAGAAATAAGTTCAAGTACATGTTACCACCAACAGTTGGTACACTCAGTACGATGCCATAGTACACTAACGCGCAGACGAACCTTAAAGTTGGGAAAGATAAAATACATGAGCAGAGTTTCTTCTTTATCTCGCTACATTCAAGGTTTTTTCCCTCTGAATTCTGCAATTTTTCTCAAGGCCTCACTATGTGTACCTACCAGCAATACCAAGAAAATACAGTCCTGTGGGCCATTGAACGAGATGCAAACAGATCCCTTATGTCTCCAAGCCTCACTTTCTTCTCAAGAATCCCTGTGTCTTCATCCACTCCAAGTAGGCTCATGTCATCATCCGAGATGACCTTTTTGTTTATTCTTGCAGCAGATTTCAATGTTCTCTTTGCCTCATCAGTCTTGCCTCTCACCAAGAGCCAACGAAGAGATTCTGGAGTAAACCTTTGGTATAAAAATGATTTTCGACCTTGTTTCTTTCAAGACCATAAAACAAAGTGTGTGAAGAAGGCAAAAGAAGCAGCAGCAACAACAACGACGACAACAGCAACAAAGAATTCAAGCAAGCAACGAAGCAACGAAGCACTACTGTGATTGGTCAGTTCGTGCTTACACAGGATATATGGTTATTTATCAATTAAGTCCAACCTCGATTATAATTTTGTTTTCACTCAAATGAATCCGGGAAAAGTCTATTGGTAGAAATATTTCCCCACTTACCACCAAAACAGAATAATCAACATCCCTGGCGCACTTGTGATAATAGTAAGAATACGCCAATTTTGTAGAAGATATCCTAGCAACGCCAACAGGCACATGCCAAGCACCCATGACGACCAATATGCAAATCCAACCACGCCGCGATGACGAACACCGACATATTCTATTACTAGGGTGTAAGAAGTAGGTAGACTACCTGCAAATAATGAAAATAATTGTAAACGTTTCCCAATTCGCTTGAGAGACCATGAAACAGTAGCTCCAAGTCGAGGTTATACTTGATAGAGTATACAGTAAATGTATGAACACATCTAAGATGTTTTGGGAAGAATGCAGAAAGCCACGATCTCATGCTTGCTTTTAAACAAGTGCTAAGTTAAACATAGCACGTAATTTCAAAGCAACTGTTGCATAAACTTGAATTTTTTGTAAAATATCTCGTGAGCATGCGCTTAGAACAGTAGCGCGAAACTCTTGATGCGTGGTTTCGGGAGAGCTAGTTTTATATAAAAAAGTCTATTAAGTTTTGCTGTTATATCACAGCGTGAGACAATCACGAACGGAGCCTTAAGGTCCATGCTAGGTGAAAGCTCAAAGATTGAATTGGAATTTAACAGTAGATTTTTGCGGAGTGAGGAAAACCGGAGAAACCCTCCAAGCACAGGTGAGAACCAACAAACAACCCGTGCTTTCAATCAGGATATCCTGCAAGGGGTCTATTACCTAAATTTGCAAAGCCCTTCACATCACTATCAAAACCTATCAACACCGTGCAAGAAATTTAATCAACCATACCAATATTGTCCTTTGATTATAATAAAGGTTAGGGATGCAGGCCATCCACAAAAGGGCTAAAAAAGAAACGGACTGATTTCGTTCCATACAACCTGGCCATCCTTAACAGTTCAGTTGCCGTTTTAATCCCCAGTAACATTAGCACTATTGCAGTGCATTTGACATGATATTTTTGGGGGTCGTTTCTCGAAGTATGAGAGGTGCTGAACTCGATTCTGATATCAAATCACGGTTTTAAATAAAGAACCAAGAACCATTTTTGAACAGTGGTATAGTGCAAACGTTGCAAACAAACAGACGTTACAAGGCTTAGTCACGACTTAGTCGTTTGGTCGCACGCTGAGGGCATTTTTCAAGGCATATAGCATGATTAATGAAAAACATATTCGTAAGCGCTGTTTGTTTTGAAATCGTGCTATATGCCTTGAAAAATAACCAGGTGACTGGGCCTTGTGACGTCATTTTGTTTGCAACGCTTGATATTTCTTGTTCTTACCTATTCCGATTCCCACAAGAGTTCTGAAGACTGCAAATACCCAGTACGTTTGGGCAAATGCTGACAGAAGCCCACTAGTGCAAAGGAAGAAATTAATGAAAAGTGCCATCTTTTTCCTTCCATATTTGTCACTAAGAATGCTGGCTGTCATTGCACCGACGATTCCGAAAAGAAAAGTAAGGGAATTTACCAAGCTTGCTTGAAAACCTCGTTCACAAACCAAGTCCCACTAGAAAGAGGAAGCAAGAATAATAAAACCAGTAGAACTGAACAGTCCACATCTATGGTTATGGTTATGGTTATGGTTATGGTTATGGTTATGGTTATGGTTATGGTTATGGTTATGGTTATGGTTATGGTTATGGTTATGGTTATGGTTATGGTTATGGTTATGGTTATGGTTATGGTTATGGTTATGGTTATGGTTATGGTTATGGTTATGGTTATGGTTATGGTTATGGTTATGGTTATGGTTATGGTTATGGTTATGGTTATGGTTATGGTTATGGTTATGGTTATGGTTATGGTTATGGTTATGGTTATGGTTATGGTTATGGTTATGGTTATGGTTATTTGTTGGAGTTGTATCCATATCCATGGGTCTTCTCATGCGTAAACGTTAACAATGAAAAGATACTGAAGAGCAATGGGAAAACAATATGGCCTAGGTATAAAGAGTTCTATTTTATCATATGGTTTACTTTAAATGTTAAAGCCTTTCAAAATATCTAACCATGTTATACCTCTGTGACTATGGAATCAAAATTTTCCTCCACAACAAATTCCCAGTCTTTACGTGGAATACTGCACCGATGTTCATAGTTTTTATCGCCAGCTTTAAACGTTCCATTCAAGGTGCATGAAGTAGAGTTTGCTTTACACATCCATGGGGGCTCAGCTGTACTGAACGTTATCACTAAATTCACCATTGTATAGAAACACAACGCATAGCTCATGATACCAAATACTCGAAGCTGATAGAGTCCAAAACTGCCAATTTTGTCTAGAATGAGCTCTTTGGATTCCCTTGCCATGATGATATCTCTAATGAAGGCTAAATATAACGTTTTTTGTTAGTGCGCATAGCATTATACGAAAAGTACCAAGTATGCACTAACCAACCCTGCAAAAATATAACCTTACCGTACATTAGTATACCATACTGTTCCCACTATATCAAACCGCACCGCACCTCACCGCACCGCACCGCACCGCACCGCACCGCACCGCACCGCACCGCACCGCACCGCACCGCACCGCACCGCACCGCACCGCACCGCACCGCACCGCACCGCACCGCACCGCACCGCACCGCACCGCACCGCACCGCACCGCACCGCACCGCACCGCACCGCACCGCACCGCACCGCACCGCACCGCACCGCACCGCACCGCACCGCACCGCACCGCACCGCACCGCACCGCACCGCACCGCACCGCACCGCACCGCACCGCACCGCACCGCACCGCACCGCACCGCACCGCACCGCACCGCACCGCACCGCACCGCACCGCACCGCACCGCACCGCACCGCACCGCACCGCACCGCACCGCACCGCACCGCACCGCACCGCACCGCACCGCACCGCACCGCACCGCACCGCACCGCACCGCACCGCACCGCACCGCACCGCACCGCACCGCACCGCACCGCACCGCACCGCACCGCACCGCACCGCACCGCACCGCACCGCACCGCACCGCACCGCACCGCACCGCACCGCACCGCACCGCACCGCACCGCACCGCACCGCACCGCACCGCACCGCACCGCACCGCACCGCACCGCACCGCACCGCACCGCACCGCACCGCACCGCACCGCACCGCACCGCACCGCACCGCACCGCACCGCACCGCACCGCACCGCACCGCACCGCACCGCACCGCACCGCACCGCACCGCACCGCACCGCACCGCACCGCACCGCACCGCACCGCACCGATAATGTTTTGTCAAAAAATTTTTTTGGTAGCGCTCCAAAAAATATAAGCAATAATATTTTGGAAAATATTTTGGTATCAAAATGAACCTCTATTCTCATTATTTCGCACACAGTCAAACCTGACAATTATTTAAACAGCTTAGGAAACGACCTCCATATGTATAGGTAGTATAAACCTTTGTGAACAGCTATCGAAAATGAGGTGATTCTAGAAGCCGATATCTCCATTGCAAAGTAAATCAGTTCGGGGCCGTTTCAGCCCCAAAAATGGGGCCAAAATTTTGACCCGGATACCGCCCTCTTTTGACGGGGCCGTTTTAGCCTTTAATATTAGGGCCGTTTTTTGGCCCAACTTTATAGGGGCCAATTTAGCCAATGTCTAGAGCCAATTTTTGACCCGGATACCGCCCTCTTTTGACGGGGCCGTTTTAGCCTTTAATATTAGGGCCGTTTTTTGGCCCAATTTTAAAGGGGCCAATTTAACTTATGTCTAGAGCCAATTTTTGACCCGGATACCGCCCTCTTTTGACGGGGCCGTTTTAGCCCTTAATATTAGGGCCGTTTTTTGGCCCAATTTTAAAGGGGCCAATTTAGCTTATGTCTAGAGCCAATTTTTGACCCGGATACCGCCCTCTTTTGACGGGGCCGATTTAGCCCTTAATATTAGGGCCGTTTTTTTTGGCCCAATTTTAAAGGGGCCAATTTTTGTCCATGTCTAGAGCCAATTTTTGACCCGGATACCGCCCTCTTTTGACGGGGCCGTTTTAGCTCTTAATATTAGGGCCGTTTTTTGGCCCAATTTTAAAGGGGCCAATTTATCCCATATCTAGAGCCACTAAATGATCCGGAAATCGCCTTTTTTGCTCCATAATCGGTGTAGTCATTTTTATTCATTCATTAAAATAACTGTTGAAGACTTGTTTACAGTGTAACCATGATTTAATAAAAATAGCAATCACGATCAGAGACAAAAGCGAATTTTCAATTTAGTCAAAAACCTAAAAAAACATTATCTGAAAACATTCTTTTAATATTGAGTATATCAGTTTATACTTGCAAGTAGCTGCTACTCCTTTACTCTACATGACTGTATGTAGTCAATTGCTACTCCATATATAATGTGTAATCTCCATCTCTAAGTAGAAGCAAACAAAACCATGAGCTTAAAAAGTATTGAAAAAGTGAAACCACAGATAATTATAGGCAATTCTACACAATTCACCGCTTTCTATTATCAAAAATTAACCCTAAAAAACATTTGAAGCTCCATGAAGTTTATTATTACAGTTGTAAACTTTTAAAGGCAAAGGACAAAGGTTCGGCTAAAATAATCTACTCACCGATAATTTAGCCATCTTCAAGGAAAAAAACTGATCCAAAATGATCTTGAACATCTTAAGTGCCGTTCTTCTGAGTTTCAGTCAATATTCTTACCCAAAAAGGGTTTAAAAGAATCACATAAGGAAGCTACTGTTCGCCATGTCGTTGGCCATGCTTCTTGAAAATGGCGGGCTTTGAAATGCCTTCCCCGCTGAGAATCATGGTCTTTCGGGACGCAATGAATTATGGGATCATTTTTTCGGGCAGGTTTGCATTTCATATACGTTATTGGCTATACAATCAAATGATATTTACTCAAATTGCTTTTTCGCTACGGCAAAGTTAGTAATTTATCTATTTCAAAAAAATATTTGCACGATCAGTTCAAAATAAAAAACAAATTTAGACAAGATATTTATGGAGCCAAAATGGCCCCCTGGATTCTAAAATAGCACCTTGGTTTCCATTTTACAGATTTTAGAACATGATAGAACCAGAACAGCTTTATATATAGGATATGATATTATAATTAACCTTTTGTTTAATATGGTAACCCGATTAGCAAATAGTAAACTTAAACAGCCCTTTGGGCCAAAACAGCCCTAAATGTATTAGGGCCAAAATGGCTCCCTCAAACTAAAATAGCCCCTCGTCCCGTTTTAGCCAGCCTTTGGGCCAAAACAGCACTAAATGTTATGAGGCCAAAATGGCTCCCTCAAACTAAAATAGCCCCTCGTCCCGTTTTGGCCAGCCTTTGGGCCAAAACAGCACTAAATGTTATGAGGCCAAAATCGCTCCCTCAAACTAAAATAGCCCCTTTTCCCGTTTTCGCCAGCTTTTGGGCCAAAACAGCACTAAATGTTATGAGGCCAAAATGGCTCCCGCAAACTGAAATAGCCCCTCGTCCCGTTTTGGCCACCCTTTGGGCCAAAACAGCACTAAATGTTATGAGGCCAAAATGGCTCCCGCAAACTGAAATAGCCCCTCGTCCAGTTTTAGCCAGCCTTTGGGCCATAACAGCACAAAATGTAATAGAGCTAAAATGGCTGTGGCAGAGCCAAGATAGCTTCTTATTCTGTTTTAGCCTACCCTTGGGCCAAATCAACACTAAATGTTATAGGGTCAAAATGGCTGTGGTAGAGCCAAGATAGCCTCTTATTCTTTTTTGGCTTACCCTTGGGCCAAAACAGTACTAATAAAGCTATGCCAAAATGGCTTTCATGGGGCCAAAATAGCATTTTGTTCTATTTTGACCCATCTCTGGGCCAAAATAGCACTATTTTAAATATGCCAGAACGGCTCTTTGGGGCCAAATCAGCCCTATCGAATTTACTGTGTGGTATGTCGATTTAGAAATTGTCTGTGCTACTGAACAAATTTCGATTATAGCTTATTTCATTTCTTGAATACAAAAAACTGGGCAAGTATTAATGTGCTGCTGCACGATGTAGTCAAACATGAGTAATGAGTGAGACGGTAATTTGCTAAACTTTGCAAAGCCTTAAAATGTTGATCTTTTCAAACGTCATTTAATAGCAGCCGATAACCGATTTTTTAAATAGATATACTTTTTTGAAGGAGTATTGGTTCACAATAACTGCGTACAAAAATCATGGATGGACGATAAAAGCCTACTCCTACAGAAGCTCAAACGTTGATAGCTATTTTCAGTGATATTGTTTTGTTAATACGAGCGTGACATGCAAAGAGGCAGACATGAAAGGCCACAACTAACTTCTTTGTTAAAATAGACCCTTTATGGTAGATAATTTCAACTGTACTAGCTCAAATATTAAAAGGAGAACAAGCCTTTATTCTCCTTTAAGCCATTATTCATCCATTATTCTATTATAGCTCTTTTTCTAAGTATTTTTAGTGTTTTGAATTGAAGAAACGATGCTATGAGATATTAGTAAGATAGATATAAAAAGCATTTTTTTACAGCTCTTCAAAAACTCATGAATAATTCATGAGCCTTTGGTCCAACTGGAGCGCCCATACACGTTACGTGCATGGACCTTTATACCCGATAAAGCCATCTTCTTTAGTATTGCTGGGTTTCAAACAGCTGATAAAAGTCTTTGAATCTCATTATCTGTTTCAAATGGTGATCAAACACTGACCACCATGTGCTGTCAGCCAGAAAGAATTCTATTGAAAACTTGTGATTCAGCTGATGAACATTCCGCACGAGACAGGAAATGACGTCAAGTGAAACCCAGCTATTCAAGTGGTCTTTATATAAAGACACACGTGTGTCTTTATATAAAGAATAGTAATGAGGACAACTTTATCAGATATTAGAATATAGTCATACTCATTCGACCAATCAGGAATCAGTATTTCAATGCTCTATATCCCATAGAGAAACTAGGGTGTCAAGTGGTGGGGGCCTTGAAGCACAGGGAAAATACGGGGTTATTAATTAGTATTCCCTAAGTTAGACATTAGAGAATACTAAGAAGGCCTTTTGTTTTCTTTTTGTTTCAAGGTCTTATTAGTATTCACTATATAGTGAATACTAATGTCTAACTTAGAAAATACTAATTGAATAAACCTGTATTTTCCCTGAGCTTCAAGGCAATTTGACACCTCAGTATAATTACCCTATTGGATATACAGAAAACTATTCAATGTCCCCCTTAACGAAAGATTTAAGTCTTAGAGTTTGAAATTATCTCTGAAATGTCGTTATATAGCTCAGATAGCAAATTCAATTAACGTTGTCGTCAGTAAAAAAATCCTAAACATTATTTGCTTTTTTTACCAACAAACTTCACTGTATGCTATCTAAAAATTAAGGAGTATATGTCCAAGTCGTAGAATTTGCAAGCATACAGTTTTTGATTGTTATAATGCCACGGTGAAACTAGATTTCATTATAAGATAGTAGCTTAATATATATTTCTTTGGCACTTGTACTAACTTTGCAAATCGAAATATCAAATTTTGGAAGCATTTCTGTGATTTTTTTGAATCGATTCTAGACCATGTCTTGCCAATATTCAGCTTTCAAACGGCAACTTATTTGCGTTCTTTGACGTAGTACTAAATTCAAATTCAAAAAGCGTGTTTTTTTTTTCTTCAAAACTTGTACTTACAATTTTGTCTTCAAATTATGTTGAAACTTATCGACAGAAACCTTCGCCGCTTACGTCTCTTCACGTTACAGTTACAACTGACTATGTAAATTCTCGATTAAAATTCTTAAGTCTCGGGGGACAGACCGTCAAATGTTCTTAATGAACAGAGCATTTCATTGTATTTTTGTTATTTCAAAGCTAAAAAAATATGTCGTATATTACTTTTATTCAAAGATTAATTCTCTCTTGGGAGGGGAACAAAAAAGCGTAGTAAACAAATGCATACAAACAATGATCTCGTGAGTATGACTTTATATTCTTCGCCCTCGTGGATTTCTATCAATGCTCGGAGCTCTAAATTCCATAAAGCACTCGCGTTTTTTCTCTAACCCTTACTAAAGGTGCCTCCAAGTTTAGATGACGACTTAGACCTCATAAAGGTCAGTCTCACATACGATCACTGACGACCCACGAGAGTTAGTCGACAAGCAATCCTGTCTTCAGACTGGCATGCTCTCTTCAACATGTGGGAGCCTTTTTGGGACTGACTGAGTGCACGTGACAGTGACGTATAAACCTCGATTGCGCATGACAGTTACGTACAAACTTCTATCGATGTATAAAAGTCCATGTTCGCGACGTGTATGGTCGCTCTAATTCGACCAAAGGTTTGTGAATTATTCATGAGTTTTTAAAGTAGTTCAATAAACTCGACCTCGTAGATCGTGTTTTATCAGGTCTAAAACCACTCGGCTAGGCCTCGTGGTTTTAAACCTGATAAAACACTCCTACTCGTTTATTAAACAGTACTTAGTGTAGGGGAAGAATAAGACTATTAACAGGAAGCGGAGCTGGAGTCTCCAAAATATTATATTATATTTTCATACCAAGATATTTTCCAAAATACAAACGCTTATATCTTTTGGAGTGCTACCAAAACAGTGCTCGAACAGCCTTGTAACTAGCCATTCACGGTTAATAAAACTGACCCTCCCCCCACTTTTCCGGTAAATTTTTTTTTGACAAAATATTATCGATTTCGTATTTGGGACCCCAAAACAAGCTTATATACCAAATTTGAGCAAAATCCGTGTGGTTGACTGGCCGGATGTTTCTAAATTTGCTTGATCCTTACAGACTATGACTAATAATTCGTGGAAGAAACAAACGTAACCAATATGATATTTACATCTTTTCTTTTAAAAACTCTCAACTCTTCAGTTCAGCAATATAAATTTCTTACCTTAATAAACGAGCAGTTTCTATATGTTTGGATTAATGTGTAAAGTCCTTGTAGAAAGAAATTATATCTTGCAGCCGTCTACTCTGAGTGAAATAGCTGGCTCGACTGAACTGCATATGCGAGTCGAGTTTGTTCTTTCTCATTTTGAATACACTCTAATTAGAACGTGTTAATGCGGCCCTTAGGCAATTCTTCTTCTTAAAACAATGCTTCCATTTCAGGTCAAATCTATTTCTTAATTTGATCATTTTAAAAGTTTCCAATGAAGATGAAAATTTGAGACGATGTTGTTCATATGTTGATAAAACGACTATAAAAGTTTTTAAAGTTTTTTTTTATTTTATCTTTTTTTGTTTTAAAGTATATATATTTTTTTGAAATATCGAAAACTTCACGTCATTGCAAAAACGTTATCATATAAAGATAAAAAAAATATTTTGATTCTAAAGCGCCCCTAGATTAATGAGAATGATCATCTCAAAATATCAGTCTATACCTTTAAAACAGTGAAATAATTATATCTGTTTTACACAAATACTTAATTCCTGTTTGTTATTTTATGTTTTTATATGCTAACCTTCTTGCAATTAGGTGTAGTATCCCAGATATTGGTTTTGTACTCTTTACTATTCAGGACGTTGCGAAGACACCGAACATCGGCATCGGAATTTTTTAAAGTAGGAATATTGTTACAAACTGTTTTTGAACCCATCTATGAGATTATTTGTGTGGAGGTCTATGAAATTGAATCGCAACTCATCTTTCTTTAAGGCAGGGAGGTATGAGAGAGAATTCTGGTCGTAAATCCATGTTCAAGTAACAATAGAACGACAATACAAGACAATACAATACATACAATATGGAACAATACACTACAATACAATACATGTATTGTATTCCACTTGGACATGGATTTATAACCATGTAAACGCCCTGATTGTCGTCCACCAAACATTGCTTTGTCGCGAAAACGATTCTGCACGTGCTAGTGAGAAGCATTGTTAGCGCCAGATAAAGTTCCACATACCCTACCTGTTCTCAACTCTTCAGTTCAGCAATATAAATTTCTTACCTTAAAAACCGAGCAGTTTCTATATGTTTGGATTAATGTGTAAAGTCCCTGTAGAAAGAAATTCTATCTTGCAGCCATCTACCCTGAATGAAATAGCTGGCTCGACTGAACTGCATATGCATGCGAGTCGAGTTTGTTCTTTCTAATTTTGAATACTGTCTAATTAGAATATGTTAAGGTGACTGACTACTTTTGAACGTTCAATTTGAGCCCACGGTGTGCGCGCGCACAAAAATCGCTTCAAACCGCATAACAACCTTTATTGACAAAATTTTATTGACGAACCATACACGTTTTAAACTTCAACAGGGCAAAAACCCCGAATTTTGCACGGGACTCTATATTTTCTTTAAATTTCCTAAAACAACAGGTAAAAATCAACTCCTAGCAACTCCTTGTTAAAGTTTTTTTTTTGTAAACGTTCTCAATATCATAAGCAATTTATACGCAACCTTTTAATGCGTAAATTTCTATAGCAGTTAAATTGTATATATTTGTATATATGTGGGGAAACCTAATAAAGTATGTATGTATGTATGTATGTATAGGTGGAATCATACAATTTGTCGTCGCGACAAAATACGATTTTGGTGGACGTCAATCTAAGTCTTTTCATCCATGACATTGACGAAAATTTGAGTATTTGAATTTCAATTCATGTTGATTCTTGTACGAAATTGAAGTATAATGAAATGTATCGAATTTCCGCTTTCCGCCGTTTCAGTTTCCGCGTTTCACCGCTACCCATCATTTGACGAAGTCTTTAACTTTATGTATATTTATTGTGTATAATTAAACGTTAGTTTCATATTTTCATATATTCGCCCTTGCCAAAGTCTACACCATGTGTAAGGGCTTTTAACGTTGTGAAGTTCCTAACCGAATGTCAGAACAAATTCAAGTATTCCTGACAACAGAATTATGTTAAGCGCATTAGCGTCCTTTTAATTATTCTCTGCGTGCTAAAATATCACGTTTCTGAAACTATCAATAAAGTTATAAGAACTAAGCAAGTAGGTATATGATGCAGTAGCAAACACACAAATGTTAGTATTTTCTATCGTAGCAAATGACCAAGCCCTTTGACCAATTCTAACTCTTTCTATCTCCAAATAATAGCTCTGTCGACCTTCTGTCTACTGTCCAAGGATATCATCGCCAGAAATTCCGAACGGACATGCGCAGTTAAAGTCATGATACTTAGAAAATTCAGGGCTCAAATATGGTGGGAAAAGTATTTGAGAAATTTTGATAAAGTAAAATACTTTAATTTTAACTGGATAAATAAGCCAGCCCGAACCTCAAAAACAATAAAGTGTATTCGAACTTTCATTTGATCTCAATTTAATTCCGTTGGTGATAGTTTTCAGCTCGGTAATTACATTTTAATGCCAAGGACTATATTAGTCAGCCATTACAGTGGATCATCATAAGAATATCTGAACCTGTTCTCACATCTTCGGCTCTCAGCTCAAAATAGTCAAACACTTTTTCCTTCCCGAACTTCCAATCGATTGAGGAAGTATGTCTTGAGCATTTCCCGAAATTTCAGAAGGAATATTTAAATTTTCGTTTCGGTTTTACGAGGTGAAGTTTAAGCATTAACAGGGCTTTCATTTCTGCCTTCATCTTGAGATGTAACTTATCTTTGGAGTACAAGATGAAGCGCATTTTCACACCGAACTCTTCTAAAAGTTGTTTACTCCGTTTATTCAATCTTGTTTAAAATCTTGGGTAAAATATCAACTGTGGAAGTGCTATTTAATGCCGAATAAAACCCTTTTTCTTGTCGAGACGCCATTATTATTGCAACTGGAAAGGTAAACATTCAATAGACCCCTTGCAGCACGTCGGAATGCGGCTCAATTTGGAAGGCAAAACAATAGGTTCCAACTCTCAGGAGTTTGAAATTCTTTTGTTTTGCCCTCCAAATTGAGCTGCATTCCGACGTGCTGCAAGGGGTCTATTGTCACATTCACAATAGCCCAATCACAATTGAATCTACACAATTGTTTGATTGACAGGGTAAAAATCATGAAAACTAAGCTCCGCCCAAAATGGTTCGGAATTTCTGGCGATGATTAGATCTGTTGATTGCTTGGGAGTTCATCTTCTTCAATGCCTCTATCCGGATGGATTATGAGATCGACTTCTTTAATGGTGTCAGGCATGGCTTTGTTGTTGGTCTCTGGAAGGGTTGTAAACATTATTCCACAGATCAACACATTGGCTGCCATGATACCAAAAGGCATCAATGGATGGACTCTTTGCTGTGGAGGAAACAAATGAATATCATATGAGAATCATGTACAGCATTCTACAGATCAACGCATTGGTTGCCATAGTACCAAAAGGCATCAATGAATGGACTCTTTGCTGTGGAGGGACCAAATGAATATCATATGAGAGTCATGTACAGTATTCTACAGATCAACGCATTGATTGTCATGATACCAAAAGGCATCAATGAATGGACTCTTTGCTGTGGAGGGACCAAATGAATATCATATGAGAGTCATGTACAGTATTCTACAGATCAACGCATTGATTGTCATGATACCAAAAGGCATCAATGAATGGACTCTTTGCTGTGGAGGGACATAATGAATATCATATGAGAGTCATGTACAGTATTCTACAGATCAACGCATTGATTGCCATGATACCAAAAGGCATCAATGGATGGACTCTTTGCTGTAGAGGGACCAAATGAATATCATATGAGAGTCATGCACAGTAGTCCATAGATCAACACATTGATTGCCATGATACCAAAAGGCATCATGCATTTTGGCTCATTTACATTAGGTTTTAGGGACTCCTTACATAGATACAACCGTTTTTACTTGTTTTCACTTACAGAGTAGACGATGTATGAAGAACAGGCAGAACCAATGTTAGCTGCAGAGTCAAAAAAGCCAATGGCCGTGTTTCTAAACGTAATCACAAAATAACCGTTATAAATCTCGCTTTCTGATTGGTTGATGCCGCATACATTATGAGAGTAAATAGCACGCGCGCATTTGTATTTTATAAAAAAAATTGAAAACTTGCTTGTTGTGCTGTGTGGAGTTATACTCCTGACACTTCTCTCGTGTACCGCAAATCCCCGCGTTCTTTATAACTGCATGTACACATCACGCATGTACGTTTTCTATTTCTTCAACATCGCCGTTTCTTGAGTATTTTTTTCATTGAGGTTTCATAATAATTGTGCTATCTAGATTCTTCTGCGTTGAGAGTTTAACAATATTTGCCACCCAAGCTTTTGGGTCATCCACCTATTATCAGGAGCAGGGATGTCAAAAATAGCAAATCCATGATTAATGAAAGGTATTCACGTAGATACAACTAGGTTTCCATATCATTTTTTTTTTCCATTTTGAATTATTTGTTTCCCAGGGTTGGTTTGTTCTTGTTTTCTGGTGAAGGTCAAAGAAATAAGTGTATTCTTATTGTTGTAGTTGTGCATTCTTTATAACCTTAACTGTTGGTATTTATGAATGAATGATGCTGTCCAAATGAAGCTAACTCTGCCATCTCCTGCCATTAAATGATTTTGATTAGACTTAAATATTACCCTACAAAATACCTGATCCTCTTGGGATCCATACCCCTCTTGGGATCCATACCACAAGAAAGATATATCAGCCCTAGAGAGAGTCCAAAGAAAAGCTGCCCGTTTTTGCCTACAAAACTATAACCAAACCGCTAGTGTTACAGATATGATTTCAGAGCTAGGATGGGACACTCTTGAATCTAGAAGGAAGAGAAATAGACTGTCACTAATGTACAAACTGAGCCACAATCTTGTTGATGTAAATACAGAACAACACTTAATTCCAAATAGTGAAATGAGGACTAGAAATAGTCACTCTCTAAAATATAGAATACCTAAAGTTTCTAAGGACATCTTCAAGTTTTCTTTTTTTCCAAGATCAATATCAGAGTGGAACTATTTACCCTCAGAACTAGTAAATTCAAAGTCATTAAATGAATTCAAAACTAAATTAGATCGCCATCTTTAATATGACGCGCTTTGTTGTCCTGAAAATAAAGCAAGTTGTTAACTTGAACTATTATTTTTTATTATTAGAGCAAGCGCATTGAAACCGTGAAATTGATTCGAAATTGATACTTGCAGGTGGTGCCTGTTGGTCACTGTCGCTCGGCCGGAGCATCCATTACACGGGGACACATACACAAGAGACCCTTGTGATGTTCACTTTGTTCTTTGTGTGGTGGATGCTCTGGATGAGTGATAGTGACTAATTGTCACTACATGGCTACTACTTGTTTGTGTCTTGTTTTGCATTTGTTTCAATGGTTTTAATGCGTTTGCTCTATTATTATTTTATTACTCATTGTAACTTCTCAATTATTAATTATTTATCTTATTATATAAACATGTTATGTACAGTTGATGTGATATTTTACAATTTTTATCAACTAATAAAGATGTAGATGTAGACAACCGTCGGGAAAAGCTCTGAAGAATGAACATAAACAGCGATGAAAACAATAGTGATAAACGACTTCCCCAAAACTAAGGCCGATAAGATCTTCCCAGCAAGAAAACCTATGGGAAACAATATTCATTCGTTAAGATATTTATATGTTGCTAATTGGTTCGCTCCTGTGCTTCGAGTGTTTTTCTCCGATTCCCCGGTTTTCCTCCATCCGCATAACAAGGACAAGGACAAGGACAAGGACAAGGACAAGGACAAGGACAAGGACAAGGACAAGGACAAGGACAAGAATGATGATGATGATGATGATGATTACGGGCATGAAGAGCATAATAAGAATCATAAGAACTTATACATCTAGTCCGCTCCCGATTCCATCGAATACGAAACAAATAAACAAACAGCGATAAATAATCAAGTCTCAAACCACGAAGTAGATTTCCAGTAATTTCCAGCAAGGATAAAAAAGAACTAAAGTCTGTTGCTGTCAATAAAAACACTTCACTCGACAAAACAGTCGTTGAACGTCTTCAAAAGCTAGTGCACATTTCGTCATCTTGTAAGCTTAAACATCAACATTGTCAAGTTCAAGCGGCATTTTTTCAAGGTCCTTATTAAATTCTACGCGAGGTTAAAAACAAAGGACAGAGCAGATTACGAACGGGAATCCCTCAGAATAATGCAAAGTTTCATTGAGCATTATTTAAAGGAAAAATATTGTCCTCCAGCTAAGCATCCTGCGAGCGAGTTTCACAACTCACAAAAACATAGCTTCGACGAGCTGTGTTCTAAGCTCTTTGCTCCCTGCTCTTAAAAATATATATAAATTACGTTAGGCCGGGCTGGGTTGTGCTTGGCTCGGCTGCCTTATACTCAGTGTACTTACCTATTTAATGCAGGTATTCCCATTATGATCGCGATTTGTTCACACACAGCTGTCAGAAATAAGTTCAAGTACATGTTACCACCAACAGTTGGTACACTCAGTACGATGCCATAGTACACTAACGCGCAGACGAACCTTAAAGTTGGGAAAGATAAAATACATGAGCAGAGTTTCTTCTTTATCTCGCTATATTCAAGGTTTTTTTCCCTCTGGGTTCTGCAATTTTTCTCAAGGATTCACTATGTGTACCTACCAGCAATACCAAGAAAATACAGTCCTGTGGGCCATTGAACGAGATGCAAACAGATCCCTTATGTCTCCAAGCCTCTCTTTCTTCTCAAGAATCCCTGTGTCTTCATCCAATCCAAGTAGGCTCATGTCATCATCCGAGATGACCTTTTTGTTTACTCTTGCAGCAGATTTCAATGTTTTCTTTGCCTCATCAGTCTTGCCTCTCACCAAGAGCCAACGAAGAGATTCTGGAGTAAACCTTTGGTATAAAAATGATTTTCGACATTGTTTCTTTCAAGACCATAACAAAGTGTGCGAAGAAGGCAAAAGCAGCAGCAACAACAACAACAACAACAACAACAACAACAACAACAACAACAACAACAACAACAAAGAATTCAAACAAAACGTAATTATGGATCCATAGAAACAAGACTTTCTTAAATTCGTAAAATACCACTATGTGATCTAGAAAAGTTGTTCAGAAGTCAATAACTTGTACAGGGGCTCGGAAAAAAATCCAAGTCCACCTGACAGGAATCGAACCCGTGACCTTCCAGATACCGGTCAGATGCTCTACCACTGAGCTACAGGGAGACCATAAGGGATACCACTGTGTTTCTTTAACTACGAACTCATTTACTCGACACGCAAAACATCATCTGAGCAGGCTCTAAAGTCTGTATATAAATTAGTCCAAATCGTCTTTATACTATTGTGAAAAATATGCAAATTTGACTTTCGAGCTTGCCTGACAAATAAACTTTACAAAATGAAAAAAAAAAAATTAAACGTTTACCCAGGGTTAGCCTCATTTCAGTGTTAAAATATCCGAAATTACTAACGGGAAAGTAAAAAATGTACAACTTCTACAATACAAGCACTTCAAAATTCCACAAACCTTCATTGGAAATCATAAAATTCTACAAAAGAATACAAGAAACAGAAAATTCGATTGCTTAGTTTAATTTCACTAGACGGCTTATCTAATATTGTAAAATATTCATCAGCTGAATCAAAAGTTTTCATTACAAATTCTTTCTGGCAGACAGCAAATGGTGGTCAGTGTTTGACCAATATTTGGAGCAGATAATGAGATTCAAGGAATTTTATCAGCTGGTAATCCAGTAATAGGCTTTTCCCAAACTTGCTTAAGTGACCACGAATTAATTCGAAACAATTCGAATTGGACTTTATGTATTCGTACATTTACTGTACGACTACCAGCTGTACGAAAATCTAAACGCGAAAAGGATTTCTGTTGTATTTCGAGCGGCCCTCACCCCAGTTTTAAAAGTCATATATTGTTTGGAGTTCGAGAACATGGGGATTGTAAAATAAAGAGTATGGCAAATATTGGCTTTAATTTTTAACACATTATGTACTTCAACCTTTTCTCTCTGAATTGTTAGCCGAAACGAGTTTTTTTGTATTGGGAAGAGATTGGAAGCTAGGGCCGCTTGGCTAAGCAACGAAGTGCCGCTGTGGTTGGTCAGTTCGTGCTTACACAGGATATCTGGTTATTTGTCAAGTCCAACCTCGACTTGTAGTCATTATAATTTTGTTGTCACTCAAATGAATCCGGGAAAGGTCTATTGGTAGAAATATTTCCCCACTTACCACCAAAACAGAATAATCAACATCCCTGGCGCACTTGTGATAACAGTAAGAATACGCCAATTTTGTACAAGGTATCCTAGCAACGCCAACAGGCACATGCCAAGCTCCCATGACGACCAATATGCAAATCCAACCACGCCGCGATGACGAACACCGACATATTCTATTACTAGGGTGTAAGAAGTAGGTAGACTGCCTGCAAATAATGAAAATAATTGTAAACTTTTCCCAATTCGCTTGAGTGACCATGAAACAGTAGCTCCAAGTCGAGGTTATACTTGATAAAGTATACAGTAAATGTTAGAACACATCAAAGATGTTTTGGGAAGAATGCAGAAAGCCACGATCTCATGCTTGCTTAACATAGCACGTACTTTCAAAGCAACTGTTGCATGAACTTGAATTTTTGTAAAATATCTCGTGAGCATGCGCTTAGAGCAGTAGCGCGAAATTCTTGATGCGTGTATTCGGGAGAGCTAGTTTTATATTAAAAAAAAGTCTATTAAGTTTTGCTGTTATATCACAGCGTGGGAAAATCACGAACGGAGCCTTAAGGTCCATGCTAGGTGAAAGCTCAAAGATTGAATTGGAATTTAACAGTAGATTTTTGCGGAGTGAGGAAAACCGGAGTAACCGGTGAAAAACCCTCGAAGCACAGGTGAGAACCAACAAACAACTCTACTATACGACATCGAGCCCGGCGGGACTCTCACCGCTACGCCACCCGTGCTTTCAATCAGGATATCCTGCAAGGGGTCTATTACCTAAATTTGCAAAGCCCTTCACATCACTATCAAAACCTATCAACACCGTGTCCTGTGATTATAATCAAGGTTAGGGATGCAGTCCATCCACAAAAGGGCTAAAAAAGAAACGGACTGATTTCGTTCTATACAACTTGGCCATCCTTAACAGCTCAGTTGCCGTTTTAATCCCAAGCAACAGCAGCACTATTGAAGTGCATATGACATGACATTTTTTTGGGCGTTTCTCGAAGAATGAGAGGTGCTGAATTCGATTCTGATATCAAAATCACGGTTTTAAATAAAGAACCAAGAACCATTTTTGAACAGTGGTATAGTGCAAGCGTTGCAAAAAAAAATGACGTTACAAGGCTTAGTCACGACTTTGTCGTTTGGTCGCACGCTGAGGGCATTTTTCAAGCCATATAGCATGATTAATGAAAAACATATTTGTAAGCGCTGTTTGTTTTGAAATCGTGCTATATGCCTTGAAAAATAACCAGGTGACTGGGCCTTGTGACGTCATTTTGTTTGCAACGCTTGATATTTCTTGTTCTTACCTATTCCGATTCCCACAAGAGTTCTGAAGACTGCAAATACCCAGTACGTTTGAGCAAACGCTGACAGAAGCCCACTAGTGCAAAAGAAGAAATTAATGAAAAGTGCCATCTTTTTCCTTCCATATTTGTCACTAAGAATGCTGGCTGTCAATGAACCGACGATTCCGAATAGAAACGTAAGGGAATTTACCAAGCTTGCTTGAAAACCTCGTTCACAAACCAAGTCCCACTAGAAAGAGGAAGCAAGAATAATAAAACCAGTAGAACTGAACAGTCCACATCTATGGTTATGGTTATGGTTATGGTTATGGTTATGGTTATGGTTATGGTTATGGTTATGGTTATGGTTATGGTTATGGTTATGGTTATGGTTATGGTTATGGTTATGGTTATGGTTATGGTTATGGTTATGGTTATGGTTATGGTTATGGTTATGGTTATGGTTATGGTTATGGTTATGGTTATGGTTATGGTTATGGTTATGGTTATGGTTATGGTTATGGTTATGGTTATTTGTTGGAGTTGTATCCATATCCATGAGCCTTCTCATGCGCTACCATTAACAATGAAAATATACTGAAGAGAATTGGGAAAACATTATGGCCAAGGTACAAAGAGTTCTATTTTATCATATGGTTTACTTTAAATGCTGTTTAAAGCCTTTAAAAAATATCTAACCTTATTATACCTCTGTGACTATGGAACCAAAATTTTCCTCCACAACAAATTCCCAGTCTTTACGTGGAATACTGCACCGATGTTCATAGTTTTTATCGCCAGCTTTAAACGTTCCATTCAAGGTGCATGAAGTAGAGTTTGCTTTACACATCCATGGGGGCTCAGCTGTACTGAACGTTATCACTAATAGCACCATTGTATAGAAACACAACGCATAGCTCATGATACCAAATAATCGAAGCTGATAGAGTCCAAAACTACCAATTTTGTCTAGAATGCGCTCTTCTGATTCCTTTGCCATGTTGATAGCTCTAATGAAGGCTAAATAAAACATTTTTTGTTAGTGCGTATAGCATTAAACGAAAAGTACCAAGTAAGTGTGCACTAACCAACCCAACAAAAATATAACCTTACCATACCTTGGAATACCATACTGTACCCACTATATCAAACCATACTACACTACACATCACCACACTACACCACACCACACTACACCACTACACGAAGATTACCGAAACGAGTTCGCCAGTGGTTCGTTTGCTTACGTTGGCGCTACATGAAAAAAAATCCCCGTTCGGATACACTTACGATGGAGATTGCACTCAAATCGCCGTTGAAATCACCGCTCAAGTCGCGCAACAGAATTTCTTGAATAAACGAGCATTAATGAAACTCTCGCACTTGTTTTTGAAATATTACTTGCAACGTCATCTCCTTTAGCAGGTCTCTAATTTTCTCTACTTTAAAACTGATTGTGGTACTTAAAATATACAAGAGAGTAGATGAAAATTGTGCAGCAGATATGATTTAGAGTTCATTAACTAGTCACTTGATGAAACGATATTTAGATCGATGTCTAAATGTTTCCTTCAGGGCAAAAAGTAGGTGTTACAATGATTCAAATTATTCAAAGACTATAGCGCGCGCGATTTGTGTTGACCTACTTTTCGCCATGAAGATGCACTAGAAGTGCGAAAGCTCGGTAACTTATTTTAATAAAAAAAGAGTCATAGTCTGTAAGGATCAAGCAAATTTAGGAACATCCGGACAGTCAACCTCACGGATCGTGCTCAAATTTGGTATATAAACTTGTTTTGGGGTACTAAATACGAAACCGATAATATCTTGTCAAAAAAAAAAATTTACGGGAAAACTTGGGGGGTTGGGTCAGTTTTAGGGGCCGTAGATGACTATTTACAATGCTGTTCGAGCACTGTTTTGGTAGCACTCCAAAAAATATAAGCATTTATATTTTGGAAAATATTTTGGTATCAAAATAAACCTTTATTCACATAATTTTGCACATAGTAAAACCTGACAATTATTTAAACAGCTTAGCAAACGACCTCCATATGTATAGTTATTATAAACAGCTCTCAAATATGAGGTGATTCTAGAAGCCGATATCTCCACTGGTATGTCGATTTAGAAATTGCCTTTGCTACTGAACATAGTTCGATTAAAGGTTATTTCATTTCTTAAATAAATAACTGGACAAGTATTAATGCGCCGCTGCACGATATTGTCAAACAAATGTAATATATGCATTTTTGGAGACTCCAGCTCCGCTTCCTGTTAATAGTATTATTCTTCCCCTACACTAAGAGCTGTAAAAAAATTGCTATATATTTATCTTACTAAGCAATTATTAAAGCATTGTTTCTTCAATTCAAAATACTAAAAAATACTTTGAAAAATCCAGGTTTAAAATCTTACAATCAGACATCAAATTAAGAGCATCAGATCGACTGAGTGAAAATACCCAATTTTCAAAAGCAGAAAACACCAATGATATATGTTATTTGAGCCCCTAAAAAAAATTCTTCACAGTCTAATCTTCAGTAATGACTGTGTAAAAATTATGTTCTTGGCCCGTAAAAACTCTTTTGTGGCGAAGCGAAAATTTGGACGGTATTTTGCTAATCCTTAAGGTATCTGACTGACTACTTTTGAACGTTCAATTTGAGCCCACGATGTGCGCGCGCACAAAAATTGCTCAAAACCGCATAACAACCTTCAAAATTTTTTTGAGGAACCATACACGTTTTGAACTTCAACAGAGCAAAAACCCCGAATTTTGCACGGGACTCTATATTTTTCTTTGAATTTCCTAATACAGAAGGTAAGAATCAATCTTTTGAGAAAGTTTGAGAAAAACGTAATTATTAGAACTTATAAAAAGAGCGTTTCATGTGTTTTTGTTGTTGTAGTTTGAGTACGCTTTTCGGTTGATTGAGCTAACAAGAAGCTGAATTTTTAGCTTATTTTTAAAACTCTCTTCAGTTTTTTTTAGTTAGTCTTCAAAAATAATGTTTAAAGTAGATGTCCTGAGAAAATTGCTTCCAGAAATTCTTTAGTTTTTGAGTTGTGAATTTTTGTGTGCAAAGCTTGATTTCCGCCATTTTTCTTTCGAAATATTGTCAAGATGGTCATATTCAAAATTTATTATCTCGAAAACGAGCTCAGGACACCCGATTTGTCTTTTCATTTTTGGAATCAGCGTTAAATTCTGTGTAAAATATCTTTCTAAGAACATTTTGTAATTATTCCTTGCTAAAGTAGTCAGTCACCTTAACTTGATTGAATCACCTATATTGAAACGCACAATTAGAGCGTTGGTTAAAAGTTAAAAAGTGCTATAATAGAATAAAGGATGAATAATGGCTTAAAGGAGAATAAAGGCTTATTCTCCTTTTAATAGTTGGGCTAGTACAGTTGAAATTATCTACCATAAATAGTCTATTTTGCGAGTGTCAACGATTTGTTTACTACCTTAGTTAAAAGATGTAGCGTGACTACAACCAAAGTATATGAATAGAGGTTTATTTTGATACCAAAATATTTTCCAAAATATAAACGCTTATATTTTTTGGAGTGCTACCAAAACAGTGCTCGAACAGCCTTGTAACTAGCCATTCACGGCCAATAAAACTGACCCTCCCCCCCAAATTTGTCCGTAATTTTTTTTTTTTTTTTTGACAAAATGTTATCGATTTCGTATTTAGGACCCCAAAACAAGTTTATATACCAAATTTAAGCAAAATCCGTGAGGTTGACTGGCCGGATGTTTCTAAATTTGCTTGATTCTTACAGAGTATGACTAAAAATTCGTGGAAGAAACAAACGTAACCAATATGATATTTACATCTTTTCTTTTAAAAACTCTCAACTCTTCAGTTCAGCAATATAAATTTCTTACCTTAATAAACGAGCAGTTTCTATATGTTTGGATTAATGTGTAAAGTCCCTGTAGAAAGAAATTCTATCTTGCAGCCGTCTACCCTGAATGAAATAGCTGGCTCGACTGAACTGCATATTCATGCGAGTCGAGTTTGTTCTTTCTAATTTTGAATAATGTCTAATTAGAATATGTTAATGCGGCCCTTCGGCAATTCTTCTTCGTAAAACAATGCTTGCATTTCAGGTCTAATTCATTACTAATTTGATCATGTTAAAAGCTTCCAATGAAGATGAAAATTTGAGACGATGTTGTTCTTATATTGATAAAACGACCATAAAAGTTTTAAAAAAGATCTATTTTTGAAATATCGAAAACTACACGTAATTGCAAGAACGTTATCATATAAAAATTAAAAAAATAAAAATAACAAATAGCAATCAATTAGAAACAGTTTTCTTTATTTTGATTCTAAAGCGCCACTAGATTAATGAGAATTATCATCTCAAAATATCAGGCCCCGTCCACACTAGTGCGTTTTCATTTGGATCCGTTTTCGTTTGATCTGAAAACGCATCGATCGATTCGCGTCCACACTACCGTTTTGCTCCGTTTTCGACCGTCCACACTAATACGCTCAAAAACGATCAAAACGATGGCGTGACATAAGTTTGACAATATGCGCATGCTCAAATAGACATATGACGTGAGCGTTTTCATTTCGATGCGTTTTCAGCCGTCCACACTAATACGATATGTATGCGTTTTCATTTTGATCCACTTTCAAGAGCGTTTTCAAATCGATGCGTTTTCGATGATACGCTCAGCGTTTTAGTGTGGACGGAAGGCCTAAACGCATCAAAATGTATGCGTTTTCAAACTAAAACGCACTAGTGTGGACGGGGCCTCAGTCTATACCTTTAAAACAGTGAAATAATTATATCTGTTTTGCACAAATACTTAATTCCTGTTTGTTATGTTATATTTTTATATGCTAACCTTCTTGCAATTAGGTGTAGTATCCTAGATATTGGTTTTAAATACGATTTTGGTGGACGTTAATTTAGGTCTTTCCATCCATGACATTGTCATGTAAACGCCATGATTGACGTCCACCAAACATTGCTTCATCGCGACGACGATTCTGCACATGCTAGTAATAAGCATTGTTAGCGCCAGATAAAAATCCACGTACCCAAGGTGTTTGAGTTGAAGGCAGGAGTGACTTACGTTGTGTTTTGATGGTGATTGTTATAATTTTGCCAATACAGTTTTCGACTTTCATTTGACGAAGTCTTTAACTTTATGTGTATAATTAAACGTTAGTTTCATTTATTCATATATTCGCCCTTGCTTAAGTCTGCGCCATGTGTAAGGGCTTTTAACGTTGTGAAGTTCCTAACCGAATGTCAGAACAAATTCAAGTATTCCTGACAACAGAATTGTGTTAGACGCATTATCTTCCTTTTAATTATTCTTTGCGCGCTAAAATATCACCTTTCTAAAACTATCAATACACTTATAAGAACTACGCAAGTAGGTATAAGATGCAGTAGCAAACACACAGGTGTTAGTATTTTCTATCGTAGCAAATGACCATGCCCCTTCACCAATTCTAACTCTTTTTATCTCCCAATAATAGCTCTGTCGACCTTCTGTCTACTGTCCAAGGATATATTAGATCTGCTGATTGCTTGGGAGTTCATCGACTTCAATGCCTCTATCCGGATGGATTATGAGATCGAGCTGTTTAATGGTGTCAGGCATGGCTTTGTTGTTGGTCTCTGGAAGGGTTGTAAACATTATTCCACAGATCAACGCATTGGCTGCCATGATACCAAAAGGCATCAATGGATGGACTCTTTGCTGTGGAGGAACCAAATGAATATCATATGAGAGTCATGCATAGTATTCTACAGATCAACGCATTGATTGCCATGATACCAAAAGGCATCAATGGATGGACTCTTTGCTGTGGAGGGACCAAATGAATATCATGCCATGATACCAAAAGGCATCAATGGAATATGTGAGAACTTCTAAAATAAAGCTCCTTAAGTGCATCCTTAACAATTTTCATATTAACATAGTTAATGGAGTGGAATGGTTTGGAAACCTATTGTTCTAGACTTTTGTTTGGTTAGCGATGTTGAAACGTACCATCACGTGATATTGACCGTGCACAATGAACCAAAGCAAGTATGGCTGAAAATACTAGTTTCCGTACTATTTTCATGTACGAACATTTTGAAAGAGTAAAATTTTCATGCTAAGATTACAAAGAAGAGGATAAATAATTCCGCGCAGATACAGTTAAGTTACTAGATGATAAATAAGAAAGCGTTCAAAAAGGTGATTCCATTTTCAGTAAACAGTTAACCTCTGTCATGTAGGATTAATCAACAAATATCTCCTATTTTAGAATATTTTTGAGAAAAAAATCGTCTATGTTCCCTAATTTACGATGAACAAACGCTGCAACTTTTCCTTCTCTGTGCACGGTCAACGTCATATAACAATAGAAAAAGTCGAACAAAAACTTACAACAATAGGTTTCCAAACCATTCCACTCCATTAACTATGATATTAATTAAATCCATTCCATGTATGATCATAGATGACAGTTTGAATCTCAGTTAGAACGTTTGAAAACGTTCTAGTGAGCCCCTCGATGAGCTTTTGCTCTTGGGGCAAACTAGAGTACAAGTGTGTCTAAATAAAAAACAACTTCAAAATAAGCCTACCGAGTAGACGATGTATGAAGAACAGGCAGAACCAACGCCAGTTGAAGAGAAGAGAAGTCCCATGGCAGTGCTTCTAATGAAAACAACGTCATGTTTTGGGGAGTTGGTTGTAAGTAGATGATGCTGATGATGATGATGATGAGGAGGAGGAGGAGGAGGAGGAGGAGGAGGAGGAGGATGATAACAATAATAATAATAATAATAATAATAATAATAATAATTTTTAAAAAAAACTAGAAACCGAAAAAAATATATATATATATATGTATATTATATATAGGAAGGCTGTGTTTCGATTTTTCCGTAGTACAGTGCTTGATACATAAAAGTAGAGCGGAATATAAATATTAAGATAAGAAAAACAAAAAGACTACACTTTCATCCCGACAAGCCTATTTCGACATTCTTGACTCTTAAAAATAATAACATTGACCACTTTATTTCGTGGTATATTCTTTCATCAAGCTCACCCTACAACAGCTCAAGTAAAATATGCAACCTCTGCCTTAAAGAAAAATTCCTAATCATTTGCCGACCTGAATTGTCATCACTTAACAAACGTAATGAACTTGTGTCTTCATGCCGCCACAGCAACAAAGCGTTGCTACGTAACAGCTGAACATTTAAATTTACCGCCGCATTAATTATGTAAATTTTATAGTATATAAAGGATGGTTATGGGTATTCTTGTCATTAAAATCCCCTGAGGAGTGAGTTAATCACGAAACAGGCTTGTCGGGATGAAAAAAAAAATATATATATATAAGCGATACTTAAAAACTATAGAATTTAGAACCGCCACCCGGTTAGCTCAGTTGGTAAGAGCGTCGGTCTGTTCTGCGGGAGGTCGTGGTTCGAGTCCCGGCCGGACCAACACTCAGGGTCTTAAAATAACTGAGGAGAAAGTGCTGCCTTTGTAATCACATCTACAAATGGTTAGACTTTCAAGTCTTCTCGGATAAAGACTTTAAACCGTAGGCCCTGTCTCCCAACCCTTCCTTAACCTGTAAATGGGGGACATTAAAGAACCTGTTGAATTATTCGTGTAAGAGTAGGGGATTGTCTCCCGGTTCAACAGCCTATCCCAATAGACCATTTTCGAGATACGCGAGCGCTTTCAAAAATATCGCAGGCGCAGACATGAAAAAGAGGCATTTTCGGGCAAGATCACGCGCGCTATTGAATCTGCCCGAAAATGCCTCGAGATCATGTACGCGCCTGCGATATTTTTGAAAGCGCTCGCGCATCTCGAAAATGGTCTATTTGTAGGCATAAAACTAATTACTAACAATTCACTCATGATTGTAAGCTGCACGGCTGCTAATAGCGCCTTAATATGCAGCCCGTAAAGTCACACTGACCCACTGGTCACAATTGTAAAGCGCATTGAGACGATGTGAAATGCGCTATATAAGAACTTCCCATTATTATTATTAATTTAAAAAAAGGAAAGAATATATATAAAAAGAAAAACTTATGTCACTTAAAAAAATACAATACGAAGAAGAAGAAAAAAAGAAAAAAGAAAAAACTGAAAACTAGCTAAAAATTTATACATATGCCACTCTCTACTGTTTCAATATCAAAGTCAATGTTTTCAATGTCACATTGTACTCCTTTTAATTTTCTTGATCCTCGTAGACACACGTACCAGAGCGTAATAATAATAATAATAATAATAATAATAATAATAATAATAATAATAATAAATCTTTATCATCATTCATAGCTTACCTATGAGCGCTCAACTCTCACCAATGCGAGCCAGGATGGTCTATCTCATCAAGAGAGTATCAAGTACCCTATGATAAATATTTGAAACCCTATTTTTAGCTCCGTACGAAGACTGAAATATTTTTATCATGCAATTCCTGATTCAGTCAAGGCTGCGCGCACAGCTAAAAATATTTTTTTTAAATTAATTTTCATACACCTATGTATAAGAGATGTGCTTCTTACTTGATACTCTCTTGATCTCATACAATTAAAACAGGACAACTTAGTCGTGAAAGAAAAACAGCGTTTAACTTGGATGTTCTACTACAAAATCTTTTACCTTACAACTGTTGGAAAAAGCTCTGAAGAATGAACGTAAACACCATTGAAAGCAACAGTGATAAACAACTTTCCCAAAGCAATGGCCGAGAAGATTTTGCCAGCAAGGAAACCTGTGGGGGGAAAAGGATTCCATGTTAAGATGATGATGATGATGATGATATGGAGGAGCATGATGAGAATGATAAGAATGATAATAATTTATATATCTATTGCTACATATATACCTTGGCTTCCATCGTCATAATACGACAAAAGCGCAGCAACCAACATGAAAACACCAGCCATCCACATATTAAAAATGATTGTCTTCTTACGCCCAAACCTAAAAACATCAAACAAAGAAAGTAATATTTTAAAGTAAAAAATCATTTTGTTTGATCATAAGAATCATTAAAATGAACAAGATATTTGAGTCCTTGTGATACCAACATTGCAACGATCTATAGTTGGGGATCCCATCTCTGCCCAAAAAAATATGGCGTTATTCAAATCATAAAACTAGATATTCCAGCTTCTGATCATACAAGACAAAATTAAAAACTATATCCGGCTTCCTCGGAAACCTGCTAAATATCTCCCTGTTCATTGAAGAAGAAAAATCATAGGGCTGGGCTGGGCTGGGTCATATTGTACTTACCTAATTAATGCAGGTATTCCCACTATGATCGCGATTTCTTCACACACAGCTGTCAGAAAGAAGTTCAAGTACATGTTACCACCAATAGTTGGTGTGCTCAGCATGATGCCGTAGTACACTAACGCGTTGACGAACCTTAAATTTGGGGAAAAAATCATGTTATATTGTTTATCAAAAAGCATTACCGATGTGTAAAGAAGCTTCGTTTGCTGTCGATCTGAACTTGTAACAATCACTATATTAGGAATTCCTCCAAATTCCTAAATATGAAATGCTTTGATCTTATACTGACAAAATAATATTTCTAAGGGAATCAGGGGTGGTGTGGCGGTTGTGTGCTTGCTTTTTTTCTCTTGGAGGTGACGCCGGGGGAAAGCGTGAATGAGTGTTTTCTTGGTACAGACCAATCTCGTTCCCAGAGCCCTTATTTCTTACTGCTCATGCTCGACGAAATAATTAGGCCCTGGGAAAAGTCCAATATAAAAAGGAAGAAATAATATTATTAAGACACCTCAACTATAAATTTTACTAACAAATAAACGTGATCGCTTGAAAAAATGTCATTAGAAAACACGCATTTGTCGTAGTTGTTACAATTCAGTTTAATACAATTTTTAACGCACAACCCATCCTCGGATTCCTTTTTCTCTTACTTAGTCTAACATTAGTGAATTTAAGGGGGAGACGACAGGGACAGTTCATATTCCTTCTAGTATTAGCTTAAGCTATTTAGGAGTGAACTTAGAACTAAGAATATTACATTGGTAGACTCGGAAAATGTAATCGTACACGATCGCGAGTGGAAAGCACTGATACATTTACAATTTGCCGTATCCCCGTAGTATCCAGTTGGTAACACAACTAAAGTATCATTTTTAGCCTACCTATGAATAAATAAATTGGAGGGGCCAATCATCCTTACTGGCAGCTGAAGAGCTGAATTGCGAAGGACGCAGCTCAACGTGGTCGAGTCGAAGGCATACGAAGGCGCCTTCGGCAGCCGCCATACGACTCATGTCTGACCACGGAGCACAGCTCAGATCGAATTAGGGTTGGTTTTTACGGAGGGAGGAAAACCGGAGAACCCGGAGAAAAACCCTCGAAGCAACGGAGAGAACCAACAAACTCAACTCACTTAAGGTGCCGAGTCCGGGGATCAAACCCGGGACCATAGCGGTGAGAGGCGAGAACTTACGCACTACTACCTATAATAATAATGGCTTTGTTATTGTTTCTATCTGAGCTTAACTTATCATCAAAGCACATTTAATTGAGAGCAACGGCACGATAGCGCCCTCAACAGTCGGCCATTTTGTTTTTATCAGTTGGTCGTGTTAACTTCCGGTTTTCATAATGCGCATGTCCGAGACAACCAGATTCTGGCTCTTCCGGTTTTGAGTTTTCCAGAGCCTATTTATTTCATCGAGCATGCGCAGTAAGAAATAAGGGCTCTGGGAACGAGATTGGTTTTGAGTTTTCCAGAGCCTATTTATTTCGTCGAGCATCCGCAGTAAGAAATAAGGGCTCTGGGAACGAGATTGGGTAAAGACTGAAATAAATCTCCTAATGCGTGGAATATTTCTTGGGTGATTTGACCCTAGAATGATGGAAATAAATTTAAATTTCAGCTCTTGACTAGCGGTTATTAGTTAGGACTGCGTTGGTGTTGTATGCAACATGTTTATAAGCAGAAAGCTTACTACCACGAAAAACGTCTGTAACTATAGTAACTATACTAAGTAAAGTTACATGCTTCAACAATAATTTTTACCATTTTAAACCACTTGCCATTCTCTAGAGTATCATTTCTTTGCTTAGTAGTTGCACGTGAGAAGACACATGAATATATGGATACAACTCAAATAAAGAATCATATTCTCAAGAGAATGACACGTGGTCTGATCGAAATTGGAAAACTTTACACCAAACTTTACTATACTAATTTTTTACTCCGACGAAGGACTAGCGTCCGAAACGTCAGTAAGTGATCTTTCTTATTTTTTTACGGTGTAAAATTTACCTTTTTTATCACAACTGTTTCATTAGAAACAGCGACGCAGCCCACACTAGTTACCGCTAGTTATCATCTCTTTACTATACTAAGTAAAGTTACATGATTCAACAGCCCTTTTTGCCTTAGAAGTAATTTTTCCCATTTTAGACCACTATCGTTTCTTTGCTTAATAGTTGCACGTCAAAAGACACATGACTATGGATACAACTCAAATAAAGAATCATATTCTCAAGAGAATGACACGTAGTCTGATCAAAATTGGAAAACTTTACACCCAGGCCGATAAGGTCTACCAGCCGTTGAATTGAAATCTACACTTTGTGTACGTACCAGCAGTACCAAGAAAACAAAGTTATGTGAGCCATTGAACGAGATGCAAACAGATCCCTTATGTCTCCAAGCCTCTCCTTCTCCTCAAGAATACCTGTGTCTTCATCCACTCCAAGTAGGTTTATGTCATCATCCGAAATGACCTTTTTGTTTACTCTTGCAGCAGTTTTCAAAATCTTCTTGGCCTCGTCAGTCTTGCCTCTTACCAAGAGCCAACGAAGAGATTCTGGAGTATACCTTTTGTATAAAATGGTTTTGGACATTTTTGAAATTAAAAAGAAGTGTCAGAGACAACTAGTATCAATAAGGGAAAAGCAGCAGCCTTTTCCGGAGTTTGCGTGAGTGATCAGCAAACAATGGCTACAATTCCAGGTTGAACTTGATGTGTTATGCGTCAAAGATTGTCTCTGTTCTTGAAACTTTTGATTTAAAACAGCACGTCAATGCACCTACCCATCTTCTTGGTCATACCCTAGAGCTTGTCATCACTTTTGAGAGATATTTTTTTTAAGTCACGTATCACACATTGTTGGAGAAAATTGACTGACAACTCATTGGTGCAACTTCATTGGCTTCCTGTGTCTTACCGAGTCGTGTTCAAGCTTTTCCTACTTCCCTATAAAGTTCTGAATGGTTTTTGCCCACAATACGTCACTGGTCTACTGCAGTACAGGAAATTATTTAGAACAATACGTTCAAGTTCTCTCGACCTTTTGAAGCAACCTATGCCGAGAACTAAAACTGATTGAGACAGAGCCTTTTCAGTGTGTGTCCTAATTTATGGAACAGTGTTCCTTTTGCTAAACGAAAGCCCCAATCAGTTTCTGCTTTCAAAAAGAACATTAAGCAATTATTGGACGAGGTTGAGCAAAATATCGTGATTTGTTGGCGAGCAAGCAATTATATGCCGATGTCGAAGGCAGAGGCAAATAATTGCTTGCAAGACACTAACCAATCTCGATATTTTACGATAACCGAGTTCAATAAATATTTTATCATTCAAATTATTTTTTCTAATATTTGAGGGGAAGTGCGCACGAGTCAAACAAAAAAACGAAGTCAGTTCATTTTTTCAAAAGTTCAACCTCGTCTTGAAGCCATTGTTTCAGAGACACTCAAGCAAATTCGGGAAAATCTACTAATCGAAGTTTTGTCCACTTACCACCAAAACAGAATAATCAGCATCCCTGGAGCACTTGTGATAATAGTAAGGAGACGCCAACTTTGTAAAAGGTATCCTAGCAACGCTAAAATGCACATACCAAGCTCCCATGACGACCAATATGCAATCCCAACCACGCTACGATGACGAAACCCGACATATTCTATTACCAGGGTATAAGAGGTAGGTATACCGGCTGCAAAGAATGAAAATAACTACGACTATATGTTTATCACCAAAATGATGTAGCAATCTAAATAGATAGAAAAGAATAACGCAACTTTGGGTCTTAAGTGGTAATATCGGCTTTGAACTAGAACTATTATTGCGGAGGAAGAGACTCAAACTCGACTGACATGTGATTTCAATTCCGGAAATCGAACCCAACAGCCTTGAGATAAGGCGATGGCGGGTCTACTAGATCTCCTACCGCTATGCTACCCTTGTTTCCCTTAATAACAAACACAATCGAGGGGGGCTGGGTAAGATTTCTAAATTGTGACGATGACAGCACAAAACTCGCATAGCCAAATAGAGTACATCGAGTTATACAAAATTCCGAAGTTTGGTGTTAATCGGATCAATATTGATGAATTTACAAGCAAACAAATATGCTAGAACACTATGTCCTGACACCATACATTTCTCTGTATTTTTGAATGACTGTAAGTCGTTCAATAATGATCTGATTAACACCAAACTTCGAAATTTTGTATTCCTCGATGTGCTTTTTTTGGCTATGTAAGTTTTGTGTTGTCATCATCCCAATTTTAGAACTCGTATCCAGCCACTCTCGACTTCAAATCCGGCAAATTGGACCACTATTATAAAGTTCATCCTACGTCATTCTCATAATTACCTTTGATATTATTTGATGGGGAGGTGGTCAAGAGAGCTATTACTACAGATCTGCTTCGCTTCTTGTTACCTTTTAATAATTCTTACCTAAACCGAATCCTACGAAAACTCTGAAGAGTGCAAACACCCAGTACGTTTGGGCAAACGCTGACAGGAGCCCACTGGTGCACAGGATGAAAATAGTGAGATATGTCACCTTTTTCCTTCCATATTTGTCACTAAGAATGTTGGCTGATAATGAACCGACGATTCCGAATAGAAACGTAAGGGAATTTACCAAGCTTGCTTGAAAACCTCGTTCACAAACCAAATCCCACTAGAAAATAGAAGAAAGAAAACCATCAGGGTTCGTAGTTACCAAGGGAGGATGGAGTTTCAGGAGTTTTCCTTGGTTTGAGTATACAAAATAACAGAAGCCAGGTTATATTTCAACAGCAACAAATGTCTTCAGGGGACTACTGTGGTGAGTCAGTTCAGTTTCTAGGAAAACAGCACATTCTTTGCGAACCATATTTTTCTAATGATGGGTAAATTTCAGCAGCGTTTATTTTTCGATTCCCTAACCTGCCACAAGTACATTCAACAGGAAAATATCAAAAGAGTTTTTTCGGCTAGGGATTGGCCATGGGGCAAAAATGTTTCAAGAGGTTTCAGTTCGAGGACCCTAGAAAAGAAACTTCAAAGATTCAGGAATTTTCCGGGATCAACACGAACCCTACTAAAGAGAATAGTAAGTATCTCAGCCTTTCTCGGCAAACATTGTTGTTAACACCCCTAGGTCGTAAGCAGGCTTCTTAATGTCTTTGCTATATCGACGAATTGACTATTTGATTATTAATGTCGCAAACACAACGATACGTTGTACTCTAGGACCGGACTCTAGGCGTAGCCGAATGTCCAACATAAACAAAGGGCTCTAAACACATTTCAGCGCCCTACAAACCCAACAAAACACAACAACTACATACCTTAGTAACGATGGAATCAAAATCTCCCTCCACAGCAAATTCCCAGTCTTTACGTGGAATACTGCACCGATGTTCATAGTCTTTATCGCCAGGTTTAAACGTTCCATTTAAGGTACACGAAGTAGAGTTTGCTGTACACCTCCACGGGGGCTCAGCTGTACTGAATGTCATCACTAATAACACCATTGTATAGAAACACAATGCATAGCTTATGATACCAAATAATCGAAGCTGATAGAGTCCAAAACTACCAATTTTGTCTAGAATGCGCTCTTTTGATTCCCTTGCCATGTTGATAGCTCTAATGAAGGCTAAATAAAACGGTTTTTTGTTAGTGCACATAGCATTAAACGAAGAGTACCAAGTGTGCACTAACCAATCCTACAATACAACTTTACCATACCTTGGTATGCAATACTGTTACCGCACCGCACCGCACCGCACCGCACCGCACCGCACCGCACCGCACCGCACCGCACCGCACCGCACCGCACCGCACCGCACCGCACCACAAATGAGTCTGTGGTCTTCAAAAACAGAGGTTTGCATAGAATGTGAAACTGGAGTATTACGACGGCCCGAGTTCGGGCGAAGATTACCGAAACGAGTTCGCTAGTGGTTCGTTTGGTTACGTTGGTGCTCAATAAAATCGCCTATTGCTTACACTCACGATAGGGATTGCAATTAAATCACTGTTGAAATCACCGCTCAAGTCGCGCGACAGAATTTCTTGAATAAACGAGCGTTAATGAAACACTCGCACTTGTTTTTGAAATGTTACCTGCAACGTCATCTCGTTTAGCAGGTCTCTAATTTTCTCTACTTTAAAACTGATTGTGGTACTTAAAATATACAAGAGAGTAGATAAAAATTGTGCAGCAGATATGATTTAGAGTTCATTAACTAGTCACTTGATGAAACGTTATTTAGATCGATGTCAAAAATGTTATCTTCAGGGCGAATAGTAGGTATTACAACGATTCAAATTATTCAAAGACTATAGCGCGCGCGATTTGCGTTATACGAATATAAGGTTAGGTTGTTAGGTTCGTTTAGATTCGTTTATACACTTATATCGTGTATAGAAGTGCTTAAGCTCGGCAGCTTTCGTGGAAGAAACAAACGTAAATAATATGATATTTAGATCTTTTCTTTTAAAAGCTTTCAACTGTTCAGTTCAGCAATTCAAATTTCTTACCTTAATAAACGAGCAGTTTCTATATGTTTGGATTAATGTGTAAAGTCTCTGTAGAAAGAAATTATATCTCGCAGCCATCTACCCTGAATGAAATAGCTGGCTCGACTGAACTGCATATCTGAGTTGAGTTTGTTCTTTCTCATTTTGAATACTGTCTAATTAGAACATGTTAATGCGGCCCTTAGGCAATTCTTCTTCGTAAAACAATGTTTCCATTTCAGGTCAAATTCATTTCTTAATTTGACCATGTTAAAATGTTTCAATCAAGATGAAATTTTGAGACAATGTTGTTGATATATTGATCAAACGACCATAAAAGTTTTAAAAGAATCCATTTCACGTTTTTTGAAATATTAAAAACTACAATATATATAAGGCAATCAGTCAAAAAACTGTGGTTTCCTATAAAAAATTTAATATCAAAGACGAAAAGGAGAAACTCATTCATTAAGGTTTCATATGTTAAAAGAAAATTTTGCCATGACTTATAAGTTAGGATATTAAAAGGGGATCAAAAATCGAACATACTCCGGCAAGTACCAAAAGTTCGATTTCGCTCATATTTTGGTATAAGGTAGGTCTATATACGAGATATACCACGGTACCTTTCATTTGTCGAAATATCGCTCCATTTCTGAGAGAAAAACGAGAAAAACGAATTTGTCAATAATTGACCCTGGGAGAGAGCCAAAATATACTCCGACTTCGGAGGACTCGCGTGCATTTCCAAATATATCTACATGTTTAAGTTTTTAAAAACTATTTTAAACATTGTTTTATGTTTAAAAAGCTGAAATTTCATTATCTTCCAATAAATTTATAACGGTGAAAAAAAATTGTTTACCAGGGTACTTTGACGCCTTGTGAAAAGTAAAGAATTTTCAAAAAATGTTTTCACCATGTGCTAAATAAAATAAAAGGCCGATATTAAGAAAATGAAAAGTTGAAATCATATTCTAATCGTGATTAAAAGTATTCTTTGGGGGTTTGATTCCAAAATATGATCGAAATTGAACTTTCGGCTATTGCCGGCAAATTTTGATTTTGTTTGATTTTTGCTGACATTTTCTCTTAAACATTTACAAACCAAACCAAGTAACTTAAGCCGCTGTTACACGTAGTCTTTTTTCGTGCAACTTGAGCAGCGCGCAAAAATGTTTAAGTTGCACGGGCGTTTTTTAGCGTGTAACACACCATCTTGCAACTTATTTTTCAATTATCAAAGTTGCACGAAAAGAATACTTCGTTTCTACTTGCTCAACAAATTTCCGAATGTAGTAGTAGTTATACATGCATTTGTTGAGCTTAAACTTTTTTGCGCGCTAAAAATATCTTAGAGGCTTTACTATTGTTCACTATTGTATCATTAGTGTTAATTATCATTAGATAGTTCTAGTTATATAGTATCATAGATATATATAGTTATTGTACTCTTTACTATTCAGGACGTTGCGAAGACACCGAACATCGGCATCGAAATTTTAAGTGGGAACTAGCGCTATGTCATAGCAATATACATCAATATCCACATGATAAAGTTACAAGCCGGTTTTGAACCCATCTTTCAAACCCTTCCCATCTACGATATTATTTGTGTGGTGGTCTATGAAATTGAATCGCGACTCATCTTTCTTCAAAGCAGGGAGGTATGAGAGAGGAATTGTCCTGAGCAACTCCTTGCCAACGATTTTTTTGTAGACGTTCTCAATATCATAGGCGGAATCATAAAATTTGCCGTCGCCACAAAATATGATTTTGGTGGACATTAATTTAAGTCTTTCAATTCATGACATTGTCATGTAAATGCCCTGATTGACGTCCACCAAACATTTTTCCATCGCGACGACGATTCTGCACGAGCTAGTGAGAAGCATTGTTAGCGCCACATAAAAATCCACGTAACCAAGCTGTTTGAGTTGGAAGCAGCAGTGACTTACGTTGTGTCCTGTTTATTTTATTTTCTTGTATACTTTGTGTTAAGAGTAGTTGAAGATGGTGATTGTTATTATTTTGCAGTTTTCGACTTTCATTTGACGAAGTCTTTAACTTTATGTATATTTATTGTGTATAATTAAACGTTAGTTTCATATTTTCATATATTCGCCCTTGCCAAAGTCTACACCATGTGTAAGGGCTTTTAACGTTAATACGTGTGAAGTTGCTAACAGAATGTCAGAACAAATAGCAGTATTTCAGACACCAGAACTGTGCTAGACGGAGTATCTTCACTCTAATTATTCTTTGCTAAAATAACACCTTCCTAAAACTAATATTCAATACACTTAAAAGAGCCACACAAGAAGGTATATAGCTCCAACCTTCTGTCTACAGTCCAAAGTTGGATTAGATCTGCTGATTGCTTGGGAATTCATCGAACTCAACATCGCTATCCTGGACTATGAGATCGAGCTGTTTAATGGTATCAGGCATGGCTTTGTTGTTGGTCTCTGGCAGAGTTGTAAACATTATTCCACAGATCAACGCATTGGCTGCCATGATACCAAAAGGCATCAATGGATGGACTCTTTTCTGTGGAGGGACAAATGAATATTATATGAGATTCATGCACATTATTCTACAGATCAACACATTGAATGTCATGATAACAAAAGGCATCAATGGATGGACTCTTTGCTGTGAAGGGACCAAATGAATATTATATGAGAGTCATGCACAGTATTCCACAGATCACCGCATTGATTGCCATGATACCAAAAGGCATCAATGGATGGACTCTTTTCTGTGGAGGGACTAAAAAACGCCCTTGTTTGAACCTCTGACAAAACGCTTAATAGAAACTTACCGAGTATACGATGTATGAAGAACAGGCAGAACCGATGTTAACTGCAGAGTTGAAAAGTCCCATGGCAGTGCTTCTAATGAAAACAATAACGTCATGGTTTGAGAATTTGGTTGTAAGTAGCTTTCATAGCGTTTATTTTATCTGGTTTCTAGTTCTACGTTGAGATTGCTAGCAACTTCATCATCGATCATCGACTCATCTCAAAAAGATATTGAAATGTATGCAGCTCAACTGCACGATCATTGTTAAAGTGGGACAACGATAAAAACTGAACCTTTTCCAAACGAGATTATTTCGATGAAAAATTACAAAGATACTATAGAAAAAGAGAAACCCCATGTTAAAAAAAAGAAGAACAAGGAAATCATAGCTAAGATTCTGAGTTGAATTGTCTAAGAATATCGTCCGCAATTAATCCATCTGGTTCCTACCCGTGACGTCAGTTACTCAACGCTTTGCTTTTAGCGTCCAGGTTTACGACTTTTTGCTACATCTTTGCTCCACATAGCGGCTTCCTGGCGTTATTTTCAAGAAAGAAACCTCATGATCAATTTCAGAATATCCACAAATGACAACAAGCCATAAGGGTTATCAATAATAGTGACAAACCGACGTCACAAAGGGGCATGTTTGAATAATGGCGGAATAGTTAGAAAGCGAAATCCGAGAAATAGAACTTGTTTTGAGGACATTCCCTTTATCGAGCCACAAAATAATTGGAGAATAATATTGTGAATGCTATGAGGATGTCAAAAATTTAAAAATATTAAGTACGTTCATTTCGTCATCGTCCCACTTTAACAAGAACCTGGGCCAAGGTACACTGGGTTACCTGTTTGGAACAGTTTGCCTGATCATGAGTGTCTTAGAATCTAAAGGCGAAGTGAAAATATTTTGCTAGGTTACGAAAGACAGCGAGAGAGCTACGAATGTAGGATTGACTGAGTCAAGTTTTAGTTTTAGCATTCGTGTCGATACAGTTTTTTGTTGTCACGCGGTACGTTTTACTCGGCGAGAAACGTCGCCAAATATTTAAGCCTCATTCAAATTGGCACGACAGTCTAATAGTGGCTTAAGACTTCTCTTATAATTGCTTTAAAATTTATAATTTCCCAAAGACAAAGGATTATGTATGCAAATTGAAAAGAAAATTATTATCATAGAGAGAATGTCACGTGGTCTGAAATCGAAAAAAAAATGCAAAAGAGGCCTATCTCCCACCAAGTTGGACAATTGTGAAAAATTAAAATGAAATAAAATCAAATAATTAATAATTAATAATAAATTAAAATAGTTTACCTTACAACTGTTGGGAAAAGCTCTGAAGAATGAACGTTAATACTATTGAAAGCAACAGTTATAAACAACTTCCCCAAAACGATGGCCGACAAGATTTTTCCAGCCAGAAAACCTGGAGGTCATAAATAAATTTCCTTTGTTAAGAATAATATCATCATCACCACCATATGAAATTTGAGCATCAGAATCAGCATTAGCGTAGCATGGGTGGCGTACGCTGCTAACGCGTCGCCTTTCACCACTGTGGTTCCAAAGGCTCGGGTCCCTGGTTCGAGCCCTGCGGTCGCCATATGTGAATTGAGTTTGTTTGATGTGTTGTTCTCTCCTGTGCTACGAGGGTTTTCTCCGGGTACTCCGGTTTCCTCCCTCCGTAAAAATCAACATGTGAGTGAGTGTTGTGTGCATAAAATACTGAATGTAGTGGTAGTGTGTGTGAGTGAAAAGTGTCCCCTATTAGTGCGAAAGCGCTAGAACGACTAGACACTTAAATAAAGAGATTTATTTTATTTTATTTATTTATGATCGTCTTCTTACGCCCAAACCTAAAAACATCAAACCAAATAAGTGACATATTAAACTAATTGTTTGCCAGTGAATAAAAATGAACAACATATTTGTGTGTTTGGGATGCCAACATTGCAGTTCAGTGCCATATCTCTCCCAAATAAATATGGCGTCATTCAAAGCATAAAACTAATTTCTGAGTACACAAGACAGAGAATTCATGAAAAACTGGCTCTGGCTCTGAAGACTGTGAAATCACTCCGTGCACGTCGAAGAAAAATAGATCACATCATTGGGATGGGATGGAAAGATATGGCATGGGATGGGATGGGATGAAATGAGATGGCATGGTATGGGATGGGATGGAATGAGATGGCATGGTATGGGATGGGATGGCATGAGATGGCATGGTATGGGATGACATGGTATGGGATTGCATAGCATGGTATGGGATGTCGTGGCATGGCATGCGATAGGATGGGATGGGATGGGATAGGATAGGATAGGATAGGATAGGATGGGATAGGATAGGATGGGATGGGATGGGATGGGATGGGATGGGATGGGATGGGATGGGATGGGATGGGATGGGATGGGATGGGATGGGATAGGATGGCATGGCATGGCATGGGATGTCGTTGCATGGCATGGCAAACGATAGGATGGCATGGCATGGGATAGGATGGGATGGGATTGGATGAGATGAGATGGGATGGGATGGGATGGGATGGGATGGGATGGGATGGGATGGGATGGGATGGGATGGGATGGGATGGGATGGGATGGGATGGGATGGGATGGGATGGGATGGGATGGGATGGGATGGGATGGGATGGGATGGGATGGGATGGGATGGGATGGGATGGGATGGGATGGGATGGGATGGGATGGGATGGGATGGGATGGGATGGGATGGGATGGGATGGGATGGGATGGGATGAGATGGGTTGGGATGGGATGGGATGGGATGGGATGAGATGGGATGGGATGGGATGGGAATGGCTGGGGCATATTATATACATACCTAATTAATGCAGGTATCCCCACTATAATTGCGATTTGTTCACACACAGCAGATATAAAGAAGTTCAAGTACATGTTACCACCAACAGTTGGTGTGATCAGTGAGATGCCATAGTACACTAACCCGTTGACGAACCTTGAAGTTGGAAAACATTGAGTGATTTCTAAAACTTTTTGAGTGTTCTACAGCTTCAGGAGTGTTTTATCAGAGAACAGAACATAGCTAAGCCTGATCTATTTGCTTTATATAATAGATTTTCACGAGCAAACGAACGTAAACTAATTTCTATGTTTATTTTGTATAGAAAACATGGTTTTGACGTCATATCTATCATTCTACACTCTGATAAAACATAGATTTTTAGCCAATCAGAGCGCGCGCTCGTGAAAATCTATTATATAATTTTTATTAGTAAAATTCTACTACTATACTATTGCAAATCCTGCATTCTGATTGGCTAACGTACTCACTATCTATCAGCCGATAGATAGTGGGTAGAGAAAGCCGGACTTGTTTTGAAAAAAATGGCGGCTTTTCCTTCGCGCTTTTGTGAAGTTTAGTTTAGTTTAGTATAGTATAGTTTAGTTGAGAGTTTTACTAAAACAATTAGAAGACTCACTCTCGATTTCTATCGGCTTTGATAGTTGACTCGGGGCCAGAGCCCCTCGTCAACTATCAGCCGATAGAAATCTCGAGTTCGTCTTCTAATTGTTAAATAGATCGCTTAGCATTGCCGATGTGCAAAGAAGCTTCGTTTACTGATTTGAACTTGTAAAGGATCCTCAATTTGAGAATTTCTCTTAATTCTCACATATTTTTTGATCGATTACCGAGACAATATTTCTTTAGGGGATCAAGTGTGGTAAAGTGATTCGCCTCTCATCTCTAGCTTCTCTGGTTTGGGTAGAGTTTGTAAGGCCTCCCCCTTCATTTGAGGGTTTCCTTCCATAATAACAAACAAACTACTGAAGCAACACAAAACCGAAATCAAACTCAGACTTGTACCAATATGTCAACAAGCTCTCTGAGACAACTGTACTTGACCAAAGCTCCTCGTGTAGTTTGTACTGCGTTGGTGCATCGAATACAACATGTGAATATGAAGAAAACTTATATTCTATACCATGTAAAAACCTTTGTCACTATACTAAGTATAGTTACAAGCTCCAACTGGTTGTGGAATTCCAGACTACACCACTATGTGTACCTACCAGCAATACCAAGAAAATACAGTCCTGTGGACCATTGGACGAGATGCAAACAGATCCCTTATGTCTCCAAGCCTCTCTTTCTTCTCAAGAATCCCTGTGTCTTCATCCAATCCAAGTAGGTTCATGTCATCATCCGAGATGACCTTTTTGTTTACTCTTGCAGCAGTTTTCAATGTCTTCTTGGCCTCATCAGTCTTGCCTCTCACCAAGAGCCAACGAAGGGATTCTGGAGTAAACCTTTTGTATAAAAATTATTTTTTTCATGGGTAGTTTTTGACTACAAAGTTTTTTACTACTTCGAGTACCACACACACACACACGTCTCCTCATCTTTTTTTGCATATTCTCTATTTGTAATTAAATCACTGTTTTCGTAATTTTGATAAGAATCCCATATCACAAAATAAACGCGCTGATTGGTCCGAGATGACGAATATGTGACGTAGAAAGCGAAGGATTCAGCGCGGAATCCAACGCTTTCAAAGCTGAATTCAATAAAAGATCAGGGATCCCGCACAAAAAAAAATGTTGCTTTTGTCTTGTTATCACTTGATTTTCTTAACGTATGACATTAAAAAACAATCAAAAAAAGATTAGTTTGCAAAGAATATATATGGAAATAGTTAACTTTGTTAAAAAAAAAAAGCGAATTTTGCTATAAAAACGAAGAATGTTTGATAGCAGTCTGAAAAGATTAATTCTATGAAAAATCAGGAAGCCCGCGTTTTTTTTTTCTTTCTTTTGCTTTTTATTCTCATCCGAGACGCTGTTAGAGCAATTATTTTGTGACTCGTGCGATATGGTTTTTACTCGTGAAATTCATCGTGGAATTCCCTCGTCATCAATGAATTTTTCTATAATATCTTTGTAATCTTGTATATGTATTAATATGTGTGTAAATAAACAAACGTTAAAAAAATTTCAGGACCATAACATTTTAAACAATGTGTAAAGTAAGAAACAGCAGCAAACCTTTCCCAAATTCGCTTGAATGACCAGGAAACAATTGCTTCAAGTCGAGGTTGGAGTTGATGTGTTCATAAATAAACTATATTTTAACAAGCCCAACACCTTGGAGCCATTGTTTCGGAGGCACTAAAGCGAATTCGGGAAAGTCTAATGGTTGAGTTTTTTTCCCCACTTACCACCAAAACAGAACAATAAGCATCCCTGGAGCACTTGTGAAAATAGTAAGAAGACGCCAACTTTGTAAAAGGTATCCTAGCAACGCTAAAAGGCACATGCCAAGATTCCATGACGACCAATATGTCATTCCAACCATGCTGCGATGACGGAAACCGACATATTCTATTACTAGGGTGTAACAGATAGGTATAACGCCTGCAAATAATGAAAATAATCATCCCTATCTGATACTATATGTTAAAACTCTAAAATGATGTTGGAGTGTACATAGAAAGAAATAATTGGCTATTATAGACCCCTTACGGCAATATCCAGAGCTGCTCACTTCTAGTTCGTCAATAGGCCAACAAACAGCCACGTGACGTTTACTGGATGGCAAACAAATTCGGGCTTCCTTTATTTTAAAAACGTTTGAGCGATTACTAATGTCATATCCAAGACTTTTTCGAAAATATTTTTCTCTCATATAAGATTTTTTCGATTTCAAAATACGAATATTTCAGAGTCAAGTGAAAGATAAAGTGACTTCAGTAAAGTGACTTCACTTGACTCTGAAGATGACTTCCGCTCAGGTTGTCGAAACGTCAGTCACATCAAACAGGACTACATCCACCCGGATGATCATAATACAAATATTGTTTCTTCGACAAATATTGTTACTTCGATAGATATATATTCACCTGGGTTCAGATCTTTCTTTACAATATTATCTTATAGTTAAGCAAAAACAACTACTTCAGAGCGAATAATTAAGTGCTTCAACAATTGCTACCCATATTAGGCTTCGGTCCAGTCGTGTAGTCGCGGAGCAGGTCAGCGACTTCGTTTTTTCAAATGACTGTATATTATCTATTAATGACTCTTACCTAAACTAAGTCCCAAAAGAGTTCTGAAGAGTGCGAATACCCAGTACGTTTGGGCAAACGCTGACAGGAGCCCACAAGTGCAAAGGGAGAAATTAGTGAGAAATGCCATCTTTTTCCTTCCATATTTGTCACTAAGTATGTTAGTTGTCAATCCACCGACGATTCCGAATAGAAACGTAAGGGAATTTACCAAGCTTGCTTGAAAACCTCTTTCACAAACCAAATCCCACTAGAAGGAGGAAGGAAGAAAACCATTAGGGTTCGTAGTTGCTAAAGCCTCGTTCAAACGACGTGTTATCATAGTCATAATCATAACGACAACAATCTATACATTTGCATTAACACGCTACGGAAACACCTGTAATAACTTTGTTAAGGCCCGTTTAAACTAGCAATTTTGTCGCGCAAGCTAGACTTGAGCGGTGATTTCAATGGCGGTTTTATCGCCATCATTATCGCAATTGTAAACACCCGGCGATTTTTTTGCAAACTTGCCGCGATATTACTAAAGACATGGCGAGAAATTATGGACACGCAAGCGCAGTAGGTGCCTTGAGTTTGAAAAACAAAATGGTTCATCAGCGTATAGACTTTGTATGGGATAAAAGTCAAAAAGGATATTATCTCATATGTGTCCAGGAATTTCCAAATTGTTCTATCTGATCTTGCTTGTAGACACCGAGAGCAAAGTGTCAAACTCAGAGATAGGATATATCCTTGTTTATTCTTCGCGGTATGAGCACAATTTCTCCGAAGTGGAATCAAGAAGACATTATAGGGCGATGACCCACACCAGAATCATTGAAGAAGTAAATAATGCCATTTTCCAAGAGAATACAAACAGAAAGATGTTTTATCTTCTCCAACTTGCCAAGTCGTTGCACTTCTTAGTTTAATGTACCAAAAATTTGAATAATGAATATCCGTTGCGGTATAAGGCTTTTCTTTTTGAAGGGTTTTGAACAACGCGCATCCTTTTAACAATACATAATTTTCTCCAGCAATGTGCGATATCTCAAAAGTTTGGATAGGATAAGCTGTAGAAATTTCCCCACATTCTAGATATAGCTATGACCTTTGATGTAGGAAGTTTAAAGAAAACACTTGGCGCTGTTTCAAAGAAATCGGCGAAATTGTGATTTTTGGAAAAACTCTCATTTCGATGTTTCTAACGGCCTTTAGAATATAGTCATATATTCACAGTAATTCATCCACTGGATAAGATTTATACTTCGGATAGCGCTATCCACCATTTGTACAATCTGGTGCTGGTCATTTTATTTCGCCCGATTTACTCGAAATCGGCATTTTTTTTCTCCGTAGGGGTAGAAACGGCAGCATTTTTGGTATGGTGTGGTAAAGTATGGCATTTCAAGGTATGGTAAGACTATTAACACGATAGTTTGTATATTAACCGTGCTCCAAGCACATTTTAGTAATGCTGCTAAAAACCCTTACAAAATCATAATAATTCCATACCTCAGTGACTATGGAATCAAAATTTCCCTCCACAACAAACTCCCAGTCTTTACGTGGAATACTGCACCGATGTTCATAGCCTTTATCGCCAGCTGTAAACGTTCCATTTAAAGTGCACGAAGTAGAGTTTGCTTTACACCTCCACGGAGGCTCAGCCGTACTAAACGTCATCACCAGAAACCCCATGGTAAAGCAACACATTCCATAGCTCATGATAACACATAATCGAAGCTGATAGAGCCCAAAACTGCCAATTTTGTCCAGAATTTGTTCTTTTGATTCGGTAGCCATTTTTGATAGCTCTAATGAAGTAAAAAAGAAAAGTATTTTTGTTAGTGCGCGATTTGTGCCCTACCCTTGTATTAATAGTTTTACGGCCATAACCTGGTCTACCATACTTGACCACACTATATAAAGTATCTTTATTTAAGATCCTAGAGTCATTACCCGAAAAAGTGTTCCAGAAGATGGAAAGGGGGGTCAACCGAATTTGACGAAACTTGGTGCAGGAGTTGGACTTAATGAGATATTGCAAAGCCTGCTTTAGTTTTGATTTCTGCCTTTTGGTTTAAAAGTTACAGAAATGGGTTCCTTTTTTAGGTCAAAAATCATGAAAAATCCTTGTTTTTGGAAGGATATGTTATAATCCTCGTAACACTATACATACCAAATCCGGGGGCAAATAGAATGTATGGTGTGTTTCTACTATGATTGGACTTTCAGGTCATATGTGAGGATTTAGCATAAAGGTGCCTGACAGTGAGGGGACTGGCACTAGTTTTGGCAACTTTTTAAAGAGAAAAACACTTCCAAAAGTTACCATTTCTCAGAAATTATTATTTCTAAACTGCCACACTACCTAGAATCAATATCTACATCAGGAGTTAGTCAAACCTTAGTAGAACCAAAATCGGCTGAGAAAAATCTGGGCCATTTACTTTGTGTTTGGTTTCCAGATCATTTTTTGATCATACCCTCACCAATCATATCCTCAACTCTTTTGCGCTCACATGCCTGTCGTTTAAATATTAAGAAATTCACTGTTCTTCACCTAGGTCCTAAAATATGGAATTCCTTGCCTTCTAGTATTAATTCTCCAACTCTCTCTTCGTTTAAAAAAATATATTCTAAGACATCTTTTTACGTCATCTAATTCATGAATCATCTTGCTTCCTCCTTAATGCTTCATAATTTCATATTCTTCCTCTCCAATATAATAATTTGTTATATTTATTTAAATTTTAACCTACATAATTATCTCGTTGTTTTTATTGTACATAATCATATATATATCATTTGTTGTTACAGTTATCTTTCTTCTTTTTTGACTGAACCGTAACATTCCTCAACATCACTTATATTTCTCAAGGAGACCTCTTTTACATAAGCCCCTTGCTTTCTAGAAGCCTCTTTTCTATATTGCATTTTATTTTTAACATTTCTATTTCTCTCTTTGTTTCTTGTACTAAAATTTTTGCATTATGTATTATTTTCCCTTTTTGTAATATATGTATATAATTTATTGTAATATAGCAGAAAATTAAATAAATAAATAAAATAAAATAAAATAATTTTTTTTTAAACTTTAATTTCAACAACCAAAAAACTTTTCTTTGCAATTTCAAGTTAATTTGCTTCTTTTCAGTTGTATATAACAACATGTTCCTGTAATAAGTAACAATTTCGACAGAAAACAGGGATAAGATCCTCTTGTGGGTCAATATTTGCACTAGACAAGAAAACTAACTACAAATAAAACTAGTTTCTTTCTGATTAATAAACTTATATGGATACCATATGGTTATTTCAATCCCCAAAGTACTTTGAAAATGGTCCCTTGAATTATTTTTGATTACTTAATTTAAGAAAGTTCGTGATTACATGTCCTTTTCGAAGTTTTTGACTCTTATATCAGTCTAGTTGGTCCAGCTTTGAAAAGAGAGATTTTCGGATAATTCAATATATCTTTGCACGTATGGCACCGAAACACCCCCTCTTTTCAGGATAACCAGTAGATATACAATTTTATACTCTCGACAATTCAGTTTTTACCTTTTTCTCCTGTCATTAATAACTAATTTCCGCTAACATGCTTCGGAATGTTATTCCGCCATGTTGGACGTGAATCTCGGAGAAATGGGCCGAGTAGTTACCACAGGGAGCCCAATTTAGATAAAAATGGTAAAAAAAAACGAAAAAAAAATAGAATTTGATTTTTTTTTTTTTACCTCAAGGTCAAGGTAAGTATCCTCTTTAATAAGAACGACCAAAAATAATCCGTACAAGTTTCTGCACGCACATGATATCGTTTCGAGAAATCGGCGAAGAAGGTGGCATCCTTAGTAGCCAGAAGACTCTGGAAACGTTTAATTTTTTATTTTATTTTCCCACTAAATGACGTCATTTCTACGTCACTATTCAATATCAGCTGGATACGGAAATTATATAGGTATGAAAACAAAGGCGCGCGAAAATTTTTTTCTTATGCATTGTTTTTTGGATTTTCGTTTATGTTATAGAGGACATTATCTTGACCTTGAATTGAATAATAATTACAGTCGATTTTTTTCGATTTTATTTTAACCATTTATTTTTATCTAAATTGGGCTCCCTGTGGTCAAAATTGGTTCTCGCCCGAGTCCGGCGCACCACGAACTCCGTACATAAATATTCTCGTACCCAGATCCTACTCTAGTCTTTCTAGCGCATTCGCACTAATTGGGGACACTTTTCACTCACGCACACATTCAATATACATTCAATATTTTAAGCACACAAACACAACGCTCACTCACATGTATATTTTTACGGAGGGAGGAAACCGGAGTACCGGGAGCAAAGCACAGGAGAGAACAGCCCATCAAACATCAAACAAACGTGTTTTTTTAAGGTTTTGAGCAATTTGAAACGCACCGTCGCTCTCCCTGCAAAAGAATCTTCAAAATTCTACACTGATCCTTATTTTGTGCTCCATATCTCCGAAGTAACAAATCTCTCGGAAACTTTACCCCAAGAAATCGATTTGTCAATAAACTGACTTTAATTTGATATTTTAGAGATTTTTTTCTGTCTATACGATGCTGACAAATAAGTTTTGAAAATTCGAAAAGCAAGACCCAAATCACGAATAAATATCTGGCAAAAATAAAAAGCACAAACATTAAATTATTAGGGAGAGGAAAGCCTAGTGTTACCGGACATTCAGCAGTTTACTCACATCACAATACGCCCATCATGAAGGTACCAATCACATGCGCTTTTAGCTTGATTTTTGCAAATTTATTTATGCATTATCCTAAAATAAAAATTGCGATTATTTACATATATTTACATGACAATTTAACATTTTTGGCTTGTCCCCTCCCCAATAAGTATATGTTTTTTCGCCAAATATTTTATGATTCCATATTTCTTAGCATTGCGTGAAACGAAAAATTTCTCTAAAACAACGAATTATAGTAAATTCATTGACAAATCCATTTCTTGTGATAAATTTTAATTTCGCCTTTCCTCAAACTTTGCCTGAAGAAAGCCTATTGTTTGCTTATTACAATGGTACGATTATATTAATTACCACCAATTTCATTGCTACGCGCCCGAGCGCACTCGACTTTGTTGTGCGAGTTTGTCGATTCTCTTCCGTCCATCAAACCGTTCGAAATTTATTTAAGCCGGGTGTTTGGATGGAAACTCGAAGAAATATGTCTTTATATAGAAAATTGAGGAAAGTATACTGATACTTTATGGTTTTTTATTTAGTTTTGATGATCTGATTACTAGTAAAGCATCTTTGAACCCAAAATCATCTGACATTATAAATTTCTGTGAACCCATTCTCATGCTCAGTACGTAACATCTTATGAGGGAAGCATAGGTGGCGTAGCGGTTAGAGTGCTCGCCTCTCACCAAGGCGACTTGATTTCGAGTCCCGCCGGGCTCAGTGTTGTAGAGTTTCTAGTTGGTTCTCTCCTCCTGTGCTTCGAGGGTTTTTCTCCGGGTTCTCCGGTTTTCCTCCTTCCACAAAAATCAACTTCTAAATAGACCTTTTCAGCTTCATTGTTTGTTGTGCCCATTTCAGACCATGTGATGCCACTCTTGGGAGCTGATTCTTTCATGTGTTAATATTTTAACAAAAGAACATTTCTCAAGGGAATGTCATGTGGTCTGAAATGGGCAATTTGCATACGAAGCTAAAAAGGTCTATTCCAATTCGATCATAGAACAAGGGCCACAGGTTTGTTAGCCACTGGCTATTTAGTGCTGCCCTCGTAAAAACAAGGAGTACTGGTTTTTTTTTTTTTTTTTCCTCTCCGAGCTGAATTATGCAAATTACCTGTTTTGTTTTCTTGCTCATTCCTAACGGCTTTTTGAGCCGATCACAGTTAAGTAGTGTTTAAATGCTGTTCTCACAACATCCACATTGTAATCAAGGTAGTTTTTAAAGCTAAAAGGGAAAGCCCTGAATGGAAATTCTTACAAACAAATTTAGGTTTTAGCACTTGGCACGCGATCAAACCATTACTGAGTAATGAAATTCAACTTTGAAGAATTTAAGACGAGTGTTATACTTACCAGGATTTTTGTAGACGTGAGATTCAGTCCCTTTATGACCAAGGTCGGCTAAGAGAAACTTTGAATCTGGAAAGGACTTGTGATACTGAATGGGTAGTAGCAGATTTCTTGATCTAACTGGTTTTTTTTGTTGTTTTTTTTACATGATTCTGGCTTAGAAAGCTTCTCAAGTGTTTTGTCTTCTATTGTTGAAGCGGGATAAAAGGTCGAACGTACTTAGCGGAGTTGTGTGTTACTCTTAGAAACCCCAAAGAAACCTTGTAAGACTATGGAACTTTTTTAATACCATACAGTTCAGTTGCGAATTTTTTTATCTCATTTGTGAAATAATTTGTAAAATAATTTGTAAGTAATATTTACAACATGATCAGTGGACGTGTTGTATCGGCTATACCATCACGAGTAGGGGGCGGAATGATTGTATGCCGATACAACACGGACGCTATGTTGTAAACGACTTATCATATTCGAATTCATGGTTAAGGTGCATATCAGGGTTCGCTGGTTTCATTTTTAGACAAAAGTCTTTATTCTAATAAAATGATTCTGACCGTCAAAATTTTCAGAATTTTAATTTTCTGTGCCATTTTCCGAGGTTGGCGTAAATTCGTGAAATGGGCTCCATTTAGTAAACTTTTGAAGCCGTACAAGGAGATTGGTACCAAGCGTCATGTAACGTCATTCACGGGACTTGTTGATCAACACTTGAAGAGTTTTCCTTGTAGAGAAGCATTTTTTGAAACAAAAATTCATAAGAAAGCTTGTAAATCAAAAATAAAGTTCAGTTTCATTTCTAAGATGCCGATGTCTATGAAGTGTTCGCAGCCGAGTCCCGTAAATGACGTCACTGAAAACTAGTCCCAGGCCTCTGCAGCTAAAAGTATGATCGCCAGAAAACAAAAATCGTAACGCAATCGACTATATTTTATTTTGATTATATGATTTTAAGGGTTAGAACTTTCGTTTGAAACGAAAAACAGCGAACCCTGATATGCAATCTAATGAAGATAATGATTTTCGAAAAGTAGATATCAAAAGCAGTGTTATTTACGAACATATAGTTTGATGTTTTGAAGAAGCATACGTACACTGTTTTCTGACGTTACACATTGTTTTGTAAGGGCATCCCACATTGATTATTGTGTTTAGGTTAACAAATTTAAAGCAAGCTGCAGAGTTTTTGATCTATTTAGTGGGAATAGCTTTTGAAAAGGCTATGGGAAACCTTTCTCCTTAAGCCGGACCTACAGGTTTATTGGTATTCTGTATCGGATTTATAGAATACTAATAGAGCTATTAGTATTATATTCTGTATCGGATATACAGAATACTAATTAAAGAAATGATACTTATTCGTTTCTCTGAATATTTTATACTCTTGCGTATAGTTGTTCGATTCTCAGTAGAAGCCTACGATTTCGTGTTTACTGTTCGTCCTCTTTGCACATTAGCCTCTTTAAATTAGCTAAAAGTCTCATAACTTCTCAAGAATTTAATATTTTTGTCTCGAACTTGATGTCATTCTAATCTATAATCTTAATGTAGTGGTCAACTAAAATATGAATTTAAAAAATTGTGATAATGAAGTGGCGGCCATATTGGCATTCGGTCAATTGGCGGCTCAAAATCGCAAAAATTTATAAATACAATACAATACAATAGTTGTTTATTCAGAATGCAAATAAAGTTGTAATTAACACATAAAATAAAAGCAGAGTGAGAACAGTAACAAAAGCAGAATAAATGAATAAATGGGCATTCTGAAAGAAAGTTAACACTATGCGAAAACTCCCTAGAAAGCGACAAATGTACGAGACGAATGCAGCGATTTGTGACTATAGAATATAAATGTAAATCCCAAAGAAAAAGAAAAGATAGAGTAATAATTGTTAAATAAGTAAGAATAAGTGTATATGACAAAATCGTGATGTAACTGAACATAATCTGCTAGTTGTACGTATACACGACTTTTATTTGACGAGGTCTTTAACCTTGTGTATATTTATAATTTTGTAATCCTTTACCATGTGTAAGGGCTTTTAGTGTTGTCGCAGTCTCCCTCTCCCTCTCTCTCTCTCTCTCTCTCACACACACACACACACACACACACACACACACACACACACACTCCCAATAGCTCTGTCGACCTTCTGTCTACAGTGCAAAGTTAGATTAGATCTGCTGATTGCTTGGGATTTCATCGGACACAACATCGCTATCCTGGATTATGAGATCGAGCTGTTTAATGGTATCAGGCATGGCTTTGTTATTCGTCTCCGGCAGAGTTGTAAACAGTATTCCACAGATCAACGCATTGATTGCCATGATACCAAAAGGCATCAATGGATGGACTCTTTGCTGTGGAGGGACCAAATGAATATCATATGAGAGTCATGCACAGTATTCCACAGATCAACACATTGATTGTTATGATACCAAAAGGCATCAATGGATGGACTCTTTGCTGTGGAGGGACCAAATGAATATCATATGAGAGTCATGTACAGTATTCTACAGATCAACGCATTGATTGCCATGATACCAAAAGGCATCAATGGATGGACTCTTTGCTGTGGAGGGACATAATGAATATCATATGAGAGTCATGCACAGTATTCCACAGATCAACGCATTGAATGTCATGATACATTTTGTACAGATTGAAGCTTGGAGATGAGATGATATGATTTGCAAGTGAAGTCTAGAAAACTTTGTCTTTGTTAAGGAATGCATGAATCAGAGTTTTTAAAGACAGACAGACAGGAACTTTCTTGTTCTAGCGATATGTGGAGATGGTAAAAGAAACTTTTGCAGATGTTATTATCACGTGGCACAATTGACAACGTAGAATCAAAGTTGACACCAGAATGTGACCCAGAATGTCAACCGTAGTAGCTAAGCTAATTAGCTTATTTTGGACATAGTCCGCGTGAAATTTCCAGGTCATATAGTTATTGAACACAAAACCTAAGAATTTAAAAGTAGTTATGGGCGTTATCTTCATTTCAAGAAGATTCAAATGTAATTTACGCACTGTTATTTATTTTATGTTTTTGAGATGTAAAGAACTTGTAATTTGTCTTAGAAAATTTTAACACCAGCTTTGTTGTCGAGGAGCCACTGGTTCAGACGTTTAAAGGGGGACTAAGCCCTAGCTTCAGCAATCGAACCTGATTCTCCAATATCTGTACATGTCGGCGGCCATATTGGATTTGAAAATTTGGAAGTCACTTGTGCTACTTTGAAGTTGATAGTAGGTAGTAAATGTTCCTTAAATTTCGTCTTAGTGACATAGCCCCTTTAAGGTCTTAATTTACGTTAGTAACTGTAGATGTCATCAGCAGTTGGCCCGACAAATACGAGGCTATATCGTTAGAATACATATCAACTGAGCATTGCTTCATACAACGCGGTAAATCAGTCATTGATATAGATGATGAAAGTGGTAGTGTACCTTCGACAAAACAGTTAATATAAACTTACCGAGTAGACGATGTATGAAGAGCAGGCAGAACCGATACTATTTGCAGTGCCAAAAATTCCCATGGCCGTGTTTCTATTGAAAACAATGTCATGGTTTAGGGACTATTTGGTTTACGTAGGCCGTATTATTCAAAGTAATTTTCTTCATTTTCTTGTGCGCAAATAAATTGTTGTTGTTGTTGTTGTTGTTGTCGTTTTTTAGCTCGAAAACGTGGATGGAACTCAAATTATTGCCCAACATGAACAGCACGTACAACCTAATTGTGCAATATGATTATTGACTTCATTTTTCTATTTTGCTCCACCTTTCTTTACTGCGTGGTCACTGAGATCAGTGTTTATCGGTTTTTATCCGTCACACAAGGCAAGACACACGAATAGACCCTTTTCGAATATGGCGTCTATGACGTCAAACGAGGATTCTGAGAATGTCCCGGAAGTCGAAACCCGATGATTTCCACTAGTAGCATCCTGGATTGGAATGCCCCGTATTTCAAATCAAAATTATCGGACATTATCGGACTCCTCGTTTGACGTCATAGACGCCATATTCGAAAAGGGTATATGACATACAATTAAAAAATTAATCACTATTATAGTTAATGCCCAGCGCCCAGCTAAAGATGTCTATCTCACAAACAAAACTGGCCATGGTCAACTCAGTGTTAAAAGTAAAACAGCGTTTAGCTTCAATATTCTACTATAACATCTTTTACCTGATAACTGTTGGGAAAAGCTCGGAAGAATGAAGTACAAGACTATTGTAAGCAACAGTGATAAACAACTTCCCAAAAACAATAGCCGACAAGATTTTGCCAGCTAGAAAACCTGTGGGGAAAAGGGATTCCTTGTTAAGATAATGATGATCATAATCATAATGATGATGAGGATGATGATTATGATAAGGAGGAGGAGGACGATGATGATGATGAACATGATGATGATGATGATGGTGGTGGTGGTGGTGATGATGGTGATGATGATGATGACGACGATGATGATGATGAGGATGATGAGGATGATGAGGATGATGAGGATGATGAGGATGAGGATGATGGGGATGATGAGGAGGAGGATGCTATTTAGGAGCAGGAAGAGCATGATAAGAATCATAAGAACTTATACATCTAGTCCTTCATATACACCTTGGCTTCCATCGTCATAATAAGACAAAAGCGCAGCAACCAACATGAAGACACCAGCCATCCACAGACCAAAAATGATCACCTTCTTACGCCCAAACCTAAAAACAGTAATATTTTAAAGTAATAATTCATTTTGTTCGATCATGCTGTTTGAATTCAAATCAAAAAACTAAATATTTTAGTTTTTTAATATACAAGACAGAGACTCTGGCTAGGTAGGAAAACTGCGAAAAATCCCTCTGTGTTCATCGAAGAAAATATCATTGGGCTGGGCTGGGCTGGGCTGGGCTGGGCTGGGTCATAGTGTACTTACCTAATTAATGCAGGTATTCCCACTATGATCGCGATTTCTTCACACACAGCTGTCAGAAAGAAGTTCAAGTACATGTTACCGCCAATAGTTGGTGTGCTCAGCATGATGCCGTAGTACACTAACGCGTTGACGAACCTTAAATTTGGGGGGAAAATCATGTTATATTGTTTATCAAAAAGCATTACCGATGTGTAAAGAAGCTTCGTTTACTAATGTGATCTTGTAAGAATCAGCAAATTGTGAATCCATCCAAATTCCTACATATGAAATGTTTTGATCTTATACTGACTCCTAAATAATAATATTTCTAAGGGAATCAGGGGTGGTGTAGCGGTAGTGCGCTTGCTTCTCATCTCTTTGAGGTGACAAAAGCGTGAATGAGGGTTTTCGTGGTACAGACTGAAATAAATTTACTAACGCGTGCAATATTACTTCGGTGATTTTACGACAATGATGCGTTGGTGTTGTATGCAACAAGTGAATAAGAAGAAAGCTTACCACCACGTAAAAACGTCTGTAACTATACTAACTATGCTAAGTAAAGTTACATGCTTCAACAGCCCTTTTTGTCTTAGAAGTAATGTTTTACCATTTCAGACCACTTGCCATTCCCTAAACTATCATTTCTTTGTTAAATGGCTGCGCATGAGAAGACATATGAATATGGATACAGCTGAAAGAAAGAATCTAATTCTCATTGGAATGACACGTGGTCTGAAATGGGAAAACTTTACACCCATGCCGAAAAGGTCTACTAGTTATTGAATTGAAACCTACACTGTGTGTACCTACCAGCAATACCAAGAAAATACAGTCCTGTGGGCCATTGAACGAGATGCAAACATATCCCTTATGTCTCCAAGCCTTTCTTTCCCTTCAAGTCTGCCTCTGTCTTCATCCACTCCAAGTAGGTTTATGTCATCATCCGAGATGACCTTTTTGTTGACTCGTGCAGCAGTTTTCAATATCTTCTTGGCCTCATCAGTCTTGCCTCTCACCAAGAGCCAACGAAGAGATTCTGGAGTACACCTTTTGTATAAAATGGTTTTGGACATTTTTTGACCATAAAAAGAAGTGTTAGAGACAATCATAGACAACTCAGTACTATCAATAAGGGAAAAGCAGCAGCCTTTTAATTCCCGAGTTTGCTTTAGTGACAAAGAAACAATGGTTCCAGGTCGAGGTTGAACTTGATGTGGTCTTACATTTACTGTATTTTAACAAGTTCAACCTCGTCTTGAAGCCATTGTTTCGGAGGCACTAAACCGAATTCAGGAAAGTCTAATGGTTGAGTTTTTTTCCACTTACCACCAAAACAGAATAATCAGCATCCCTGGAGCACTTGTGATAATAGTAAGAAGACGCCAACTTTGTAAAAGGTATCCTAGCAACGCTAAAAGGCACATGCCAAGCTCCCATGACGACCAATATGTCATTCCAACCATGCTGCGATGACGAAACCCGACATATTCTATTACCAGAGTAAAAGAGGTGGATGTACCGGCTGCAAAGAATGAATTTTGATAACTACGACTATATGTTTAACACCAAAATGATGTAGCCGTATAAATAGATAGAAAAATTACGCAACTTTGTGACTTAAAAATAAGTCGCTTAAATGTAGAAAGATCGGCTTGGAACTAGAACTATTATTGCGGAGGAAGAGACTCGAACTCTACTGACATGTGATGTCAAGTCTGGAAATCGAACCCAAGAGCCTTGAGATGAACCGGTGGCGATCTACTAGATCCCCTACCGCTATGCCACCCTTGTTTCCCTTAATACCAACACAATAGTTTCATCATTTGACCTCAGTTATACTCAAGGTTAGGGATGCACACCATCCATAATAGGGTGAAATAAAGGACGCATGTATATAGTTGCGTACAATTTGGCCACTCTCTACAATTCATTAGCAGTTTAAATCTCTACCATTAGCACCACTATTATACAGTTCATCCTACGTCATTCTCATAATTACCTTTGATATTATATAATTGGGAGGTGGTCAAAAGAGCGATTACTACAGATCTGCTTCGCTTCTTGTTACCTATTAATAATTCTTACCTAAACCGAATCCCACAAGACTTCTGAAGAATGCAAACACCCAATATGTTCGGGCAAACGCTGACAGGAGCCCACTGGTGCACAGGATGAAAATAGTGAGAAATGTCATCTTTTTCCTTCCATATTTGTCACTAAGAATGTTGGCTGATAATCCACCGACGATTCCGAATAGAAACGTGAGGGAATTTACCAAGCTTGCTTGTACACCTCGTTCACAAACCAAATCCCACTAGAAAGAGGAAGGAAGAAAACCATCAGGGTTCGTAAATACTAAGAGAGAATAGAGGTTCATGAGTTTTCGTTGGTGTGAGTATAAATCACAGGATCTAGTTTATGTCAGCAACAAATTTCGTCAGGGAACTATTGTGATAATTCATAATGATAAATAATAATGATTATTAATGATTATTAGCTTATATAGCGCATTTTACAAAATTCAAACAATCTGTATATATGTCTCCCCCCTCCCCAAAATAAATACTTTATTCTTAATTAGTATAGTACACTCGACAAAATTACTCGATTCTGATTGGTCTAGAGGAGTACAATTAGAGCGTTAATTGGTACTCCGCGGGAGTACCAATTAGGTCGCTATGGAAACACGGCCAAAAGCGGCAAATTTCCCCAGTGAAATGAGTGAAATTCCCAAAAAAATCAGTGTTTTATAGATTAAAATGGAAAAATTTCAGACAACTGTTCAATACACATATAGGAAGGCCTCAAATTATGATAACTAGACAAATTCAAGACCTAATAAATCATGTTTTGTAGTAGAAAGTCGTTTTTCTTTCTAGTTTTCGCCAAACAATTTGAGTTGGAGTTTTGAATGTTCTCGTTTTACTACCTGTTGTCTTCTGTGGTTTTCTCGAAAAATAAATTCAACACCACAACTACAATAATTGTACAATATGTAGAAAACAGCTAACAAAAGTTTTAAAGCAAGCAAGGTCAACGTTTGTCATGTACCCTCCCCCACATAGTTAATGATTTGTCACCAACCGTTGAATCCGTGGCGAGGCTGATCCGTCCGCCGATGAAGTTGTCAAAGTAAAGCGTATATATTTGCGAATTTCGACGGGAAGAAGTGAAGCGATATGGCCATTTTCGGATTGGATGTGTTGGATATTTATTGGGCGAAGGGTAGCCAGTGAAAAATTTGCTGTGGAACAGATTTCTGGCGATTTACGGCCTGTTGAAGCAAAGCACCCGAGTACGAGGATTCCTACCTTGACTTCGTCTTTAGAGAGGAGATAAAATTTCCTTAAATCGCCTTAAAACGCAACCAAACCGTCAGAAAACCACAAAACATGCAATACAACATTGATATACTGGTAAAGACACAATAAAATATGAAATTTATTTTATCTTAAAGAAATTTTTTGATCTGCCATACATTCTCTCTATATATATTCAGAACCATAGCTTGGGCTACCTGTGGTTAACACTTTCTATGCTGTTCTTGACTTAGCTTTCTTGGAGAAGGGTCGGTTATAGCAAAGGCAATGAAGATATATAGATGAATGCCTTCGCTTCGCATGTTTTATAAAATTTTGTCGAGTGAACTATAAATAAAAAATCGCACGACCTTCTCGTACAATTTGGAATTAATAGGCACTCGTAAAGTTTTGAAAGTTCTTTAATTGCACTCGCCTAAAGGCTCGTGCAATTACAAGAACTTTCAAAACATTACTCGTACCTATTAATGTCGAAATTGTACTCGAGGTCGTGCGATTTCCTATACTTATATTATGAAAATAATAAAATTATAAAAGCTATAAAAATGATAAAAGATTCTATGAATTCAATCCTAAAAAGAAGCTGGGTCCCTAAAATGCTAAAATACTAAATTCTATTAACAAAATGCTGACCGAAAGACAGTCGCTTAAATCTTTTTTAAGTACTAACGTTCCTAATATCAAAGGGCAAGGCGTTCCACAACCTAGGTTTTTATCTACAGGATATATGCCATATTTCTTTAATATTAGAGTAACCAACGCCTCTTTCCATTGGCTTGCAAAAAGTCCATTCTGAAGAGAAAGGCTAATCATGGACACAATGGTAGGTACTACGCTTCTCGGTATTCAATAGGAATCAAGCATGATACTGACGTCAGCGCGGCGGCAATTAAGCCCGTGAATTTTTCTCACACTTTCCCACGCTATACGGTTCAATACTTTTGACGTTGCCCCTGACAACATGTGCTCTTCAACGACAAGACTTCGTGACAAGACTTTGGTCGTTCCAAGCTCAACTGAGAAGCGTAGTAATAGTTCATCCAAACACAGTTCGGTTTCTAGGAAAATAGCACAAACTTTTTCTAATGATGCTTAAATTTCAGCAGCGTTTATTCTCCATTCCCTAGCATGCCAAATGTATATTCACCAAAAAAAGGAAAGGAGTTTTTCAAAGTTTGGGACAAAAATGTTTCAAGGGGTTTCAGTTCAAAGGTCCTAGGATAAAAATTAAAAAGATCCAGGAATTTTCCGGGATCAGCACGAACCCTACTTAAGAGAATTGTAAGTATCTCAGCCTTTCTCGGCAAACATTGTTGTGAACATCCTTAGGTCGTAAGCAGGCTGCTTAATGTACGTCTTTGCTATATCGACGAATTCACTATTTGATTATTAATGTCGCAAACACAACGATACGTTGTACTCTAGGACCGGACTCTAGGCGAAGGCGAACAACCAGTACACGCAAAGGGCTCCAAACACTTATTTTAATGCTGTTAAAAACCCTTAAAAATTACAATAATTACATACCTCAGTGACGATGGAATCAAATTTTCCCTCCACAGCAAATTCCCAGTCTTTACGTGGAATACTGCACCGATGTTCATAGTCTTTATCGCCAGGTTTAAACGTTCCATTCAAGGTACATGAAGTAGAGTTTGCTGTACACCTCCACGGGGGCTCAGCTGTACTGAACGTCATCACCAGATACCCCATAGTAAGGCAACACAACGTATAGCTCATGATACTAAATATTCGAAGCTGATAGAGTCCAAAACTACCAATTTTGTCTAGAATTTGTTCTTTTGATTTGGTAGTCATGTTGATAGCTCTAATGAAGTAAAAAAAGAAAGGTGTTTTTGTTAGTGCGCATAGAGTTGTGCACTATCCTGCCAAATAATAACAATAAGGCACTCACTATATCACACTTCATCGCTCTATACTACGACATATCCATGCCACTAAAATAAGTATAATAGCATAATAATTGTTGCCAAATGTGCTACCCTTTAGTATGATAACTTTATTATACCTTACCATACCATACCATGCCATACAACGCCACACCATGCCACACCACATGCAATGCCACACCACACCACACCACACCACACCACACCACACCACACCACACCACACCACACCACACCACACCACACCACACCACACCACACCACACCACACCACACCACACCACACCACACCACACCACACCACACCACACCACACCACACCACACCACACCACACCACACCACACCACACCACACCACACCACACCACACCACACCACACCACACCACACCACACCACACCACACCACACCACACCACACCATATTATACCATACCATAAATATTTTTCTTACTTTTTGTTTAAGACAGGATTTATTTTCAAAAGTTCTAATTGTTTCAGGTCGAGGTACAATTATTGAGAACATTTTTCGCTGAATTTTCGCGGTATTTAGGAGCAGTTGGACCCGGAAATACGTCATAACTTAACAGCTCTGTTGCAGATTAATTATATCACGACAAACTCATGATCATAAAAACACAAAAATAAAAAGTCAGAAAATAGTTCAAATATAACAATATTGCCTTGCTTCTTGTCTCGCTATTTGCCAACAGTTGGTCACTCTACTACTTTTGAGACTTTTCTGTGGTGAAGGTGCAATGTTTTGCGAGATTTTACGGTTACATCATCTATCTTCTATGAATGATGAAAATCTGAAGATTTTATTTACTCGACAGTTAGCAGGTAAGAAAAACCAAACATTTTGATCATATTTTTCTTTATTACTTGTGAACCAGAAAAGCGATATTTAAAGCTTTGAATTTTTGTTTTTGATCTCATTACAAGAAAAAAGGCTAAATTTGCAAAAGACTCTTGTAGTGCTATTTAAAAAAATATTTTGCGGCCAGGGAGCCTCATCCGAGAGATTCTGATGTCAAAACAAGATTCCATATTTCATGATGAATGTAAGAATGTAAGAATGTAAGTATGATATTTTTCGATAATTTTCAGTATAGTTCACTTTTTCACGTTTTTTTAATGCTTTTGAAGGCTCAAAATAATGGTCTGTCTTTCGGTTTTTCCTTCTTGTAAAATCAGAAATTACATTACATTAATTGCGAGCATTCAAAGACTCAATTCAAATTCCTTACCTTTAGTGAACGAGCAGTTTCTAGATGATTGGAGTTGACGGGTAAAGCCAACGTAGAAAGAAATTATATTTTGTAGTCAACTACCTTGATTGGAATAGCTTGCAAATGCTCGACTGGTTTGACGTGCATGTGTGATTTGAGTTTGTTCATTCTCATTTTGAACCCTTTCTAATTAGAATGTGTTATTAATGAGGCCCTTATGCAATTATTCTCCTTAAAACAAATTGCTAATCAGGATTAGAATATAGTCATACTCGTACTCACTCGATCAATCAGCAATCAGTATTTCAATGCTCTATATCCCATAGAGAAACTAGGGTGTCAAGTGGTGGGGGCCTTGAAGCACAGGGAAAATACGGGGTTATTAATTAGTATTCTCTAAGTTAGACATTAGTATTCACTATATAGAGAATACTAATAAGGCCTTTTGTTTTCTTTTTGTTTCAAGGTCTTATTAGTATTTACTAAGGAAATTTATTTTATTTATTTTAAGTAAGTTTAAGATGCAGATTTAAGGTATCCTAAATGTGTAAAGAGATTTAAGGGGATTTAACTACATGATCAATATGTGACTTGAGTCTTAGGGATTGCGGATGTGTTGTATAACTGATTAGGGTTTTATTCCTAAACTTAAAACTAACAAAAAATATTTTAAAAACTCATGAATATTTAATGAGGAGAGCAGAATCATCGACCATGGAGGAGGTTTTAAATCTGATAAAATATCATCTTCATTTCCATAAACTTTAACTAGGATTTTCTCTGCCAAACTTGGTTCATTCGTAAAAATATCAGTAGAACATGTGAACATACACCTAGAGGTTTCTTAAGCTGTTTAATAAACTCGCAGATCGTCTTTTATTGGGTCTGAAACCGCTCGGCTTCGCCTCGTGTTTTAAACCCAATAAAACACTCCTGCTCGTATATTAAACAGTACACAAATCACAATGTGAATCTGGGGCAGGTTGTACGAAGACTGAATAGCGCTATCCACCGGATAAATCCTTATCCAGCGGATAAAACCTATACGAGTCCTATCTATACACTGGATAACTCTTATCCGGTGGATAACTATATCCAGACTTCGTACAACCGGCTCCTGGACAACAAAAATATAAATCGCACACAAAACTTACCAGCTGTCCCGCTCTAAGACAATATCGCAAATATCGAAGCAAAATACGCGAAATTTAACTAACCTCTTCGCAATAACGTCTTCGCAATAAAAGTGAAAATAAACTCAAAGGATAACTTGAAAAAACTAAAAAACATTGCATGAAGTAAACCCAAGGGAAAAAGCTAAGGTTGAATGAATAGATAAAGAAATAACAGAAATACTCTAGGGACGACAGATGAAACAGGGAAAAAATCAAAGAAAGGAAATACTATACTATTCAGTCCTCAAATTAGTTATATGATGTCTACAATTAACACTAGTTAAATGTTCCCACGCTAATTATAGTTAATTATTAACTATCGTGGGAAAATACGATCCGCTATTCACTGACAGCTAGATTGAAATTATTTAAAATATTTTCTCAGCTACCAAACGAAAAAAAAAAAAATTCCCAGATTGACGAAATAAATATATTTTTTTTTTCATCCCAGCCAGCAAGAACGTATGTGTACAATCTTACCTTGGAACTTCCAGTTATAGAAGTGGCATTATCATTATTAGCCACGCTGTTCCTGAAAATGCGAAAATAGAAATATGGGGAAAAAAGATAAAATCATGCCGTTGGTATGGCGTTATTTTATGAGTGTGAACCGTGCAATTATAGTCAGGTATAATAACTACACAGTCATCTTGCTTTCTCTGGCTAACTAAGATCCCCTTCTAGTATAGGATGTTATGATAGTCAGGGCGTTGCTAAGACACCAAACATCGACATCGGAATGTTTTACAGTAAAAATAAGCGTTAAAACTTAATATTCTCCCTAACAACTTGCTATGTCATAGCAATGTACATCAAAATACACTTGATAATGTTAAAAACCGGATAGTGAAACCCATCCGAACTAATGATAATATTTGTTTAGTTTGCTATGTAGTGTTTAATAAACGAGCAGGAGTGTTTTATACCTGATAAAACACGTGCTGCGAGTTTATTGAATAGCTTAAGAAACTCATTAATATTCAACGACCATTTTGTCCAATTTCGATGAAATTATCATGTATTGATGCGAGAAAACAAAAGAAAAAGGCGGGTTGTTTGCATTTGGGAATTGACCTACAGTAATAATAGATGAATAAAATTAGAAATTCAAATGTGCAGAACTTTTTCAGTATTTCATTTGCATGTGAAGTCTTTCGGGACTAGCTTTTTGGATGAGTAACAAGATGCCTCCAAAGCGGCAGTTTAGGCCACCAAAGTCTAAAGAAGAAGAAAAAAACACATTGGAAGAGTGCATCCCAAAGTCCACACGTTCCTCTACGAAGTGGGCCTTTAAAGTCTTTTCCGAATGGCAAATTGGTAGAGCCAACAAAGATTCTTCCAAAGAGCAGCGTTCGTTTGAAATTGACATTGGAATAGTACAGTCATTAGAAACGAATATCGCCAACATGAATGCAGAGACCCTGAACTTTTGGTTGACTAAGTTTGTCCAGGAAGTATTCAACAATTGTACTTTTCATTTGAGTAAGTAACAAAGCAATCACGAAATAAATGTTATGATTATTCAATGCCTGTTATATTTCATTTTTGTACTGCCTAAGGACATGAAGCATTATATAATGACACATGTGCCATTATATAATGCTTCATGTTCATTTGCATTCCATTGTTCTTCTATTCTACCCCATTATTCCCTTGGCCCGAATTCAAATCCCTCCCCGGGCTTTAAATTTGAAAAGTACTTTATGCGGTATAAAATGTTTTCCTCGTGACCAAAAGTGAGCATCGGATTGGACAAAATGGTCGTTGAATATTAATGAGTTTTTTAAATAAAATTAGACCTCTCTAGCTTGGGGTTTGTTGTGCCGTTTTAAAGATAGTGTGTCATTCTCTTGGGAATAAGCTTATTTGTTTGAGGTGAATTCATGTGTTACACAATTCCACATATGCTAACTAATAAATGTTAGAGTTAAACTACACAGTCAGCTATCAAGATATAAAATTTAATTAAATAAGTCAGGAAAAGAATGCCACGTGGTCTGAAATGGGACAACAAACCACCTAAGCTACAAAGGTCTGATTGAATCGCGATTCATCGTTCTTGAAAATTGGGTTTTTGGTCGTTCTCAATATGTATATATAGTATACGCGGAATCGATCGTACAACTCGAAGTTTGTTAATGGGCGTGGCCAGGATTTTGCCATAGGGGGACCCAAAACTCGTTTTCAGAACATCAACCAAAAAAAAGCCAACCAAAATAACTGCCAACCAAAAAGAAGGCATACCAAAAAAAAACGGCAAACACGATAGAGGAGGGGCCCCGGGCTCCCTTGTCCCCCCGGCTACGTTTCTGGTATAAAATAGCTAAGATTTTTTGATGAACGTCAATCAAAGTGTTTTCATCAATCACATCAAGAGCACGTGCATTATAAATGCTATGGGCTTTTCGGCGACGACAATTCTGCATGCACGTGGCCATGGTAGTGAGAAGCACTGTAAGCGGGAGATAAAGTTCTACAACTCCAGTATCTCCTCGTACACAAGCTGTTTGAGTTGAAGGTAGTAGCGACACTTCTCTTGTATTCTTGTCTGTGTATCAGAGATATATGTTCCATAATCCCCATCCCGCCCCGGTGAATCCACTACTACTACCAGTCATGTGCAACAGAGATATATGTTCCAAAATCCCCACCCCACCCCAGTGAATCCACTACTACTATCAGTCATGTGTACCACAGATATATGATCCATAGTCCCCACCCCACCCCAGTGAATCCACTACTACTATCAGTCATGTGTACCACAGATATATGATCCATAGTCCCCACCCCACCCCAGTGAATCCACTACTACTATCAGTCATGTGTACCACAGATATATGATCCATAGTCCCCACCCCACCCCAGTGAACCCACTACTACTATCAGTCATGTGTACCACAGATATATGTTCCAAAGTCCCCACCCCACCCCAGTGAATCCACTACTACTATCAGTCATGTGTTAGTCATGTGTACCACAGATATATGATCCATAGTCCCCACCCCACCCCAGTGAATCCACTACTACTATCAGTCATGTGTACCACAGATATATGATCCATAGTCCCCACCCCACCCCAGTGAATCCACTACTGCTATGAGTCATGTGTACCACAGATATATGATCCATAGTCCCCACCCCACCCCAGTGAATCCACTACTGCTATGAGTCATGTGTACCACAGATATATGATCCATAGTCCCCACCCCACCCCAGTGAATCCACTACTGCTATGAGTCATGTGTACCACAGATATATGATCCATAGTCCCCACCCCACCCCAGTGAATCCACTACTGCTATGAGTCATGTGTACCACAGATATATGATCCATAGTCCCCACCCCACCCCAGTGAATCCACTACTGCTATGAGTCATGTAAACCACAGTTATATGATCCATAGTCCCTACCCCACCCCAGTGAATCCACTACTGCTATGAGTCATGTAAACCACAGTTATATGATCCATAGTCCCCACCCCACCCCAGTGAATCCACTACTGCTATGAGTCATGTAAACCACAGTTATATGATCCAGTCTAACCCAATAATAGTTTCAAGATGTGTAAAAGCAAAACTCTCTCAACCCATTAAAAATATCATTTTTGTGCTCTTTTTAATTGGTTAACCAAATATTCTGCTATACAATCTTTCGTCCATAACTTTTTAATGTCTTTTAAACAACAGAATTAAATCTAGCTTCCTAAACATAACATTTGGCTTTCATCCAAAAGGCGTCTCAAGCTTCGGGCCTGCTAACGTTTCGAACCGTTTATTTAACACGACAGCTTGTCATTTGAGTTTGAAGCTTATTCACGTTGTCTGAAGGTTATTCATGAGATAGCGTGCATCTGCGCATTTGTCGTGTTGGTCACAACACGTACGTCGACTCATTTCTACTGTGCATCAAAAAGTTACTTGGTAAGTTATTTTTCCCGTTTCTAGCCACTTTATTCTCGATAAGCACTGATTTATAAATTGAAAATATCTATGTGCGTTTGTTAATTCCATGTAAAAATCGTCGTCGTTCTTTGTTCAGGTCATCCAAACACGACTTCATGAATTAATGACTCACAGGTTTGAAATATATGAGTTTCCTACGATTTTTACCGTTTTGTTCTTGGCAACTGGAAACAGAATAGAAGGATTCTATCGTCCGTTATAAACTAGCTTGTTCAATACAATTTTTTCTGAGCGATTTTTTTTATTTTGATCCCAATGATAACTGAAAATTCGTACGAAATCGAGAGGTCAAACAATTGAGCATCAGTAAACCACATATATTCAAAAAAATATTGTAACCAATAAAAATTAGGTACAGTGTAGATATCATACTGGCAGAGAATGTTGTCTAGAGGTTGTTAAATAAGACTTAATTTTAGCTAAGAGTTTTAAGTGAATTTGCTCAACGTTTTTAATACCCTTTTCTGTATCGTTACTACCATGATTCGAACATCCATGCACCTTACAAATACCCAATGTTGCTACTTAAATCCAATAAGTGATGGGCAGGATCTGATCAAAGAAGAAGTTGCGTTAATAATAGTGATGCAAAATTTCACCAATTTTATTCACTTTTCTTGGCAAGATGGTGTTCTGTTTTGAATTATACTTAGAAGCTTAATCAATAGTTTGTTCATTAACTCCTATTTGAATTATGTGGTATAGGTATAGGTATGTGTGTGTTTGAAAATGGATTACAAATAACGCATGCTTCTAAAGATTTTAATTTGAGATATCACTGATTTATAAATTTAAGTTTATAAGGTACAAGAATCAATTATTATTATCATCATTATCATCATCATCATTATTATTATTATTATCATCATCATCTTAATATAGAGTTTAAAATGCAAAAGCAGAAACTATAAGATAAACGTAAACAGAACTTTGAGTTCAAAATGAATGGAAATGGAGGGAAGGAGGGAGGTAGAGATAGGGCAAGGGAGAGAGGGAGGGAAGGAGGAATAGAGGTAAAAGAAACCAAGGACGGAAGGAAGGAAGAAACAAACTATGAACAGAATGAGGGAAAGAAGAAAGAAAAGAAAGAAAGAACAACCTGAATGTAACGCAACCCATACGTACTACGTGTGACCTTGTCAAGCTCGTTGTGTTATCTGAAGGAAATACCAGGACGTATTTTAATTTGTTATTTTCATCACTCAAATATTTGTCCAATGCTTAAAAGATGTATGCTCTTGCAGAATCAATAAATAACAAAGGGTTGAAGAAAACTACGGAAAAAAACAGCATGCGTCTTATATCAGATCCATGAGTACAAACACCAAATATATGAAACAATCAAAAAGGGCAAAAGTATCTTTTCATCAGTTAATTGTTCACGTGCTTTGAGAGTGATATATTAACCTCCTCATATGGCATTGACAATGGCCTTGGTGGGCTTTAACAGATTATTCTATTCTTCATTCTTAGAATGCTTTCTGTAATACAAACACGAAGACACAACATGAAGTATGAATTGAAGAACACTTTTAGCGTCGTGGTAGAATCTCTACAAATCCTAGTAAATTTCCTCCATTTGCACTTCACTTCAAACGTTATTGAAGTCATACACGAAATTTTCCCCCAGGAAAATTCAGTTTACCATACCAGAGCTGTTTTAATAGGTTCTTTGAGATTTTAATACTTTTGCACTTGTCATTAACAGATGATGACAGCCACCGAAAAAGTCATCGACAAGGTCGGGAGTTTTGGGTGGTACCAGTTACGAGTCTTTGCTATTATCAGCTATTCAATGTTCTTCATTACCTTCGTCTTGATGGTAATGACGTTCAGTACAGCTGAGCCCCCATGGATGTGTAAAGCAAACTCTACTTCATGCACCTTAAATGGAACGTTTAAAGCTGGCGATAAAAACTATGAACATCGGTGCAGTATTCCACGTAAAGACTGGGAATTTGCTGTGGAGGGAGATTTTGATTCCATCGTCACAGAGGTAAAGCGGGAAAAGTGATGGGAAAATCAGTTTCGTAATTTTTGTGAAGATGTGATGTTTGTTGTTGTTGTTGTGTTTCATTTTCATGTTCAGGTGTCATGCAATGCATATGCTTGTTGCTGTTGTTGTTGTTGTTGCTGTTGTTGTTGTTGTTGCTGTTGTCGTTGTTGTTGTTGTTGTTGTTGTTGTGTTTCATTTTCATGTTCAGGTGTCATGCAATGCATAAGCTTGTTGCTGTTGTTGCTGTTGTTGTTGTTGTTGTTGTGTTTTATTTTCATGTTCAGGTGTCATGCAATGCATAAGCTTGTTGCTGTTGTTGTTGTTGTTTTTGTTGTTGTTGTGTTTTATTTTCATGTTCAGGTGTCATGCAATGCATATGCTTGTTGCTGTTATTGCTGCTGTTGTTGTTGTTGTTGTTGTTGTTGTTGCTGTTATTGCTGTTGTTGTTGTTGTTGTTCTCGTCGTCGCAATTGTTCAATTGCTTCCTGCCGTTGATGTTGTTGTCAGTGTTCCATTTTGATGTTGTTGTCTCATGCATTTTTTTTAAAAACATTAAAATGTTGTTGTTCCAAGTAGATTAATTTTTGTATAAACTTACACTTTGTTATGCTATTTTGACGTTTATTATTGCTATTTTGACGTGCTATATTCCGGAGCATCACGCTAAAGAAAGGTATGGCTGTTACACGTTTCAACCGCCTTTTCTGCCGGATCAACCTCATTCGAGTTACTTATTTAATGTTCCCACAAATGTTCCCCTTGGATTTATTTCAACGTAGTGGGACTTGGTCTGTGGTAACGCAGTGTACGCAACCCTAACAAATTCCCTCACTTTTCTGCTCGGAATATTTGGAGGAGTTTTGGCCAGTATTCTCAGCGACAAATATGGCAGGAAGACCGTGGTTTTTCCATACACCATGCTCGCCTGCACGTGTGGATTCTTGTCTGCTTTTGCTCAGACGTATTGGGTGTTCGCTTTCTTCAGAGGTCTTGCGGGCGTGGGATTAGGTTAGTTTTATTCAAGCTTTTATTATCTTATTATTGGATGGAACACAGGCCCAGTTTTCTATCACCTCTCTATCAGTCTAGCCCTTGGGCATAATGTGTTACCACTTCAGACCACGTGTCATTGTTTGAGATGTACCCATCATTCATTTGTCTTCTCGTGTACAACCAGCAAACAAAGAGTAATACTCAAGAGAATGACACGTGGTCTGGAATACGAAAATATTACAAGCATTTAAAAATTACTGCATTTGTTCCATCATCACCTTATTACCTTATAAAAAGTTTTCTATCTTCTTATCTATACATTTTTAATTAAAATGATCTGACTCCATTTCTCTTTGTCTCTTATTGCATTCAATTGATAGGAGGAACATCAAACTGTGGTTTTGTGCTTGTAATGGAGTACATCGGTGTTCGTCACCGCAGTGCTGTTGGCATAGGTTACTGGACGTCATGGATACTGTCCTTAGCCTTCTTATCGTTGCTAGGATACGTAATTCAAGATTGGCGTATTCTGAGTATCATTACAAGTGCACCAGGAATGCTTTTCGTTCTGTTCTGGTGGTAAGCAAAGATAAATCCTTCAATTCTATCGAACTCCGTATAAACCTGTGAGCTGATCTTAGTCAAGGCGTGGCTGACCAAAAAAAAATTATTAACTCATATTGCGCCAATATCAATGTACATTTTCATCGGCGCATAGATGATGATCTAAAAGCCAAGATGATCCCGAGAAAATACTGCATGCATGTACTGCATGAGCAATTTGACACTGAAATGGCATCGTTCTGCACTGGCAATGGCATCGTGCACTGGCGATGCTATTTTCGATTTTGTTACATTTCCAACTCCAAAGAAGACCAAAGAGCTAGTAAGGCTTGTTACAACAGCGACTGAGCAACGAAATATATTGCACAAACCTAAAATGTTTCAGAAAGTTGACAATTTGGGGTAGCATTGATGTTGCAGCCTGTATCAAAAAGCATGGCCCGTCAACGCAGTAATCCGGGCTCTTGGAGGCCTAGGAATATTAAAGCTTCGCTGCTCGTGCGAGAGAAATTAAGTGTGTGTCATTACCAACAATTCTGAAACTAACAGCCTTACTACGTTGATATCTTCAAGGTTAACCCCAGAATCTCTTCGTTGGCTCTTGGTGAGCGGCAAGACTGATGAGGCCAAGAAGACATTGAAAACTGCTGCACGAGTCAACAAGAAAGTTATCTCGGATGATGACATTAATCAACTTGGAGTGGACGAGGTGAAAGAGAGACTTGGAGATATAAGGGATTTGTTTGCATCTCGTTCAATGGCGCACAGGACTCTACTTTCCTGGTTCTGCTGGTATGTTCATCTTGTTTTGTTAATTTCAGGGGTGTAAAGTGCGTTATTCTGCTAGTAAAGTCTCTCTTAAGGAAACTTTGCTAGCAGGAAAGAAGAGTGCTGTTGAAGGAATGGTTTCAATCACTAGGTTTGTCAACGGTTTGGTCTACTTTGGCATCGCGTTGAGCGCACCAACCGTTGGAGGAAACATGTACCTGAACTTCTTCGTTTCAACTGTATGTGAAGCCATCGCCATGGCAATAGCTGTACCTTTATTAGAACGGTAAGTGTATGTATATATATATATATTAAAACACGCATACCGACATGGTACATCTCTGCATCTCTTCTTGGACTCTTCACCAGACATGGTTGAAAAAGCTGAAAAGCTATTGCATGTTGCATGTTGCATGTTGCATGTTGCATGTTGCATGTTGCATGTTGCATGTTGCATGTTGCATGTTGCATGTTGCATGTTGCATGTTGCATGTTGCATGTTGCATGTTGCATGTTGCATGTTGCATGTTGCATGTTGCATGTTGCATGTTGCATGTTGCATGTTGCATGTTGCATGTTGCATGTTGCATGTTGCATGTTGCATGTTGCATGTTGCATGTTGCATGTTGCATGTTGCATGTTGCATGTTGCATGTTGCATGTTGCATGTTGCATGTTGCATGTTGCATGTTGCATGTTGCATGTTGCATGTTGCATGTTGCATGTTGCATGTTGCATGTTGCATGTTGCATGTTGCATGTTGCATGTTGCATGTTGCATGTTGCATGTTGCATGTTGCATGTTGCATGTTGCATGTTGCATGTTGCATGTTGCATGTTGCATGTTGCATGTTGCATGTTGCATGTTGCATGTTGCATGTTGCATGTTGCATGTTGCATGTTGCATGTTGCATGTTGCATGTTGCATGTTGCATGTTGCATGTTGCATGTTGCATGTTGCATGTTGCATGTTGCATGTTGCATGTTGCATGTTGCATGTTGCATGTTGCATGTTGCATGTTGCATGTTGCATGTTGCATGTTGCATGTTGCATGTTGCATGTAAATAATGTCAGCACAAAAGAAATTATGCCACAAAAACGTGCAGACAAAATTTGAGAAAATTCCATATTTTTGTGACCTGTCGCTGATCGCATTCACATCGCCTATAGTGTAATTCGGGTTTGGTTCAACATGTAACAAAACCTTCCACAACTCTTTTTCAAAAAGCTGTATACAGGAGAGTAAGATTTATTATGCATTATGTAGCAATTACCATGGTTATACTCACACATTTCATTGTCAAGACGTCAATAAATCTCCATGGTCTGAGTTAGCATTTCTTTATTGACCGAAGCCAAAAACCCAGACGTCTTCAGTTGTGCTTTTGTTCACGTAAAAAAACACTCCTTGTTTTTACGAGAGTAGCACGTAATTAGGAAAATTTCCATGTGAGTAAAGGCACTTGTTCTTATGAGGTGCAATGCATCAGTTACTACAGCTATCATACATAAAACTTTTCATTCAATAATTAGGTTTGGGCGTAAAAAGACCATCATTGTTTGTTTGTGGCTGTCTGGTGTCGTCATGGTTACAGCAGCGCTCCTTTCTTACTATGATGATGGCAGTAAAGGTAGATAATATGTTTCCTTAATTAATACATTTGTTGCCAAGAAACCCATGTCGTGATGACAACGAGACGTCGTCTTCTATCGTTAGTATTTTAAAATCAATTGTAAACTCAGAAAAAAGTCAAAAAGTTAAAGTGTATGTGCATTTGTCTCCTAGGCTTCCTTGCTGGTAAGATTGTGTCAGCCATAGTGTTGGGCAAGTTCTTTATCACCATTTCTTTCGACGGCGTCATCCTTTATTCTTCAGAACTTTTTCCAACAGTTGTCAGGTAAATGCTAACACTTTTATCAAAGAAACTGTGTTGAGCCCGAGCTGCATATGTAAATAATAGGGAAGCTGTACGGGAACGGTAATGGTACAAATATAATATTCATAATATGTCATGCAGTTTCATTAGTCTCCTTTGCAGCCGTAGTTAGCTTCCACGACCCTCCGACCATCGATTGCTCTCTCGTATACTCCCTTGCGGAGAATTGACCAATGAAAAGCAAGTTTTCACTTTTCTGGGAACCTGACCCTTGACCTTGCCATTATTCGAAGGGATAGAACTGGATTATCCGCTGTCCACGTATAGTAAAATAATAATTGGAGTTTGGTGGCTTTGATCTGGTCCATGCAATAATCTAGAGATCGATCTGTTTGAATTACTAAATCCTCTTCCAATAACACTGACAAGGAATCAAATTTTAAAATATTTCTATATTAAGGGCTGTATGTTAGACAAATTATAGGTTTGTACCAAGGGCGGATCCAGGGGGGGGGGGGCAAAGGGGGGCTGAAGCCCCCCCCCCCTTCAGCAGAAAAAAGACAGTATTCGTTAAAGTTAGATGATTTTTTTATTGTTTTCCGTTGTGTTGACTGACGAAACTCAATTAGCCCCCCCCCCCCCTAAAATTGTGGCTGGATCCGCCCTTGTGTACGTGGTGGCACTGTGTGAAAAGTGGATGCCTGGCTGGCTGGGTGAGTTGGTTGGTTGGTCGGTTAGTTGCTAAGTATAAAGAATCATTTTGACAAGCCGACCATCTTTTCCTGAAGCTGATGTTAAGTTTTGAATGACAGAAACACTGCCTCAGGGATATCTAATGCAGCATCCCGTGTAGGATCTACTCTTGCTCCTTATATCGTTTACTCGGTAAGTTAAACCACACTTTTAGTACATAAAAAAATACGAATGCGACTTAACAATGGATTCCACAGAAAAGAACTAGTACATAAGGGAAAAGAAAAACATCAAGGACGACACAAGGCAAAGGCCAAAGTTTATCATTTCAGGCCGGGGGGATTTTTGTGTGGATTTCAACAACCCTGCAGACGTATGGGATATGAACTCATTTGAATAATTTGTGTGGGCATACTAACTATTAGTCGAGTTTGAGCATGTCTGGATGAAAACTTATACTGAGTAGTATAGTAAGCTTTTAAGAGTCGAAAAATTAAGAGAGAATGTATGGGGTCTTAGGAAAGCGTCCCCCCAAAACCATACTTTTCTTTGATCTTATTTTTACGTTTTGTTTAAAGCCTCCTAATCAGTCAGAATTTGCCCAAACATCCTAAAGCTGGGTAAAATTAATAATTTTAGTGTCGTCTTTCTTGTGATCCTCTGTTTTCTGGTTGTAAATGCCACTAACCGCAATGATAATATTTATCAACAGCAACGACTCCATCCCTTGACGCCGTTTACTATAATGGCAGCTTGTGCGTTGATCTGTGGGATACTTTTCATAACTCTGCCAGAAACCAACAAGAAAGCCATGCCTGACACCCTCAAACAAATCACTGGGGACAGCGGTGGTGCCGAAGTCAATCCGGGATATGAAGATACGCATTTCTAAGATCGGTAATGAATGGAAAATCGTCATGCGAAGACCTGGTGTAGTCGATGAAGACCAGATACCATGTGCTATCTTAGTGAAGATCAAGATCTTGGGCATCGAGGCACTACTATAGTTCTCGACAAAGCATGCAGATGGGGCGAAAAAGACTGATCTAGTCCTGCAGCGGCTTTTAGAGTCGAATGCTATTGTCCATTCATTATTATAACGGTTTTCTTAATTATTATTATTATTATATATATCTCTCATACCACCCGATGAATACGTTAGTATTCTGTATAATATACAGGGCTCCTGTTGATAGCAGAGGCGTAAGCTACTGACTGGACTACCCGAAGTTTATTTCATTTTAAATAAAGGTTTCTATCTTCTATATTCCTCGTTACAAACTCAATGTACCCGATGAGCAGAGTTGCAGAAGCTCGCCTACATGGCGTTGCTTATAGTCACCCCGCCGCATGGTTCGAAAAAAAATGCGACTGAAAGCTCATCTGATCATTTTTCAACCTTCATTATTCAATGAGGGATGAGTGAAAACAATGAAGACCAATGAAACGTAATTCTTAATCTACACATGCATTCTAAGAAGGAATGCCCGAGTGCCTGTTTTCTCTTGGGATACGACCCTCGGGCTTTATATGGCTCATTGCCTCGGTTCTCGGTAATTAACTCTTATATACAAAGAGTGCTAGTGGCAACCGCCCGTATATTATGGATTATAGCAGTAGTACCGCTAGACCGGTATGGGTGGCGTAGTGGTTTACCTGCTCGCCTCTCACCGCTGTGGTCCGGGTTCGAGCCCCGGCTCGGGCTGGATCATATGTGAGTTGAGTTCGCCTGACGTGTTGTTCTCCCCCTTGCAACGAGGGTTCTCCTCCCGTTTTTTCTCCCAGCCTTCCTCCCTCCGTAAAGACCAAGATGCGAGTTGAGTGTTGTATGTCGTAAATATAAAATTTATAGTGGTAATGCGTGTGGAGCGAACCTCACAGAAGAGCCCCGTACGGGTAGTGATGGTTGTAAAAAATGTTTTTTTATTTTTAAGCGACATGTCGTTTATGTGACGCCGTAAGGTTTTCATGCTTAGGTTACAAATCTGCAAGAATAGTGGAATGACAGCGATTGGAAATAGTTATTGCTGTATAAGTTTTAAACTTAGGCTTAAAAGTATATAAAAATTAAACGGGTAAAACACCATTTATATAATTGCTAAACCAAGAAGACTATGAGCTATATATTGTTTCTACGTGGTAATAAACTTGTTATCGCTAATCGTGTTTAGATAAGGTTTATTATTATTATTATTATTATTATTATTATTATTATTATTATTATTATTATTATTATTATTATTATTATTATATATCCGAACTTTTATCATCCAAGAAAGGGGAAACTTACTCTAATACTATGTCTTGGTTGCGGGCGAAAGTTTCATTTGCCCTTCTCCGCTCTGCTCTATTATGCCTCAGAGGCACTAGAGTAAAAAGAAGAACTCATGACATTTATAACACAGATTTTTCTATTGACAATGCCATCGCTAATTTTAATTAGATTTTTAATTTTTCTTTGTATGTGCATATTTTATTGATATTTTGTACCTACATTGCTATATTCTTAATTTAATATTTGAACTCAGTTTTTTTTCTTTACCTTAATAATACTTTCAATACTTTAGATTTTAAATACATATAACTTTGTAAATAGTCATAGCAATTTTTATAGCATTTTTTGTAATTTTCATTATTATTATTATTATTGGATGTGAAATAAAGATTTTTATATAAAAAAAAATATTATTATTAAAATTTAAAAAAAATTATTATTATTATTATTATTATTATTATTATTATTATTATTATTATTATTATTATTATTATTATTATTATTATTAATCACCACCGCAAGTAAGCAGTGGCACAGCTCAACGCGGTAGAACTGAAAGCATGTGAAGGCGCCGCTATACATTCCATGCTTGACCCCAGAGGACAACTCTAACCAGCTTGAATCAGTTAGCGTTGATTTGAGAGGTAAAGGTAAAGGTATTCGATTCTCACATGTCCCATTGTATTCCTATGTGAGAATAGGAGCAGATCTGGCAGAGTTTCTCTGGAAAAAAACTCGAACTCGAAAGGAATGGAAATAAAGGTGGGGAATAAAGAAACCAAGGAGAATGTACGAGGCGCAGTACTAAAATACTTGAAGTTTGTCAGATAACCGTAACGATACTACCTTTGCAGGTTTGAAACGAAGCGAATTATTGCGCTAAAGAATGGTTTGTCATTGCCTGGTCTCATATTCAGCCTTGAGTCTGCAACTGTTTTAACAGTTAAGGCCACGCTTTGGACGAAGACAGCGTAAATTGGCCAGTGGTCCTGTCTTTTAACAGAGAGGACCTCGAGTTTATAAGTGCTTAACTCCAAATGTCGGCATAGAATGTTTACCTCTCTAAGTTAGTAGACGATGATGACGGTCATCATCACTATCATTGTCATCAATATCGTTAAAATTGTCACTACCATTTCACGTACGACCCTATTCTTACTGTGTAACGCGCCATAGTCACTTCCACAAGTTTTTGATTTCTTTTTGACATTTTTTGACATTTATTCGACAACTTTCAATTGTGCTATATACCGCTAACCAGTTAGGTATCAGCAATTCACTTTGATCTCTCGATATCGTCCCATCGATGTACAAACTCCGCCTATCGAGACATCAAAGTGAAGCACCGATACCATTTGGTCAGCGGTATATAGCACAATTAAAAGTTGTCAGAAAGATGTCAAAAAGAAAAACTTGTGGAAGTGACTAGAGTACAGCGCGTTGCATCAAAGTACCTGTCCAGTGCGAGTTCTTTGTTAAAAGACATATGAAGAGAAGAATGTGGATGGAATAGTAATAGGTGCGATAGTAAAGAGACATAACAATCTTGAGATTTGGCATTTTGGCACTGACTTTATTTTGATTCACTTTAATTTGAAAAACCTAAAGAAGACTGTCGCTTGCGTTCAAAAATAGAAAATAACTACATTTTACTTCACTAGGAAGAAACCTTTTTAGTTTGGGCGTAATCTGTTATCATTCCAGTGCGAGTTCTTTGTTAAAAGACATATGAAGAGAAGAATGTGGATGGAATAGTAATAGGTGCGATAGTAAAGAGACATAACAATCTTGAGATTTGACATTTTGGCACTGACTTTATTTTGATTCACTTTAATTTGAAAAACCTAAAGAAGACTGTCGCTTGCGTTCAAAAATAGAAAATAACTACATTTTACTTCACTAGGAAGAAACCTTTTTAGTTTGGGCGTAATCTGTTATCATTCCAGACCACGTGCAATTTTCTTGATAATATGATTCTTTGTTTGAGTTGCATCCATATTCATGTGTCTTCTCATGCGCAACCGTTAAACAAAGAAATGATACTCTAGGGAATGACACGTGGTTTGAAATGGGAAAACATTGCGCCCAAATGAAAGAGGTTTATTTTAAAACACCCATCTTAGTAATATCATTATGATTCATCAGTAGAACATGATTCCATTCATATTCTGTTATTTACCCTCACAACGCCCTTACACATGTTGCTCCATCAATCTTCTGCTTCTGTGCAATAAAATAAGATGTGGTGATAACGAGGTTTACTCCATCTTGAAATACTTGAAAACCTAGAAAGAAATAAAAATGGCAAATGAATACCACGAATGACAAAGAATCTCTGATGTCGTTTGTCATGTCCTTCTCAATAGCAAGTACAGAATTGTCATCTCGATGAAGTAAGTTTTGTTGGACGTCAATCAAGGCGTTTCCATGACATTCCATAGGCACGTGCCCTCGAATATTTTGTGCTTTTCGAAAATTTCATGTAAACACGTTGATTGGCGTCCGGTCCACCAAAACACTATTATGTCGCGATGGCAAATTCTACGCTTATTATAAGTAATAGCATGACTTGAGGGTGATTAGTGATTAAATGTCCCCGAAAGCCGAGGGAGGTTTTGTTGAAGTCCCGACGCCGAAGGCGGAGGGACTTTAACTAAACCTCCCGAGGCTTGAGGGGACATTTAATCACTAATCACCTGAAATTTCATGCTATTAGTTTGTAATATTATGATTACCGAGGAATAAAACTGCTCTTAGGAAATATGTTAGCTTTCGTACGATGCATAAATTACAAAGTTTTACAAAGCTGTTGATATGCGGCATACTTAAGGGAATTTGCCTTTGTTAAATGCGACAATGGCGAATTGAACCAGCATTCATTCATTCGTGCTGCTTTATTCTAATTCACTTTGGTTAGCCTAGAGCGGTATTAATGAAGTGTTTTAAAACCGTCTTGATTACGTCACAAATAGTAAGAAAAATTCTCGGCTAGTCAACGTATGCGCAAAGATTGTTCAATGGATCCCACAAGTGCTGGGGTGTTCAATAGTGTGTAGTCCAGAGTCATTGCGCAAAATTTTCGATTGGGTCAATGCTACCCAGCCATGGTCCCGGTGATTGTCATATGAGGGACCATGCCTCATGAATAGTGATGAGGGATATTTAGTTACTAAATATCCCTCATGATTATATTCATGAGGGATATTTAGTCTAAATATCCCTCATGAATATAATCATGAGGGATATTTAGACTAAATATCCCTCATCACTATTCATCCAGGGGGATGTTAGACCTTAAACATCCCTCTGGAAACAATGGATCCCGAGGTAATCATGATATTACTACTAGAAACGAATGTAAAAGTGCAGACACACGGTGCAACATTGCGCGCAATATTGCAGTCAATGTTGCTGTCGTTTTGTACTTTAGCAACATTGCGTGCAACAAATTGTGTCGCGTGGCATGTCTATCAAAATCTATTGCGTACAACATATACGGGATGTTGCACCGCGTGTCCGTAGTTTAATAGTAAATGTTAGATTTGTGCCATTCGAGATTCTGGGAATACCTTGATCTCGGTGTCTTGGGAGCCTGATAGAAGTAAGTCCTTGTGAATGACGACACAATTAACGCTAGCTTCGTGACGTGACAGAGTCTGCATTGGCAACATTGACTCCAAGTTCCAAACCTGGTGAATAAAGACAAAACACAAGAAATGAGCATCCGCGACAAAAATATCTGAAATGACGCAGAAGTTATAAAACAAATCAACTCGATGGAATATGGGACTCAGAAAAAATCTGAACCCAGACAAGTGGTCTGATTTTTTCTGAGTCCCATATTCCATCGAGTTGATTTGTTACGTATTATCATTTATCATATCATTGACGCAGAAGTTGTAACTGAAACTATTTTTTTTTAATAATGCATTATCAGTAATGAGAATTAACAGTGGAATCCACCGAGTGGCTCTTCCTCCACTGCATTCCAATTGGAATTTAGAAGTTGATTTTTGAGTAAGAACAGGCAATCTGTTTTACAAAAAAGCAAAGGCAGAAATGCAAAATGCAAACAGAATAAAAAAGGAGCAAACTCAAACCAATAAAAGTAAATGAATGCTGAGATGCATTTAAAAGAAGCATTCACCGTACTTGTGACCAAATAGACCGCTTTAAGTTGGGCTTAATGTTTCCAATTTCAGACCAAGTGTCATTCACTTGAGAATATGATTCTTTGCTTGAGTTGTATCCATATTTATGAGTATTCTCATGCACAACCGTTAAACAAAGAAATTATACTCTAGGGATTGACACGTGGTCTGAAATGGGAAAACATTACGCCCAAGGTAAAGACGTCTATTCAATCCCGCAAACCCGAAGTTATATTTCATCTCGGTTTGAGAAACGTCTCTTCATCAAATGAGTTCGACTTCAAGAACTTCTTGATGAGTTTATGGTAATGGATGACACACCATAATAATCTATTTTTCAAACACCAATTTCAAACGCTTTAATAAAAGTTAAATCTACGTTCCCAGGTGATTTCTCTCTGGCCCAAGGAATTAGCCAATAAGCGGCAATTTTGTTCGTAGCTCAATGTTTCCTAGTTCCAGGTTTTCGGCTCGATTCATAACAGCCTTTGCTCAAAAATAAAGAAAATAAAACTCATCCGTGCAAAGATTCGCCAAATATATTTTAGAAAAAGTATATTTCGTCGTTGTTGGTGTAAAATATTTCATTTTGACAAGAGATCATAGAAAACATTTGGAAATTTTCGCCGTGACAAACCAATCACCTGGCTGTTTAGTTGGGGCCTCGTACGCCTGCATCATGAGAGCACACAGCACGGGCGCTGACTACAAAAATGAACTTACCTGTACAGTAGTATCATAAGATGCCGAGAAAAGAAGCCGTCCCGTAAAAGATAGCACGAGTCCCGTTACCGTCCCGAAGTGTCCCGTGAGAGCTTTGATATGTTGATGTGTATTGATATCGTACACATGGATATTTTGATTGTACGTCCCTGGAAAAAAAGTAGGAGATTCACTATTTTCCATACATCGGTTCATTAGTCACAGACAAAGCATTCAACCGAGGCTGCAAGGTAGTTTCAAAGGATTACAGACCCCTTGGACGTAACGTTAATTTGGAGAACAAAACAAAAGAATTTCAAATGAATGCGGAAAATCTGATCTTGCCCAAGCAAATGTTTAAAATCACTATGGCCCAGTTCAAAAGTCGTTCTTCTCATGAACCATGGCATAAAAAACAAAGGATAATAAGGCGGTCTTCTTTGACGTCATTAGGTTTGACTCATGAGAAGATCGACGTTTGAACAGTGAGTCTAAAACACTCCTGAGCATTCGGAATTTGAAGCTTAGTCAGACATTTCAAAGAATTGTTGTCAATCAAAACTAATCAGTCGGTACCTTTTATATATTTTACTGGCGGAAGTGAAAAAACAGACTCCAACAAACAACAAGCAACAACCGAGTTCGCAGAATCAGTACTGAGAATCACAGTAACTGCATGGTTTTAAAAGCTGAACATTACTACGAATAACTAAAGTCTTACCTACAATCAAGTACTGTTTCGTAACGGCCAGAGAATAAACAGAACCAAACGTATGATCAATCTTAGTTCGCAGGTCAAACTTCCCTGTCGCGTCCCAGAAATGAACAACGTTGTGCGATCCACTAAAAAGTTTTTCCTGAGGAGAAATTGGACAAATTCCAGAATCAATATTACAGCCGTCATGCATCAAATTTGAAAAGTGGGTCTCTTGAAGTAATAATGATGAGAATGGTATTAGAATCTGATGTACTTACTCTTTTGTCGTCTAAAGCTAAAGCTCTAACCCAGTGGTTCAATCCATCGATGGTATGAACGAGATCCAATGTGGCTGGATCCCAGACCTAAATATATTTAACAATAGATATATGAAGTTACTTTAATGTGACAGACAGTCAGAAGGACAGACAGACAGACAGACAGACAGACAGATAGACAGAAGGACAGACAGACAGACAGACAGAAGGACAGACAGACAGAAGGACGGAAGGACAGACAGACAGACAGACAGAAGGACAGACAGACAGACAAACAGAAGGACGAAGGGACGGACAGAATGAGGTTGGTAATATTTACATTTCGATATTCGGAATCGAATAATAATTTCAATTAAGCAATACCTTGATGCAGGAATGAGAAGACGTAAAGAGATATCTACCACTATATACCGCTGCACAAATGATATCATCATGAGCATTCTGTGAAATAACAATCAATGGACAACATGTGTTGAGTTAAAACCTTTTTCTCACCAACATCTTCGACAAATAAATAACAAAATTGACCAAACTCGTTGACCAAATATGCCCAAATTACGTCCGATATTAATTTATTGCTTATTTGAGGCTAACAAAATCACTGCTATATTGATCTTTTAAGATCAAAAAGTAAAAGAGAAAAACCAGTACATCGTAGAAGAAATTTTTAATCTTACGATATTTCGGCAAGCAAGTACTTGCCTTTTTTAGGTAATGAAGAAATTACATTGATAAAATTGTATTAGGGAGCATTCATTTTTTAGGAGGGGGGGGGGGGGGGGGGCGGAGGAATTAGAGGAATCAAATAGGAAAAAAATGCTAGCCCCCATGGTAAGGAATTGAGTATTTCGATAACCCCCCAACTTCCAAATATAAAAATTTTCTAGCCCCCCCCCCCCAGAAAACGACTAAAAAAAAAAAAAAAAAAAAACACTGTATTTTTATTCATGACCCCCCCTGGTTCAACGTTAAAAAAAATGTGACCCCCCCCTTTTATCTAGCAATTTTTTAATGACCCCCCCCCCCCCCTAATTCCTCCGGCCCCCCCCCTCCTAAAAAATGAATGCTCCCTTAAACGCTAATTTTCGTTTTTGAAATTACATTCCAAGTTGGAATCAGTTGTCATATTTTCATCAAATTTCTTTTCATTTTTCTCCTTTTCTTCGTAAAATAGGGATTTCAGGGTTGGTGAGGTCATTATCATATAGTTTCATTAACAATTCGATTTTACCATAAAAAATTTCAATTCAAGCCGCGGACACACGGTTCAACATTGCGCACAATAGGATCGTTTTCTACTTCAATAACATTGCGCGCAATTTTGCACCGCGCATACGTAGCTTAAATAAATTTAACCAAACTCTCTCCCTACCTCAACTTTGACGTGTTGTGTAAGAGTGTCTAAATCCCAGGCTATTAGCATTTGATCAGATCCAGCACTGTAAAGTCTTCCGCCACCGGCACAAACTGTATGGATCTGCGAAAAATCAGTTTTACTATTTATACACTGAACTACTGGGCTATCGAAATCGCAAATTCTGATTGGCTAAGCTACCAAGGGAAGAAAAAAAAGCACCCATGTCCTCTGTGCGGTTGGAAACGACACGGTGCCTGGCAGAAAACGAGAAACGGGCTAGGAGAAGCACGACGCATAGCAGAGTGTTTCTCAACACTTCTCGAGTGTTTTGACAATCCCCAAGTGTACCATAACTGCACACAGCACAGCAAGCAAGTTTTTTATTTTATTTTTTAAAATAAAAAATTAAAGCAGACGTTATTTGGATACGAATGACAAAAAAGAAAGTGCGCGCATGTGCTGTGTGCTCTCATAATGTACGCGCTCCCAACCAATCAGAACGCGATATCTATAACACTTATTTTATGTTCTATTTCTTAGTCGATGGCAAACAAAAAATTGTTTCTTCCTGTCATTTTTTGACCCTGAGCTAAATTGGATTAGATATAGCTACTACTGATCTAATTGTTAAATACAAAGCCAGCTTTCATAACTATTCCAGAAATTACTGATGATGTTGATATTATTGTTCAAATTACTTACGTCATTAGTATGGCCTTCCATGCTTGCAGTACAGCGAGCTAACCGAACATTTTCCATGTTCCAAACCTAGAATGAAGATATACAATACTATCTATCGAAGAAACAATATTTGTAATATGATCCACCCGGATGAAAGTAATACAGATATTGTTACTTCGATAAATATCCATTCACCTGGGTTCAGAAATTTCTTTACAATAAATACAGTACTGTTTGTGAATCTATCGATTTTTTTTTTTTGATGCTGCAGTAAATTCGAATGGCTAGACGAGGAGAAAATACCTTGATGACTCTATCACCTCCTACACTAAACAAACGATGTCCCTTGGATACCATGCTCCATATCACATCACGATGGCCTCTGAGGAATGGAAATTATAGAGAAATACAGTTAAACAAGACAGTCAAACAAGTGCATAATAGTATACAATCTGGTAGACAAGCATTCACTCAGTTCGTCTGTCCGTCCGTCAGTTCCTCTGTTCGTTCGTCAGTTTGTCCGTCCGTCAGTCCGTCAGTCCGTCCGTTCGTTTCAGTCTGTCCGTCCGCCAGTCCATCAGCTCGTCTGTCTGTCCATCCGTCAGTCAGTCATTTTGTATGTCCGTCCATCCGTCATTGGCGATGTCTCAGATACGCATATCAACCTAAAGTCACTAAATGATAATCACAATGAGCAATGCACTGCATCCTAGTACCTCAGTGTTCCAATACATTTAAAAATACAGGGTATAAGCCAAGTCTCTTGTTGAACTGGTACAACTGCTGATCTAATTCTCTGATTCATTCTCCTTGGTGAATGTGGTACACTCTCATCAGGACTGATATTATTAACAGTATCTGGTATGGATGACACAGATAAGTCACGATAGAATGATGTTCGCTTCATCATGGATCCAAGCGTCTCGACCTGGTAGGACAGCTCCTCAATATTATCTGTAAGTCTTGATATTGTGCTACAAGTAGATCAAATAATTTATAATACTTCTTCACATATGATCTAACAAGAACAAGAACTAGGTTTCTAATTATAAATAATGGTAATAGAACTGAGTGGAGTGCAATTTGGACTGAAATCGCAAGAGTGATTACAAAATTACACGACCGCTATTAATCATATCCATTTTAAAATCTCAATATATTCAAATACTTAACAGTTATATGTAGCTTCAAAAGTGATTAGTTGACAAAATGATGCTATTAATGATTCAAAATAGTGTGAATAATGCTTGAATCGCACCTTTTTTAGCCAATCAGATTGCAGGATTTTAATGGATATGATTAAATATATAATATATATCTTCACTTTAGGCATAATGTTTTTTTCCATGTCATTCCCTAGAGTATCATTCCTTTGACTAACAGTTGCTCATTTGACCATTTTCGAGATGTACGAGTGCTTTCAGAAATATCGCAGGCGCAGACATGATCTCGAGGCATTATTGGGCAGCGTCAATAATACTAGTGCACATGACCTTGCCCTAAAATGTCTCGAGATCATGTCTGTGACTACAATATTCTTAAGCATTTGCACATCTAAAAAACGGTCTTTATGACGCCATGCGCTTATTATGATTCAACTGGATTCTATATATAATTCTAGCCTTCTCTACAGGCTAGCTTTACTCGCTCCTTTTAAGTGCTTGGGTACCCTGCGGCAAAGGAGCTCCTAATTGTTAGATCTACCACAGGCAACCCATTAAGAGAATTTTAAGTAATTTAAGGTCAGAGGATAATTTGATTATTTGTAATATTATTGAAACCTAATACATGTAGTTACCTGTTACAGTGTTCAACTTGTGTTACCAGAGCATCTTGATTCTTTTCCAGCCAAGACACTCGCTCTGAGAGTCTTTGTATTGTATTTTTAAGCTCACCCTTTAAGACAAACATTAAGAGTCAGTCATGCATGATTGCATAATATTATGCAATAAATCTTTCATAACATCTGCCAAATCCTAACTATAAATGATAATGATGAAATATTTTTCTTATCTACAGGAATCAAGGTTGGCGTAGTTGTAGTGCTACTTGCCTCTGAGGTCTCAGGTTCAATTTCTACATGTAGACTTGGTATAATAATAATAATAATAATAATAATATAATATAATATATTTATATAGCGCCATTTCCAGCAGTTCAATGGCGCTGTATGCAGTATAAATGGTTCTTATTTTCAGATCTTTTCAAATGCATCATGAAAAAGTAAGGTTTTGATGCCTTTTTTAAATGTTTCAATGTTTTTTAGTCTTTTAATGTCTACTGGGATCTTGTTCCAAAGTTCAGGACCCACAACAGAGAAGGCTTGTCCACCATAACATGTGAGTAGAGTTTGTTAGGTGTTCTCCCTTGATTCAAGGGTTTTTCTCTGGGTTCTCCTATTTTTCCATCCCTATGCAAAATCTAAAACACTAAATTCCAAATTTTTAATTTGTGAGTTAGCCATGCTCTGACTTAGATCAGGCCAGAGGTTGTTTCAGGGTTTGATCTGTGAGTTACCCGTGCCCTGACTTTGATCAGCCCAGAGGTTGTTTCAGGGTTCAATCTGTGAGTTAGCCATGCTCTGACATAGATCAGCCCAGAGGTTGTTTCAGGGTTCGATCTGTGAGTTAGGCCATGCTCTGACTTAGATCAGCCAAGAGGTAATGTTTCAGGGTATCAATAAATTCGAAGTTTTTGAAGGTTTTATAGTTTTGAATTAAATTTCTGTATAACTTCTTTTTAGCTTATATATTATATATATATTTTAAATGAAATTATGACTATATACATACATATATTAAAGTCCTTTTTCTCACTTATTTTTATTTTATTCTAACTTACCTCATTCTGTGAATTAGAAATAGCTTTATTATCATGATCATTCCTGTAACTACATGTCTTCAAATGTTCATCAATTTGCTGTTTTGTTCCTGTGGTTTTACACCCTGTTAAAGCAATCAATCATGTTACAAAGCATTATTAATTGCAACAACATATATTTGACTTTAAATTGAAGTAGCATAACTCAAGTGGAAAGCGGAAGAAATCTCTAGAACAAAATAAGTAGATAAATAAAATATAAGAGTTTACATATCTAAGGATGTGATATTTAATATTATACAAATATGTAAAAAGGAAATTTATGTGAAAATGAACCAAAAAAGTGCATGCTTACTTGTTGGTGCTACAAAATTTATACTGTAATTATTAATTCATTAGAAACGACTGTACGATACCTTTAGCATTGAATTGACATCTGTAGTAAGAACAGACTTTTAAATGCTCTTCTAGTTCTCTTCTTCGGAATTTTCCGCATTGGTTAGAGCTGTTAGGGCAAGGTACGATTCCCCATTCGCATAGTTCTTCGTGTTCTACTCTTTTCCCAATAGTTATAGTCTCAGGACACCCATCTCTGTCAATCTCAAAATCCTCTTCCGAATCTGATCTAGTCAATCCATGTCGACAATAAATAAGCAGGTCTTCAATCTGTGCCTTGACTGCTAGATTCGACACAAGACTGGAAGATTTCAGAGCTATTCCATCGAAAGGACATTTCGTTACAATTGATAAAGAAGAACTCGAGCCTCCAACTTGGATACATTGGCGGCAAAATGTGTGTCCACATTGAGTCGAGATTACAGGATCTGTGAATAGATCCTTACATAATGGACACTTCAGACACTCAGAAGGCTGGCTTACAAATTTCGTGGGCAACATTTAGAGGGCTTGATAAGTTTTTTTAGTTTCATTTTATGTACTATTTTTTCCTTGTATATCGAGAAGAGATCGAGTTTCAACACAGAAATGACAAGGCGTTACCAGATATTTTATCAGGGGAGGGTAGGGTAGTAGACAAATATGTCGGGTCCTCAGGGCAAATTTATTCGAGTTTAAAAAAAATAAAAATGCAATTAAAATTATTGAGTGTCTTATTAAATATTATTTGTATTTATTCATTCATATTTTGCCATAAATTAAAGGATTCTTTAGGGGGGATTTTTGTCGACGTAGTACTAGATCCAGGCAAGAGCGACCTAATAAACAGAGTGAAGTCTGGACTAATGCTTGGATAGCATAATGAACAGTTCAGTATGGATGGATTTTCGTCTCAAATTTACCTTATTTTCTCCTTCTTAGTATGTGTGGTTTTCTCACAGGATGTAGATATCGAAAGTATATTCCCTGATGATATTCTTACACCATATTATGGCCATCACAGAAGTAAGCGATCGCTGAGATTCGTTCGTGATTGTCAACCAGTGTACTTTGGAAATCGCACCCATGAGGAATTCCCTGCCTCAAATACTATCAAATCTGGCAATGATTTTGTCAAAGTCCACAATTTATTTTACGAATACAAACTAGGGAATGTTAAACAACAAGTTCATGGTCATTATGGCGTCGTAGAAGATCCTCTTCGGACGTTTTCTATCGTAGAACCAGGCGGTGCTGGTGGTTGTAATCAAAGTAGAAGAGCAACAGTCGGTCAGACATCAAAACAAAGAAACTGTATTGTCGCTACAAATGCCGGGTATTTTCGAACTAAGAATGGACATTGTTTGGGGAATATATTCAGCGATGGACGAAAGGTACTCGATGCTCAAGGGATTCAGAATGTCAACTTTGGAATTCGTAAAGATGGGACCATTGTCACGGGGTATTTGTCAGAGGAGATGGTGTTAGACTTAGAAAATCCATTTGTGCAGTTAGTGTCAGGGGTGGTGTGGCTGCTTCGAAAGGGGGAGTTGTATATCAATGAAAGTAAGAAGATCGAGTGTGAAAAATTGCAAGAAACTGGTTCTGTTGATATGTTTGTTAAAGTTATGTCTGGAAGGACAGCTATTGGACATGATGCGCAGGGCAATGTTGTAGTAGTGCAAGTTGATGGAAGGACACATCACAAAGGGTAAGTGGAAATATTTCACAATGTAAGGATCTTTTACCACTGTTTTCATTATTACGTGCTGATTGAAACAACTGTCGTGACAGGGAAATCAGGCAATATACTGCTGTCAATCAAAGTATATTGGTTAATATAAACTTTAAGGTATCAAACAGTTTGTTTGAGTGACAGAATATCTGAGCATTATGAAGATTTATAAAATAGTTCAGATATAACGTGCGCTCTGATTGGCTGATAGCTGTGTTTATATGAGGCTATGTAAAAACAGTAATTTCAGTATTTTACAAAACAAACAGAAAACATTATGCATCATAAACCCACAAAATGCCTTTAGAAAACACCATATACATTTAACAAATAGAAAACGTTTGCCGTGTTTACATAGCCTGATATAAACACTCGGGAAAGTTTGGGAGAAGTCTTGAGCTCTGTGTAAACCTCGCCTGCGGCTCGGTTTTACACAACAGCTCTCAATTTCTCCCAAACTTCCCTCATGTTTATATCAGGCTATGTAAACACGGCAAACGTTTTCTATTTGTTAAATGTATATGGTGTTTTCTAAAGGCATTTTGTGGGTTTATGATGCATAATGTTTTCTGTTTGTTTTATCTACTAAACTCAGACTTTCCATAGTGTCTGACTTGCATGTTTGTTCATTCGTCATTCATACAATCTACCATCTCATGCCTCTACATGTTAATTAATAAGAGTCCCTAATATTCTGGTCATTTCCATTCACATTCTAGTATTTAGGCAGACCTATATAGCTACCTTATAGGCAAAGCAAACCATGGCATATATACTTTTCTTCTGGATATTGCTGTATGTATAGGAAATCGCACGACCTCGAGTACAATTTGGAAATTAATAGGTACCACGAGTAATGTTTTGAAAGTTCTTGTAATTGCACCAGCCTTTAGGTGAACTTTCAAAACATTAAGAGTGGCTATTAATTCCAAATTGTATGAGAAGGTTGTGTGATTTTTTATTTATAGTTCATTGAACAAAATTTTATAAAGACAAGTATATCAAAGCGAAGGCATTCATCTGTCTCTTTGGCCGATTTTCTCCAACAAATTCCAATTAAGGACAACTGAAATACATAAAAAGATTTTTATTTACACTCAAATTTGCCGCTGTTGGCCATGTTTAGCAGTGTTTCCATAGCGACTTAATTGGAACCCCTACAGAGTACCTATTAACACTCTAATTGTGCTGCTCTCGACCAATCAGAATCAAGAAATTTTGTTCAGAGTATTATAAAGGTGGAAAGTGAAGTAACATCAATCTGCATCATATATCTGGCGATTAATAATATATTGCAGGTCTTCTTACAGTGTATGTATAATATGCCAATGTATAAGACCAAAAAAAGTCAGTACTTAGAATTCAGATATTTGACAAATTTCTTTTATCTGTATAATTATACCCTTAGCTAATTATAATGAACAATACATTAAACCAAGAATGGCAGAATTTTGACATGGCTCTGTTTGTTGTCACAGAATGAACTTGTATGAATTTGCCAAGTATTTGAAGACATTTGGACTTGTAAATGCAATCAATCTGGATGGTGGAGGATCTGCAACATTTGTGGTCAATGGTACAACTGTCAACTACCCCAGTGATAAATGGTACAGTACATAGTAAATCTGCATACTTAAAAGTTGTGGGTTGGGGTATCCATCCGGGACTGCGTCGCTGTTGGTTTGGGATGGCAGGTCATAGATCACTGCTGCTGCTTCATCTGTGTGTATGTTTCGCGTTTAGGAGTTCTCACATAGGGCTATAACCTCCAAACTTCCTTTCAGGATGCTTATTTTATTCATTTATTTTAGCTGCGTGTTAGTTTCTGTTTTGGCTCTCTTAAATGTTTTATTCTATGTCACTGATAATTTGCATCCTGAATAAAATACTATTGTATTGTATTGTATAATTTTTACCCATAACACCAACATAGGCCATTAGGGGATTTTTCAGGTCTTGTTCAGTGTTGCAGGGAGTATTGTATTCAAGGTTAGGGTTCTTTGTATTGTAGGGTATTGTTTTATTCTAAGTTCTTTGTTCTTGGCTATTGTTTTATTGTGTTCATGCTTCAGGTGTCCTCAACACCAAGAAAGAGCCAATTTTTATCCCCTATTCCTAACTTGAGGACTAATTTGTAGCTCACATCAGCCCTAAGTAACCCTGATAAAAGTTGTCCCCAACTGACATGTCAACGACAAATACCTGGCAAAAGGGTTAACTACTTTGCCATGATTGTTTTATTAACAGTGGGGTTTACAATTGTGCAAGAAAAGTTTCTACTGTAGCTTGTTTCCATGAACCAGACTGCAACCCCAGGGATTGTAACAACCATGGCACATGTCGAATGGGTGTCTGTGAGTGTGATCGGCACTGGACAGGAGATAAATGCGATGTTCTGGAGTGTAGTCAGTTACAATGCTCGTTAAATGGTGTCTGCACTGAAGGTATAAATACTGGTAACTCATAATTGTTGTTTGGCATTTTATTTCTACCATAGTTAAAACATATACAGTAGAAATAAATGTTAGTTAGGAACTGGCTACTTGAAATGACTTTGAATTCTTTTTTGATTCAGTTGTATATTCATCCATTCATTTATTCATTCATTCATTTATTCATTGATAATGATAATAATAATAGTCTTTATTAAATAGACAAACTCAACAGTCGTGATTTTTTAAAAGTGTAAATAAGAAAGAAAGAAAAAAACATTCATTTATTCATTCATCCATTTATTCATTTGTACATTCCTTTGCTGTCAGTCATACATTCAATCATTTGTATATTTATTCATTCATTCATTTCATGTTTTCTATTTGCCTTTCTATTCCAGGAGGGTGTGTCTGTTCCCCAGGATGGACAGGAAAAGCATGTGAAAAAGGTAGGGAAAATAACAAAACATTTTACTTACAGCACTTCAAAAATACCATCCAAATATTTGTCAGATCTGCAATTTTGTATCAACCAGCTCTCAATAGACACTTGTGGTATAAAAGGGTCTCTCAACTAGAAATGAAGCCAGCCTTATCCAGGGATATTTCATTAGAAGCTGGCAAACGACAAACCCCAGCATCTACTGTACTTTCCATGTCTGCTGCCATTCCATGTCCCAATGTGCCTGTTAATGAAGGCTCTATTTTTTTGATACAGCTGCATAATTAAGTATACCAGCTTCTTGTATAGATGCATCAAGAGTTCCGTGCTGCTGCTCAATGCACATGCTCAGGGAATTAAAAAGTGGGATAATATTTTGTATAATATGCAACTTTTCGGTATATTTGATTCAGAATTCGCTTAACAGTACGCGATCTTGAATATTTAGTGAAAATTGTACTTGACAAGAAAGATACAACTAAAATATAGCATATTTTACAAATTTTATCCCACTTTTTAATCCCCTGAGCATGCTCATTGAGCAGCAGAGCGGAATTCTTGATGCGTGTATACCAGTATTTCAAAAACGCCATCCAAATATTTTATCTGATCAATATGCTCTTCAATAAAGCGAGTTGAAATCTGAGAAAATATTTGTGTTGGTTCCCTGTGGTGGTATCATACAGGTCTGTTTAAACTTTTCCTTTGTTTTGTTTTCAACTATAGCTTGTCCCTCTGGAATGTTTGGAGTGAATTGTACTTCACACTGTACATGCATCAATGGTGCCAAGTGTGATGCTGTGACTGGTGACTGCCTATGTGCGCCTGGCTGGATGGGGGCACACTGTCAACTCAGTAAGTAAGCGACCACCGCTAAGTGGGAAAATTGAAAAAGTGGTCATAACTAGAGCTGGTTGTTAACAAGAATGGGCTACAAGCAGCATTGCAAATGGACCTCATTTCCTGTCTCGTGTTTATAAGCTGAATCACATAGAATTCTTTCTGGTTGACAAAACATGGTTGTCAGTGTTTTACCATCATTTGGAGCAGATAATGAGATTCAAAGACTTTTATTAATTGAAACCCCAAGTACCTAAATCTAATACTGTACTATGTACCTAGAACTTGTTCTGCACTTGAGATTTTTTTTACTTTTTTTTTTTTCCTGGAGAAAAATAATATAATACGTAACATGACCTACTACTGTTAATTACAGTCACTACTGTCGCTGTACTGTACTGGATGTTTAAAATAAATTTTATTATTATAGAATGCCCACCAGGAAAGTTTGGAATTGCTTGTGAAGAAGAATGTAACTGTAGCATGCCATGTGAATGTGACCCAGCTACAGGATTCTGTAATGATACCATGAACAGACAATCAACAGATGTGAACTACTGGAAAAATAGTTCACAAAACTGTAAGTACTAAAAACCAGCAAAACAAATAAGGATTTTTTATTACCATATTGAATTTGTAGATAATAATAATGGATTCAGAATAAGCACATGTGTACCAAATTGGTAGAGGATAGGACATCTGGGGTGCTATTCAGACTTGCATAAAAGTTTTACCAAGGTTTGATTCCCAAACTCGGTGTTTTGTGTGAGTATAGAGTTGCTTGTGGATTCTCTCATGTCTTTGAGGGTTTTTCTCCATCTTACAGCTACAGTTACTGTAGTAAAATTTCACATGACATTTTACTTTCCATTTGGCACTTCAAAATTGTTTTTGCTTGCCTCTCACCAATGCCACCTGGGTTTGATTCCCGGGCTCGGTGTCATATGTGAGTAGAGTGTCTAGTTGGTTTTCTCCTTTGCTTCAAGGCTTTTTCTCCTGGTTCTCTGTTTTTCCTCTCCACAAAAATCAACTCCTAAAATCCAATTTGATCATTGAATGAGGACAACTGGTTTGTTTAAGCCACTGGAAGTGCTACACGTATAACCCTCATAAAATGACAATTTATATTTTTTATTTACATCAATCAGCAATGAAAACCAGGCTAAGAAATTTCATGATAGGAGCTTAACTTATGCTTAACTCAAATGTTAAAATGTGCAATATAAGTATTAAATATAAATATTATTATCAACCCACTTGTGACCTACAAGATATTGGTCAGATATGCTTGACCTGTGCAGCTAGATGCTAAACTCATTCAAATCTGTATTATTATTATTATTATTATTATTATTATTATTATTATTATTATTATTATTATTATTGTAAATTAAAATTCATATTTTCTTCAGGGATAAAATGTTTAGCTCTAAAATCAAGTGCATCACCAACAAAAGCTTTGAGTGAAAAAGAAATTGAGATGAAAAATGAATACAGGTATCATGTGGAAATAAATTTAATTCATGAAAAATCTATAACATTACATCAGACGGCACCCACTTCCTATAGAATTGTCTGTTTTCCTCTCTGTCAAGAAATAAGATTACACAATGTTGAAGAAATAGAGAGCATGTGTTGTATGCAGTTAAGCATAACAGGAGAGAAGCATTAATTTAAGAAAAGCACAATGGATATTGGAGTACAGTGCTTCTCAACACTCCTTAAGAGTCATGCATGCCCCCAAAGTGCTTTATAATTGACCACACCACAGCAAACAAGTTATATATTTTTTATAGAATACAAATTATAATAACCATTATAATTTTGGTTACAAATGATGATGACTTAGAAAGTGTACACATGCCATATATGTGCTCTAAAAGACACGCCGCATTTTTTTTTCTGCAGGAAACTGTTATTTTGGTTTATTGGTGTTACCAGTTTATGTGCCGTTAGCATGCTGGCCAATTTTATTTTGATATACCTCCAGTGCAATACAGCAGCAAAGACAAGAAGACGACGCCGTGAAGAAGAATTGTTATTTATATCAGACGAAGAACTGTAATGAACTAAAGAGTATTCCTAATAATTTGCAACTCGGTCAGTAGTTGCAAATTGCTCATTAATTTGGAATTTGGTTTTCCACTGCCACCAGTTACAGTCAAACTAGGAAAACCGTGAACACCTAAAATATGTCTGGAATCTAAAAACATTTCATTAATTTAAAATTAATTATTTTTGATGGACAACAGCAAAAAAACAATCTTACAACAAGCCATTGAAATGTCTGAGTTTGCAGAATATTGAGAATCGCAGTAAAGCTATCAAGAATTTATAATCCAACTTTCTTAAATTTTGTATAATGAAAGTATAATAAATAGAAAATAGTATTTAAAAATAAAATATATGTTATTCAAAATAAATAAATTAATCAGACTGATAAATTTATAACTTTAGAACACTAAAATATTAGTATTTAAAAGTTTCTTTTATTACAATCACTTGTTTTTGAGTTTCCTGTTCACACATGCAAAATTATTCAATTCACTGTCACGACAAAGTAGATTTTGGTAAATGTCAATCAAGGCATTTCTATAACATTCCATGGGCAAGTACTCCCCTTGAAAACTCATATTGTCTGACAATGTCATGGAAAATGACACTATGATTGACGTCCACCGTTGATAAGTGTCAAGCAAGGCATTTCTATAACATTCCATAGGCAAGTACTCCCCTTGAAAACTTCATGTTGTCCGACAATGTCAGGGAAACAATTTGATTGACGTCCACCAAAACCCTATTTTGTTGTAATGGCAAATAATATGTATAATTCTACTCATGTTCGGGAAGCAAGCTGTAATAATGCACTTTTGGAACATTATAGAATAATTTACTAATTATAATACTACTCCCATTAGAACAATTTACATAGTTTCTACTTCACATATTTATTGCCTCAAAAAAAAAAACTAGAAAAAAAATCATTGCTAATTTAATCTCAAAAGACAAAAGGGTTTCTGATAGTGGTAGTCGAGTGCTAACACTATATCTGTGAAACAGTACTATACAATTAGCACTAAATTGTACTTAACAGCACTGACAATTAATTAATAGATTAATAAAAATAAATTTATTGTACCTTTTTGTACTATCTAGAGTATATCAATTTAGTACTGTTTAACAAAGTAAGTGTGAGCACTCTACACATACATCGCCTAGACAAAAATAGAACAACAGCTTTTCTTTGCATTTTGTATCTTAAGATTTTGAGACAATATCTGAAAAATTACCAAGCTAATATAAACTGAAATACATGACTAATAGTAGAAATATGTATTTACATAATTGGACATTCTAATAAATAAATAAATGATTAATATAATCTGTCTTCAAGTTTCTTTAAATTTAATTATTGTTATTTTCATAAACATGCAAACTCTCTGTAGTTGTGAGTTGCCCGTTGGAATTTTTGTTTTTTTCACTGCCACCAGTCAAAAATATGAAAGGTTTTGAATGATTATTTTTAATTGACTGAAGCGAAAACCTAAAGTTCAGCGTGCTGCTCATGCAGCTACCGAGTTTGCGTGTTTATGAAAGTATCAGTAAAGGATGGTCAAAGTAGGGCACAGCTAACTTATAGATCAAACCCTGAAACAACCTCTGGGATGATCTAAGTCTGGGCATGGCTAACTCACAGATTGAACCCTGAAACAACCTCTGGGATGATCTAAGTCTGGGCATGTCTAACTCACAGATTGAACCCTGAAACAACCTCTGGGCTAATCAAAGTATGTCATAGCACAGCTAACCCACTGATCAAAATGAAATTTAGTGTGTTAGGTTTTGTGGAGCAGAAGAAAACCAGAGAAAAATCCTTGAATCAAGGGAAAGATCTGACAGCTCTATTCACATGTGAATGACCAGTCCAGGATTATAATACAATCCAATACCTGAGAGGTGAGGGGAGAGTGCTGCACCATCTAATCTAACTGATTTCTCCTTCGTACAGCTCTAGTAGATAAAATTTGAGACTCCATTCAACGAAATCTAATAAACAATAGTCCAAAAGATGAAAGAAAGATTAATAATTTTGAAATACCTAGTTTTTTTTTTAAATTCATACTGATAGTTTATCATTTGTTTTTAATTGATTGCGATGCAAGTTTGATCATTTTATGTATTTTGTGCAATATATATTATTAATTTATTATTAGAAATTATTAGAAAGAAACACAGGAAAAAAAGGGGTTGGTTTCCTTACCTTAATGGGAAATTATATATTTCTCATTCAAAAAACACATTTATGTAAAAAAAAGTGAAAGTTGTACCACCACATGTTATGGTTTCAGGATTGTTTTCATGATGAGATATGTTAAAAAACCCAAGATGGTTTTATAAATCACATTTGATGTTGTTTTTTTTAACTTGTGTAATAATTTCTAGCATCTTGTTGGCTAATTACGTGTCCCAATAGGAACTCCCAACGAATATCCTTCCACTCCTACTGCACCATTGGAAAAAAATCAGCTAAGCCATGCAATGGTTTATAAATGATTCTTTTAAACAATAACCATGAGAAACGTAGCAGTTCAGTTAGTACAGACAAACCAACAGGTGGAAAAATTAATTGTCATCTTTTAATTATAAGACGTTTTCCTTGAAAACAATCATATTTATTTGATGTTCGACCAACACGTGTTGCCACATGAAATTCTTCAAAACTGGAAATGAGTAATTCACTTTCAATTTCGATGATAAGTAGTTGTATTCTTTACTTTCGATGTTTTCTTTGCTTTTTAAAATCAATGTTTCTATAAACCAGAAGTTACTTGGACTCTGAGCTTTCTGTCGATGAGTTAACGTGTCCACAACAATTCTATTGTGTACGCAATTGAGCAATTAACCTCCAACTTCGATAATATTCCTGTTCTTTACTCTAGAGTTTTACAGTTCTTTTCGAATCAATCGTCTCTACCTGGATGTCAGTTGGACTTTGAGCTGACTTCTCAGAAAATCCACAGTTCTGTCGATGAGTTGAGTTCTTAGAAGCAGCCCCGGCCCTCCTGTGATCAACGCCATCAAAGACACGTAATCATCTACAGTCAAATTATCAATGATATCCTTCATGTAGTCGTACAATAACTGCCGTTCATATGCATTAAGGTCGTTTATGATCTGCGAAACAGGCTTGAAATCCTCTGAAGTATTATATGCTAGTGCTCCTCCAACAATTCCTCCAATCATTAACCCTGGCGGACCAAATACTAAACCTCCTAGAGTAGTTGTAATACCGGCCAATAGACCACCTTTAAGGCTTCCCTTTACGGTCGCTTTTAACTCTTCTTCATCGGCTAAAACCGCTATAACTCGCTGTAAATCGTATTGGGATATTGGCATAGTGATATATGCACCTTCAATAAGTCAAATCAAATGAAAATGGGACTAGAAAATGAATCTTTGAACACATATGTTCAAAGTTGATCAATAATGTCGGATGACGAAAAGGAGAGGGGATTCCCCGTGTCATGACCTCAAGACACAAAACCGCTGGACAAAATTTCTATTGTGTCACGTTAAATATTCAAGCATTATATATTATCCCTTAAACTAACTCCTTTATTGCTTGTTTTGGTGTCAATCAGCTGAACGAATTTATTACCAACCTTCAGTGTCACCTATGTGTATTTCTATTGAGGAATGAAATTCCTATTTGGCTCGTAAAATTTCCCTCGAGCTAGACCGGAAATGACGTGCATTGTTGCCAAACATGGGGAATAAATTTTTAAAAGTTTAAAATAAAACAATTTATACTTGTTTAATTTTTATATCCTTACAAATCATTTTATTTTTTAACCTTTGCTTCAATAACTTTTGATATATTTTTTTTTCACAGTTTCTCTGACCTCATGTTTGACTTTGAGCAAGTTGCAATTGGACAGCTGTCATAAAACTGGTGGAAAGCCCAATCTTAACTTATGAGAACTTGTGGGGTTTTATTGGTATTTTTAAAATGCACTTTTTTCTTCCTAAACAAAATAATTTTGAAACGAAATTCAAGGAAAACTACTTACATTTACCGCCGTTTCCTTTTCGTTTATAGTTATCTTCCACGTGCAAACTGATGACGCTCCTTAGTAACCAAACACCCTTAGCAAGAATGCAAGCTTTAATGAAATCCTTTCTTGTTTTAATTCATACAAATTTATTACGATTGTTTGAAGCTGTTTTTAGATTACGTATTTACAGTCTGTAAGGATTCAATCAGAAAAAAACTTCTTATAAGTCGCGTTTAACTTATGGAGTTGAAATTTGGACAAAAAATAACAAGACAAATAGAAAGTAAAGTTTTTCATAACTTCCTATCTCGTCTACGACATCTTTTCCCTTCATGTAGCAAGCAAGCAAGCAAGCAGTGACAAGAGTTTTAATACTATTATGATTATCTTTTAAAACTGAAGTGAAAAAATATTTCCATTACACAGTGAAAACTAAATAAAGTTCTTTATACAAAGATGTTAGGGATTGATAAAATCTTCACCTAAATTTTGAAGATCCATCAAGTTCTGTAAAATGTTTTGAAAGAGATGAAAAATATGGAAACAAAATATCATAACAAAAAATGCTCATAGTTTACACGTTTAACACTCAATCTGTTTTACACGTAGTTTATAATACAACATTTTCCTCGCCGATGACGTTTACATCTTCAACACCCAGAATACAGGATTTTTCAGAGTTACGTTCTTTGTTTTTCAATAGATTTTTTTCCATCTCGAATTGCCGTTATTCCTGATTCCCATGTTTAGTAGACTGCTTCTACTTCATTCATTCCTTTTACTCACGGTTTCACAAATCTTGTAATCATTTACTCCTTCAGTTGTCGATCAGTGTAAGCTTTAATTCTGTCTTCAAGTAACAGAATAATACATCCATGAAACGTCTTCGTAGTTCCCAATCCGACGCCACCTTCGCATTCAACGCCACAAAGTTTTTAACTTTACTGTCGTCGACAAGATACCTCATGTACTGATATAAATGTTCTCTTTCTTCTTTATTCATATCGGTTAAGAACTGTTCCAGTGGTATTTCAACTCGTTTAGTAGTCCACGCTGCTACAGTGCCACCAAGAACTCCACCAACAACCACTCCAATCGGCCCTCCACAAACCCCACCAACTGTAGCTCCTATACCAGCTATGATCCCGCCTTTCATTCTTCTATTACTTACAAGGATACGATAACGGCTATCACTTGTTAAAAGAGCAAATAATGTGATAACATCTTCAGGGGAAACCGGCATCTTGACTGACGATAATGATAATGTTATCCAAGCGATAAGTTGAGGATCTTTGAACTGAATACTAGATTTGCTGAAACAATGACATCATAACTGGAGCTATGAACTCTGGGATTTCCTTTTGATGTTTCGTTAGACGTTTTTAAAACGTCATTTCCGGTCTAGCATTGAATTAAATTTTACTTGCTTTCAGGTTACCACTTGCATTCATGATAGCCTATCAAAATTAGTAAATAATGTAATTTTCCCAGAGTCTCTCCAGGACTGAACGGCAAGCTAAGGAAGGTAGACTGGGCACCGGTTTGTTGTTGTGCAGGAGGTCGTTGGTTCAAATAATAATCATAATAATAATAATAATAATAATAATAATAATAATAATAATAATAATAATCCACGTAGCCGGATCCTCACACTCCCAGATTCTTAAAATATTATCCAAGTAGAAGAGCTGCCTTTGCTCTAAAAATATCTGCAAATGGTTAGACCTTCGCCGTGGCTCGGTCACCACATAAAATGGCGGCCTTGTGTCATTCAGAGACTTTAAACACAGAGGGCCACAAGTTTATCAGTTGCGACTGTTACGTGTTACCCTCTCTAAATAAAGCTGATTTTACGCCTGAGGACTCTAGGAACGAGATTGGAGAAAACCAAAAGCTCTTGAGGAGGGAGGGATATATAGGTGCCTTGTTCTGATCATTTTTTGTGCTCAGGCCTCGCGCAAGGACAAGCGTAACTGACAGCACATCGGTTCAAAGAGAAAACATCGCAAAAGAAGGGAAAAAACATCCTTTTATTGCAATTCTTCTCATTAAAACTATAAAATATTAGAGATTAAATGTAAGTACAACTTAATTGGAGTCTAGCTATCGTGCGAAATTTGTTGTTTTCATTCGTCAAAGCTTATTGACGTCATACTATATTTAGATGATTAAAAAACTACTGTTCCATATACCATAATGCTCTGCGGTAGTAGGTTAAAGGCAAATAGCAAAGAATTCCTAAATTAGTGTCCATACATAACGATAAAAAATGTAAATACTTTGAATGCTAATATATATAAAAAGTTATAGGAGAGTCAAAACGAAAAGCAATTTCTCGTTCATGGTTCTAATACTCCAGCACAGGGAGCCCACAGCCATAGGTAGAATCAGTGATTAAAAATATAGAATCTATCATGCGCAGGATCATGCGTAAATGGCACGGGCTCGGCGGCGTTTCCGGATTGGTTGAAGTTCAAGTCTGAAATATATTATCAGCTGCTTACGTTCCTAGTGTAGAATATAGTGTAGAATATAGTGTAGAATATAGTGTAGAATATAGTGTAGAATATAGTGTAGAATATAGTGTAGAATATAGTGTAGAATATAGTGTAGAATGTAGTGTAGAATATAGTGTAAGCAGCTTATAATATAATCAGACTTAACGGAAACTTCGCCATGCAAGCTCGTGAAGGAGCACGAGCATTTACGCATGTTAGATTTTATTTTAATCACTGATTCTACCAGTGTGGCTGTGGGCTCCTTATGATTGTGCATAAAGTATTCTGCACGGAGAGCACAAACTGTGGAATTTAAAGCAATAATCCCATTTCGAATATGGGTTTATGACGTCAAACGAGGATTCCGATAATCTCCCGGATGTTGTGAGGTTTAAAGGTTGTGTTTTGAAATCCGGGGCATTTCAGGCCCGGATGCTGCTGGTGAAGATCATTGGGTTTCGACATCCGGGACATTCTTAGAATCCTCGTTTGACGTCATAGACACCATATTCGAAAAGGGTCTATAGCAGATATCAGACTCTATTGCTTTTAAACAATTGTTTCAAGTCGTGGCATTTGGGTCAGTGTCTATACATTTACTGTATTGTTGACCAAATTGCCTCGACCTAAAACAATTGTTTGGGGTGTATCTCTGATATCTGCTATTGTATTGTTCATTGGTATACATAACTCATCTCATTACCACGGGCTGTTAGTAATACTGAGGAATATATTACACACTTTTGAGGCTAACACTAAGCAATAGAGATCTCGAAACTGGAGTGTTCATCGAATGTCCGATGAAATAAAACCATGAAAAAGAAATTGCTTCTCAGTCGTTTTCACTTTCCTACTCCAGTTACCCGAATCAATATATATGACAATATACGTTATAGCCATTGACGTTCATGAGACAAGGTGATCATGATTTCATTTATATGAGTCAGGTCACGGCTAACTCACAGATGGAACCCTGAAACAACCTCTGGGCTGATCTAAGTCAGGGCACGGCTAACTCACAGATGGAACCCTGAAACAACCTCTGGGCTGATCTAAGTCAGGGCACGGCTAACTCACAGATAGAACCCTGAAACAACCTCTGGGCTGATCTAAGTCAGGGCATGGCTAACTCACAGATGGAACCTGAAACAACCTCTGGGCTGATCTAAGTCAGGGCATGGCTAACTCACAGATAGAACCCTGAAACAACTTCTGGGCTGATCAAAGTCAGGGCACAGTTAACTCAATGCACTGATTAGAAAGAGATTATTTCCACCAGCACGATTTTAATTGGACACCCAGAGATATTGTTTCCATCAACCATTACATTGATTTTATAACCCCCCACGACATCATCCATCGTAAATGTGAAGCTGTATGTGTCGTCTTTCTCGCTTTTTATCGGTAACAATTTTGACCCACTGCCGTTATTGCCATCTGCCATGATTTTCAGTTTTTCTCCAAACGCGTTCTTGATTTGGACAACAAACTCCAGAACCTGGCCATGTGTTGCGTGAATCTCGCCTTTTTTACGGACTACATAGCCATGGATTTGTTGTGCAACAGAGCACTTCTTATAATGAACTATATCGTTAACAACGTTAACACAATTTATGGATTTACGAAACAGTTTTTCGTCAGAGTCAAGTCTTGTTTTCTTTTTTTGCCATGGATCTTCAAAGCATAGATCTTCAGGGAAAGGTTTCTCAGATAGCTGTGACAAACGAGATGTCAATTGTTTGGATAGTGACAGGACATCACTGCTACCGCCATTTGTCAACACTTTGTCTGTAAATTCTATGGCGCTTTTCAATCCAGTCAGGTGCATTGCAAGACCATCTTCTTGTGCTGCAAGCTCTTTCATCTTTGTTCCTGCGATCTTTTTCGTTGTTTCCTTCAGACTTGCTCGTTTTTCTTCTAAAGCTCTAATTTGTTTATCGATGAAATTATCGATGTCTTTTTCAGTGGCTTTTGATGTTTTCTCGACGTTTTCTTTCATTTCCTGGACTGACTTCAGAACTGCCTCGATCTTGTTCTTGGTGTTGCTTGCTCTTTCTACTTCTGTTTTAAAGAGTTGTTTGTGTTGATCAGCGATGTCTTCCACGAAGCTGAACTGATGATCACGGTGATCAATAATGGTACAATCAGGGCAAATCAATTCTTGGCAAGTATTGCAGAAAAGCTTCTTGACTTCTCCATTGTGCTTCTCACAAAACAGTTGCTTGTCTATGACTGGGATACCTGTGTCTTTCAGCTCATCTAGGGTATTCAGTTGATGGTACTTCAGTGCTGGCAGACGCTGATGTGCTGTAAAACAAACGTTACATAAAAACATGCAGCAATTGATACATCTTCCTTTGGCTGCTGCTTTGCTGTCACAGGTTTCGCACGTCAACTCGGCTTTGCCGCCATCTTTCTCTCGCTCGGTCGAGTGGATGGCCAGAAGTGACAGAAGATTGTTGATCCAGAAGTAGACTTTGAGCTTCGTAACATCACCAGATATTATCTGTGAAAAAATATATGTGCATGCTTCATTCTTGAAAAGTTGAAGTTTTGGAACTAAGTTGTTCTTTGATACAAACATCTTTACTGACAGCTGAGGAAGTCTGCTGTTGAAAATCACGTTATTCAAAAACGACTTTACCTGGACTTCTTCTCGACATTCTGGACAGACAACAGACGCCTGCCTTTCTCCTTTAGCCAGGAGATCTTGTAAGCACTGTCTACAGTAGGTATGTAGACAGGGGAGGAGGCGTGGGTCCGAGTAGTGTTCCAAACAGATTGGACACGTGACCTGTTCACCAAGCCCTTCAGATAACTTTGCAGCCATTCTTGGTGAGAAAAGATTATACTAAGAAAAGGAATTAAAATATGGATTTAGTCTGATTTGTCTGATTCTTAGAAGCAAGAAATGACACGGTAAAATTAAAGCAAATAAGGACAGAGAAAGCTAGGGAAAAAAATAGAAACGTGTAGAAAGCAAATTAAAAAGCAACGAGAATAGCAAGCAGGTTTAAGTAATATAAGTGGCAATTTGTATGGGATATACGATCACGAGCCGGAGGCGAGTGATTGTATATCCCATACAACATTGTCACGAATATTGTATCTTTCTTATCATATTCATTCTTAATGAAGATACTGATTTCTGAAGAATAGATTTTAAAAGCAGTGTTATTTAAGAAAATCAGTGTTATGTTTTTAAGGAGCATGCGTACAATGTTTTCAGATGTTTCGCATTGTTTGGTACGGGCATCCTACATTGAATATTGTGTTTAGGTTAACAAAGCTCAAGGTCATTGCAGATTTATTGATCAAGTTGATGGGACTCCCGGCTTTTGGAAAGGCTCTGGGAAACCATCCTCCTTAAACTGGACCTACAGGCTAATTAGTATCTGATTCACAGAATACTAATTAGAATAAAGAATTAAGAGAAAAATATCATATGCCCTTGGCAGGACTCGAACCCACGGTTTCGGTATACTAGTCCGACGTGTTAACCACTACACTACAAGGACCAACCACGCTGGTTACGCAGCCAGGCAATGTTGTATATGTGGCAACTGTGGGGGTCCAGGGCGATATTTCACTAGAATACTATTTAGCCTAATTAGTATTCTGTGAATCCAATACAGAATACTAATTAGCTGAGCTGTACGGGGTTTACAGTGTTCTCATGTGATTCCAGTCTTGCAATTTCATTGGGTCTTACCCTAATGAATTAGTAATGAATATGATAATTTGAAATGAAATGTACAGGCGCGTGCATTGATGCCTGGTATCTTTTCCTTTAAAAATGTTCCTAAAAGTATTTCTCGGGATAGCGTGACCAAAAAATCTTCTCAAAAACATCATTTTCTAGCAAATTTATAATTGGACAATCAATTTATTGGACAAATTTGTGGGAAAATTTGGAGCAAAGTTTGGTGTGAAATTTTGGAGGCACGTTGCACACTTTCACATAATATATAGATAGTGAAAGCAAGGCAAATTTTCAAACTGCTCAAAAAACCCTCAGAAATACGAACGATTTCATTCCAACATTCCATTACCAAAATGTTCCTCAAATATCAAACAACATTCGTAAACTCGACTTTATTTAAAATGATATAACAATATAAGTCCTCCTTAAAGCATATTTTCAAACCACATGAAATACTCCAGTTTCACATTCGATGGAAACCGCTGTTTTTGAAGACCACAGACTCATTTGTACAGGCTTAGCCTCGTTTATAAGTCATCTATTCAAAGGCACCATTAAAAGTCCGTGGGATTGGTATTATTCAACTTGCACATTCTTTACATTACAGTTGGCTGTTGCTAATGATTTGCATAAGTCAACCGTAATGTAAAGAATGTGTAAGTTGAACAATACCCATGTTTTGAAATCCCACGGACTTTTAATGATGTCGTTGAATAGCTGACTTATAAACGAGGCTAAGCCTGTACAAATGAGTCTGTGGTCTTCAAAAACAGCGGTTTCCATCGAATGTGAAACTGGAGTATTTCAATCGTTCACTCGTTAAGTCTGATGACGTCACAGCCCACTAACTGTATGCTTGGGCTACCTGTGGTGAAAGGTCAAAGTCTTTCTAATATAAACATCAAGAGTTCCGCACTACTGCTCTAAGCGCTACTCACATATGACAAAGTGGGATCATGGGTTGTAAAAATTGCTATATTTTAATTGTATTTTTTCTTGTAAGCACAATTTTCATACCTTACGAAATAACGTCCCACATTTTCACCCTTTGGGCATGCACTTAGAGCCGAGTAGCGCGGAACTCTTGGTGTGTGTATGCTCGATCTGATTCCAGAGTTTGATATCTTGGAATTAGTTACGCCAGAGTGATCAGAAGAATCAAACCACGATCTGTACTGATTTTCACCTTAATCTAAGAATCCTGTGTCTTATCCGCACGTAAGATTACGATTAAAACTCGAGAACTTAAAACCATAGCAATAGTCTGTCCAATGAAATTGTGTTGTGTTATGTATTTGTGTGCAAATATGATCGACAATTTAATAGAATTTGCCACATGATATCGAGCACGAGGTATTTATAGCTTTCGGTGTTTGGTTGCCATTAATTCATTCGTTCAAGGTTCGTGGCCTACCATTGTCTTTAGCTTTTTTAACGGTACGCTTAAACTACTTACAAACGCACACGCCGTACGTGGTAGACCCACACTAAAAGATGTTATTGAGCGATTTTGGAACGGGTTGGTCCACGTACTCAAAGAGAGAAGTCTGAGTGTCTATGAGCTATCTTTGAGAATCTATGAGCAAACTATGAGAATCGTAGAACTAGACAAACTAGTCAAAATAGACTAAGAGAATCTATGAACTATCTAGCTATGACCAAACTAGATCTTACCAGATCCTAGATACAAAAAAATATATATACTGAGACAAACTACAAAACGAGTGACAAACAAAGCTTTGATGAAAGCTGACTCCAAGAACTTGTAGAAGTCAGACGAGCTGATAGTGATCTACAAGAAAGCGAATTGCCAAGACTCCTTGTTGAATATTTCCATTTATAAAAATACAGAAAACAAAAACTGAGGGAAAAACAAATTACCAGTTAAACACATTTTGGCTAAGAGTATTCACATTGATAGAAACGTTTGTTTTGCAGTGAACAGTTTCGATAATGAAATAGATATGTTTATTTCATCAGCTAGTCTTGAAAGGTCATGGTACTCTAGTAGGTCAGTCAAGTAGAAACCTACTGATGATACGCGTTGACGAGTCAGTAACGCAACACTAATGTCTTACTAGAATTTAAAATGTTTTTAATAAAGGGGGACTTTGAACCCAAAAGGAACACTTTCGTGTGAAATAATAAAGAGTATATAGGATTGGCGAGTGGGCAACAGGCAACCCAGTGAACGCTCTAGCGTCTAGTTTACATTGTTTCAAGCAATAACATGCGAGAGAGCCTAGGAATCGAGAACTTGTCAATACAGTCAGCCGTATGCATGTATACGGAACAAAGCAAAACATTGATATCCATGATGTGAATTCACTCGTTCATGATTTCAGACCTCGAAGAAAATGACAAAAGAATAACACGAAAATGTATGAAAGTGCTTGCAAAGTTAATAATATAAGATTGTAAAAACATTGATAATGTTCCTAACGCTTGCTAGACTTGCTAGACGCTGATTCCAAACGTCTTCACTAAGTCAATATTGTCAAGAGAAGATCTCGGGTTTTTCTAAAATACTTCCAAGGAATTTCCCAATATATTGGAATATATTTACTCTAGGAATATATCACAAGAATTCTAAGCATAATAGGTTTACCTGTTTCCTTGTACAGTCGGTTAATAAGCGATAATAGTCTTTCACTTCCTCTTTCTGCTTCAGTCAAGTCGGGCGGTCCACTCAGATGATATAGCCCATGATGCATTGCGCTCATTATATAATTATCAATGTTGCCTTGACGACGACGTTAGTTTCGGACTTTGAACCTACTTTCGATGGAAAAGTGTGTACTAATGAACGCACGAATCTACGAACGATGTATTTACTTCCACTTGAATAACTCAAACCTATAATGTAGGTGATGGCGCACGAGGCAATATTAATATTATATGATTATCAATGAAATACCTATATTTCTCTATTTCAAAAATTTGATATTTTAATATGGTTACATACTAGAAAAAAGCTCGAAAAAGCTTTCTTTTCTTTTTCATTAATAATTATTTAATAAACAGAATATTACATGGGCACTTGGAGATACGAATTTTATCTAAAAGAAGATGAAATTCGTATCTCCGCGCGCCCATGTAATATCCTCTATTTATCTACATGAAAGTTAGGGGAGCTTCTTGTAAAAGCCAGTTACTTAGGGTTTAATTCTCAAGCTCTCCATGCCGAAACATATATATTCAAATATTACAAATGTACAAGCTATAAGCTCTTTATAAATGATATGTCAAAAAGGTTAAAAAGACCAAAAGAAGTATCACGTGATGATTAATTTATTCATTCAGTAAACGATATAAATTCTGGTTTTTAACTTTATGAGTAACATTGAACAACGAGTAATGATTATGAACTCTACATACATGCTGGTATCGAGCATTTAGAGCTAGTGTGTTAGTAATCAGGTGACATTTATTTATTTTTTCATAGGACAACCTCTTTGACAATGACTCTATATGTGATACACCTAAATTAATTAATCTGCCGTTGCGTGACTTCCGGTCTGTGTGAAACGGCTGATTCGAGAAGAGACTGGAACCAACTTGTTTTTCCAAGAAATCGTAGATGTGAAATACTATAGGTCATATAGAGCTAAGACACTCGAATACTAATGCCAGACAAAGTAACCAGCAAAGAAGCGATTTGCCTTCATTCTGGTTCTAACATTTTTTATCAAAAGCAGTCTTCTACAGCAGAGGAAAGTCCACAGCAAAGTACAAGTGATTCTTCAACTTCTGAGGCAAGAAACACTGAGGAAATAAGTGAAAAGATGGCGGTATGTCGTAAATTTGAAGCTTGTTCGACAGCTTTTACTTTATGTATTCTAGTTAGGATGAATTGAAATATTTCTGGGGTTTATACTTGCCTGAAGATAGAGATTAGATCATTCTAAGCTCTGCATGACCGCGGGGTAGTACCTCTGCGAATTATGATGATTATGCCTTATCATGTGATGATTCTGAGTGTATGTTTAAAAGATGGCTTTCTTTTTCCCTACCGTGGAACCCGCCATCTTTATATTTCTTATTTATATTTTTATCTTTTTATGAACACTATAGGAGTTGAATAATGTTAGCAATATGATATCTACAATAACATTACTTATTGATATTTATTTATTTCACAAACTGGTGATAGCTAAAACTCAGTCCTTACAAAAACAAACAAACAATTAAGTAGTGCTGACTTCCAACCAAACATTACAATCAATCTCTCTTGATTTTGTGTCTAACTTTTATGTCCAAAACAGTCTTCTATGGAAGAGGAAAATGCTCAGCAAAGTAGAAGCGAGTCTTCTTCTGAGAAAAGAGACAGAGAAATTGAAGGAATACTCAAGAAGATAAAGGTAATTAAAGTAAGGTGAAGTGGGGGTAAGGAAGAATGAGGTCATATACATACAGTAGGTAGGATAGGGTGGAGTAGGGTGAGGTATATTGGGTAGGATGATATGATGTGAGGTGGGGTAGGGTGAGGTATATTGGGTAGGATGATATGATGTGAGGTGGGGTAGGGTGAGGTATATTGGGTAGGATGATATGATGTGAGGTGGGGTAGGGTGAGGTATATTGGGTAGGATGATATGATGTGTGGTGGGGTAGGGTGAGGTATATTGGGTAGGATGATATGATGTGTGGTGGGGTAGGGTGAGGTATATTGGGTAGGATGATATGATGTGAGGTGGGGTAGGGTGAGGTATATTGGGTAGGGTGATGTGAGATGGGTAGGGTGAGGCAATTAAGTGAGCTGGGATGATGTGAGGTCATGTATATATAGGTAGGTACATTAAGATAAATAGGGTAGGGCAAGGTGAGGTATTTTACCCTACACAATATACCTCACCCCACCTAATGTTACCCTTCCTCACCCACATCTCACCCTATATTATTGGTATATTGTGTATGGTGACGTGAGGTGGGGTGAGGTGGGGTAGGGTGAGGTATATTGTGTAGGGTGATGTGAGGTGGGGTAGGGTGAGGTATATTATGTAGGGTGATGTGAGGTGGGGTAGGGTGAGGTATATTGTGTAGGGTGATGTGAGGTAGGGTGAGGTGGGGTAGGGTGAGGTATATTGTGTAGAGTGATGTGAGGTGGGGTGAGGTGGGGTAGGGTAGGAAGAGGTATATCATGTAGGGTGATGTGAGGTGGGGTGTGGTGGGGTAGGGTGAGGTATATTGTGTAGGGTAATGTGAAGTAGGGTGAGGTGGGGTAGGGTGAGGTATATTATGTAGGGTGATGTGAGGTAGGGTGAGGTGGGGTAGGGTGAGGTATATTGTGTAGGATGATATGAGGTAGGGTGTGGTGGGGTAGGGTGAGGTATATTGTGTAGGGTGATGTGAGGTAGGGTGTGGTGGGGTAGGGTGAGGTATATTGTGTAGGATGATATGAGGTGGGGTAGGGTGAGGTATATTATGTAGGGTGATGTGAGGTAGGGTGAGGTGGGGTAGGGTGAGGTATATTGTGTAGGGTGATGTGAGGTAGGGTGAGGTATATTGTGTAGGATGATATGAGGTGGGGTAGGGTGAGGTATATTATGTAGGGTGTGGTGGGGTAGGGTGAGGTATATTGTGTAGGGTGATGTGAGGTAGGGTGAGGTATATTGTGTATGGTGACGTGAGGTAGGGTGAGGTGGGGTAGGGTGAGGTATATTGTCTAGGGTGATGTGAGGTGGGGTAGGGTGAGGTATATTATGTAGGGTGATGTGAGGTAGGGTGAGGTGGGGTAGGGTGAGGTATATTGTGTAGGATGATATGAGGTAGGGTGTGGTGGGGTAGGGTGAGGTATATTGTGTAGGGTGATGTGAGGTAGGGTGAGGTGGGGTAGGGTGAGGTATATTGTGTAGGATGATATGAGGTAGGGTGAGGTGGGGTAGGGTGAGGTATATTATGTAGGGTGATGTGAGGTAGGGTGAGGTGGGGTAGGGTGAGGTATATTGTGTAGGATGATATGAGGTAGGGTGAGGTATATTATGTAGGGTAATGTGAGGTAGGGTGAGGTGGGGTAGGGTGAGGTATATTGTGTAGGATGATATGAGGTAGGGTGTGGTGGGGTAGGGTGAGGTATATTGTGTAGGGTGATGTGAGGTAGGGTGAGGTGGGGTAGGGTGAGGTATATTGTGTAGGATGATATGAGGTAGGGTGAGGTGGGGTAGGGTGAGGTATATTATGTAGGGTGATGTGAGGTAGGGTGAGGTGGGGTAGGGTGAGGTATATTGTGTAGGATGATATGAGGTAGGGTGAGGTATATTATGTAGGGTAATGTGAGGTAGGGTGAGGTGGGGTAGGGTGAGGTATATTATGTAGGATGATATGAGGTAGGGTGAGGTGGGGTGAAGTGAAGTGTAAGAGTTGGAAATGTGAGTAAATTATATTTTACTGTGCTTTAAAGTGAAATTTAATTTTACTTTGATTTTATTTATCTCTCCACTCTCTTTACTAGGAAGGAAAAGAAAATACAAAATCGGGCATTGACATGCTGCGTAAATTTGTAACATCTCTACATAAGATTGTCAAGGATGCTGAATATGAAAAGGAGAAACGTGTTGCAAAAAAACACGTCTCAGGTATAATATACAATGCTTTGTAAAAACAACAAAACATTCTTAATTTTCGTAATTGTTTGTTTGTATTTTTGTTCGTTAAGTCACTCTTCAGTTACTCAGTCATTCAGTTTGTCTGTCTGTCTGTCCATACGTACGTCTGTCTGTCTGTCTGTCTGTCTGTCTTTCTGCTTTTTTTACCGGTCTGCCTCTCTGTCTGTCTGTCTCTTTGGTTGCGTGTTGGTTCATTCATTCCTTCATTCATTCGTTCTTTTGACCTCTCGCTTCTGTATTTGTTTGCCAGAATAGGTTTATTTGTTTTCTCATTCTTTTGTCCATTCGTTGTTCATTCATTCGTTCGTTGGTTCGTCTGTTCTTCCTTCACCATTCGTTCGTTCGTCATGCTTTCATTCATTCGTTGGTCGTTCATTCGTCGTTCGTTCGTTCTTTATTCGTTCGTTTGTTCTTTCATCGTTTTTTCGTCGTTCGTTCGTCGTGCTTTCCTCCTTCGTTCGTTTCTTCGCTTTATCTGTCTGTTTAATTTATCTTCCAAAATTTCTTTATTCTTCAGTTACTTTTGCCATCAAGAGTGCAAACAAAGACAGAATCATAGACAGCCAGATCATTGATTACATCAAAAAAGAGATTCCCAAGGACATACTGGAAATGAAAATAACCTTCGCCTGGGAAAACAGAGCACCAGGCACCCCGTTGGTGGTGTTTTGCAACTATTCATCTAGAATTGGAGTTGATGTACAAGTATCGTTGAGAGGTGTACAAGGTATAGATAATAAAGGGATGTATAAACATGGTAAAATATATAACTATCTATCTAGTTCAATTTGAATTTAATTTACCCTGTCACTCAAAAAAAGCTGATCTATAATACGACTAACTCACAGATCAAACCCTGAAACAACCTCTGGGCTGATCTAAGTCAGGACATGGCTAACTCACAGATCAAAACCTGAAACAACCTCTGGGCTGATCTAAGTCAAGGCATGGCTAACTCACAGATCGAACCCTGGAACAACCTCTGGGCTGATCTAAGTCAGGGCATGGCTAACTCACAGATCGAACCCTGGAACAACCTCTGGGCTGATCTAAGTCAGGGCATGGCTAACTCACAGATCGAACCCTGGAACAACCTCTGGGCTGATCTACGTCAGGGCACGGCTAATTCACAGATCAAACCCTGAAACAACCTCTGGGCTGATCTAAGTCAGGGCATGGCTAACTCACAGATCGAACCCTGGAACAACCTCTGGGCTGATCTAAGTCAGGGCACGGCTAACTCACAGATCAAACCCTGAAACAACCTCTGGGCTGATCAAATTCAGTGCACGGCTAACTCCCAGATCGAATAAGCATTTACCGTGTTAGGTTTTTCGTAGGGTAGAAAACCGGAGCCAGACAACCTGAGAAAAAACTTCTCGTACCAGTAATCTCGTTTGACGTGTGTGCCTTCCTTCGGGAATTAAAGCAAACATACCACCCAGTAACTGATTTTTCTTTATTTTCCTTTATTTCTTCAGAACCAAAGGTAATCCTGATCATCCTCCATTATGTTCGACGTGCTTTACTAAAGGGTGATCTATCCGATGATGACTACTTGTTGCCTGACAACCTAAAGGACAAAACTATCTGTATCGCACACTTTGCCTTTGATGACGAACTCTATGATTGCAAGCAAAACAGGTGTTCAAGAGACAAGCTGTGTAGCGACTTGAAGAGCCATTTAAATATTGTAAGCAATGAGAATACATGCAAAGAGGTCAGTTTTGCAGCAAAGTATTCACTTTGGTAAAAAGCGACGTTATTATGCACTTGTCAATAATCCCCTTCACAGTTCTCTGTGCTATCCTGAAAGGTAGCCATGCCTTTGCATCGAAGGGAGACGAACGGTGACCTTGCAATGATAGAGACGTGGATTGTGCAAGGTGTTAAAAGGTCCGGCCACCTTTCAAGATAGAACAGGGAACTGTGAACCCCCCGACCCCCGGGACAGGGCGGGGAATTAATGCAGCGAGACCGAACATGTAACACAGTCACGCATTTATTTTTTAACAGCGTGAATACACGAAGGAACGGGGGAATTTAACGCGTACTTCAAAAAGCGGGGCATTTATATCGGGGATTTTAACGCTTGACCGGAAGTCTGCATCACTTTAGCTTGAGGACTACTTACGTCACAGGGAGCCCAATTTAGAAAAAAAGTGAAAGGTGAGAATAAAATCAGAAAAAAACGACTTTCAAAATATTTTTACGAGGTCAAGATGAGGTCCTCCATAAAACAAACAAGTGGGGGAAAATTCATAAAAATGCACTAGAACTTTTATTTCGCGCGCGTCTTTATTTTCCTACCGGAGAAAAGTGCAGGATTTAACACTCCGTTCAATATAATTTTTTCCGCCTTGTCCCAGGTGTCGGGGGGGGGGGGATCAATTGACTAGTGTACTACGGCAAGTGAACATTTACTTAAGTTTCATGCTAGACTAACACCACAAAGACTGTAGAAATCATAGTAATTACTCAGATCCTCAATATTCTACGAAGTCGGACATTTCAACGGCTTGTTGTGAAATTGGTTTTTCGCTGCCGTCAATCAAAACTAATCAGTCGGTACCTTTTATATTTTTGACTGGCGGCAGTGAAAAACCAAATTCCAACAGGGAACTCGCAGGCAACTACTGAGTTGGCAGCATATTGAGAATAAGCCAGTTCGGAGTTTCAGAATCGTTTTCATTGCGCATGCGATTTTATCCCGAATTTCTCACCTTCTTTTGTTTAATTAAAAACAAAAGAAGGTTTAAACAAAAGAAGGTGAGAAATTCGGGATAAAATCGCATGCGCAATGAAAACGATTCTGAAACTCCGAACTGGCTTATTACACTGAGTAAACAAGTTTAACTTGTAATAAAATATTTACACATTTGGGTCCAAAAGCGACGAAGACTAACAAAAGACCTAACTAGATTACGTTATCAATGTTTTTATCCAATAGAAAGACAGTACAAAGAGTACGAGACTGACACGATGGGAAAGGGTGTTAACCGACACATTTAGTAATACTGATTTTAGGAAATTTGGGTAGACCTTAATTTCGACGCAAGTTTTTGATTGATTGAATATCGATACACTGCATTTTTTCCCCGTAGCACAGTTAGCAAACAATTAGCACAGTTGTAGTTTTTGAAAACGTCAACTAAAAATAAATAGAATAGATCAACTTTGTTTATTGTGGTCCTCTTTTAGCTTTTAAAGTCTGTATTTGATTAGGGACAGTACTGCCATTAATGTGGTCGTGAAGGTCTAACCTTTTGAAAATATCACAGGTATCCCAAGCTGGGTTTCTGTGGTATCATATCAGACTTATAAGGCAATGTATGGCGATCCTTAGAAAAAAATCAAAATCCAATAAATCATACAAAATAAATGTTCTAACTTATGTCTCGTGTTTTCCTTTGAGTCTCTGTGAAGTTTCAGGTCATTTACATCAATATTGAGGGAGTATCGTGGTGGAGTATCCCTCGTACTGCTAAAAAATTGGGAAGGTAGCACACTTCAGCCCCCTTGAACCCTCGATAAGGGTCAATAATTCGCCTCTAATTCTCAAATAATTTTACGCTTTCGTGTTTTACACTGCTATTCATTGCTCCAACTACAAGCTAATTTCATTGTTTTTTATATGTGTTTCTCATTGGTTACGTTAAATTATATAAAAACACACCCTGACAGCTGTGCAAACTACGAGCAATAGTTTTCTTCACAGTTCCCTGCGCCATCTTGAAAGGTAGTCATGTCTTTGCATCGAAGCGAAACATGAGCCGTAACCTTTCAATGATAGAGACCTTTTTAACACCTTGGACAATTATTCAACACAATACAATACAATACAATCCTTTTATTTGTACCTATAAAGAGTCTATATCAGTACCTATATCAGTCTATAGCTTGAAAACAGTGAATAATTACATCTCTTTTGCAAAAATAATAAATTCCTATTTTTTTATTATTTTTTTTTAAGTGACAACGTTCTTGCAATTAGGTGTAATTGCAAAAATGATAATGTCATTATTCAGTCACATGGCTATCATTGCAAGGTCACCGTTCGTCTCGCTTCGATGCAAAGGCACGTACGGCTGCCTTTCAAGATCGATGTCGCAGGGAACTGTGAAGGGGACGATTCTAACTTTTAGGCAAACAGTTTTTCTGCGACATCTTTTTCAACAATGACTAATAATAGTGTATTCGCTTAATGACGCAAGGCTAGAACGCTATTTTAAACAAAGGCCCCTGGTAAGTACAATCAGTTATCTTGGGAAAGAACAATTGCAACTGGACCCCTGGGGACTGAACGCGAGTTTCATGCTGAAAGTCAACTTTAACAGGAAGGGGTGTGAAGGCGATTTATATAATTACGGCCCCTTGCTTCCTAACTTTCTCTCTCTTAAGCTTATTATACACCTATTTCAAATTACGTTGATGATAGGACAATAACATTTGGAGGGCATATTGTTTATTTGTGGCCCGAGTAGCATCCATTTTGCGCCCGAGCGCAGCGAGGGTGCAAACGATGCTACAATTAATATACAAGACCAAATTATACAAAGTCTTCAATATCAAAAGTTAGAATTTTAATTAAATGATTTTCATTCAAAAATAAAGTTTTTATACATACAAAACAAGAAAACATCAAACGCAACCGCTTTGAAATGGTTTCCTTAAGATCTGATTGGCTGACAGCAGTCGTAAGACATTCTCTCAACCAATCAGATCGAAGCAGGGCAGTAAATGCATTTGCAGCCCGCGCGCTTGTCGTTTGGCCCGCTAGACTGAACGTTTTAGTGAGGGCAGTTTAATATTTGGCCTTGTATATTGATGATAATGCAAATGGTCGATCTGAGACCGATAGGAATTGTGGGAGTTCATTAGATTGCAAATGCATTGCCATAGTCACACATGAATGGTACTGAATCACAGATACTAGTATGCTAGAAGTAAGTATTAATAATCAGGCATGATTACAACAATGCATTGTCATATTACACCTGAATGATACTGAATCACAGATACTAGTATGTCAGAAGTAATTATTAATATTCAGGCATGATTACAACAGTGCATTGTCATATTACACCTGAATGGTACTGAATCACAGATACTAGTATGTCAGAAGTAAGTATTAATATTCAGGCATGATTACAACAATGCATTGTCATATTACACCTGAATGGTACTGAATCACAGATACTAGTATGTCAGAAGTAAGTATTAATATTCAGGCATGATTACAACAATGCATTGTCATATTACACCTGAATGGTACTGAATCACAGATACTAGTATGTCAGAAGTAAGTATTAATATTCAGGCATGATTACAACAATGCATTGTCATATTACACCTGAATGGTACTGAATCACAGATACTAGTATGTCAGAAGTAAGTATTAATATTCAGGCATGATTACAACAATGCATTGTCATATCACACATGAATGGTACTGAATCACAGATACTAGTATGTCAGAAGTAAGTATTAATATTCAGGCATGATTACAACAATGCATTGTCATATCACACATGAATGGTACTGAATCACAGATACTAGTATGTCAGAAGTAAGTATTAATATTCAGGCATGATTACAACAATGCATTGTCATATTACACCTGAATGGTACTGAATCACAGATACTAGTATGTCAGAAGTAAGTATTAATATTCAGGCATGATTACAACAATGCATTGTCATATCACACATGAATGGTACTGAATCACAGATACTAGTATGTCAGAAGTAAGTATTAATATTCAGGCATGATTACAACAATGCATTGTCATATCACACATGAATGGTACTGAATCTCAGATACTAGTATGTCAGAAGTAAGTATTAATATTCAGGCATGATTACAACAATGCATTGTCATATTACACCTGAATGGTACTGAATCACAGATACTAGTATGTCAGAAGTAAGTATTAATATTCAGGCATGATTACAACAATGCATTGTCATATTACACCTGAATGGTACTGAATCACAGATACTAGTATGTCAGAAGTAAGTATTAATATTCAGGCATGATTACAACAATGCATTGTCATATTACACCTGAATGGTACTGAATCACAGATACTAGTATGTCAGAAGTAAGTATTAATATTCAGGCATGATTACAACAATGCATTGTCATATCACACATGAATGGTACTGAATCACAGATACTAGTATGTCAGAAGTAAGTATTAATATTCAGGCATGATTACAACAATGCATTGTCATATTACACCTGAATGGTACTGAATCACAGATACTAGTATGTCAGAAGTAAGTATTAATATTCAGGCATGATTACAACAATGCATTGTCATATCACACATGAATGGTACTGAATCACAGATACTAGTATGTCAGAAGTAAGTATTAATATTCAGGCATGATTACAACAATGCATTGTCATATTACACCTGAATGGTACTGAATCACAGATACTAGTATGTCAGAAGTAAGTATTAATATTCAGGCATGATTACAACAATGCATTGTCATATCACACATGAATGGTACTGAATCACACATACTAGTATGTCAGAAGTAAGTATTAATATTCAGGCATGATTACAACAATGCATTGTCATATCACACATGAATGGTACTGAATCACAGATACTAGTATGTCAGAAGTAAGTATTAATATTCAGGCATGATTACAACAATGCATTGTCATATTACACCTGAATGGTACTGAATCACAGATACTAGTATGTCAGAAGTAAGTATTAATATTCAGGCATGATTACAACAATGCATTGTCATATTACACCTGAATGGTACTGAATCACAGATACTAGTATGTCAGAAGTAAGTATTAATATTCAGGCATGATTACAACAATGCATTGTCATATTACACCTGAATGGTACTGAATCACAGATACTAGTATGTCAGAAGTAAGTATTAATATTCAGGCATGATTACAACAATGCATTGTCATATCACACATGAATGGTACTGAATCACAGATACTAGTATGTCAGAAGTAAGTATTAATATTCAGGCATGATTACAACAATGCATTGTCATATCACACATGAATGGTACTGAATCACAGATACTAGTATGTCAGAAGTAAGTATTAATATTCAGGCATGATTACAACAATGCATTGTCATATTACACCTGAATGGTACTGAATCACAGATACTAGTATGTCAGAAGTAAGTATTAATATTCAGGCATGATTACAACAATGCATTGTCACATTACACCTGAATGGTACTGAATCACAGATACTAGTATGTCAGAAGTAAGTATTAATATTCAGGCATGATTACAACAATGCATTGTCATATTACACCTGAATGGTACTGAATCACAGATACTAGTGTTTCGTTATCAAGCAATAACACTGAGTTGTTGTGTGCCGGAGGCCATGTTTAATCAACTGAGCTTCATGTGTATACAAACGTGACTCATATACTAATTCATTAATCATTAACTTAACTACCGGAAGTGCATATCGTAACATCTCCCTTTCTTTGAAAATAAAGCATAACATATAATGCATGCTGTAATGTGAACTGTAACAATATTGTAATACTAATTAACTGACTTAACCTATGACTTGTAATGGTTCAATAGAAATCTCAATTTATATATGTCTATATTGTAAATGTGCTTAATAAGCAATCATAATGTTCAATCAGTAATGTTCAATGTCAATGTTATGTTCCTTAAACATAATCTTTGAATCTAGCTGGAAGTTTGACTGTTCTTGAGCTAGTTCTCCTAGCCGGTGTCTGTTGGGGTGTAGCTTGAGCGTTGCTTGCAGGTTGTGTTGTCGCTTGAGCGTTGCTTGCAGGTTGATCTAACTCCCTTACAGTTTCATCTACTACTGAAGTTGGGGTCGCTGTGTCTACACGTGGTCTTAGGTCTTCTCTGTTTCTGCGCACTACTTGATCATTAGCTTGCACCAGGTAAGACCTATCTGATAACTGATCTAGGCACGTTCCCAGTTGCCAGGTCTTTTTTCTCTTGTCGGTGACTCTGACTTCTTGTCCTGTCTCCAGTTCAGGTAGTTGCGTTGCTTTTTTGTCAAAGTAGCTCTTTGCTTTTTGTCTCTTGAGCTCAATGCTGTCTTGCACTCCGCTGACAATTTCTGGGTATAGAAGGTTGGTGGATACTGGAACTAGTGTTCTGGTGCGTCTAGACATTAGTCGTTGACATGGACTAGTCTTTATACCTTCTGTTGGTGTGTTGCGGTAGTCCAGTAGAGCTAGCCATGGGTCTTTGTTATCCGCTATAGCCTTCTTGAAAAGGTTCTGGACTATCTTAACGGCAGACTCCGCTTTTCCATTAGACCTTGAGTGGTGTGGGGATGACGACAGGTGTTTGAACTCCCATTCTCGAGCAAAATCTGCAAACTCTCGGCTGGTATACTGTGGGCCATTATCAGTCATGAGGACATCCGGTATACCGTGTCGGCTGAACTGCTCTTTGTAGAACTCGATCAGTGTAGCTGATGTGGTTGTCTTTAGTTGTCTGACTTCGACAAAATCAGAGTAGCTATCAACAAGAACCACGTATTCTTTGTTCTTCAGGGTGAACATGTCTGATGAGAGGCGACTCCATGGGCGGTCGGGGATCTGATGCGACTGCATCGGCTGTCTCTGCTGTTTCGCTTGGTACTCTGCACAGACTGAACAATTTGTTATCGTTTCCTTGATTTCACTGTTCATTGACGGCCAGAATACAAGGTCTCTTGCCTTGCGCAGACATGATTCGATCCCAAGGTGACTTGAGTGTATGCGTGCTGTTACTTCTCGACGTAGTGCTTTGGGAATGATTATCCTCTGGTTTTTGAACAGTACACCATTATGTAGAGTGAGTTCATCCCTGAAGTTCCAGAACTCTCTTATGTGCACGGGTACTTCATCTCTTTGAGAGGGCCATCCTGTGAGTACTGTTGTCTTCAACGTCTGCATCACTGGGTCCTGTTCTGTTGCTTTCTGCAGCTGTGCCAGTCTTTCACTACTGATCTTGACTGTGGTCAGAGGTCGAGTAGATTCAAGTTCCAGTGCGAACACTTGGAACTTCGTCTCTGGTGTGCCGGTGTCTGGCGCTGAGGCTCTTGATAGATGATCTGCAATATACATTTGTTTACCCGGTTTGTAGATTACTTCTAGGTTGTAGCGTTGCAGTCGCAGCATCATTCTCTGAAGTCTGCACGGCGCTTCTAGAAGGGACTTCTTGAAGATTGATTGTAGCGGTTTATGATCCGACTCAACTGTCACTTTAGCTCGTCTGGTTATGTACTGTGAGAACTTCTCGCAGCCGAAGACAATGGCTAAACACTCCTTCTCAATCTGCGCATACCTTTGTTCGGTTAGCGACAGTGTTCGTGAGGCGAAAGCGACCGGCTGTCCATTCTGTAATAATGTTGCTCCGAGTCCTTTTTCGCTTGCATCACACTGAAGCGTAACCTCCTCGTTTACATCGTAGTATCTCAGGACAGGATGAGTGGTCACTAGTAGTTTTACTTCGTTGAACGCTTTGTCGTGTTGTGACGACCACACGAACTGTGCGTACTTTGTTGTCAAGTTCCTTAGTGGTTGTGAAACTTGTGCAAGTTTAGGCATGAATTTGGCTAAGTAGTTAACAAAGCCAAGAAGACTCATCAGCTCTTGTTTTGAGGTTGGTTTAGGCATCTCTTGTATGGCTTTGATCTTTTCTGGATCCGGTTTGAGACCATCTTTTGTGATGACATGTCCCATGAACTTAACTTCTGTTTTACGTAAGTTCATTTTCTTTGCGTTGAGTTTCAGGTTAACTTCTCTTGCTCTGTTTAGCAAGGCTTTAAGGTTTTCGTCGTGGTTTCGTTCTGCTTCTTCTTGTGTATCGCCGTAGCCTATGACAAGCATGTCATCTCGAAGCAATTCAACTCCTGGTAGATCAGCGAGTTTCTCCTGTAGCTTACACTCAAACTCCTCGGGTGCTGTGTTTACTCCAAACGGCATTCGGAGGTATCTGTAGCGGCCAAAGGGCGTCCAAAATGTAGTTAGCTTGCTGCTCTGCTCATCGAGAGAGATCTGGTAGAACCCGTCTTTGGCATCTAAGGTAGTAAAGACTTTACCGTTGTTCAGCTTGGGTAGCAATTCGTCGAGTGTCGGCATTTGGTACTTGGGCCTTTTAAGTGCTTGGTTGAGATCTTTAGGATCGAGACAGATTCTTATTTTGTTTGGTTTTGCTACAACGACCATGCTGGAAATCCAGTCCGTTGGATCCATTTCCTTCTTTATGATTCCTTTATTCTCCAGGTCTGCGATTTTGTCTTTGACTTCTGTGTGTAGAGCAACAGGCACGCGTCGCGGGGCATGTTGTACTGGTGTACAATTTTCTTTAAGTACAAAGGTTGCGTTTCCTATGTGTCCTAGGCCTTCAAACACGTCTTTGTACGTGTCCATTATTTCTTCGCGGCTCAGCAAAGAAGTGTTCGTGTTCGTGATGCTGTTTAGTGGAGCGATGTTTACTTGGATCAGTCCGAGTTTCTCGCATGTTTCTGCGGACAATAGAGGCTTGTTGTTTGTCTTGATAACTTGGAATGTAAGCTGTTCGACGATTTGTTTGTTTTGGTTGTTGTTTTCAACGTTGAGTGTTGTAGTTCCGATGGGTTTCATCAGCGATCCATCGAATAAACGAAGCTTAACCTCAGAGGGTTTTAGATGCGGGTTTCCGGTCTGACGTACTCTTGATAGATCGTCGTAGCTGATGACATTGCACGTAGCTCCTGTATCCAGTTGACATTTTAGCGGCGTTCCTAAACGATGCGAATCGTTAAGAAAGTTCAAGTTTGCGAAAAGCTGTTTTCCTTGGCCTTTAACTGTAGATAATTCTTCGATGTGAAATATCGGTTCTTCGTCGGACGAAAGGTCATCCAGTCCGTCAACTGCGCGAACGTCACGTGTGTTGTGTTTTGACGATAAACAGACCGACGCGAAGTGATTCTTTTTCCCGCAAGATCTGCATGCTAGTCCGTAGGCTGGGCAGTCTTTAAGCTTGTGGTCCGGTTGTCTTCCGCAGTGATAACACTTTTGTTTTGTGTTATTTTGGCTTCTTGAGGCTGAAGCGTTGTCCTTCGAAGCACGCGGTTTTGGCTTGTCACCTCTGGGGGGCGTATGTTTGTTGTTCTTTCTGTGTAGTTTTCCTTGTATGGCGTGTACATTTTCTACATCTTTACTGGACTCTTTCATTGACTTGAGCTGTATATTTGCGATTTCACTTGATCTGCAAATGTTTATGGCTTTATCCAGAGTTAGTTTATCTTCTTTTAGTAAACGTAGTTTCGTTGCTTGGTCTCTAATTCCAAGTACTAGTTTGTCGCGTATAAGTTCCTCGGTCAGTGTTCCAAACTGACACGACGAAGCCAGTTTTCTTATTCTGTTCACGAACTCTTCTGCGTTTTCCTGTTCGTTTTGTGAACAAAGATTGAAGACGTAGCGCTCGTAGACGACGTTGCGTTTGGGCGTAAAGTGAGCCTCTAGAGCTTTGATACACGTATCAACATCCTTTCTCTCGTCTTCGGTCAGCTTTAAGTTTAGGAATAGTTGCAAACAATCTTTTCCCATGACGGATCTTAGCGTTGCAAGTCGAATTCTCGGGTCTCTTCCGTCTAGTCCTGTTGCTACCTCGTAGTCTTGCCATTGCTGTTTAAAAAATTCCCAATTGGCAACTTTATCTCCCTGACATACCATCGGCGCTGGTACGGGAAAATTTGACGTAAAGTTCAACGAAGTTGAAGCTTGTCCAATCACAGACGATGACGGTCCTTTTTCTGTCTCTGGCATCGCGGAATCGTGTATTTAAAAGTTTACTTCTGACACCATGTTTCGTTATCAAGCAATAACACTGAGTTGTTGTGTGCCGGAGGCCATGTTTAATCAACTGAGCTTCATGTGTATACAAACGTGACTCATATACTAATTCATTAATCATTAACTTAACTACCGGAAGTGCATATCGTAACAACTAGTATGTCAGAAGTAAGTATTAATATTCAGGCATGATTACAACAATGCATTGTCATATCACACATGACTGGTACTGAATCACAGATACTAGTATGTCAGAAGTAAGTATTAATATTCAGGCATGATTACAACAATGCATTGTCATATCACACATGAATGGTACTGAATCACAGATACTAGTATGTCAGAAGTAAGTATTAATATTCAGGCATGATTACAACAATGCATTGTCATATTACACCTGAATGGTACTGAATCACAGATACTAGTATGTCAGAAGTAAGTATTAATATTCAGGCATGATTACAACAATGCATTGTCATATCACACATGAATGGTACTGAATCACACATACTAGTATGTCAGAAGTAAGTATTAATATTCAGGCATGATTACAACAATGCATTGTCATATCACACCTGAATGGTACTGAATCATAGATACTAGTATGTCAGAAGTAAGTATTAATATTCAGGCATGATTACAACAATGCATTGTCATATTACACCTGAATGGTACTGAATCACAGATACTAGTATGTCAGAAGTAAGTATTAATATTCAGGCATGATTACAACAATGCATTGTCACATTACACCTGAATGGTACTGAATCACAGATACTAGTATGTCAGAAGTAAGTATTAATATTCAGGCATGATTACAACAATGCATTGTCATATTACACCTGAATGGTACTGAATCACAGATACTAGTATGTCAGAAGTAAGTATTAATATTCAGGCATGATTACAACAATGCATTGTCATATCACACATGACTGGTACTGAATCACAGATACTAGTATGTCAGAAGTAAGTATTAATATTCAGGCATGATTACAACAATGCATTGTCATATTACACCTGAATGGTACTGAATCACAGATACTAGTATGTCAGAAGTAAGTATTAATATTCAGGCATGATTACAACAATGCATTGTCATATCACACATGAATGGTACTGAATCACAGATACTAGTATGTCAGAAGTAAGTATTAATATTCAGGCATGATTACAACAATGCATTGTCATATCACACATGAATGGTACTGAATCACAGATACTAGTATGTCAGAAGTAAGTATTAATATTCAGGCATGATTACAACAATGCATTGTCATATTACACCTGAATGGTACTGAATCACAGATACTAGTATGTCAGAAGTAAGTATTAATATTTAGGCATGATTACAACAATGCATTGTCACATTACACCTGAATGGTACTGAATCACAGATACTAGTATGTCAGAAGTAAGTATTAATATTCAGGCATGATTACAACAATGCATTGTCATATCACACATGAATGGTACTGAATCACAGATACTAGTATGTCAGAAGTAAGTATTAATATTCAGGCATGATTACAACAATGCATTGTCATATTACACCTGAATGGTACTGAATCACAGATACTAGTATGTCAGAAGTAAGTATTAATATTCAGGCATGATCACAACAATGCATTGTCATATCACACATGACTGGTACTGAATCACAGATACTAGTATGTCAGAAGTAAGTATTAATATTCAGGCATGATTACAACAATGCATTGTCATATTACACCTGAATGGTACTGAATCACAGATACTAGTATGTCAGAAGTAAGTATTAATATTCAGGCATGATTACAACAATGCATTGTCATATCACACATGAATGGTACTGAATCACAGATACTAGTATGTCAGAAGTAAGTATTAATATTCAGGCATGATTACAACAATGCATTGTCATATCACACATGAATGGTACTGAATCACAGATACTAGTATGTCAGAAGTAAGTATTAATATTCAGGCATGATTACAACAATGCATTGTCATATTACACCTGAATGGTACTGAATCACAGATACTAGTATGTCAGAAGTAAGTATTAATATTTAGGCATGATTACAACAATGCATTGTCACATTACACCTGAATGGTACTGAATCACAGATACTAGTATGTCAGAAGTAAGTATTAATATTCAGGCATGATTACAACAATGCATTGTCATATCACACATGAATGGTACTGAATCACAGATACTAGTATGTCAGAAGTAAGTATTAATATTCAGGCATGATTACAACAATGCATTGTCATATTACACCTGAATGGTACTGAATCACAGATACTAGTATGTCAGAAGTAAGTATTAATATTCAGGCATGATCACAACAATGCATTGTCATATCACACCTGAATGGTACTGAATCACAGATACTAGTATGTCAGAAGTAAGTATTAATATTCAGGCATGATTACAACAATGCATTGTCATATCACACATGAATGGTACTGAATCACAGATACTAGTATGTCAGAAGTAAGTATTAATATTCAGGCATGATTACAACAATGCATTGTCATATCACACATGAATGGTACTGAATCACAGATACTAGTATGTCAGAAGTAAGTATTAATATTCAGGCATGATTACAACAATGCATTGATTTCAAAGCCAGTTTTGCCTCGAAAATACACAGAAAAAATCGCTTTGGGACATATAATAAACATTTTTATGGATCAAGAAGTAGTCTTCAAGATTTCAGGTGTTTTTTAGCGAACAATCGTATATTTTCAAGGGAATACATATTTCACCAAATATTTGCCATTTATTATAGGTTTTCCAAATATTTTCCATTTATTTAGCTTTTCCAGCTAGTAATTCCACATGAAAGAGCTTATACGCCTATTTCAAAAAAAAAGATTCTTTGCAGCTGAAAGCAACAAGAAAAACACAATACGACAAAGAACATCTCTATTTTACTCCATCGCAAGAAATTCCAAACGGACATGCGTATTAGCGGCGGTATTCTTACGGAGTATTCCTATACTTACAGTTCTCAAATTAAAATTAGGGCTAGAGTTTTAATTCCTCGATATCTTACAAAATACTAAACTACAACAGCTGCACGGCTTAGAAGTTCAACAACTAACTTGCAAGCTTTAATCTTTAACAGAAATAATAAATCAGAACCAAACCTTTAAATTACATTTCGGTTTCACAACAAAAAAGAAAACGAAATACTAAGGAGTTATAACGCACCGAATACACTCTGGGATGATATTTTTCTCGTGTTCCCTTGAAGCATCGAACGGCGAAAATCCCTTCCACAGCACTAACAAATCCAAATTCTTATGATAAATATGTATGATAAATTAACATTTATTAAATGAGGAAAACATAGAATTATTCCATAACCTAACTTTATGATTAACTTCGTGATTCTACAGTCGTAGAGGATCTTCCTCCTACCCTGCCAAAGATTTACGTTTTGAAATGAATATTTCGACTTCCCAAACTGATTCGTTTCCTCTTGGTCTTTTAGAATGTTTTGCTGGCAAAATATCTTCCGTAGATAAACAATTTTTAAAAAGCAGCGTAGAAACCTTTATCTTCCTCTTTCGAGCCGCCATATTGCTAAATGCAAAGTTGTGATGTATGAACCCATTACAATTGAGATAAGACAATAAGAATGATTGGCATTTATTTTGCACGAGTTTTAATTTTGCATAATTTTAGTGCCCGCCTACTTTGGTTCGGAATTTCTGGCAATGAATTTTAGGATAATACAAAAAAGTGGAACCTTAGGTATGACAGGGGGTCTGGACCCCCCTTACCCTCCCCTTGGTCCGCCATTGTGGGGGTACGCGATTGCCAGTTAACTACTAAATAAATTTTGTGGCTAATTTCCAACGGTTCAATTGCTCTGTCCGAACAATCTGGTTGAAAAAATAATATTAGCGTAATATTCTAAACTGTTTTGGGTTAGTAGTCTCAGCTCTACATGAATTCCATATTTCAGTGTTGCAATTATTCCATCCGCGCTTTAGGCTTTTTAAACATCAATACTGATCAAATCACTTATCAAATATCAAATGAAATAATACCAAACAAACACAGCAAGAAAAATAAGAATATCAGTGTCTCCGTTATAAACTATTACAGTTTTTACACTATGGCTATGTCAGCATTATATAAGCTTCTGAACATTGAGGCATGTATTTAAAATCATTTCTAAATTGATTGGACATTAATTTCTCAACAGCTAAATATTAATGCTCTCTTTCCATTGTTTTCAATATTGTACCCAACACTCCCCCTCAATTTTATTAACCAGTGCAGTTATCTGCTATTTTCCAAATAATAGCAAAAACTTTAATCAATATGAAGCAAAGATGTAGTAAAGTACAGATAGTATCGATGGATGTGATTTGAAAATTGATTTAGGGTTATTTTCGAGGTCCAAAAGTTTTACGCACCTCAACCCCCTGAGGAAAATAAAATGTGTCCATATTCTCGTCCTCCTGACTTTTTTCATTGGCACCCCTTCTAATAAGGATTTTTATATCTAGAGCAATCTCTATGCCAAGTTTGGTGCTTGTACGCAATTTGTCACGATCTCGGCCTTTTTTGTCGTTAACAGGCCGGACTATCGGAAGTGTTGTCAACTACTAAAAGCCAGAGCCACTTTTAGGATTCCTCTTGTTATTTCTTTGCAAAATGTTTTTTTTTTTCAAATCAAATTTCCTAAGAATAATACTCTTTTTATTCTTACTGTATGATTGATTACCATGGACCATAATTCCAGACATCGAGTGCTCATATGGATGGCTACGCTGGATATTTCGACCCCAACACCGCCGATCCCGAGAGGAATTACAGACTGATCAGGAAGCTGGGCCGAAGCCTTAGGGAGAGGTTAGTCGGCCCCTAGACCGTAGATGATTAACCCCTTGCTATGAACAGCAAACCCACTATGACGAATGTGTCACTGATTGTTTGACATTAATATAGACTCTCTTCCATGTGGGATGCAAAAAGTACTCAAAATATGCTGCTCTATATTCTATAATAATAACTTTATAACTTTATTGATAAAATTGACTGGCAATTCGAAAGAATTGAAAAACTCAATATTTACATAGTTTTAAAATATATCTAAAATATTTGCATGATTGAAAAAATATATATATATAATTTTAGGTAAAAGTACAAGTTAAAATTAGTCCCATTTCTTTATTGAACTTGGTATAAAACTATTCTGATATCTTTTAGTCCTACACTTGAGTAGTGGGATTCTCCTGGGATTTCTAAGGCTGTAGTTTTTAGATATAGGTTTAGGTAAAAGGCAGTTCAGTTTATTATCGGTACATGTAATGTTATTGTAGAATTTCCTGCACAAATGTTCTCGTCTCTCATAGTGAGTGGTGAGGTTTAATTCATTGAGAGCGTCCTTATATGACAATTGAGGGTGCACTATACGAAGCGCCCGACGCTGGGCGACAGTCTAATTGGAATTTCAGCGGACGAATAACTACTCTGTAGGGATGCCACTGCTCAATCCGATTTTTATATTATTTATTTTGTTTTTGTTATGATATAGAATGTTATCCAAGAAAATTAGATCTTAAGGTGACTGACTACTTTTGAACGTTCAATTTGAGTCCACGATGTGCGCGCGCACACAAAATCCCCTTCAAACCGCAAAACAACCTTTAATATTTTATTGAGGAACCATACACGTTTTGAACTTCAACAGGGCAAAAAGCCCGAATTTTGCACGGGACTCTATATTTTTCTTTGAATTTCCTAAAACAACAGGTAAAAATCAATCTTTTGAGAAAGTTTGAAAAAAACGTAATTATTAGAACTTATAAAAAAAGCGTTTTATGTGTTTTTATTGTTGTCGTTTGAGTACGATTTTCGGTTTATTTAGTTAACAAGATGCTGAATATTTAGCATATTTTTAAAACTTTCTTCAAATATTTTTAGTTAGTCTTCGAAAAAAATGTTTACAGTAGATTTCCTGAGAAAATTGCTTCCAGAGCTTTTTTAATTTTTGAGTTATGATTTTTTGTGTGCAAATCTTGATTTCCGCCATTTTTCTTTCGAAAACTTGTCAAGATGGTCATATTCAAAATTCATTATCTCGAAAACGAGCTCAGGACACCCCATTTTTCTTTTCATTTTTGGAATCAGCGTTAAATTCTGTGTAAAATATCTTTCTAAGAACATTTTGTAATTATTCCTTGCTAAAGTAGTCAGTCACCTTAAACGATTCATTTTTTTAACTTAGTTTGTTAATCAACCCCAACTTTTAATAGAATCATTAGCTTACCTGTCTGGTTGGCTTGTTTTTCAGTCCACACGCCGGCTTGATGGCGGGAAAAACGAACACAGCCAAGCAAACGAGTAGCACGACAACGAAGAACCTCATTTTGTACTGTGAATGAAAAATAAATGAAAGAAGTTAGATGAGGCCTAGGTTTACATTTATGTCTTGTTCATGCATATTAGTATCTAAACGTTCACACATCGTTTGTATATTTTTAACTTGAACGCTTTAGACTTTTTGGAAGGAAGATGATGAATAAAGCTCAAAAAGTATTCCGTAATTATAAAGTAAAAGATTGATTTGATAAATTTTATCTCAACTGATATTTTTAGGAAGGCACGGGTGACGTAGCTGTGAGAGCGCTTGCCTTTGTCGTATGCGAGTAGAGTTATTTGTTGGTTCTCTCCTGTTCTTCAGGCCACATATTTTAGTCGCGGGCTGTTAATTAAGTGCTACCCTCGTAAAAACATGGACGGTTTAATTTCATTTTCAGATTCTAATGGTTGGTAGCGGTTATAATACGGTTCTGTCTGGCTAGCTGAATTAATGTGTCGTTCTCTCACTTGTCAAGAGGGTTTTTTCGGACTCTCCGGTTTTCATCCCTCCGTAGCCGCGTGTATGCGAGTAAAAGTGGAAAAAAGGGGAAACCAGTATTCTTAGTAAATTTCTTCACCAATTATGAAAATATGATTTTTTTAAAGTTTTTTTTTCTCATTCTCCAGACATGTTTGGGGGCCCCAGTTCTTTGTCTCTCACGTCCTAAAATTCAGACCAAAGTTATCCCATTTCCTGCCGGTTTGCCTGGTTTTTTTCAAACCCTTCAAGAAAGAATTCTTAATCTTTGGGGAAAAAACGACGCTCAAACTCATTTACAAATATACATCGTATATATTCTCTAGAAGATTATTATCGTTAGCACCCCTTGCCCTATAAACTTATCATGTCAACTAAAACTGAAATCCCTCATCACCTACCTTTAAGATGTGTTATCTGGATCCTTGCTCAAAGATGTCCTAACAGACAATGACCTACACTTAGCTTCATCTCGTAAGTAAAACCACAATTTACACCAAGTGGTCATTTTTTCTTGTTGTAACAAGTTTGACATCACAATATGTGCGTGGGAAAGATTAAATTCAAACACTTTTGACGGTTTGTCATATACATTTCAATAGTCAGCTGCGCCCATTGGCCAATATTTTTAGATATTATATTTTTTTATATCAACGCGGAAAAAGTGTAAAAGATATCAACTAGTGATTGGGCCACGTTTGAGATCTAGAGCGTCTGATTTTTTTTTATTTCTTGACATTTTTAGTTTTTTCCGCATCACTCCACAGGAAGCCCACACTAGGTTTTTTGTATGAGTATCAGAGGCGGTCTAGGATTTTGAAAAGAGGAGTATCATTGATATCTAAGGTCAAAGGACAACTCCATTCTTCTTGGATATGACTGAGGAAATATATGTATGAAGAACTTATAACCATTTCACTGTAGGCCATAAAATTTAACCAATCGAGATTCTAAAGTTTAATCGTATCAGTCATTTTAATTGGGGCTTAGCTTCCTCTTACATACAGTCCATGGTCAAAAGATCCCATCGTCTCAGTTTAAAAAATAAACCATGATGAAAGTATGTCATGCTAGAAGTAAAATGAGCGAATAAAAAATAGGCTTCGTCAGATTGCGTGTACGTTTATCCTTTTAGCGGTAAAAACGCGCAAACAACGCAAACATGGAAAGCTGTTTAAAAGAAGCCATATATTTTAACGAATAATCGATTAACTACATTTTTACTAAATAATTGCTTAGCATTTAAAATGCATGCTAAAAATTAGAAATTTAAAATAATATCACGTTATGTAAAAATTATATTCACAAAATATGTGATTTATGCACAAAAAAATGTGATTTAGATTTGATCCTATCGACAATTTGTTTTCTATGAAGTTTGATATTGTAAATTACTTTAAAAAAAACAAAATAAAAAACCCCGTTTCCCGGTTTTAGCGCTATAAGAGTTAGTAGTTTTTGTTCTTGATATTTTTCCTATCAAAACATTGAATTTAGCGTCGTCACGATAAGCACGTGAACACAACATTCGCGTGTAGAAAGGAGGCATGCCAACAATGACCATGAACGTCCTTAAATGATGTTCTCGAATTCACAAAAAATAAAAAAATAAAAAAATAGAGGCAAATCACTTAATCCGTGAAATATATATTAGACTAATACACATCAGTTTACTTTAATTCCATTGTTTTCTTTTGTGTTTATTTGATTATTAAAATGCAATTCAAAGTTGTGTTATGATTCCAGCTGAATTAATTAGAACTCTCCGTCAAGCTTCAATCGTCATCTTAGGATAACTTCATAAATTTATTTGACCCAGTTTAAATGTTTCAATACAGATTAAACTTTCAGACAGTTTTTATCATGTAATGAAACAACGATCATAAAATATTTAAAAAACATCTATCTTGCAGTTTTTAAAATATCAAGGAAAAGTGTTGAAACTAGCTACAACAACGATATTAGGCTTAGCTGAATTCAAATATTCTTGTTTATCGCCGCTAATTTATCGTTAATTTGCTTAAGTTTTACATTGCTATAAACTTTAATCTAAGCCGGAAATGTTACATGAATTTCATAATAATTGAACTAAGGAAAGTTGGTTTAACGGCCGCTCAAAAATGTTTGGTGCGGTTGTTTGAAAACAGGAGGAAACTGTACCTTCATCTTTCCTTATCTGCTGTGCGCTCTTTCTCGTAGACTGAATACTTTATGTACTAAGACTTTTGCTAAAATTATATTCCGTCCTTGCGCTTTATATTCATACTCTTCTCCTGACCAGGGCTATTTCTCAAATATATACGTAACGCGAGTCATTTTTCTCAGTTTAATGTTAGAACAGATAGATTTAAAAGACGCTTTTTTTTTCTAGCTCGTTCATCGCTGGTAATAAGTAATTATTTATTTACGTATATAATTATCTATGTGATATAATTTCTAATTCGAATTATTACCGTATTTTAATACTGGTCACTATGATAGCAAGATATTGAATTTTTTTCTTTTTTATAACCATTTTCATAATTTTTATTTTAACAAAAATAGCAAGGACAGTACAAAGGCCTTATGACCATAGGTGAATCTCTGTTTACACGTTTTTTCACGATATTCGCATAAATTGAACTTCAGCTGAAGATAAAACAAAAAACAACGGCTAGAATTCTTACTCTGAGTTATAAAACCTCGAACAAAGCAATATTTACATAAAATATATGGTCGGGAGAGTTTCCATCCAGCCCTGCATTTGTTGTAAAATTTTGTAGCGTTGAGAACATAATTTCGAAGAAGAAAATCTCATATTTTGAAGCATCTGAATAATTAAAAGTTTATTCATTGCATTGCATTGTAAAACTAGAAACATTTAATGGCAAATTAGCGAAATTGATATGTGATTACGTCGATCTAAAAGTACTAGCGCATATGAACTCACTTTCAAGGATTTTACGCTGCTCTTACGACCCATAAAAGCACTTCCATTTGGCTCATTTGCATCAAATTTGAGTGACACTTTGCATAAACACAATAGTTTTCATGTGCAGTGAAGGATAACAAGATATTCATTGTGTTTATGAAAGTGGCCCTCAAAGACGAGAACTGATAAAAAAGCAATGAATAAGTGAAAGTAAATATTGGTATCGTGATTGCATCGTTCTCAAAGAACTCTTACTATCTTTTAAGGTATCAGGATATAATTAGGACCCCTATACGCGCTACCTCAAATTTCGCACGGGCTTTACAATATTTTGTTATAAAAGTATACATTTTCTGAAAGCTTAATAAATGTTGTTTTGGAATATCTATTTATAATTGTCTGTTTTGGAACACAAAAAACGTTATTGGGTTCAAAGTGACATTCTACCTCACTTCATTCGACGACTTCTCGTAGGATCAGCATTGCCGCTATGTCAATACAAATTACATTAGCATACTCTGTGGACAATGAGCTTCAAAACTGTGTCTCAGTTTTTTGATATCATTTTTAGATTGTACGCAATGATGCGTTAAATCCGAAGATATACAATATATTTTGAATGAAAAAACATATCAAAAGTCTGAGACATTATTTTTTGGATCGTATTGTTATTTACCATAATCCAAAGTTTCAGTTCGATACAATGTAATCTGAAAGAGCTAGAATGTTTTTAAAATGATATTTTGGTCACTCAAAAACTGAAGAGTAAGCCAATAACTTTTTTAGTGTCGCGAAACAGAAAATGCCATATTGATTTTTTTTAAATTCCGTTTATTTAGCTTTCAGAAAATGTATACTTTTATATTATATAAAGTTATAAATAAAAAAGAGTATAACGCGATGTTTCGGTGCTCAGCCTGCACCATTCTCAAGCAATAAAGTGAAAAATTATAAAGTCAATGTCTATATACGAAAATATTAGTACACAAATTTGCAATTAAACAAAGAGTTTAGCCCTGATATTATAATAATGAAAAGGCAGCGAGAAATTTGGCTCGCTCGTAAAGTAATCTCGAAGGCCTCAAACGTATCCTGATGCCTTAAGTTGTTCACTAGCCCATATTTGTAATATATTCCGTCATCTGCTACCTATCTTACTCATGTATTCAAAATTTTACCTTTTTCTCCTCTTCCATCTTCTTCTCAATCTCTTGTTCTCGTAGTCAGCCTCATATAGGGCAATTAGTAGGAAGGAAATGGAAATCACATGAAGTCAACAGAAAGAAAATATTATTTTTTACTACGTACGAAAGGAGGACTTTATCTAATAATATTCCAAAATATAATTTAATATGTTTAATTTATTATATCCATTTGAAAAGATAACTAATTCAGGAAAAAAACACGACAAAAGACCTTTTTACCGATACGGCGGCCATCTTGGATTACATTGTTATGTTAGATACCGGGGGATAATTTATTAAACATTAAGAGTCAATATCCATGAAAAAAAAGCCGTGAATAAAAACTATATCAGTGAAGTAATACGATATCACTTCACGATAAACTGTCCTATAAAATCTTGCAGTATATAATAATATAAAATTAACCCTAAATGTGTAATGTGTAGTGTACAAATTATTACATGTTAAGAGCTGATATTGTTTTTATTGCATGTTTTCCGTATCATATCTCTCACTCGCTTAATATGTGATAATTTATATCTATTCCCGTGACTATACAGCCATTTAAACACGGGAATTTCGTTATCGCTCGCGATCGGAATGAACTCGTCCCGATGAAGTTTGATTGACGGAAACCAAAATACAAGACGTATGGAGTTGGTTAGGTCGCCGAAATATGAAAAGCGCTGTAATAGGGTTATAATTCCCGCAGTACAGAAGACATAACAAAAGCCGACACAACTCATACCTTGTTTGGCAAAGTGAGATCGTTTATTGCGACTGAACGAAATATTTCAAGACTAAAAAACTTTGGAATGCAGCGGAAGAAGAGCCACTCTGTGGAATCCACTATTAATTATCATTATTTATTTTATTTATCTTATTTCTTTTTAATAAGGAGCGCGAATTAAATCTTTTGATAGGCTAATCCAAACAGCGCAATGAACAACTATGATAACATTCATTTTTGATGTTTTCTTTTATTTCATCAACTATTACATGTCAAAGTATATTTTAAAACTGCTTTTAAGACATGGCATTCAATCAGTCTAGCGTAAGTCTTGTGACAGATGGATAGTTTTCACGGCTGGGGCTTGGGCACCTCCTCTACGAAAAGCCGGCTGGCAGAGTTATATCCAGTGTAAGCGTCAGCATTTCTAAACCCTGCACAGTTCCCGACATTGAAGCCAACACGGACATGTCCCTTGTGGATCTTGTCACAGTGACCTTCAATATGGCGGACACGGTGGATGTCATGACCCACACCCTTTCTCATAAACAAGTTACCATCTATTGCTCGAGGAGCCTTGCATTCAGCACCGTTGAACGTGAAGAACCAGCGCTTACAGCAAATGTTACAATTGTTAATCCTGAAATCGCCATTCCAGTAAACATGGAGGATGGAATCAGCGTGTTTCTTGTAAAAAAGACAATCCTTGAGGGGAAAATAAGAGAAATGGACAAACCGGCATTACACAAGTATATTGTTTTGCACAAAGCGAACAACTCCCAGAGTAATGTGCTACTGAAGTGGGAATGTTCTGGCTCACAGACCCGGTATGGGTGATGGAAGCTACTGACTAGAGCTGAATGTTTTTCTGCACTGGAAATATAGTCTCACAGATGGATGCTCTTAGTAATGGGCTCCTTACCTTGGCATCCCATGTCTCACCAAATATGGGAGATAGATGCTCCTTCAGTTGTAATGGGCTCCTAATCTGGAAAAATGCTGGTTTACAGACCCAGCATGGAAGATGGATGCTCCTAGTTATCGGCACCTGATCTGTGAATGTGGTGGTCTACAGACCCAGTATGGGAGATGAATGCTCCTAGTAATGGGCTCCTGATCCGTTAATATGTTGGCTCACAGACCATGCAAGTATTCAGTGGAATAGAAATACTAGGTATTCAATTATAAGCAATTTACTCACAAAAATGTACCTACCCTAATCAACCCGTTGTCTTTTTCTTCGTTGACGCTAGTCCACGAACATTCTTTCCAGTTCGAATAGGATGAAAGACCTCTCGCACCAGGCTCTCCTTTCTCTCCTTTTGGTCCAGCATCTCCCTTTGGACCCTTAGGTCCCCGGGGACCGGTTGCACCAGGAGCTCCGGGGGGTCCTTTTTTTCCTGGACTTCCGTCAAACCCTCGAGGACCTTGTTTACCTTGAATACCTGGTCTTCCATCTCGTCCGTATCGTCCAGGAGTACCGGGTTTACCGTGGAGACCCGGGATACCAGGACGACCTGCCAAACAGGAAAAATTAGATCGTGGCTAAAAGTGAAAAAAACAACAACATTATTTTTGAAAGTTGATTTTCTAACCACATTTCTGATTAAGAGTAGGCAATATGTTTCTACAGTTGGCGATGATTCGATGATATTTTCATACAAGACCATAGTAATAAAAATATTTATTTCTAGAATACATTTTGATTTTTTAACGCACTCAAAAAAGCGTCTGACTTGAACACAAAGTATAAAGTATCACACATTCAATCTTATTGCTTTTGAACAAATCACGTGAATATTAGCGAAGCGAAGGCCCGCGCGAGCGGAGCACCATACTTAAGAAAAAAATGGTCACCCATCGTGTTGATTTTTCATGGCTTGATTACACCATCACGTTTTCCAAACATACGTGTATACGCCCGACCATGTACTACCACAGTTTCTGGTTGATTTCCAAGCAAGTTTTGCCTCGCAAATACACAGAAAAAATCGCTTTGGGACACATAATAAACATTTTTTTGGATCAAGAAGTAGTCTTCAAGATTCCAGGTGTTTTTTAGCGAACAATCGTATATTTTCACTTTATTTTGTTCGCCTCCGATCGTCAAATCAAGTAAGACTTTCTCTCAGTAGCATCAATATTTCTGTAGATTAGTTTTTATGTTAATTTTCTGTTAAAATGAAATATGAGGGAATACATATTTCACAAAATATTTGCCATTTATTTAGCTTTTCCAGCTTGTAATTGCACATGAATGAGCTTATACGCCTATTTCCATAAAAGATTGTTTGCAGCTGAAAGCAACAAGAACAACACAAGACGGCAAAGAACATCTCTATTTTACTCCATCGCCAGAAATTCCAACGGACATGCGTATTAGCGGCGGTATTTTTACGGAGTATTCCTATACTTACAGTTCTCAAATTAAAATTAGGGCTAGAGTTTTAATTCCTCGATATCTTACAAAATACTAAACTACAACAGCTGCACGGCTTAGAAGTTCAACAACTAACTTGCAAGCTTAATCTTTAACAGAAATAATAAATCAGAACCAAACCTTTAAATTACATTTCGGTTTCACAACAAAAAAGAAAACGAAATACTAAGGAGTTATAACGCACCGAATACACTCTGGGATGATATTTTTCTCGTGTTCCCTTGAAGCATCGAACGGCGAAAATCCCTTCCACAGCACTAACAAATCCAAATTCTTATGATAAATATGTATGATAAATTAACATTTATTAAATGAGGAAAACATAGAATTATTCCATAACCTAACTTTATGATTAACTTCGTGATTCTACAGTCGTAGAGGATCTTCCTCCTACCCTGCCAAAGATTTACGTTTTGAAATGAATATTTCGACTTCCCAAACTGATTCGTTTGAAAAACAAAAAACAAAAAAAAAAACAGCTGCACGGCTTAGGAGTTCAACAACTAACTTGCAAGTTTAATCTTTAATAGAAATAATAAATCAGAACCAAACCTTTAAATTACATTTCGGTTTGACCACAAAAAAGGAAACGAAACACTAAGGAGTTATAACGCACCGAATACACTCTGGGATGATATTATTCTCGAGTTCCCTTGAAGCATCGAAGGGCGAAAATCCCTTCCACAGCACTAAGAACTCTGAATCCTTGTATGATAAATTAACATTTATTAAATGAGGAAAACATAGAATTATTTCATAACCTAACTTTATGATTAACTTCGTGATTCTACAGTCGTAGAGGATCTTCCTCCTACCCTGCCAAAGATTTACGTCTCGAAATGAATATGTCGACTTCCCAAATTCGTTTCCTCTGTGTCTTTTATAATGTTTTGCTGGCAAAATATCTGCCGTAGATAAACATTTTTTTAAAAAAGCAGCGTAGAAACCTTTATCTTCCTCTTTCGAGCCGCCATATTGCTCAATGCGAAGTTGTGATGTATGAACCAATTACAATTGAGATAAGACAATAACAATGATCGGCATTTACTTTGCATGATTCTAATTTTGCATAATTATACTACTTGTGATTCCTCTTGTTATTTCTTTGCAAAATGCTTTTTTTTAAATCAAATTTCCTAAGAAGAATATTCTTTTTATTCTTACTGTATGATTGATTACCCAGGACCATAATTCCAGACATCGAGTGCTCATATGGATGGCTACGCTGGAGATTTCGACCTCAACACCGCCGATCCCGGGAGGAATTACAGACTGATCAGGAAGCTGGGCCGGAGCCTTAGGGAGAGGTTAATCGGCCCCTAGACCGTAAGATGATTAACCCCTTGCTATGAACAGCAAACCCACTATGACGAATGTGTCACTGATTGTTTAACATTAATATAGATTCTCTTCCATGTGGGATGCAAAAACTACTCAAAATATGCTGCTCTATATTCTAATTGGAATTTCAGTGGACGAATAACTACTCTGTAGGGATGCCACTGCTAAATACGATTTTTATATTATTTATTGTTTTTGTAATTATATAGATATATCAATATAAGATAATGGAATTAAAATATGACAGATATAAACTAAACAGAAAAAAGACGAGCTCGATAAAGTGCAACCAACCGGCGCAATTACAATTGTACAATAGCTTCTGAACATTGAGGCATGTGGCTACAATCCTTTCTAAATTGATTGGGCATTAATTTCTCGGCCTTTTTTGTCGTTAACAGGCCGGACTATCGGAAGTGTTATCAGCTACTAAAAGCCAGAGCCACTGTTAGGATTCCTCTCGTTATTTCTTTGCAAATGGATTTTTTTTTCAAATCAAATTTCCTAAGAAAAATATTCTTTTTATTCTTATTGATTGATTGATTACCCAGGACCATCGTATGGACTTACGGCTACGCTGGAGATTTTGACCCCAACACCGCTATCCCGAGAGGAATTACAGACTGATCAGGAAGCTTGCCCGAAGCCTTAGGGAGAGGTTAGTCGGCCCCTAGAACGTAGATGATTAACCCCTTGCTATGAACAGCAAACCCACTATGACGAATGTGTCACTGATTGTTTAACATTAATATAGATTCTCTTCCATGTGGGATGCAAAAACTACTCAAAATATGCTGCTCTATATTCTAATTGGAATTTCAGTGGACGAATAACTACTCTGTAGGGATGCCACTGCTAAATACGATTTTTATATTATTTATTGTTTTTGTAATTATATAGATATATCAATATAAGATAATGGAATTAAAATATGACAGATATAAACTAAACAGAAAAAAGACGAGCTCGATAAAGTGCAACCAACCGGCGCAATTACAATTGTACAATAGCTTCTGAACATTGAGGCATGTGGCTACAATCCTTTCTAAATTGATTGGGCATTAATTTCTCGGCCTTTTTTGTCGTTAACAGGCCGGACTATCGGAAGTGTTATCAGCTACTAAAAGCCAGAGCCACTGTTAGGATTCCTCTCGTTATTTCTTTGCAAATGGATTTTTTTTTCAAATCAAATTTCCTAAGAAAAATATTCTTTTTATTCTTATTGATTGATTGATTACCCAGGACCATCGTATGGACTTACGGCTACGCTGGAGATTTTGACCCCAACACCGCTATCCCGAGAGGAATTACAGACTGATCAGGAAGCTTGCCCGAAGCCTTAGGGAGAGGTTAGTCGGCCCCTAGAACGTAGATGATTAACCCCTTGCTATGACCAGCAAACCCACTATGACGAATATGTCACTGATTGTTTAACATTAATATAGACTCTCTTCCATGTGGGATGCAAAAACTACTCAAAATATGCTGCTCTATTCTAATTGGAATTTCAGTGGACGAATAACTACTCTGTAGGGATGCCACTGCTAAATACGATTTTATATCATTTATTGTTTTTGTTATTTTATAGAATATTAACCATGAAAATTAGATATCAATCGATTCATTTTCTTAACTTAGTTTGTTAATCAACCCCAACTTTTAATAGAACCATTAGCTTACCTGACTGGTTGGTTTGTTTTTCAGTCCGCACGCCGGCTTGATGGCGGGAAAAACGAAAACAGCCAAACCCACGATTAGCACGACCACGAAGAACCTCATTTTGTACTGTGAATGAAAAAATCGATGAAATAAATTAGAAGAGGCCTAAGTTTACAATTTCTGATGTCTTGTTTATATTAATATCTCAACGTACACACATCGTTTGTACTTTTTTAACTTGAACTTTTTAGACTCTTTGGAAGAAAGACGATGAATAAAGCTCAAAACGTATTCCGCCGTAATTATAAAGTAAAAGATTGACTTGATAAATTTTATCTCAACTGATATTTTTAGGAAAGCACGGGTGGCGTAGCGGTGAGAGCGCTTGCCTTTTACAAATGCGACACGGGTTAGAATCCCGCCGGACTTGGTGTCGTATGCGAGTAGAGTTGTTTGTTGGTTCTCTCCTGTTCTTCCAGGGTTTTTCTCCCTGATCTTCGGTTTTCATCTCTCAATAAAAAATCAACTTCTAAGTTCTAATTCGATCTTGGAACGAGGGCCACAGGTTTTAGTCGGTGGCTGTTAATTAAGTACTACATTTTACCCTCGTAAAAACAATGAACGGTTTAATTTTATTTTCAGATTCTAATGGTTGGTAGCGGTTCTAATACGGTGCTATCTGTCTAGCTGAATTAATGTGTCGTTCTCTCACTTGACAAGAGGGTTTTTTTTCGGACTCTCCAGTTCTCATCCCTCCGTAGCCGCGTGTTTGCGAGAAAAAGTGGGCAAAACGAAAAACCAGTATTCTTACTAAATTTCTTCACCAATTATGAAAATATGATTTTTTAAGTTTTATTTTCTCATTCTCAAGAAGTGTTTGGGGGCCCGAGTTCTTTGTCTCTCACATCCTAAAATTCAGACGAAAGCTATTCCATTTCCTGTTTGCATGTTATCTTTCAAACCATTAAAGAAATAATTATTAATCTTTGTGGAAAAAAACGACCTTTAAACTCATTTCCCAATATGCATCGTATATATTCTCTAGAAGATTATTATCGTTAGCACCCCTTGCCATAAAAACTTATCATGTCAACAAAAACTGAAATCCCCCATCACCTACCTGTAAGATGTGTTATCTGGATCCTTGGTCAAAGATGTCCTAACAGACAATGACCTACACTTAGCTTCATCTGGTAAGTAAAACCACAATTTACACCATGTGGTCATTTTTTTTTCTTGTTGTAACAAGTTTGACATCACAATATGTGCGTGGGAAAGATTAAATTCAAACACTTTTGACGGTTTGTCATATACATTTCAATAGTCAGCTGCGCCCATTGGCCAATATTTTTAGGTATAACGTTTTTTTATTATCAACGCGGAATAAGTGTAAAACATATCAACTAGTGATTGGGCCACGTTTGAGATCTAGAGCGTCTCAAAATTTGTTATTTTTTGACACTTTTAGTTTTTTCCGCATTACTCCACAGGAAGCCCACACTAGTTTTTTTTTTTTTTTGCTTTGAGTATCAGAGACGGTAAAGGATTTTGAAATGAGGAGTATCATTGATATCTAAGGACGAAAGACAACTCCATTCTTCTTTGATATGACTGAGGAAATATATGTATGAAGAAATTATTACCATTTCACTGTAGGGCATAAAATTTAACCAATCGAGATTCTAAAGTTTAATCGTATCAGTCATTTTAATTGGGGCACTTCATGGTCAAAAGATCCCATCGTCTCAGTTTAAAAAATACCATGATGAAAGTATATCATGCTAGAAGAATGAGCGAATAAAAAATGTGCTTCGTCAGATTGCATGGACGTTTATCCTTTTAGCGGTAAAAATGCTTGAACAACGCAAACATGGAAAGCTGTTTATAAGAAGCCATATATTTTACAGAAAAATCAATTAACTACATTTTCACTCAATAATTGCTTAGCATTTAAACGTTATGTTGAAAATTAGAAATTTAAAATGATATAGGGCTACAAGGTGGACTTGTAGCCTTCATGTTATGTAAAATTCTATTCACAAAATATGTGATTTATGCACAAAAATATGTGATTTAGATTTGATCCCATTGCCAATTTGTTTTCTATGAAGTATGATATTGTAGAGTACTTTAAAAAATAAAAAATAAATAAAAAAAACCCGTTTCCCAACTCCGTTTTACCGCTATAAGAGTTTGTAGTTTTTGTTTTTGATATTTTTCCTATCAAAACATTCAATTTAGCGTCATCACGATGAGCAAGTGAACACCACATACGCGTGTAGAAAGGAGGCATGGCAACAATGAACATGAACGTCCTTAAATAATGTCCTCGAATTCACAAAAGAGCAAAATAGAGAGAAATCACTGAATCCGTGAAATAGATATTAGACTTATACACATCAGTTTACTTTAATTCCATTGTTTTCTTTTGTGTCTATTTGATTATTAAAATGCAATTCAAAGTTGTGTTATGATTCCAGCTGAATTAATTAGAACTCTCCGTCAAGCTTCAATTGCATCTTAAGCTAACTTCAGAAATTTATTTGACCCAGTTAAAATGTTTCAATCCAGATGAAACTTTCAGACAGTTTTAATCTTATAATGAGAAAACGATCATGAAATATTTAAAAATATCTATCTTGCGGTTTTTAAAATATCAAGGAAAAGTGTTGAAACTAGCTACAACAACGATATGAGGCACTCTGAAAAAACTGTGATTTCCTATACAAAGTTCAATCTCAAAAACGCAAAGGAGAAACTCCGTAAAACTTCTAAGGTTTCATTTGAAATGTTAAAGGAACATTTTGTCGTGTAAGGTTGTTAAAAATTCCTAAACCAAACTAAGCAACTTATGGATACTCCGTATTCGTACAGAAAATCTCGAATTCAGAATGTTTTTACGATTTACACAACATTTGTCAGATAAAATTTTCTAGATTTTAGATATTTTGTTTGCCATAAACGATAATTTAATAGAATAGGTTTTCTTGGGTACCGTCGTAATCGCTCAGAATTTACTCCGACGAAGGACTAGCGTCCGAAACGTCAGTAAGTCATCTTTCTTATTTTTTTTACGGTGTAAAATTTACCTTTTTATTACAACCGCTCAGAATTTAGGCTTAGCTGAATTTAAATATTCTTGTTTATCGCCGCTATTTTATCGTTAATTTGCTTAAATTTTACATTTTTATAAATTTCAATCTACGCAGGATATATTGTATGGATTTCATAACAATCAAACTAAGGAAAGATGATTTAGCGGCCGCTCAAACATGTTCGGTGGGTTGTTTGAAAAAAGGAGGAAAACACCTTATGGATCCTTTCATCTATCCTATTCTGTTGTGCGCTCTTTCTACTCTAAACATGCCCCGTCTGGCTACTTGTAGACTGAATACTTTATGTACTAAGACTTTTGCTAACATTATATTCCTTCCTTGCGCCTTATATTCATATTCTTCTCCTGACCAGGGCTATTTCTCAAAGGGTATGTAATATATGCGTAACGCGAGTCATTTTTTCTCAATTTAATGTTAGAACAGATAGATTTGAAAGAAGCTTTTTTTCTAGCTTGTTCATCGCAGCTAATAAGTAATTATTTATTTACGTATATAATTATCTATGTGATATAATTTCTAATCCGAATTATTAACGTATTTTTAATACTGGACAATATGATAGCAAGATATACTGAATTTTTTATAATTTTTTTACCATTTTCATAATATTTATTTTAACAAAAATAGCAAGGAAAGTAGAAAGGCCTTATGACCATAGGTGAATATCTGTTAACACGTTTTTTCACGATTTTCGCATAATTGAACTCCAGCTGAGGATAAAACAAAAAACAACGTCTAGAATTCAAAAGATAATCTTGCTCTAAGTTATAAAACATCGAACAAAGCAACATTTACCAAAAAATATATGGTAGGGAGAGTTGCCATCCAGCCCTGCATTTGTTGTAAAATTTTGTGGTGTTTAGAACATAATTTCATAGAAAAAAATCTCGTATTTTGGAGCATGTGAATAATTGAAAGTTTATTCATTGGATTGCATTGTAAAACTAGCAACATTTATTGACAAAGAGTGGCGAATTACCGAAATTGATATGTGATTAGGTCGATCTAAAAGTACTCGAGCATATGATCTCTTTTTCAAGGCTTATAAGCTGCTCTCTTACGACCCATAAAAGCACTTCCATTTGGCTCATTTGCATCAAATTTGAGGGTCACTTTCCATAAACACAATAGTTTTCATGTGCAGTGAAGGATAACAAGATATTCATTGTGTTTATGGAAGTGGCCCTCAAAGACGAGAACTGATAAAAAAGCAGTGAATAAGTAGAAAGTAAATATTGGTATCATGATTGCATCGTTCTCAAAGCACTCTTACTATCTTTTAAGTTGTTCACTAACCCATGTTTGTAATATTTTCCGTCATCTGCTACCTATCATACTCACGTATTCCAAATTTAACCTTATTCTCCTCTTCGTCTTCTTCTCAATCTCTCGTTCTCGTAGTCAGCCTCATATAGGGCCATTAGTAGGAAGGAAGTGGAAATCACATGTTGTCAACAGAAAGAAAAAGATTTATTTTTTTACTACGTGCGAACCGGGGACTTTATCTCATAATATTCCAAAATATAATTTAATATGTTTAATTTATTATGTCCATATGAAAAGATAGCTAATTCAGGAAAACACGGATTTCACGGATATCGACCCCAAATGTGTAATAAAAAAGTTTATTACACATTAAGATTCGATATCCACGAAAAAAAAGCCTTGAATAAAAACCATATCAGTGAATTAATACGATATCACTTCACGGTTAACCGTCCCCTAAAATCTCGCAGTATATAATACTATAAAATCAACCCTAAATGTGTAATAAGCAAATTATTACATGTTAAAAGAGCTGATATTGTTTTTATTCACTCCCTTTGGACCCTATGGTCCCCGAGAACCGGGTGTACAAGTAGCTAGTAGTGTACAGACTAATATCTGATAGACCAACCATATTAAAGTTCATGAGTTTAGGATTCATTTATTATGAAACTGATCACGTATAACGTAACCATAGTAACACGTCGTCAGCTATAACGAAGGTCATTTTTTTTTTCATTAAAAAAATTAAAACTCTGATTTTCCAACTCAAGCATGTTAGGGCTTGGTATTTTACCGGTTTGTTAGAAAACACATTTGGATTCATTTATTATGAAACTGATCAGGTATAACGTAACCATAGTAACACGTCGTCAGCTATAACGAAGGTCATTTTTTTTTTTTCATTAAAAAAATTAAAACTCTGATTTTCCAACTCAAGCATATTAGGGCTTGGTATTTTACCGGTTTGTTAGAAAACATATTTGGGCCGAAGCACAGGTGGCGTAGCGGTGAGAGCGCTTGCATCCACCAAGGCGACCCGAGTTCGAGCCCCGGTGAGCTCGGTGTCGTAAGTGAGTAGGGTTCTTCGTTGGTCCACTCCTGTGCTTCGAGGGTTTTCCAAGGTTTCCCTGCCTTTCCTCCCTTCTCAAAAAGCAACTAACCAAATAAACCTAAATCCCACGACTCTTCGAAAAGGAGCAAGGGACTGGGCTAAGTCTCGAATTTAAATCTAATTAGCAAAAAAGTTTTTCCCTCTGTTGAGGCATCTCAAGATTAGTAATTTTGGCAAATTCGACCGTGATTGAATGAAAGAACCAGAATTATTGGCTTTCAAATGTGTCAAAAATTTACGAAAAAATTGACGCTTCTCCCCTGTAAATTTTCACCACTTTTCACGGCTTGTAACTCTACTTTTTTTTAAATGAACACGTTCAAATTTGCCAGATCTTGAGATGCTTTACCAGTGGGCAAAGCGTTTTTTTCTTAGTAGTCTAGCGCGTCAGAATATTTGCTACTTTTGACGAGACTTTATGGATTTGAAATTTTCCGCATTACCCACAGGAAGCCCACGTTAGGTTTTTGTATGAGTATCAGAGGTGGTCTAGGATTTTGAAAAAAAACGGGCCAGCATTGATCTCTAAGGATAAAAAGCAATTCGAAAAATTCCATTCTTCTTGGATACGACTGAGCAAATATATGTGTGAAAAAGTATAACAGTTCACTGTAAGATCTAACCAAAAGAACTTCTAAAGTTTAACTGTATCAATCAAGACATATTTTATTGGGGCTTAGTTTCCCTTTTAAATAATGTCATCAAAAGAGCGGGTTGCCCCCCCCCCCCCCCTCCCCCCTTCCCATAGCTCTTCCACCATGAATAATACAGTAACACTTTTATGCTTACAGTTTTATGCTAATAGGCTTACAAAAATATATATCTGAGATAAATCTAGATTTTCAGGAGAAGTTATTGATATTTTGTATAAAATAAGTATGATATTCATCATTTAGTGAGAAAATATCGCGATTCTCCTATAAGTTTGATCGAGAGAGAGCCGCCAATATAAACCTATATTGTCGGCTCAGAATTACTGCGTGTGATAGGCTTTTTTTTGATATAATTTTTGGTATCGATTTCTGCTTCTGAATGCAACAATGACAGAAAAGTTCATTTTTTCTCAAGTTTTACAAGTTTTATGACACAAATTATTGCCTTATGAAGCGGTACAATGATTAGTGAAATCGTGTGCTATACGTCTTCAACTTTCTGACACAGGTGAGTGAAAAATAAGTTACAATTTGTTATCACTCAAGCTGAAGCTTTCGATCTATGAAACCTCAATGGTTGATGTAGAATTTGCTTGAATGACAAAACAAGTTTATAATCATTTATTCTTTTATTAAACATTTATTCTACAAAGTAGAATAATGAATTTAATCCCAGTTCAACCAAACGGTTCAATAAAAAAAAAAAAATACTTTTTTCGTAAACTCGAAAATGTGAGTTTACTCGGTAAAGCAAACGGCTAGAAAATTGACATGCACTAAAATTTAAAAAAATAAAGCATATTATCTGAGTCATAAATATCTTCATCTTCCAATTAAATTAGTTATTGGTACTTAGTTTTGGAGATTCCAGTTCATCGGAAAAAAATGTCCATTCATTTGGAACATTTGCTCTTTTTGGTCCTCAGCGTTTTGTGCGAAGCAAAAGGCTGTGCTTAAAAAGTTATAAGCACAAGTAAAGCGTGAAACAACATCCTAATGACTCGGTAAATCTACTATTCTTTAGCTAGCCACCACCTTGTGTTTTCGAGGCTATGAGTCTTACGATATCGTAAGAGGCAAATGTATAGGTTAACGGATAGAATGAGCTTATAAAATCAGCGAAAAGACGGTGAAAATTTTAAACGCACTACTATGAATTATATATCAAAATGTTCAGAAAAGTGCGGGGTTTTCTAATCCACTTCTGTTATTTTGACAGGTTCTGTTCAATTTCAAAGAGAGACGATTTTCTAGCTTGACCCCGGTTATGTCACGTATTTCCCTTCTAAAATACATACAACTGCATGCATTCACCTAAAAAAAGACGGTGATTTCAGAATCAACTAAAATTAATACAATGGAATTTCCTCTTAAATGTAAAAAAAAATGTAAAGTAAATTGTCAAAAGAAAATCAAACTACAGTTCCTCAAAGTTTTCGCGACTACGGTCAATACGTATTATATTTTCCCCAACTAGCCACCAATATCAACCCGGATTAGCGAATCAAAATCGCAATACGTTATAAGAATTAACCGTTTCCGGAGTCTTCTGGCTACTTAGGATGACACTTCAGTTCTGCAAATTTTCTCGATTCTGATTGGCTGATATGTTTTCTCAGATTAGCTGGGTATTGTTTAGCTGTGTGTTTTCATGTTTTGCTGTGATTGTTGTGGGCCATAGCAGTAGTAAAGGGTTCTTATTGCTGCATATTTCCTGAATAGCCTACTTAATCATTAAATACATAACTGAATTAAGTACTTCTATAGGATCTTGTTTAGATTGTCCCAACAATAAGTAATTTACAATGTATGGTTGAGGCTGATTTTTTATTTTCTGTCAAGAGTGAGTCAGCTACTTCCAGCATTATCTTAGTCATCTAATGTCCTTTATTTTTATCGATGTGGCTTAGTTTCTTAATTAATCAGTTTTACATCACTTGTCATTCACTATTCATTCAGTCTGGTTATCAATAGAATATTAACAGCCAGACTGATTGAATACTGAATAATGAGCTATAGGGACTGGTAACGAGTGACGATATCATGGCTGTGGCCTGGGTACCTCCTCTACGAACAGACGGCTGGCCGAGTTCCACCCGGTATAGGCGTCAGCATTTCCATACCCGGCACAGTTCCCGACATTGAAGCCAACACGAACATGTCCCTTGTGGATCTTGTCACAGTGACCTTCAATATGGCGGACACGGAGGATTTCGTGACCCACACCTTTTTTCATATATAAGGTACCGTCTATTGCACGAGGAGCCATGCATTCAGCACCGTTGAACGTTAAGAACCAGCGCTTGCAGCATTTGTTACAGCTAGCGATCCTTAAGTTACCATTCCAGTACACATGGAGGATGGAATTAGTGTAGTTCTTCTGGAAAACACAACTCTGAGAAAGGTATATGTGAATTAGAGTCAAGTACAACATTGTAGAATATGTGATCCTACATATAACAGGAGTGGGGAAAATATGAAAGAAAAACTTAAAAGATAAGATCCTATAAACCAAGTAAGCTCCTGATCTGAACTGCTATAGCCCCCCCCCCCCCCCCCCCCCCCACCCTGCTCCGCGGTCCCTGTCTATACAATACAATACAATAAAATAACTTTATTTAAGGGGGGATACATAATAACCTTTTACAGTTTTCTAACTTACGGCACACACAGACCCTCTATCTCATAGACTCATAGAAATACTAGGTAATCAATTATAAGCAATTTACTCAAAAAATGTACATACCCTGATCAGCCCGTTGTCTTTCCCCTCGTTGAGGTTGTTCCACGAACATTCTTTCCAGTTCGAATAGGTTGAAAGATCTCTCGCACCAGGCTCTCCTTTCTCTCCTTTTGGTCCAATGTCTCCCTTTGGACCCCTAAGTCCCCTGGGACCGGGTGCACCAGAACCTCCGGGTGGTCCTTGCTTCCCTGGAGTCCCATCAAACCCTCGAGGACCTCGTTTACCTTGAATACCTGCTCTGCCATCTCGTCCGTCTCGCCCAGAAGCACCGGGTTTACCGTGGAGACCGGGGATACCAGGACGACCCGCTAAACAGGAAAAGTCTGACCTGGGCTAAATAAAAGATGGCAATCATGCTTTCAGAGATATGAATTCCCACGAAAAAAAAATATTAGAAAAATGATATTTTTTTTTTATAAAGGTCGTTCTTGGTAGGTTTACTAATAACACTTCTGATTCAAAGTCTGCAAATGATTAGTCCTACTACAGCTGGATCGATTACATTTTTATGCCAAATTTCGGACTAGGTTCATAATGGTGTACATTGGCGTTGCCATAGCAACCAACAAATATCCTAGAAATTGTTTTTTATACATTCAATGATTATTTATGTTACACCAAAGGGTGGATCAATAAATTTGTAAGGGGTGTTCGAAATGAAAAAGTAACGATAAATACTAGTAACGTCTGAGTTGTTGAATTTGTACTCAGATTTATCTGGGGTTATCCGGTGCACAAATGGACACTCCCTGGATTCGCCCGTGTTACACGCATCCGAAACGAACAAACTTAGCAAAATAAACATCTTAGTCTGAACTGTATGTCACACACGAGGTAATCACACAATTCAATCTGATTGATTTGAAAGCAATTGCACGAAATCAATAGGAGGATACAAAGGTAGTTAAAGAATTAAACTTGCATTGGATTCGATCCAGCTAAGTTAAATCGGCTTAATTCCAGAAAGGTACTTTATGTGGTCATCTACTAAGAACCAGAGCCACTCTTACGGTTTTGTCTTCGGAAATGGTCCTGAGATTATTTTTGATTTGAGATCATTTTTAAAATTGATTAACCAGGACCATACTTCCAGACATCGAGTTCTGAACCGTCCTATGGACTTACGGCTACGCTGCAGATTTCGGCCCCAACACCGCTATCCCGGGAAGAATTACAGACTTATCAGGAAGCTCGGCCGAAGCCTAAGGGAGAGGTTAGTCGGCCCCTAGACCGTAGATGATGAACCCCTTGCTATGACCAGTAAACCCACTATGACGAATGTGTCACTGATTATTTAACATCAATAAACATTATTTTCCGTGTGGGATGCTAAAGCTAGTAAAAATATGCCGCTCTAATTTTTAAAACAAAAATAATATATAACTGACCACGAAAGTGCCAGTATAATCGTGTTATCTTACTATTCATCGCATTATATGCCGTTAAACATTTTACCACAATTGTAAAATTTCGCTATGATGACGTTATCGTTACGCAACATGAGGCCAAATTTAGAAGTTTTTTTTCTAACTTTGTAAGTTTGTTCTTCTCATAAACGCATTAGAATAAGGGTATCTCTAAATTTTGAAATAAGATAAATAAAAGAATATGAACCAGGAAAACTGGTTCTGAAACGATTCAATTATTTTAACTTAGTTTATAAATCAACGCTAACTTTGAATAGAATCATTAGCTTACCTGTCTGGCTGGCTTGTTTTTCTGTCCACACGCCGGCTTGATGGCGGGAAAAACAAACACACCCAAATACACGAGTAGCACGACAACGAAGAACCTCATTTTGTACTGTGAATAAAAAATCGAAAAAAGAAATAAGAAGACTTATAAAACTTCTGCCTTGTTCATAACATTATCGATATCTCAACACACATCGTTTGTAATTTTTTTTTTAACTTTAAAACTTTAGGAATAAACTTTAAAAATATTTCGCAATTCAAAAAAATATATAATATCAATTTGACCGCAATTGAAAATTTTCATCATTGTAATGGTTGGTCACCTACGGTAGCGATTCCAATACCGTCCTTCAACTATACGTCGTTTTTTAAGCTTTGCCTATCTAAATTGTTGTTTTTTCTCTCTTGTCACGTTTGTTTTCAGGCTCTCTGGTTTTTTCACTCAGTAGAGTGTAGGAAACCAGTGTTTAGTACTAAATTTGTTCACAACTATAAAAAGAGGATTTGTCAAATTTTATTTTTTAATTTTCATTCTCCTGACCATCTTAGAGGTATCCAGTTTTCTTGTCCCTCACGCCCTGAAATTCTACCGAGCGTTATCCCTTATTCCTAATTAATCCAACTTTGCTTAGTTCGGTTTGCTTGTCTCAAACAATATAATTCTGTCGAAAGCTATCCCTTTCCCTGTTTGTCTGATAATTTTAAAACCCTTAAACAAAGCACTCTTATTCGATGTGGAAAAGACAACCATTAAAACCAATTACATCGTATATATTCTCTAGATGATCATTATCGTTAGTTTCCCTTGTTATATAAACGTATCATGTCAACTAAAACTGAAATCCCCCATCACCTACCTGTACGATGTGTTATCTGGATCCTTGGTCAAAGATGTCCTAACAGACAATGACCTACACTTAGCTTCATCTGGTAAGTAAAACCACAATTTACACCATGTGGTCATCTTTACTTGTTGTAACAAGTTTGACATCACAATATGTGCGTGGGAAAGATTCAATACAAACACTTTTGACGGTTTGTCATATACATTTCAATAAACAACTCCCATTGGCCAATATATTTGGAAATTGTATTTTGTAATTAACAACGCGGAAAAAGTGTATAATATATCAACTAGTAATTAGGTCTTGAAGTCTAGAGCGTCAGAATATTTGCTAACTATGACACTTTTTGGTTTTGAAATTTTCCGCTTTACGCCACAGGAAGCCCAATCTAGTCCTTTTTGTAAATATCAAAGTTGATCGAGGAGTATGAAAGGAGGGGGGGGGGGGGGGGGCATCATTGATCCCTAACAAAATTTCATCGCTTTTTCATCAATTTTTCTCTTGACTAAAAACGTATTGGTATCAGTCATCTTAAATATTCGGGCTTAGTCGACATTGAACAATTAATGTCTTCATATTCACAAAGGAGAGAGGTAGCCCCTATCCCTCCCTACACGCTCAAGATCTGCAATGAGTATATTATACTGTTAATGTGTGAATATAAGCCGATTTTTTACAGGGTTTTGAAAAAGTCCCACACTTTGTCTTGTGTCCTCTTCTTTACCGGAGCAAAGTTTTATCGCCATCAAACTGCCCTTGTAACGAAAATAGCGAGAAAAGACAATAAAAAAGGCCTTACGACCTTGGGTTTAATCTTAATCTTTATTTACACGTAGACATAAATAGGGGGAGGGGGGGGGGAGTATAGTAGAGTTGTTTTTCTTTTAGCTAGAGTTTAGTTAGACTCTTGCACGTGAAACAAAGTGTACTAATTAAAGTGAATATTTAGTCAGATACAGACAACAGCAAACAAAATTAAAGAATCAGAGTGAAGTAGTGCGTAATACGCTAAAGTGTATTTCACGGGTTCATGAGAATCACCGGCTCTAGTTGTCTAATTAACAATTAGTCCTCGAGTCCGAATGGTCTACGAGTCAATAGCCCATGAGGCCGAAGGGCGAATGGGCTATTGACTCGTAGGCCATGAGGGCGAGAGGTCTAATTGTTTTAGTAAAAACCTACTAATCGGTCCAATAAAAGGATGCAAAAAGTTTTGGATTTTGCTTTAAATATATATTTTTTGGTTTTCAAAACCAGCGCTTTTCGCTACTAGAGGTCTATCACTAATAGACCCCTAGTAGCTCAGCCAATCACAGGGCTCGATTGGTGATAGACCATTAGTAGGTTTTTTCTAATTAAGTATAGTTCACAAGTATATTGGAATGACTCTAACATCCGAAATATCAGTTGATATAATTTTTTTTAAAGATTAAAATAATTAAAATTTTAAAATAATTAAAATGATATATACATGTATGTATCTGTAGGTATATAATTGGATATATGTTTCGTCTCGTATTTCTATTTCTATATTACATCTATCATTTATGATATTATTAAACTTGTCATTTCCTTTTCAGATATCGTTGTCCATTGAAGTGCGTTGCAGAAATTTGTGATATTTCTAGCATTGCACCATAATCAAAATGGTACGCATAAGCACATATAAAATAGACAGAATTAGAATCAATCCCGTCTCATCATGAACCTGCGTTCCTCGTGGTCATAACTCGTTCCTCGGTGCTCACAATGAGGAACGCGAGCTCTAAGACTTCTTCATTATCTGATTTCATTGTTATTGCTATAATTTTTAATAATCTTAATAATAATATTTTTCATTGTTTATGCTGAAGAAGATAACTTAAATAAAATTAGCTCGAGCGATCTTTTAACTTTAAGTGTATCAAGCTCATACATATCGCTTTGTTGCTATGGATACAGCTTTGCCATTGATAATGTGATGTATGCACCGGTTTTGAATGTTAACCTGATATTCACTATATATGATCTCAGTCTCAGATTTACTACACTTAGCTTCATCTGGTAAGTAAAACCACAATTTACACCATGTGGTCATACTGTTCTTGTTGTAACAAGTTTGACATCACAATATGTGTGTGGGAAAGATTCAATACAAACACTTTTGACGGTTTGTCTAATACATTTCAATAAACAACCGCGTCCATTGGCCTATATATTTGGAACTTCATTTTTCAATTAACAACGAGGAAAAAATGTATGATATATCAACTAGTTCTAAGTCTTGAAGTCTAGCGCGTCAGAATATTTGCTACTTTTTGACGACACTTTTTGGATTTCAAATTTTCCGCATTACCCACAGGAAGCCCACACTAGGTTTTTTGTATGAGTATCAGAGGTGGTCTAGGAGTTTGAAAAAAAGGGGCCATCATTGATCTTTAAGGATAAAAAGCCATTCGAAAAATTCCATTCTTCTTGGATACGACTGAGCAATTATACATATGAAAAATCATATCGAGTGACTGTAGAGCATGAAATCTAACGAAAAGAAATTCTAAAGTTTAACTGTATCAATCATCATTTTTAATTGGGGCTGAGTTTACTCTTAAATAATGTCATCGAATTCACAAAAGAGCGGGTTGCCTTTCCACCTACACCAAATATATTTTCCACCACGAATACTGAATACAGTAACACTTTTATGTGATTGCTGAAGTAAAAATACTAAAAGCGTGCAAACTAAATAGTACTAAATAGTGCTAATTTATGCTACAGTCAATTCAATAGAGTGGTTTTCATACAGCGGTTCCCTTAAACCAGTGAAATACACTTTAGCGTAATACGAACTATTACACTTTTATAAGAACACTTTGTTTTACGGGTCATAGTGAACTCACTAGAGTGAAGTCACTTAACCCGCGAAATAAAAACTGCTTGTTAAAGTGCAATAATAGTCCAATAGACACAAAACAATGGAATTAGGGTCTACCTTTAACTTATTGCGATTTTGAGCCGCCAATACGGGTTTATTTTGGCGGCTATTTGGGAGAAAAGATATTCAATATATTTTATGAGATATCTTTTCTTCGAACGCCGTCAATATAATCCGTATTGTAGGCTAAATATCTCAATAAGTTTTGTATCGCGATTTTCCTATCGCGCGGAGTAATTCTGAGCCGACAATACGGGTAAAAAATAGCGGCTCTCTCCGCAACGGCTAGAATTCAAAAGAAAATCTTGCATTGAATTCTAGAACGTCGAACAAAGCGACATTTACCGCTTAGTATAAGACAATGCATGGATATTTTTGAAATTGTCGATTTTCAGCGCGAATATTGAATAAATATTGTAACTTACTGTTTGTCTTTAGTAGTTCCTGACAATGTCTAGAGAGAGATTCAGCATTTTTCGCCTTAGGTTTCTGAACACACGAGTGGGACTTTTTTAAACGATGCATCAATAAGTTCATGCACAAAAATATTTTTATAGTATAATATAGCTATCGCTGAGTACGACTACGGAAACTTTGAATTCCAATAGATAGATTTTCTCTAACAATTCCCGTACACCATGTTATATTACCTAGCAAGCACAGCCCTAAAAATCTCCTTCACATGACTCTAAATCAGGTTAAATTTTTGGAAGAAATTTGAAACCCATCGCAGACTACGTTTACAGGGCTGTCAAGGGATAATCAAGCAATTTAAGCAAGCTAAATAAATCGAGTCAGCTTCTTCTGCTGAACCATGATTTTTCTTGAGGCCAACAACATCTGCTCGAAAAATCGCCATTTTGGTAACTTAGCTGGAACGAGATGGCAGAGAAAACTGGGAACGAGTAAAAGAATTATCCGTACCGGGAGGAGTACTTAGAAAACATTTTTAAAAGGCACTACTGCTGACAACTTTCTTTTTTTTTTTTTTTTTTCCTAAGTGAATTTTCTATGTTTTGATGCAAGTTATATTAATATTGGCTTCCGTGAGTTACTTTTTAAAGTAAGGGACTGGTCAGAAATTAGCAGGGGGAAAGGGGGGGGGTGGAAAAAGGGGGAGGGTCATAACTTTTTGAGCCCCTGAAAAGGGAGGGTCATGAAAAAATAGGCAGTGAAAAGGGGAGGGTCACATGAATTTATGCTCTTGCAGATGCCCCTCAAAACAATGGAAATCGCATTTCCGTGGTTCTCTGAATTTAAAATTTTCGTGGGGGGGGCATGCCTCCAAACCCCCCTTGATGCTCCGCCCATAGGTGATCATTACCCTTACCCTTGCCAAAAAATCCCCTGAACAATGATGTCTTAACTTAAAGACAATATTGATTTACTTGTTTACAAGAGTAAGATAAAAGCTATAAAACAAATTAATGTAAAGTTGTCTCTATAAAGAATGCTCAGCATCACCGTATATGCCGTAGCACTGCTATTGACATCATCATCATCATAATCATAATTATTACTGCCACCATTCTCATTCATGGTTAAAGGCATGTCGCTTGATATCAAAGAAAGATGCTTTTACATACACTCATCATTTCCTAGGTATATAAATATTCAGGGTTTCTGGATATATATGTTCAATGACAGGTCTTATTTCAGTTGTTTTGGTAGGTATTATCTGTGCAGGGGGAGGGTCATGATATTTTAGGCTCACCCAATGGGCAGGGTCACGAAATTTCATTCCCATTGCAATTTCAAATCTCCACACCCCCACCCCCTGCTAATTTCTGACCAGTCCCTAACCAATATTAATGTGAACAATATTGAAATATTGTTTTGCTGTTAGTTTTTGTTTTGTATTGCTGTGATAGTTGTGGGCCACCGTAGTAGTAAAGGGCTCTTATTGCTAAATATTTCGTGAATAGCCTACTCAATCATTGAATACATCACTGAATTAAGTACTTCTGACAGGACCTTGTTTAGATTGTCACAACAATAAGTAATAAACAATGTATGGTTGAGGTTGATATTTTATTGTCTGCCAACAGTGAGTCAACTTCTTCCAGCAGAACATCATTCCTTTACATTTCATTATCTTACTCATCTAATGTCCTTTATTTTTATCGATGTGACTTAGTTTCTTAATCAGTTTTACATCACTTGTTATTCACTATTCATTCAGTCTGGTTATCAATAGAATATTAACAGCCAGACTGATTGAATACAGAATAATGAGCTATAGGGACTGGTAACGAGTGACGATATCATGGCTGTGGCCTGGGTACCTCCTCTACGAACACACGGCTGGCCGAGTTCCACCCGGTATAGGCGTCAGCATTTCCCTGCCCGGCACAGTTCCCGACATTGAAGCCCACACGAACATGTCCCTTGTGGATCTTGTCACAGTGACCTTCAATATGGCGGACACGGTGGGGGTCCTGTAATCCTGCGCCTTTACGCATGTACACGATACCGTCTATGGCACGAGGAGTCTTGCATTCAGCACCGTTGAACGTGAAGAACCAGCGCTTACAGCAGGTGTTACAGTTATAGATCCTTAAGGCACCATTGAAGTAAACATGGAGGATGGAATCAGTGTATTTCTTCTGGAAAACACAACTCTGAGAAAGGTGTATGTGAATTAGAGTCACGTAAAGCATTGTAGAAAAGGCAATTAATCCTACAGAAAGAGAGGTTGGACAACAATGAAAGAAAAACTCAAAAGATAAGATCCTACAAACAAAGTAAGCTCCTGATCTTTGGAATATGCTAGCTGCCTCACCGACCAACTAAGGGAGATATATGTTCCAGTAGTAGGCTCCTGTATTGGGAACATGCTGCCTCACCGACCAGTAAGTCGTGATATGGATGCTTCTAGTAATTCTAGGATCTTGGTATGGGAGTATGCTGGCTCACAGACCAAGTATTCAGTGGAATAGAAATACTAGTAATCAAATATAAGTAATGTACTTCAAAAATGTACATACCCTGATCAACCCATTGTCTTTCCCATCGTTGATGTTGCTCCACGAACATTCTTTCCAGTTCGAATAGGATGAAAGACCTCTCGCACCAGGCTCTCCTTTCTCTCCTTTTAGGCCAGCGTCTCCCTTTGGACCCTGTGGTCCTTGCTTCCCTGGAGTTCCCTGAAATCCTCGAGGACCTCGTTTACCTTGAATACCTGCTCTGCCATCTCGTCCGTCTCGTCCAGGAGCACCGGGTTTACCGTGGAGACCCGGGATACCAGGACGACCCGCTAAACAGCAAAAATCTGACCTGGGCTAAATAAAAGATAGCAATCATGCTTTTAGAGGTATTTAAAAGAGACCTATTTCATACTGTGGGGAGACTGGGCACTGGACGAATGGTTCACAGCAACAACTGCCATATTGAAAGTCCACGAAAGGAAATGCAGAGGTAAGTTTGACAGGTGGAAATATGAAAATTTGCGAGAATCATTGCGAAAGCTGCAGTTTAGAACAAGGGCATTGCCAAGGATCGGAAAAGCGGGAACAGTAGCTCCAGTGCGCAGTCTCCTTAAGCGAAAAATATCTACCCCCTCCCAAAGAAAAAACCTTTATCCTGCCAAATAGATGGATCGATTACATTTTCATACCAGATTTTGGACTAGGTTGACAATAGTGTACATCGGCATTACCATAGCAACATACAAATATCCTTGAAATCGTTTCTTATGAAATAATTATTTATCTTACACGCATCCGAAACTAACGAACATGACAAAACAAACATCTTAGTCTACACAGGAGTTAATCAGACAATTCAATCTACTTGATTTTTAATCATTTTCACGAACATTCTTTTGTTTCATTAAGGTGACCCAATATTTGTGCATGCACACCTTGGAACTTTGAACCTCATATGACTAAAGAGATTGATTTCGATTTCATATCCACTAAAACACATTTGTTACATATAGACTAAACTACAAAATAATATTTATTCAAGGATATCGGATTGAATATCACGTGGTAATGACTTCAAGCCTGTTTTAACTCGGAATCGAATTTTATCCCTCGACCGCATTTTCTAGGGAAATGCTTTATTCTGCCTATACCTTGAGTGTTTTTCTTCCTCTGGGCGCCGTTTCATCAAAATCTATAAGACGAATTTGGAGATATTTGGGGATTTCGAAATGAAGTGTATAATTTGTATAATAAATCGCACGACCTCGAGTACAATTTGGAAATTAATACGAGAAATGTTTTGAAAGTTCTTGTAATTGCACGAGCCTTTAGGCGAGTGCAATTAAAGAACTTTCAAAACATTACGAGTGCCTATTAATTCCAAATTGAACGAGAAGGTTGTGCGATTTTTTATGTATAGTTCACTCAACAAAATTTTATAAAAAATGCGAAGCGAAGGCATTTATCCATCTTCATTGCCTTTGCTATAACCGACCCTTCTCCAAGAAAGCTAAGTCAAGAACAGCATAGAAAGTGTTAACGTTGCTGTAAAACCTTTTTAAATTTAATATTTTATGTATGATTTGAACTACAAAATACTAGAAAATAATTTTACATCTCAAGTAAAAAGCTATTTTAATGCATGTTTACAACTATTGAATGACAGTACTGACAGCTAAACAGCGAATCAAGAAGCGACTTTTCTTTGAAAACGTACTGTGTGAAAACGAAGCGAAAGTTGAGAGTTTACAGTTGGCTAAAATAAGTTTTTTTTTTCTTAGCATTTGCTAATAACTGCAAAAAACACAATTTCAAAAATACTTTCTTTTAAAACAAGTTAGCTGGACAACATCAAAAGGGATAAAAGCGACAAATATGTCGTTCAAGTTAAAAGTTTTGAAGTACAGCTTGCCGTGAACGACTCGCCAGTGATCAGACCATGTGCTTTGGATATTATTCCCTCCTGTAGCTTGAAGAATTTCGCTGCTATTTTCTTTGAATGGTGAATTATCTGAAGATTTTATTATTTCAAGACTGGATTGACAACTTAGGATCAATTAAATCGTGATAAATAGCTGAATTCGTCTCTCTACATCTACTCGACATTTTAATTTGCCGGTAAGATTTGATCTTAACTATTTTAAAACAAAAAACGAGCCTCTACTCGCTGTGTTTTTTCGCTAAACGGAAAGAAATTTGCTTTAAAACTATTGTTAGCTGTTTTCTACATATTGTACAATTGTAGATGTGGTGTTGAATTTATTTTTCGAGAAAACCACAAAGGACAACAAAGGACACCCGGTTGGCTCAGTTGGTTGAGCACCGGACTTTCGTGCGGGAGGTCGTGGTTCGAGTCCCGGCCGGACCAACACTCAGGGTCTTAAAATAACTGAGGAGAAAGTGCTGCCTTTGTAATTACATCTGCAAACGGTTAGACTTTCAAGTGGCTCGGATGACCACTTTAAATGGCGGTCCCGTCTCTCCACACTTCATCACTAACCAATATCGGGGGGACGTAAAAGAACCACTGAGGACGTAAAGAAACCCTGGCAGTGACCACCCTCAGTGTCTACACCTTATACTAACCACCTCTCATGATTGTATTAGGCTGGTCTTAGCATGGGACTTCTTGTCCTGTTGATCATGATCACGTCACAATTTTTGCTCGAGATGTGTTGTGGGATGGAAAGGCGGACAAATGTCAAATACTAAGTGTCATTAATAATAATATTATTTGATTTTCGTAATCATGGCGTTTATATATGCAGGAATAAAATAAAAATGTAATACTGAATTCAATAGTGACGACGTAACTAGTTTACACAAATATAGAATATGAAACAGGAAAACTGGATCTGAAACGATTCAATTCTTTTAACTCATAAATATATAATACTTATAAATCAACGCTAGCTTTTATTAGAATCATTAGCGTACCTGTTTGGCTGGCTTGTTGTTCAGTCCACACGCTGGCTTGATGGCGGGGAAAACGAACACAGCCAAACACACGAGTAGCACGGCAACAAAGAACCTCATTTTGTACTGTGAATGAAAAAAAAAAATGAAAGAAATTAGCAGAGGTTTACAACTTCTGTCTTGTTCATATTATTATATATCAACACACATCGTTTTTTAACTTGAACTCTTTGGACTTATTGGAAGGAAGATGATGAGTAAAGCTCAACAAGTATTTCGTGATTTTAACGCAAAAGATTGACTTGACAAATTTTATCTCAACTGAAAGTTTTAGGAAAGCACGGGTGGCGTAGCGGTGAGAGCGCTTGCCTTTTACAAGTGCGACACGGGTTTGAATCCCGCCGGACTCGGTGTCGTATGCGAGTAGAGTTGTTTGTTGGTTCTGTCCTGTTCTTCCAGGGTTTTTCCTCCGTGATCTCCAGTTTTTTTTACCTCCATAAAAAATGAACTTCTAAATTCCAATTCGATCATGGAACGACTGCTACAGGTTTTAGTCGCGGGCTCTTAATTAAGTGCTACCCTCGTAAAAACATGGATGGATTTATTTTCAGCCACCTAATGGTTGGTAGCGATTCTAATACGGTTTTGTCTCGCTAGATGAATTGACGTGTCGTTCTCTCACTTGTCAAGAGGGTTTTTTCGGACTCTCCGGTTTTCATCCATAGCCGCGTGTATGTGAGTAAAAATGGGCAAAAGGGAAAACCGATATTCTTACTAAATTTGTTCACCAATTATAAAAATATGATTTTTTAAAGTTTTATTTTCTCATTCTCCAGACATGTTTGGGGGCCCCAGTTCTTTGTCTCTCACGTCCTATACTGTCGAGAGCTATCCCATTTCCTGTTTACTTGATATTTTTTAAAACCCTTAAAAAAAGAATTCTTGATCGTTGGGGAAAAGACGACCCTTAAACTCATTTCCAAATATACATCGTACATATTCTCTAGAAGATTATTATCGTTAGCACCCCTTGTCATATAAACTTATCATGTCAACTAAAACTGAAATCCTTCATCACCTACCTGTAAGAAGTGTTATCTGGATCCTTGCTCAAAGATGTCCTAACAGACAATGACCTACACTTAGCTTCATCTCGTAAGTAAAACCACAATTTACACCATGTGGTCATTTTTTCTTGTTGTAACAAGTTTGACATAACAATATGTGCGTGGGAAAGATTAAATTCAAACACTTTTGACGGTTTGTCATATACATTTCAATAGTCAGCTGCGCCCATTGGCCAATATTTTTAGAAATTTTTTTTTTCATTTCCAACGCGGAAAAAGTGTAAAACATATCAACTAGTGATTGGGCCACGTTTGAGATCTAGAGCGTCTGAATATTTGTTATTTTTTGACACTTTTAGTTTTTTTCCGCATTACTCCACAGGAAGCCCACACTAGGTTTTTTGTATGAGTATCAGAGGTGGTCTAGGATTTTGAAAAGAGGAGTATCATTGATCTCTAAGGATGAAAGGGAATTCCATTCTTCTTGGATACGACTGAGGAAATATATGTATGAAGAAATTATTACCATTTCACTGTAGGCCATTAAATTTAACCAATCGCGATTCTAAAGTTTAATCGTATCAGTCCTTTTAATTGTGGCTTAGCTTCCTCTTAAGGACGTTCATGATCATAAGATCCCAACGTCTCAATTTAAAAAAAAAATCAATGATGAAAGTACATCATGCTAGAAGTAATTTGAGCGAATAAAAAATGGGCTTCGTCAGATTGCGTGGACGTTTATCCTTTGAGCGGTAAAAACGCGCGAACAACGCAAACATGGAAAGCTGTTTAAAAGAAGCCATATATATTTTAAAGAAAAATCAATTAACTACATTTTCACTCAATAATTGCTTAGCATTTATACGTTATGTTGAAAATTAGAAATTTAAAATGATATAGGGCTACAAGGTGGACTTGTAGCCTTCACGTTATGTAAAATTCTCTTCACAAAATATGTAATTTATGCACAAAAATATGTGATTTAGATTTGATCCCATCGCCAATTTGTTTTCTATGAAGTTTGATATTGTAAAGTACTTTTTAAAAAAATAAAAAATAAAAAACCACGTTACCCGACTCTGTTTTAGTGCTATAAGAGTTTGTAGTTTTTGTTCTTGATATTTTTCCTATCAAAACATTCAATTTAGCGTCATCACGATGAGCATGTGAACACAACATTCGCGTGTAGAAAGGGGGCATGCCAACAATGATCATGAACGTCCTTAAATAATGTCCTCGAATTCACAAAAAAAAAAAAAAAAAAAAAGGGAGAGAGAGAAATCACTGAATCGGTGAAATAGATATTAGACTAATACACATCAGTTTACTTTAATTCCATTGTTTTCTTTTGTGTCTATTTGATTATTAAAATGCAATTGAAAGTTGTGTTATGATTCCAGCTGAATTAATTAGCACTCTCCGTCAAGCTTCAATTGCATCTCGCGGTTTTTAAGATATCAAGGAAAAGTGTTGAAACTAGCTACAACAACGATATTAGGCATTCATTGAAAAAACTGTAATTTCCTATAAAAAATAAATTCAATCTCAAAAACGCAAAGGAGAAACTCCGTAAAACTTCTAAGGTTTCTTATTATATGTTAAAGGAACATTTTGTCGTGACTTAGATGTAAGGTTCTTAAAAATTCCTAAACCAAACTAAGCAACTTATGGATACACCGTATTCGTACAGGAAATCTCGAATTCAAAATGTTTTTACGATTTACACAACATTTGTCAGATAAAATTTTCTAGATTTTAGATATTTTGTTTGCCATACACCATAGTTTAATAAAATAGGTTTTCTTAGGTACCGTCGTAGTCGCTCAGAATTTAGGCTTAGCTGAATTCAAGTATTCTGGTTAATCGCCGCTATTTTATCCTTAATTCGCTTAAGTTTTACATTCATTTTTTATAAACTTCAATTTAGGCAGGATATATTGTATGAATTTCATAATAATCAAACTAAGGAAAGTTGGTTTAACGGCCGCTCAAAAATGTTCGGTGTGGTTGTTTGAAAAAAGGAAGAAAACACCTTACGGATCCTTTCATATCTCCTATTCTGCTGTGCGCTCTTTCTACTCTAAACCTGCCCCGTCTGGCTACTAGCAGACTGAATACTTTATGTACTAAGACTTTTGCTAAATTATATTCCGTCCTTGCGCCTTATATTCATATTCTTTTCCTGACCAGGGCTGTTTCTCAAAGGCTATGTATTATATACGTAACACGAGTCATTTTTCTCGATTTAATGGTAGAACAGATAGATTTGAAAGAAGCTTTTTTTCTAGCTTGTTCATCGCAGCTAATAAGTAATTATTTAATTACGTATATAATTATCTATGTGATATAATTTCTAATCCAAATTATTACCGTATTTTTAATACTGGACAATATGATAGAGATATACTGAATTTTTGTTTTATTTTTTATTACCATTTTCATAATATTTATTTTAACAAAAACAGCAAGGAAAGTAGAAAAGCCTTTTGACCATAGGTGAATGTCTGTTAACACGTTTTTTCACGATTTTCACATATATTAAACTCCAGCTGAGGATAAAATTAAAACAAAAAACAACGTCTAGAATTCAAAAGAAAATCTTGCTCTGAGTTATAAAACATCGAACAAAGCAACATTTACTAAAAAATATATGGTAGGGAGAGTTGCCATCCAGCCCAGCATTTGTTGTAAAACATTGTGGCGTTGAGAACATACTTTCGCATAATTTAATCTCGTATTTTGGAGCATCTGAATAATTGAAAGTTAATTCAATGCATTGCATTGTAAAACTAGCAACATTTATTGACAAAGAGTGGCGAATTAGCAAAATTGATATGTGATTACGTCGATCTAAAAGTACTCGCGCATATGAACTCTTTTTCAAGCTTTATAAGCAGCTCACTTACGACCCATAAAACCACTTCCATTTGGCTCATTTGCATCAAATTTGAGGGACACTTTGCATAAACACAATAGTTTTCATGTGCAGTGAAGGATATTTATAGAGGATATTACATGGTCGCGCGGAGATACAAATTTTATCTTCAAGTGTTGAAAAAAACTCACACGAGTGAGCGCAGCAAACGAGTGAGTGATTTTCAACACGAGAAGATAAAATTCATATCTCCAAGCGCCCATGTAATATTCTGTTTATTAAATAATTATTAATGAAAACACAAAAAAATATTTTTTTCGAGCTTTTTTTCTAGCATGTTACCATAATGATGATATTTTCAAATGTGAAAATAAATTTTATCTTTACATGTGAAAATATCAAATTTTTGAAATAGAGAAATATAGGTATTTCACTGATAATCATATAATAAAACAAGATGTTCATTGTTTTTATGCAAAGTGCTCCTCAAAGACGAGAACTGATAAAAAAACAGTGGATAAGAAAGTAAATATTGGTTTCATGATTGCATCGTTCTCAAACCTCTATCTTTTAAAGTATTCACTGGCCCATATAAGTCATCTGCTACCTATTTTATTCTTGTATTCCAAATTGAACCTTATTCTCCTCTTCCTTCTTCTTCTCAATCCCTCGTTCTCGTAGTCAGCCTCATATAGAGCCATTAGTAGGAAGAAAAAATCACATGAAGTCAACAGAAAGAAAAGTATTTATTTTCACTACGTACGTAAGGGGGACTTTATCTTTTGAAATATTATTCCAAAATATAACTTATCATCCTTAAAACATAATTTAATATGTTTAATTTATCATGTTCATTTGAAAACATAATGAATTTGGAAAAACCCGACAATAGATCTTTTTACCTCAGTACACGGCGGCCATCTTGAACTCTATTTATTTAAGTAAGACATTATGGGATACTGAGGAAGCAATTATTGGAACATTTATAGTATAAACAGTTATCAGGGTGTCTTTTTATACAATTTCACGTCCAATAAGAAAAAAAGTTTGTATTGATTGGTAAAATATCTTTATTACTTCTAGGTAAAGTATTTGCGACCAGGCCTGCATGCAATCCCTCCAAAGTTGTTAGGCTTTTGTAAGCCTTTAGCCCGTGCATTTTTACAATGCGTCAGTGTGCGAGAATATAAACAAACCGAAGGGAAACCCAACAACTCTCGTTTGCTTCTTCAGTAAATTTAAAAGAATTTAAAAGAAGTTTTGAAAAGTTTGCAGCTACTGAAACATTCGCATTATGTATTTCTACACGTATCAAGGTATTCGCAAGCTTTCTATTTCTAGAATTAAAATGATAACTGTTAAAAAATACTTTTTGAATATGTTAATTCATGGAACATGTTATAAAGCGGCCGGTCAGAATAAGGCATACCGAATAATATTCACAAAATAAAAGCTTAGCATCTATACGAACATGTAACTAGTATTAGAATTTAGGTAAGTTCCCTTCAAATGCAAAGGGAGTTCGCTGCGTCGAATACGACTCTCCACAATTCAGTTTTATTATTGAGTATTATGAGAATTCATATCAGCTGAATTATTTGTCAGCAACTCAAACTTACTCGATTAGAGCAGCACAACTCGCGTCGCTAGAACTCTTAGAGGAATCCAAAGCCTGTCAAAATGATTTAACATGGCTAATATTAAAATGCTACGGCTAAAACTTCGTTTTAGTTTTTCTAAAAACTTCGTGTTCACGAGCTTCTTTGACAAAGTAAAACCCGCATCCAATTATCAAATCAAGGGAGGGGAGCCTGAGCATTTTCTCGAAGCTCGTGCTAGTTCTCGAATTTGAAAGAAAAAATAATTTTATTGATAATAACTTTTCAGTATTTTAGAAACACTGCATCCTGCGTTTATAATGAGAGAAATTTAGATTCTAGTTCCAATTTTGTTTATACCGAAAAACATTTGCCGTGTCCTACCCTACTAAGGCAGTCATTGGTGCGCAATTTTTTCCCGTCATGGGTTATGCTAACAACTTGAGCTTGTTAGCTTCGCGTTGATTGGCTAGTTACATTTTCTTGTTTCAGCTATAGTTAATGCCATTTAGATTATTCATAATTAAAATGCAGTTTATTTTGTCCGTAGCTTTAAAAACCGCTTTATACATTTCTTTTTTGAGATATTTATGTAATTTTAAAAAGGTAGTCTAAAAATTATAACCCTTACGTTTTCTTCTTAGACCGCCTTACCATATGAATTTTTTTAATGTTATTATATGCTCAGTATTTATAACATAAGAAAAGATTTACGGTTTTCACGCGTAAAAATTTTGTAAAACATGACGTTTCGACTGCATCTGTAGCAGTCTTCATCAGAATGACAATTTCAGAAGCGTGACGTTGTCGGTTTTTCCAGCTTTTTCCCCTCCGGAAAAATCAACTTGGGAAAAATAGCCACTCTGTGGTATCCACTGTTAATTCTTAATATTTATTTTACTTTTATTTATAAGGAGCACGAATTAAATCTTCTGATTTAATTCGCGTATCAAAAAGGGCGCAATGAACAATAATTATATCATTCATTTTTGACGTTTTCTTTTATTTCATCTACTATACATATCAAAGTGTATGTTAGAACTACGTGCTGTTTCAGACAAAGCATTCAATCAGTCTGGCGTACGTTTTGTGGCAAATGGATAGTTTCACAGCTGGGGCCTGGCTACCTCCTCTACGAACCGCCGGCAGGCAGAGTTCCACCCGGTGTAAGCGTCAGCATTTCCATACCCGGCACAGTTCCCGACATTGAAGCCAACACGGACATGTCCCTCGTGGATCTTTTCACAGTGACCTTCAAGATGGCGGACACGGTGAATTTCGTGAGTCAAACCTTTTCTTATATACAAGTTACCGTCTATTGCTCGAGGAACCTTGCATTCCGCACCGTTGAACGTGAACAACCAGCGCTTACAGCAGGCGTTACAGAAAGCGATCCTGAAGTCGCCATTCCAGTAAACATGGAGCCGAGAACACTATCAGTGTGATTCTTGTAAAAAAGGCAATCCTGGAAAAAAAGATAAATGGATAAACATTATGTAATGATCCCCGTAAGAAGTTGGCAGATTCAAACCCCCTAATAAACCAATGAATGTTGGTCACATTTCTTAATTAGATTAGTTTTTGCGCTTCCCATTGGCTCATTGCACAAAATGCGCCAAATTCTGAAACAAAATTACAACATACAAAGTTGTTTTTCTCCAGAAGATATTTTATTTAAAAAATGTAAAGATGGTGTTATATTCGTGTTTTTTAATTCTAGGCAACTTCAAGTTTTAAACTCAATAAAAGTACAAACACACGAGGCTGTCCAAGATCTTCTTTCTAAGGGGTGTTCCCACATGCTTCCCTGTGTCCACAGGAAACCCATCAGCCTAAAAAGCACTATTACAACAGTTGGAAACTAACTTCATAGAAAATTTCCGTTCAATTGTATGTGGGGA